>CM053407.1:35349783-35467509 GCA_028644305.1 Xerus rutilus
TTTTTTTTTATTTAGGCTTACATGTTAACAGTGTAAATGATTCATTGTGCATAGATAGAGGATAACATATCAATTTTCTAGTTGTGAGTTGTATAGAATCACAACATATATGCAGTCATACATAAAGTTAGGGCTATGATGTCCATCATATTCCACCACCCTTGCTGTCCCCATGCCCCCTCCTCCCTTACACCCCTGTAAATTACTTCTTTCTTTTCTTGAAGTGTGTTTTTGTAATTTTACCAAGCAGTGTCTGTGGAGAAAAATAGTCTAGCTTTGTTTTAAAGTATGTATGTAATAACTTCTACTGCTGCTACTACTACTGCTACTACTGATGATGATGATAATAAATGATAATGTGGTTTATTTTAAGAATCTAAAAAGAAAGAAAATTTGTTCAGATTCCACCTTCCTTTAAGTAGTTTTGGTTAGTGTATCAGTTAATTTTTTCCAGTGCATATCTCTTGTCAGTAGAGCTAGTTCTTACTAGTCATTTTCCCTTTGTTTCTTGGCTTTAATGGCTAATAAATATTTGAGTGGATTCTGTGGCCCATTACGTGTCTAGGTATGGTATTTTACTGTGCTTACCCTATAATTAACATTTAGGTACATCATAAATATTAAGAAAGTTGTTTATAAGTCTATCTCGTCATAAGTTTCTGATTCAGAATCGCAATCTGATGTAGACTTATCTGGGCTGAAATGATACATCTTGAAAAATCTGTATTTTAATTGTGTAAGAATTAGAACAAACAAATGATTTTCTGATGGAGAGAAATAATTTCAGTGTTAATTAAAATCACTGGTATGTTCAAACTTCTATTCTTTTTGAACTTACACCTTTATTGCATGTGCACTGTTATGATATATAATAGGTTTTCATCAAGATTCCTTGTTCATAACTTCCTCCCCAGAACAGGCCAAAGAAAATAAAATTTCTCTTCTCTGAGGAAGGTCATAGATACTGATCTTCCCCTGCCTTTCTTTCTTGAAGTTGGCCATAAAGAAATTTTCTCTCCTACTGCACTCTGATAGGAAGTTATAAGACCATCCTCATTTCAGAAGGGTCCTGCTCTGTGCTCTTGAGGGGAAAATGATGCATAGAGAAGCCAAGAAGAATTCAGGCCTTGCTAGGTTTCCAGACCTGAACTATTAACATTAGATCATACCCTTTTTGTCCAATTACATTTCAGTGTTGTTGCGCATGTTTCAGTCATGCCTATGCAAGGAAGTCTCCATAAAAACCCAGAAGGACAGGGTTCTGAAGGCTTTCAGATAGCTGAACACATGGAAGTTCATGGAAGATGGCATGTCTGGAGAGGACATGGAATCTGCCTGCTCTTTCTTGTATACCTCACCCTGTGCAGAATTGCTTGCTTGCTGGTTGGTTGGCAAAGAGAAATCCCCATACCTTTTGAGGTTACAGAAATCTTTTGTGTTGTTATGATGTGAGAATGGAGTAATATCAGTTTGGTTTTTCCAACAAAGTATAACACCATTTTTACCAGACCTAGTTTTTATGCCCTCTCTTAAAGCAAGTAAAAAGAAGAATGATCTCTTAATATGTTGACTTTGTTATAATAAACCAAAAGAAACCTTTTAAAAATCTATTACCAGCAAAGCTAGCTCCAAATTAACTCTGCCTATTATTATTTCTGGGTATAGTCACTGAATAGAAGTTATCTAAGCTTTGTTGGAGGGACTTGTGTTTTAGTTAAAATTAACTAAAATATATTCAGGTATATCTACACTTCTGAAAAATATGTTTTTATTTATTAAACATAATCTATGATCATTCCATGTTACATACCTATTTTAACAATTTAAAAGTCCTATAAATTGCTGAAACTTGCCTTTGACATTTAAAAATAGAACTCTTTAATTTGAAAGTGTCCTCTCTTGATTGATAGACTTTTTTCCATTTTATTTTAATCATATCCATAATTTTAAAATATAACTTTATTTTGACTTGTAGCGTATGCAGAGAATATTTTCAAAATGGTGGGAAGAAAAAAGCACTTGAGAAAGATGAAAAAAGAGCTGTACTCGCCACTAAGACCACTCCAGCCTTAAACATGCACGAGTCTTCTAAACTTGAAGGTCATTTAACCAACCTCACCTTTACAAACCCTGAATTTATAACTGAGTAAGTATCCTTTTTCTACTTCAATTAACATTATTCTAGGTAGCTGTTAGTATAAAATAGTGTATAGTTTATACCAAATAGAGAGTACTTTACTTGCTCCTGTGGTAATATGTTAGGCTGAGAAATACAAATTTATAATATTAGGTTGAAAACTAGCATATAATTTTAAGAAATATCTGGAAAATCAGTGGTTCAGTAGCATATGTTGTCTTCATTAAAAAATGAGAAATAAATAGTTTATTAAATGTTACAATAAATGCTTCTAACAATACAAAGAACCAAAATAGGAAAATTTGATTAAACTGTTGAATTTAAAGTAGCTGAGAAATTACAACTAAGAAATTACAAATAAGTGAAAAGAATGAAAGATTGTTACTAATACCATTATTTTCTGATTTGAAAATCTGCCTGTTAATAATAATATACTGTAATGTATATAAACACAAACTTCATAAGTACATGAGTATTACAATCCAATTGATAAGTAATAGTATTAAAATTATTTATATATTTTAGTGCCAGAATGGATTTTTGATATCAAGTAATAGTTTATTGTCTGCAAATTCTGAGCTCAAATAATTCTATAAATATTCTTGATAGATGCTGAAAACTAACAATTAAAGTAAAATTACAGTCCTAAATAATTCCAAAACTATAAACATCAATATAGCATTAGCTTTGGTTACTTTGATTTTAAACCATGTTGAAAATATCTAGTTAAAAGTAATTCCATTTAAAAATGAGTTAACATCTTTGAGTAGTTTAGTAGGAATACTTTTTTACATTTTATTTTAATCATATCCATAATTTAAAGATATAACTTTATTTTGACTTGTAGTGTATGCAGACACTATTTGCAAATGATGGGAAGAAAAAAGCACTTGAGTGGTTTAGTAGGAAAAGACAGAGCAACTTTACCTTTATCCAAATGTTACTGCAAAGCTTATAAAGCCTAACAACTTAGCATCTCATATATCAAATGTTATAGTCATTTTTATATATTTTAAAAATGTTGACCAACATAAGAAACTATATATATAGTTATACTTTCTCAAAAACAGGTTAATATGGAGTATTAGCTCTAGAATATCTATGGTTATTTTCTATAGTCTATTTCATTATTGAGAATCTCTTATTTATATAGTCATTGTCATCATATTTTCCTTTCACTCTTAAACATGGTTTGTTTTCTTTTATTTACCTTGGTTCATTTGTTTCATTTTGTTTTATTTTTGTTGTTGTTTTGAGGTGAGGTCTATCTGTGTTGCCCATGCTGGCATCAGACTCCTGGCTCAGGCAATCCTCCTGCCCCAGCCTCCAGAGTAGCTGGGACTACAGGCATGGGCCCAGTTGAACATTATTATAATCACTGCCTTGAAGTTCTTGTCACTAAATCCAACATTTGGGCTAAATCAGAGTAAACTTATTTACCTCTCTTTCCTGAGTTTAGATCATGCTTTTATGATTTTGTTATATGTCTCATAATTTTTTGCTGAAAACTGGACATTGTTGATAATATAACATAAAAACTCTCATTTTGGATTTTCCCCCAATAGGGTAGGTTTTTTTTAGTAAATTGCCTAGATTTAATCTGTGGAATAGGATCTATTTATAGTTAGTATATGCTGATTTTTTTGCTCAGTCCTTTTTAAAAAATAAATTGGTTTGTTTAGTCCAATTTCTTTTGGTTTGCACCTGGATCTGCATAGGTTATGGTCAAACAATGATAGAGGAGTGGTTGTGTTCAAACAACTCTAGCAAGGTTTCCATCCTCTGCCAGAACATGAACATTGATTAGGGGTACATTTAAAATGCAAGCAGTTTTCCACTCTGCCTCACCTTTTGCTTCTGCCAGAAATGTTTGCATCTCTCCTACATATAAACATAGCCTTCTTGTCAGTCATGGCTATGTGGAGAGCTTATCTAGTCCATCTGTATCTCTTTCATTTCTGTGATCCTTCTCTTTAGTTTTGACTAATCCTCCAATCTGCAGTTCAACCCGACAAAGACTAGCATGGCAACCTGAAACTAGCAGTTGATGTTCCTTGTTTATTTCCACCAAGTTTGTTTTTACTGACAGTGCTTCATGTTGGATTTTTCTTTTTTTCTTTGTTTAATTTTTCTTTTTTGTTACACATGACAGTAGAATCTATTTTGATATATTTATACAAGCATAGGAAATACCTTATTCTAATTAGGATCCCAGTCTTGTGGATGTACATGTTGGTGAGATTCATTGTGGTGTATTCATATATGTACATAGGGAAGTTATATCAGATTCACTCCACTTTCCTATTCTTTCTCCAACTCCATTCCCTTCATTCCCCTTTGTCTAATCCAATGAACTTCTATTCTTCCCACCCACCCCCTTATTGTGAATTAGCTTCCACATATCAGAGAGAACATCCAACCTTTGGTTTTTGGGGATTGGCTTATTTCACTTAATTAGCACGATAGTCTCCAGATCTATCCATTTATGGGTGAATGCATAAAGTCATTCTTCTTTATGACTGAGTACTATTCCATTGTGTATATATACCACAATTGCATTATCCATCCATCTGTTGTTGGACATCTAGATTGGTTCCATAGCTTAGCTATTGTGAATTGTGCTGCTATAAACATTAATGTGGCTGCATCACTATAGTATGCTGATTTGAACTCCTTTAGATATATGCCGAGGAGTGAACTGGGTCAAATTCCTAAGTTTTTGAAGAATCTCCATATTGCTTTCCAGAGTAGTTGCACTAATTTGCAGTCCTAGCAACAATAACAAAAACCAGAAAAACAACAAACAAAACCAAAAAAAAGTACAAAGTATACTCTTACCCACGTCCTCATCAACATTTATTGTTACCAGTATTCTTGATAATTGCCATTGTGGTTAAAGTGTGTTGAAATCTCAGTGTAGTTTTGATTTGCATTTCTTTAATTGCTAGAGATATTGAACATTTTTTCATATATTTGTTGACCATTCGTATTTCTTTTGAGAAGTGTCTATTTAGTTCCTTTGTCCATTTGATTGGGTTATTTGTTTGTTTTGTTGTTAAGCTTTTTGAGTTCTTCGTATATCCTGGAAATTAACACCTTATCTGAGATGTGGGTAGCAAAGATTTTTCTCCTATTCTGTAGGCTGTCTCTTCATGCTCTTGATGTCTCCTTTTTTGTGAAGGTTTTTACTTTGATACCATCCATGTATTGATTTTGACTTTACTTCTTGCACTGTAGAAGTCTTGTTTAAAAAGTCAGTTCCTAAGCTTACGTGTTGGAGTGTTGGGCCTACATTTTCTTCTAGTAAGTGCAAGGTTGAGTTTTGTGTAGGCTGAAAGATAGGTAGTAAATTTCATTCTACTACATATGGATTTCCCCGCAACATTTGTTGAAGAGGCTGTCTTTTCTCCAATATATGTTTTTGGCACTTTTGTCTAGTTTGAGATAGTATGTGTTTATGTGGGTTCATCTCTCTATCTTCTATTCCACTGGTCTTCATGCCTGTTTTGGTGCCAATACTATGCTATTTTTTGCAATAGATGCAGAGAATGTATTTGACAAAACATAGCATCCATTCACATTTAAAACACTAGAAAAACTAGAGACAGAAGGAACATACCTCAACATTGTAGGACTATATATGACAAACCCAAGGCCAACATCATTCTAAGTGGAAAAAAACTGAAAGCATTCCCTCTAAAAACCAGAACAAAACAGGGATGCCCTCTCTTTCACCACTTGTATTCCACATAGTCTTTGAAACTCTAGCCAGAGCAATTAGGCAAAAGAAAGAAATTAAAGTTATGTAAATAGGAAAAGAGCTCAAAACTATCCCTAATTTGCTGTTGATTCTATATTTAGAAAACCCAAAAAACTCTACCAGAAAACTTTTAGAATTCAGAAATGATTTAGCAAAGTAGCAGTTTATAAAATTAACACCCACAAATCAATTTCATTCCTATACACCAATGATGAGTCAGCTGAAAGAGAAATTAGGAAAACTACCCTATCCAGAATAGTCTCAAAAAAATAAAATACTTGGGAATCAATCTAATAATAGAAGTGGAAGACCTTAGAAGATGGATAGATCTCCAATGTTCTTGGATAGGCAGAATTAATATTATCAAAATGACCATATTACCACAAGCACTATACATATTTGATGCACCGCCTATTAAAATTCCAATGTCATTCTTCATAGAAACAGAAAAAGCAGTTATGAAATTTATTTGAAAAAATTAAGAGGTCAAGAATAGCCAAAACAGTAATCCTTAGCAAGAAAAGCAAAGCAGGAGGCATCACAATGCCAGACCTTAAATTATACTATAGAGCTGTAGTAACAAAAACAGCATGGTATTGGCTCCATGTAGGTTTTTATACCCTTTGCTCCATTAATTTAGTCCCATCCAGCAGTGAAGCTGCTGTTTAACCTAGCCAGCCCTGACTTGGAAGAATTTTCATACCAACTGAGCAGGGAATGGGGATGATAAGGGCAGCTCCATGTAAGGAAACCACAGATCCCCTACTCTTCTTAACCTACATTCAGCTGGTTTTCATAAAGTTTTTTTGACTTGGCCTTTGAGCTACAGAATGGTTTTGATCAATTTGTCCAGTTTCATAGTTGTTTTTTTTACATTTTTTTAAAATGTTTATTTTTTAGTTGTAGGTGACAGAATATCTTTATTTTATTTTTATGTGGTGCTGAGGATCGAACCCAGTGCCTTATGCGTGCTAGGCGAGCACGCTACCACTGCGCCATAATCCCAGCCCCCTCATAGTTGTTTTTTAAGGAGTGAATTTGCCAACTTTTTAGTCTATAATAATGAAAATACTTTTTCTCTAATTTACTTTAAACTTAGCTTGGTTTTAGGTATTTAAAAGAAAATACCCAAGTATGACTATTATAGGTCAGATTTACCTAATATTAAAACTAAGCATTAAAATGACTTAACCTACAATCACTAGATTTAGATTTTTTAATTCTGAAAACTCTACTTTTAGTATACCATGTGACACCAACATGTAGATGTAGACTACTTCATCTTGTTTTTTCCACCATTCTTGAGGCCTAGTTATATGAAACTATTTTACCTTTTCCTAGTGTAGAACATACTTATTGTCACTTCCTGGCAATTACAAATGCGATATTTCCTCTTCCTGATAAACTGCTATATTTGTGTGTGTGTGTGTGTGTGTGTGTGAGTGTTTTGTAGTACTTGGGATTGAACTCAGGGGTGCTTTACAATCAAGCTACATCCTCAGACCTTTTTATTTTTTATTTTGAGACAGGGTCTAGCTAAGTAGTTTAGGGCCTCACTAAGTTGCTGAGGCTTGACTTGAACTTGCAATCCCTCTGCAAGCCTCCTGAGTTGCTGGGATTATAGGCTTGTACCACCATGCCTGGCTATTAGACTATAATTGAAGCATCTTCTCTTTACCAACTTGCCCTGAACTTCCCTGAACTTTTCCTTTACAACCAGTGTTGAGCTTTTCTTACACCTCTATTGTAGTGCTCATATTAATATTTGCTAGTATGCATGTTTTTCTCACAAATAAAATGGATGTTTGAAAAATTTTATATAGAAATTATAGATATAGAAAAAAGATCACTCAATCCTGGTTATATTTCGGTTCATTTCTTTTCAGTCTTTTAACTAGGCATTGTTTTTTGCACAGTTGAAATCATGTCACAAAGAATTTTGTAAATTTCTCTTTCTATGTCATAAAACATTTAATCTAAGCCAGGTGTGATGGCCTTGTGCCTATTATACCACGACTTCAGAAGCTGAGGCAGGAGGTGCAAATTCAAGATCAACCTGGCCAACTTAGTGAGACCATATCTCCAAATAAAAAATAAAAACAGGCTGAGGTTGAGTGCCCCTGGGTTCAATCTCCATAACACCAAAAACAAACAAACTCATTCAGCGTAATTTTCTTCATAAAAAAATCTACCACTGCATTTAAATATAAAGTGATCTTGAATCAAACACAGTACTCAATTTTCAAAAAAAAGAAATCCCTATCCTCTCATGTACTCTATTTAGGCATAGGTATTATCATATAAGATATACACACATACACACACTCTTTATGTGTATGTGTATATATACATGTATCCAAGTCTATTTAACTTCTGACTTTAGATAGCAATTTTTTCTTTTTTCCAGTCTTATCTCAGAATATCTATTCAAGTCATTTTGATTTCTGAGTTCAGGTAGTAATGTTCACATAGTAAAGTTACCTTTTATTTTTGTATTTACATTTCATAAATATTAAATTAAAAATCCCATGTTTGTTGTCACCAGAGTCACTTTTAAGTCATCTGTATCTCAAAATTGAGATATGCCATTTTTAAAACATGTATATGATGGCTGGAAATTTTAACCCAAAATGCAGTTAGACATTCCTCTGAAATTAAGATAGCTGGGTTCATCTCCACTTTGAGCTGGTACATATATTTATTTTGTAATTGTTGCAAAATAAGTACTTACCTTGATGCTTTTAAAGTATTTGTGTTTTTCAAAACATTCAGCAAATAGGCTACATTCCAGGCCATAAAACATACTTTAACAAGTTTAAAAACATAGATCACCATACAATGTAGGTTCTCAGATGACAATAAAACTAAACTAGAAATCAAAGAAAAAGAGCTAGAAAATACCAGAATACTTTTAGATTAAATAACACAACCTCTAAATTAAACACAGACAAGAAATCTCAAGAATTTAAAAATATTCTGAACAAAATGAAAATATGTCTTAACCAAATTTATGTTATATAGTGAAAGCAGTACTGACATATACATATATACACATATATTTTCACATTCACATACATACACACACATATATATGAATGAAAAGATGTAAAAATCAGTAATATAAGCTTCTACCTTAGGAAACTGAAAAAAAGTGATTAAATCCAAGAAAGCAGACAAAAAGAAATAATAAAAAATTAGAACAAAAAACAGTGAAATTGAAAACAGAAGAGTAGTAGAGAAAATCAGTGGAACCAAAATTTGGTTCATTGAAGGGATAGATAAAACTAATAAGCCTCTAGCCAAACTAGCCAAGGGGAGAAAAAAGGTACACATTTACACATTACTAATATTAGAAATAGGTCTGTCACTACTGATTCCATGGGTGATGAAAGGATACTAAAAGACTATGATGAACAATTGTGTGCCCACAAATTTCATAACTTGGATGAAATGGCTCAATTCCTTAAGAGATACAATCTACTAAAGTTTAAACAAGGAGTATAGATAATTTATCTTAAAGGTTTATATCTGTTAAAAAAATTGAATCAATAATTAATAGCCTTCCAAAACAGAAAGTACCAGGCCTAGGTCATTTTAATGGTAAAATCTACCAAACATTTAAGGAAGCAATGACACCAATTCTCTAAATTTTTTTCTGAAAATAGAACCAGGAGGAAACTTACATATTTATTTTCTATGCAGCCAGCAAAATGTAGTTCTAAGGCACTAAACCAGTCTTATCTTTTTCTCATCTGAATTAACATTGATTTGCCCTGACTGATTATATGAACATGATTAGATAATGACTGAATCTACATTTAAGAATTAAGTTATGCTTTAGTTGTTAGTGAAAAATAAGCCTAAGGCTAGTAGGAAACTGAGAGAATTCATCTACTTACCTGACAATACTGCTTTTTAATATGATCTTTTAAAGAAAACATTTAGTAATTAAAATTCAAAGCTATACCTGTGTCAGGCCCAGTGGTGCACACCTTTAATCCAGTGACTGGAAAGGCTGAGGCAAGAGAATCACAAATTCCAGGCCAGTTTGGGCAACTTATAGAAGCCCTGTCTCAAAATTAAAAGGGCTGAGGATGAAGCTCAGGGGTGAAGTGCCCCTTTATTCAACCCCCTATGCAACAAGGAAAAAAAAGAAAACCTATACTTCAAAGTGTAATTACTAAGTTTGTGCTGAATTTCTCTGCCTTCTTTTAGCCAAGTTCATCAGGTGATTTCACATTAAGTAAGCAAACAAGCTATATTGTGTGAAGTCCTTTCAGGCTAGTGTTAGTTTTACCCAAATATACTCTTTTGTTCAAAGTAAAGAAATTGAGAGGACTCAATAGCATAGAAACTCTGTAGGACTCTAACAAGGTTATTCCCTCTTTTCTGAAGGACAAAATCATAGAAAGAATTTTGCTTTATATACATTATTCTTTTTTTGGATAGGTTGTTTCGTTCTAGCATTAAGCCTCTTTCTACATGAACCATATCCTTGAGATGAATTTACAGAAGTGGATTCCTGGGTTGAAGAGTGGCCCTTGGCCTTGTACATATTACTGACTTTATTTCCAGAAAGAAAATACTAATTCCATTGCTTTGAGCAGGATAAATTTTGCCAAAACTCGCCAGCATTGATTATTTTCATTTTTTCACTCTTTATGACACTATATAATAAAATGGCATTCCATTGTGCTAATATGCATTTCCAAAAGATATATAAAATATAATAAGAAAAAGTTAATTCATAAAATAGAAGGCAACTAATATGAAATCAGGAAAGTAAAACAGTCTCTGAATGTCTAGTACTTGTTGTGCAGAAGCATGACATGCATGCTGTCATCATACTTTCCAAAGTCCACAATAAAATTAGTAACTGATTATAGGATTGTTCTCACAGATCCTGAGTTTGGCCACAGAATCCTTTCCATATAGCACTATAAAAAGCCATTAACAATTACCCAGTGGGGCATGATGGCACATGCTTGTAATCCCAGCAATTTGGAGGCTGAGGCATGAGGATCTCAAATTCAAGGTCAGTCTTGAAAATTTAGTGAGATTCTGTATCAAAATTTAAAAAAAATAATTAAAATGGTCTGAGACATAAAGCACCCTGGGTAATTGTTTACCTGCAGTAAACAATTAACCAGTCAATATGAGAGAAGAAACTCATCTACCATTTATGTCCATTATACATGCTACTAATAGGAATACAATTTTGACTCTAAGCTATTAGCAACTAAGGCAGTGCATGAACAGGATCATTTTATTGTTTTCTTTTTTTTAAAATATTTTCCTCAAGGGTTGTCTGTTTATATCATTTACCTGCCTAAATATTAGGATCTTGTTTACCAGTTTGTACAAGCGGGATGCATATAGTTATTGTATACTTGATGCATATTGTTATGGAGTAGGGACTTAACACATTTCTCTGGTGGAAAGAAGGACAGGCAGATGGAAAAAACAGAAGACAAGATAAGGAAAGGAAAGACAGAAAACATATTTAAGATAGCAGAATCATGTTTTTATAATAATCTTGGGACTCAGTTGTTATGGTTTGGATGTGAGATATCCCCCAAAAGCTCATGTGTGAGACAGTGCAAGAAGGTTCCAAGGAAAAATGATTGGGTTGTGAGAGTCTTAACCCAATCAGTGAATTAATGCCCTGCTAGGGAGTATCAAAGTAGTAACTGAAGGCTGGTAGGGTGTGGCTGGGGGAGGTAGGCATTAGGGGCATGGCTTTGGAGTATATATTTTGTATCTGGCAAGTGGAGTCTCTCTCTCTCTCTCTCTCTGCTGTCTGTTCATCATATGAGCTGCTTCCCTGCCACACTCTTGTGCTGTGATGTTCTGCCTCACCTTGCCTCACCTCGCCTCACCTCGAGCCCAGAGGAATGGGGCCAGCCTTTTATGGACTAAGACCTCTGAAATCACGAACCCTCAAACTTTTCCTCCCCTACAGTTGTGCTGGTTGCGTCTTTTAGTCACAATGGCGAAAAAGTTGACTAAAACATCAGTTAATTGGTGGAGAAAAAGAAAAGGAGTGGTAGCAACAAGCCAAAGGAGAACTATAAAGAATATCAGATGATACTTGTCAATCCAAGAGTCTTACCATTATTTTTATTTCCATTCTGCCATGGGACATAGGGTTTTGGATATATTTTTCAAGGGATTGTGACAGAGGGACTATAATACACAGTGATAGGTAATATCTAATAGAGAAGACCTACTTAGACATAATAATGCTTATTTTGCCAGTTAAGTTTATAATAGTTGAAAAATTATTTTGTATATTTGATTTTGGTTTTATTTTGTTTTATTTTATTTTGATACCAGGAATTGAACCCAGGGACATTTTTCCACTGAGTGACATCACTAGCCCTTTTTATTTTTGTTTTGAGATAGGATTTCGTTAAGCCGCTTAGGTCCTCACTAAGTTGATGAGGCTGCCTTTGAACTTACCTGCCAAGTGACTGGGATTACAGATGTGCCTGACTTGTCTACCTTTTAAAATGCTCTCTACTTTTTTTTTTTTTTTTTAGTTTTAGTTAGCAGTTGTTTCTGTTCATTTTAGCATGATTTTTATCTGCAGGGCAGGGGCGGGTTTGGTACTGGGAATTGAACTCAGGAGCACTTGACTACTGAGCCACATCCCCAGCCCTATTTTGTATTTTGTTTAGAGACAGGGTCCCACTGAGTTGCTTAATGCCTTACTTTTGCTGAGGCTGGCTTTGAACTCACAATCCTCTTGCTTCAGCCTCCCAAGCCACTGGGATTACAGGCTTGCTCCACTGCGTCCAGTTAAATGTTATCCTACTGAGCAAAAGATGTTATAGTGGCAAAGGAGGATAGTGATTTTCTTTTAGTAGGAAATGTTTTAGATATTTGTCAAAATGTATATACGGACATATATAATTGAATCTGCATGTAAAATTATTTAGTTTGTTGAAATGTTAATAGGATAAATTTGTGACTAAAAATACCAAATCTAGAGGCTTAGTAATAATATCAAGTCCCATTTAAAGCAGTGTATGATATAAATTTCTGAAGCTGTTTCTTTGGTTTGGTTTGGTTTGGTTTGGTACCAGGGATTGAACTCAGGGGCCTCGACCACTGAGCTACATCTCCAGGCCTATTTTGTGTTTTATGTAGAGACAGGGTCTCACTGAGTTGCATAGCACCTTGCCATTGAACTTGGAATTCTCCATTCTCAGCCTCCCAAAGTGCTGGGATTATGGGCGTGTGCCACCGTGTCCGGCTTGAAGCTGTTTTTTGAGAAGCTGTGTTTATTACCAGTTTCAAAATTGTAACGTTTTCCTCCTTAGGTTTTTCTTGATTTAAAAAATATGTACTAAAGATTATAAATAAGCAGAAGCAAATAGTCTGTATTTCACAGTTGCACCCTTTTTTTTTTTTTAAGGTTAGGAAGATAGTTCCTTTCTCAGTTTTAGCACTTGCTCAGGAAATAGATGTGGGAGGCTCCTTTTCTTCTGTAAACAATAAAATAATATTTTGTAGTATTCTAGCTATTTAAAATAGATGAGAAGAATTATGTATAAAAACCACAAAGTCCTGAGCTTTTGCATAAAGATGCAGAGCACTAGATCTGGAGAGTGAAAGTAATGATGATTATATACGTTCAAAATATTTGAGTAATTGCTCAATTGGTAAATCTTCATGAGACAAATACCATAATCCAGACTGTATACAAAGGAAATGATGACCACAAGGTATTTTCTACTGAAAGAAGTTCTGTCTGAAGAATTCATAAAATAAATGTTTTCTTAGGAAGAGTTAAAGCATTTCAAAAAAATTTTGTTAACCACAATTCATAGACTTCTTAATGTGGTTCTATGAACTATGTCTCTAGCTATTAAAGATTTCCTCTGTGAAACAAGTTTGACTATTATTTTAGTAATTGCAATTAAATCTAATTTGACCTAATGAAGAAAATGAAGATAATGAGACTTATGCAAGATTATAGAAAGATAATTTAGGAATTGGAATCTTCTGTGTTTTCTTTTAAACTAACAAATTACTGTTTTCATCAATAGGATAAATATTAAAAGGATTTTCTTGGCTTAATGATTAAGAAGTCATTGACCTTGAGGGATTAGTGCAATGTTGAGTGTGGCAAGTAAATTTCAGTGCTTTGAAGTTCAAGTGGGAGATTTACAGAGTATTGATACTCTTAAGAGAATTGTGAAAGTAAGTGGAAAGGTTAAGAGAGGATATTGTTTGGAAAGAAATTCAGATAAGGTATTCTCCCCAACTAACTGCAGCACACATTTGCTTTGTGTATATATTCCCATAAAGTAAATGCTTTCATTATTTTGAGCCACCTAAATAAAATGAATTCAGTTTTATTTTAATACAACAGCATTAACAAAGTTAAGGGACACAGCAAGAGTAGCAGTTAGCTAAGCCCAAATATATGTATATATAAATTTAGGTTGATTGAAGAGAATGTTGTATTAGTGCTGCAACTTTTATCATCACTTTATATCTCCATGAGGATTCCTTTTTTAATAAAAAATCTTCTATTCGAAACCATTCCAAAAGAAGTATTTTAAGGTCTGTTCTTATTTAACCTTCTTTGTAGATAAATATTTCTGATCTATAATTTATTAAAAAAATTTATCACTGATTATACACCGAATTTTCCACTAGTGAATGTATCTTTTCTCATTAATTAAAGTAGATTGGTATTGAACCTCAGAAAACATTTAGTAATTGTGTATGTGCTGTTGGAGGGTGATGGTACTTATTTTTGTTATTTTTTTCTTAAATTGCTTGAATTCTGGTAAATATAACTCATTCATCATAGCATTTTGAGATGAGAGTCAAAATTATTGCTGTGAAAACTGTAGATTATTGCTATTTATCCATATATATAATATTAATTTTCAGAGAATTCAGATGAAGTATATTTCATGCTAGAGTATATTGAACACGGTTGGATATGTCTAACTAAAAAGGCAATGACAAATCATACTCAGATATTAGGAGGGAATGTCAGTAAGACATACTTTAACTGTTAGAATGCTTAACCATCAATTTGTGCTATAATTTTAATTTGTTATACTGCCTAAAAATAGGATGACCATCTGCCCTGTTTCTTACAGTCCTGGTTTATGTTTACTAGTGCTATTTTATTTTCAAAAATGTTCCAGTATGTACTATAAACTTTATGATGATTTTAACTGTAAAACATAAAACCTTTAATATAACTCACTTATAAATGACAAGAGAGATTTAGATAATAGACAAACACAGGTAAGTGGACATCATGACCCAACATATTACCTTTTTGCCAAACAAGACTGGATACAGAAAAGGCATACAGTGTAATAATTAAAACAGATATTTTGTCTAAAAAGATGTAATTTAAGAGCAGAAAATCCCATGGTGAGTGGATGAAATATGAAGGGACCTCAGCAACCAAACATTTAAAAAAAGAAGTTAGTCGTTCAAAAAATAATATTTACTAAGTGCTACTTAATATATTCTAGCTCTTTAAACTAGGTAATGAGGAAAATAGAAAAAGAAGAGTAAGAATTTTTTCAAAAAAACAAAGCATAATATAAAGGGTAATAAATTGTGTGAAGTTAAAGATGGCTTGTTTATATTTAAACCTTCAGCTTCATATTTCTGTATTATTGCTGTTGGTTGCTTACTAGTATACACAGTAGTTTGCAGTACTATAGAGCAATACTATAATTTTGTGTTTTATTTCTAAATAGTAACAATATTTGGTAAACAAACTAATTGGTTTGCATTTTATTTAAAACCAGTTATTTTCTACTGAGTGTAGAAAAAGCAGATCTTAAACTTTTCAGATAAAAACATTCCATGTTTTACAAATTATCCATTCAGGAACATTTTTAAAATTTTTGATACAAAAATCATATTATAGGTTGAATATTCCTTATCCAATGCTTAGAACCAGAACTGTTTCAGAATTTGGAATATTTACATCATCATGAAATATTTTAGGGATGGAACCCAAATCTAAACATGAAATTCATGTTTCATATTACTTTATACACATGGTCTGGAAATAATTTTTGTACATTTCTAATAATTTTGTGCATTTGACTGTGACTCATGAGGTTGGTCAGGTGTGGAATTTTCCACTTGTGCCATTATCTCAGAACTCAAAAAGTTCCAGATTTCGGATTTGGGAATTTAGAAATGCTCATTCTATCCTATAGTAAGGAAAAAATGTGGGACAGATTAGTGAAACTCTCAGTGAACTAAGAAACTGTAAATGCTCTGTATGCAGATAGCTCCTTTTCATACATAAAGAATTCCTGAGAAATGTTTTTATAAGAGTCATGGAATAATATGAAAGCTGGACAGATATTAAGGATAGAAGAAAATTCTTAATTATACCTTACGTTTTAAATAGAATTAGTAACAGTGTATTTCTATTATGCTGTACATGTCTTGTAATATTCATAAAATTGAGTGCACAGTGGAAATTTTTTCTGCTGTTACATGTCCAGTGAGTTATGATTTTGAGAGGTGGAATGTTCACAGCTTTAAGCAGCCTTCATGAATTTTATCTTTGTCTCAGTTTTATTAAGACAAAGTCTTTATCTCTAGCAAAATTTTAATTTTCCAATTTTGTGTATAAAATGATGGACATTGCCAAAAGAAGTGTAATTTACAGTGACATATATAGGGAAAAACATGAACCACAGTTTTTAAATACCTCTATCTGGTATTTAATTACTTCCCACTTTGCTTATAATCTCATTCTTTTGACAAAGTATGGTTATGAGATTGTTTGAAAGCATGTTGAGAGGAGGGGAAAATCAAGTAAAACTTTACTTGCTTTAAGAACCATTCAAGAGGAAAAGCCTCTCCCTCTTCTAAAGTTCTTTGTACTATTAACGGATTAACTCTAGATTGAATGCATATTTATAATCAGATAGGAGCAGCTTTGAAAACCTGGGAAAGGCTTGTAGTAGAATCCACAGTATTCTACGTAAGTTAATCTGTTCTTAAGAGAACCTATATGTAAATTCCGGGTTTTCCTTAGGCCCTAATAGTGGATGAGAAATTACGACAGGGCTAGAAAATTATGAAACCCTTAGTTCTTCACTTAGTAAATAGCCCAGTGGGCATTACAACTTTCCTAACCATTGCAGCTTTCCACACCACTGTATTAGATTGTAAAGCTATATGTGAACAGATGTTAGAATTGTGTTATTTTCTGATGTGTCCCCCAAATCTAGCATAAATATAAAGGAACATAGTAATTTAGTGAATGAATTCTCTGTTAGAAGAGACTTTGGGGTTAATTTTAACACAAATTCCTAATAGTGACAATCTCATCACTAACTCTGACTTTATAACATGAAAATGACTTAATTTAGGTTAGAAACAAGAGAAAATGAATAGTATTTTGTTTCCTTTGTTTCCTTTTTACCCCAAATATCTTCAGGTCTGTGTACCATTGAGTAAGGTGATATAGCCCAAAGTATTGAGAGTAGGATGAGTCCTAAACATATCAGATGAAAACATTATGTTTGATCCCAAGGAGATAAAGGATTAAAACGTTCAAGAATAAATTATTTAAGAATTTTTTTTCATTTTAAAAGAGAACTTTATATCTTTAGAAAATATCAATAATATCTCTATCTACTGTAGGTCTCTTTATTCTTAAGACAGTAGATTCAGTTGCAGCCTCCTTATATTTAAACACCCTGAGTAAAAAGGAGATCAGTTCAAGTGACTGACATGAAGTTGGGGCTTTCAAATACAGAAATGAAGAGCACGAATAAAAGGGAAGAATTTTTTAAGTGTAGCAGATGCAGATTAAAAACCATAAGAAGACAAAGGGGTCAGAATATGTTAATAACAGTGAGAATGAGAGAAGAGACGAGCTATTTTTTTTTTTTTTTTTTTTTTTTGGTACCAGGGATTGAACTCAGGGGTACTCGACCACTGAGCCACATCCCCAGCCCTATTTTGTGTTTTTTGTAGAGATAGGGTCTCACTGAGTTGCTTAGCGCCTCGCCGTTGCTGAGGTTGGCTTTGAACTCGCGATTCTCCTGTCTCAGCCTCCCAAAGTGCTGGGATTACAAGCATGAGCCACCGCGCCTGGATGAGACCAGCTATTTTAAAGAAAAGCAATAAATTAAAAAAGACAGGTATATTTATAATATAAATATATAATAATATAGGCAGAGTCCTATTTATCTGTAGTAATTACTACTGATCATGATGAATAACCCGGTCAAGAAATTGTGTTCATTAAGTCACTTTAAGACAGATAAGTCTGTATTAAGTCTTACAAGATTTTCATTAAATATAAAATATACTCTCACTCAATCACTAGACCCCTGCCCTTTGTTAGAGAATCACAGCCTACCACAGAACTTTGGGTTATTAAAAACTACTGCAATATAGGTTGCCAACAAGTTGTTTGTCATAAATAATAACAGATAAGATAGTTGAATAAGCACTATTTAAAAATAGTCATCAGGATAGCTTTCCTGTGTTGTTACCAATTTCTTAGGACAAAATCACTTAGGACAAGGTCATGGGAGAGTAGAAATCCATGTTAGCATTTTGATTTCTTTCTTCCTTCTTGTCAGATACGCTTTAGTCATTTTTTACCTCAATTTAGCAAAAAGTGTTTTTACAAAGGAAGAGAAATAGGAAGTCTGATCTCTTACGGATTTTTTTAAAGAAATTTTAAAACTTGTGTTTCTTTGTCAAATCTTATAAACTTTTCACAAGGCTTATTTTAATTAAAATCAGTGATTTAGTCTATTAACTTGCCCCTGGGCAAGGAAACTGAGTATATTGTAATATGTTGCCAGAGAACAAATAATAGGAATGCCACTGTGGTCATTCTTCATGTTTTGGAACTCCTCCTTGTCCCTTGGGTGACCCTACATAACAAATGGATTCTTAACTATTGTAGGGACTATGTGGAGATATTAGTCAGGGTTCTGCAGAGGGACAGAAGCAATAGAATATGTGTACACACGCACAATGAGAGCGTTTTTGAGGAATTGGCCTCATGATTACAGGGGTCGCTAAGTTTGAAATCTGCAAGGCAGATTGGAGAACCGAGGAAGAGTTGATGTTGCATTTTGAGTCTGAAGGCAGTCTGGAGACAGAATTCCTTCTTCCTTGGGCAACTTCAGTTTTTTTCTCTTAAGGCCAGCCACTGATTGGATGAGACTCATCCACATTAGAGAGGACAATATATTTTATTCACAGACTACTGATTTAAATGTTAATTTTATCCTTAAAAACAAAAATAGAATATATCACAGGGACATCTGGACTGGTGTTTGACCAAATATCTGGGTACTATGGCCTAGTCAAATTGACACATAAAATTAATCATTCTCATTTTCATGCATTAAATACGGGTAAAGCTTAACTTATTATGGAAATTAAAATCACAGATAATGAAGTTCTGATACTACCTTCACACATTGGCAGATGATTTTGTATATTTCCCATTATATTGGTAAAATATATTTGTGAATGCCTTTTACGAATAGCCTTGTTAAAATTCCAAGAAAAGATTTATGAATGTTTTACTAAGTATATAAGCTTGCAGAAGTAAATCACTAGCATATAATAAAACCTTATTAATTTGAAATTCATGATTATTAACAACTCATCAAAAATTTATCTTTGCTGTAACTGGTAAAAGGATTTTTAGGCAAATAAATAATTTAAGAAGTATTAAGCTGGGATATTTTAGCATTTAAGAATGATAACTTTTCTTGAGTTTTCATTTTCAAAATTATTTTGAACATTTTAAAAATGTTCTGTAATGGTTTTACTATTTCCGAATTACTGTTACCTTCCATTTGCTTGTGTATTTTTACATTGTTGCTTTCAAAGCCTATAACATTCTGTTTTCACTGGGTGAACATGCTATATCTACTGTGGTCTTTATGTTTGTTTGTTTTTTAAATTTTTTAGTTATACATGGACATAGTGTCTTTATTTTTGTTTTACTTATTTTTATGTGGTGCTGAGGATCGAACCCAGTGCCTCACACGTGCGAGGCAAGCGCTCTGCCACTGAGCCACAACCTCAGCCCATGTTTGTTTGTTTTTTATTGGTACCGGGGATTGAACTCAGGGGTACTCGACCACTAAGCCCCATCCCTATCCCTATTTTGTGTTTTATTTAGAGACAGGGTCTCACTGAGTTGCTTAGTGCCTCTCCATTGCTAAGGCTGGCTTTAAACTCAGAATTCTCCTGTCTCAGCCTCCCAAAGTGCTGGGATTGCAGGCATGCACCACCATGCCCTGCTTATGTTTATTTTTAACAGTTGTATAATCCTCAAGTTCTTGTTTGATAACTTTGTTTCTACCATTGTCCTTAATAAAATTTATAGTGACATTACTGGTCAAAGAGTACAAATATTTCAGTGCTTTTGCTAAATATTTCCATTCTGCTTTAAAAAGAGTTATATTAAATTACTAAAATAATACTCAAATTATATACCATACAAGCTAGCCACCTCTAAGCAAAAAGCCATTCACCTGGTAAATGTGTACTAATTGAAATAAGAGTGGGTGGTCGTCTTGCCTCTTAACCCTAGTGCTAGAAGAGCAAGAAAGAACACTATCATTCATATACCAGTTCCCACATGTGCAACATTGATTGCCTTCTCTTTCCCAGCCATACTGGACATCCCAGGGGTCATCTTATCCAATTACTGCTCTTGGAAGTCCCATGTTTGCTCACTTTCCAGTCTTATTCTAACAAGCTCATCTTACTGTCCTTGTTATATAAAAGTCTTCATTTTTTCACTTTAAATTTCTTCCTGTTTTTAGTGTTCTTCTAATGTTATAAAACATCATAATATTGGCCTCAGATTATTATCATCCTTAATTTTCTTCTCATTGTGTTTGTTTACATTTTTACTTACATTGTTGTTTGTGGTTTTATTCTAGCACTTGAAAGCTTTGAAAAAATTACTGCAGACTTGATAGTTTATTTTCAGTTATTTTTTTCTTTAATATAAACTGTGGATCTGACATATTTGGGGTTCAGACTATATGACTCAATACTAATTTATCTGAGTTTTTTTAATAGATGATTCAGAATACATCTAACTTAAAAGTTTATATATGTGGCTGAAGCTATTCTACATTCTGTTCCTTTGTTCTTAGTTTTCATTTACTGTATAATTCTGTATATTAATTTCTGATTTCTCCTTATTTATTGTTCTTTGCATTGTTTTAGTTCAAACAGAAGCTTCTTGGAAGATTTTGATTACAGTTGAATTAATGTAAATAAATTTGAACAACAAACATGGTTTCATTGCTTTGTTTTTCTGAAAAAAATATTGAGATCTTTAAAATGCATTTTTCAGAACTTTTTGTATAGTTTTGTGTCCTTAGATAATAATGGGATATTTCCTTATAATATTTTCTATCAGTTATGAGCAAAAACTGTTAACATTGAAACTATCATTTAACCAAGTATATATATATACACACATATATATGCATATATACATATATATACACACATATACATATATACACACACACACACATATATATGTGGTTAGGTGTGCAGAAGCCAGTGCTGATATTTGCTCCTTTACATCCTTAAAAATAATAAGTTATATTTTCTTATTTTAAAGTCTAATTCAAATATTGTTAATTTCTACTACCATTGTGATTTTTCTTCATTTTTAAACAGTCTAATCAAAATTTATTTTACTGAACTTTGAACTTAGTCACTGGTTTACTCATCTTTATTAATGGCTTCAAAGAAGTAAAACAGGTTTCAGAATGATCTTAGTAGCAAGTGTGTATACACACACACACACACACACACACACACAAAATGCACAAGTGTCAGTCCTTCTCATGTCTTTCTCTAACCATAGAAATCAATATGCTGAATAATCTTCTAAAATTATTAGTGACTAATAGAATGTAAAAGTTGTATCCAAGTGTAGTGAAGTAGGCGGAGATGCTCTCTTTGCTCGCCAGATTTTATTCAGTCAGATAAGCTAAGTAGGTTGCTAGGGAATTTTACAAATAATTACAGTTACTGATCTGTTGACACCTTATTATACCCTAAACAGAATACCAGCAAAGCCTGCCTAAACTTTTGACCTATAGAATCATGTTTCAAAACTAAGTTTGTAATTTGTTACACAACAGTAGAAAATAAATACATATTGTTAACTTGTTTTCAATATGAAGAACTACATTCATAGTATATTCATTTTACTATGGCCAATAACATTGTATCCAAGTTTCCACTTCTATATTAGATAAGTAAGCATTATTATTAAACACTCAGGCTGCTGAGTCTATTTTAGTATCATCTGATATCACTTACTGACTTTGGTGTATTATTTAGCTTTCCTAAGCTTCAGTCTCCCCATCTATAAAATGAGAGTAACAGTATGTACCTACCCGTAAGAACTTTACATTGCTGCTTCAGAAGCCATTGTCATTGTAAGATAATGGTGGTGATGATAATGGGAACACAAAGAATTTTGCCAGTGAGATCAGGAATCTGGATGTTCATGTGAAGCCATGGCTAAGTTCTTTTAACTTAATTTTTTAGACCTCTCTCTGAACTCTGTATATGGAATTTCTGAGTTATCCTTTTGGTTTGCTTAAGATGTTTTTCTTAGAAATTGAATGTCCTTGCTTTTCTCATGAAATCTCTATTCCCCATCTCTGATCTCAAAGTCAGATATGTGCACACTTAAGAAGAATTTGCCAGCAGAATAAATATGTAAAAACATTGAACTAAAAGAAATTCCTTAATGATACAATTATTATATGGTCGTATTCTGTGTGCTTCTTCAAAAAGGAAATACTTTCCCCCAAGCATTGACTTAATTGACTAAAGAGCATCTTTCAAGAGAATTTCACGAAATGTACTTTGGGAAAAACTGTTCTTTCAGAGTCATTAACTTCATAACTAATGCCTATTTTTCCTTGAAAGCTTTAATTCTGATGTGGTAGGCATAATTTTCTTTTCTTCATCTTCTTGTGCATATTACTTAGCCCAAAAGTAACCTTTAATCAGATCCACACTTAATCTCCCTCAATTGTTTTTGTTCTTTGTTACCAAAATATGAAGAGAAGCTGACTATTACATATTGTAACCAAAAATGATCATCTTTAGCTAGTCAGAATTTCAGGTTTTTGTGTTTTTTTTTGTTTTTGTTTTTTGATACATAGAGAAATGCAATGGGTTCTATTTAAAAGACTACAGGTAAGTTATTAAATAAATGAGGAGTAAGGCAAGCCTTATCCAGAGTCAGATGTTTTCTTATTTAGCTGTTTTTCCGCTATTCCTTGAAGAAATGTTTGAGACAAAAGAAAAGGTTGAACTAATGATTTCCCTAAGCTTCAGTCTCCCCATCTATAAAATGGGGAGTATTTGGTAATAAGTTTTTACCTATTTGTCATCCATTAACCCTAAAACTGGACATTAGAAAAATTTCTCATATATCTGACTACAGTGAATCCAAGGAATGACAGTGCTGTTTACCTACTGACTCTCAAAAGCACATTTTCTTCTTTTCTTTTTTAATCAGGAAGAAGGATAGAAATCTTTTTTCCTTCCCCTCTTTCAAAGCATTAGGGATAACAAATGCGGCCCAAATCATTGTTTTCAAAGTATTTTAACCATAGTACATTTTTTTTCGGGGACATTTTATGAAAACCAGACATATGAAGCAAATACATTGCTATTTTGGTCAAAGGGTATAGATATTGAAGCCTCCAAGTATGTCCCATATTTGCCTTTGCTGACCCTTGCACAGACTCTAGAGAATTCTTATGATTCTGTAGAGAACACTTTGTTGGGGGGGGCACTATTATAAACTACATACTTGGATAAACATTACCAGGTTCCTTTATGTAATAAGCAAAAAATTTTACTTACGAGTTTATGACTCCCTCTTAACATGTCTTGAGTAGTTTGAAATGCTGCTGTTGATACTGTCAGCATTCCAGACAAAATTATGTGGGAAATAAAATCCTGTATTTCTTTCTTAAACTACTTAACCAGCAGGATGGGAATTAAGGCAGAGAGAGTAAAACAATATGATCTCGTACTGTAACTGGGAAATAGAACAAAAGACAATACCAAGTTGTGGCTCAGTGGCAGAGCACTTGCCTTGCATGTGTGAGGCCCTGGGTTCAATTCTCAGCACCACATATAAATAAATGAATAAAATAAAGGTCTATCAACAACTAAAAAACTATTTAAAAAAAAAACAACATGGAAAATTTAAGTAGAAAGCTTTACATGTACTGAGATTTTTACCTTAAAATTTTTTCACAGTGTAAATGGAAATTGTCAACAGAAGTTATAGACTATGAATTCTTAAGTTATAATTTTTAAAAAAATGCAGTTAAGATTCTCTGCATAAAATTGTCTAAAGAAAAACATGAAAATTTACTGAGGAGTGTAATGAACATTTCAAAGAGACATAAAAATGTAGAGTCAAATCCCTGGCAGGAGGATCACAAGTTTGAGACCAGTCTTAGCAACTTTAAGACCTTATCTCAAAAGAAGAAGTTCCAATGGCTGGGGATGTAGCAGCATCCTTGAGTTGTTCAATCCCTGATTGAAAACACACACGCGCGCACACATGCACATGCACATGCACACTCTAAAAAGGTAAAGGCAGCATAACCAAAGAAATAGACTTTTTAGCCAAGATCTGTTTTCCAGATACTTTTTATCATTTTCTAGAATGTAAATGAAGACATGTAAAACAAATATTCTGAAAACAAACCAGTTTAACAGTATTTCACTTAGTTGTCCTTTGGAGTCTTCTGATCCCTGACTAATCAGTCTTGACCTATTATATAAGTTTTTCTTATTAGAATTAATTTTTCCAAATATTTGTTTTATCAACATTAACATAGGATCAGACATGTTCAGTAAATTCAGCCAATCCTTCTCATTCTCTCTCTCCTGTAAGGAGCAATGACTTATTATTTTTATTGCTCATTTTTTGGGGGAATCATATTTTGCTGGTCAAAAAATGGCTCTCAGGGGCCTGGGTTGTGGCTCAGTGTTAGAGTGCCCACCTAGCATGTGTGATGCACTGGGTTCAGTCCTCAGCACCACATAAAGATAAATAAAATAAAATAGAGATGCTATGTCCCTCTAAAACTTAAAAAAATTTTAAATGGCTTTCAAAAATATGGTTTACCTACAGCCTATTGTATTTTAGAAAAATGTGTCTAAATGCACCAGAGAACACAAACACATATTCCAATAGCAGTGCTACAGGACATAAAATTTATTGAAACTGTTTAAGGAATATTCTTTTAATGCCTGTGTATGTTCCTTTTGAACATTTTTAATAGTGGTAAATTATCCATTGAGATTGAATTTGATATTAATGTTTGGAGCAAGATTTCCGTAGAAAATGATAGAGCTGTGATAAGCCCTAGGTTAGAGGAGTAAAGCACAAAATGTGTAACCTGAGAAGGATCTAGACTTCCTGCTATCTTGAAAGGGTTTTTAAAGAACACATCTGGCAGACAGCTTCATGCAGAAATCTCTGCATCCTAAGTGACAGAGGGTCTCTTTGCATTCTGCTTCCATGTTGAAACGGTGAAAGGTACCCTTTGGTTCATCACTGGATCCACAATTACTAGTTTTTATTCTGTACACACTGAGAAAAGTTTCTCTTAGTTTTGCTGCTGCTGGTGTATGTGTGTGAGAGAGAAAATAGATATTTAATTAATTTGACTCTTAAAACTTACTGGGTACTAATTTTTTTAAAATTACTTTCAACTGGAAGTTGATACAGAAAGGTTTGAATTGGGCAAGAGAATGTTCTTTATGTCAAGAACTTATCTACATTTTTACATAGTTATTAGAATGGTCTTTAGAGGTCTTCTACTTCTGTTTCAATTTACAAATGAGAAAACTGAAGCCCAAAAAAGATAAGCAAAATATCTAAGGTCATGTAGTAGGAAAGCATGCGTTAAAGATAAATTTTTATTGATTGTCTATCTCCAGAGCCTTTTTTCTGGTACCATATTTTTTTAAATAATTGTTATTTCTTCATTCTTAGTCCCTATAATGAGTAGTTAACTAATTTAATTTGTATATAAACACCAAGAAAAAAGTGCTACCATTATTCCCATTTTAGTAACTTATATTTCTTTCAGGGCAAATTATATTGTGATGGTTATATTAAAGCACAACTCAGTTTAGAAAATATTGCCATATACTTATGTGTGTGTGCTCATGGTAATAGAATTGCATTTCAACTCTTGGATGAATCAGTGAAAAACATTTCAGATATTTTCTTGTCTGTTTTCTAGGAAAAGTGATTAAAGATTTTTTAAATTTGTTTTTAAAATTAGAGATGAGTTTTAAAACAGTGTCTGGGAACCCCAAAGTGATTCTATTCTATGAAGTAGAATTATAATACAGCAAAATCAGTGAATGGACATTTCAAAAGGCACTTTATAATGAATTTTGAAGATTTTATGGAAAGTTCATATCTACTTGGAAACATACACCTTTGTATTAACTTTGCTTTCTGACTGGAATGACAGTCACCCACCTCAACAATAGTCTTAGTATCTACGCTTTCTCTCCATTTTCTCCTGGGAAAAGCTTAGTTAATCCTGCAGTCCCCAGCTCTGGGGTTCACTTGTCTTCCATCAGTATTTTACTGTGATAGCCTTGTGTTATACACTCCTCTACTTAATGTAAAGCAGTGTATTGTTTGCATGTGTGCCATCTTCATTGGGCTGAATTCCTTGATTGTCAGGACTCTTACTCAAGCTTGGTATCTCAAACTCCTAAACAAGTCTGACAGGAATAGTAGGTATTAGTAAGTGTCAAATAATAGGTATGTGTGCATTTAAAGCTTTTTTTAAAAAAAAATATGTTAAATGTAATTTGATATTTTGTTAAAGATTTGTAATGTTTTTCAATAAGTTTTGAAATGAAAACAACTGCTAAACAAGATTAGCCTGGGGATATGTATAGCTACGTGATAGAGTGCTTGCCTAGCAATTGCATGGCCATGGGTTCAATCCCTAGTACCACAAAAAACAAAGACTGAACAGTCTTAATAGCTATATACTTATAGCTATTTATTATAAACTTTTATTTTTGTTGCCTTTGAAAATATACTTTTGTTTTCAGGACTTGACAGCTCTCATAGTTGTACTAACATTTCCCACATAGAAAATTAGAACTTATGATCTAACAAAGGTGTTTCGTTTTGTGGTGTAGAGTTTCTGGGCATTTGTTGTTTTTATTTTTTGTATTCTTAGAGAAAGATAATCTGAAATACTGTTGGGATGCCAAGATAGTGGCGTTTTCACATTTTTAAACTACACTTAAGAATGGGTAGTTCAATTCATATTATTCAGAAGAATCAATATCCTGATATACTATTTAAGTATTTTTTATTAAATGATTTACTCTTACGTTACTATTGCAAACTTTTTGAAATCCATATATCTGATCACCACATTAGCTACCATTTAATTTGCAAATAAAAGAATCCCCCCCTAGATAAATTTATACTGTGAAAATTTGCATAAGTAGTAGTGTTTGTTGTTGAATTTTAAGTATTGTGATATTGATGCTTTAAATACGGAAGTATTAGTGCCAGGATTTAGTCTTATCAGTGATTATTGGTTCCATACATAAAAAATCAGCTTATGTGGAAGTAGTTCTTATAAAATTGATGTATTTTGGACTATATGATTACAGTTCCCATAAAAACTTACAAAGGTGAAATCTGAGAAATCAGATACCTTTACATAGTAAAGGTATGAATATAAAAGAATCGTTTTTACATGGTATGAATATAAAAGAATAGTTTTTCTCTTGCAGGAAAAAAAGTTAAGTGGTGGTTAAAATGAGAAAATTGGGTAATTTGGTTTAATTTTATTCACATCTGTATTAGGTGTTTTAACTATCTTGATTGTAGAAAATTTCTGGAGTTCACATAGTCCAAAAGACACAAGTAACTTAAAAAGTTAGTTTCCAAAATACAAAAAATATTCTGAATGAGGAATATATAGCACATGAAAAATAATACAGAATCTGAAGGTTAGATTAATACAAACAGTAATTTGTAAGGATTCCTGGCATACGTTAGAAGTGAGCCACAAATTTAAGCTCATAATCACTATCCATGGATTTCCTAGAAGGGAAGTGCTTCCTTCCTTCAAAGTAATTTTCTTAACATTTGACAGATTTTACTGTATGAAATGAACCTGTTCATTTAGTTCATTTAACAGGTAACCTGCTAGAAGGTCCAGGAACTTCAACAAGAAAGAAATGTTTGTTTTTCACTCACTTGTAATTAAAATGTATCATTTTCTTTAATGAATGTAGACAGCAAAAATCTATTATCTATGCTTTGTCACTTATAGAAAATAGAGATATATACAATAACTATAATAATAATTTTGTTAATTACATTTAAGGATGACTACTTGTATTTGTAATTCAGTTTATTCATTTAAAAGCATTTTGAAAAGGGTACATATACATCAGACTACTAAAAATATTCATAGTCCAAAAATATTAAGGGAAATGCTTTCTTCCTTCAAAATAATTTAAGATACACATGGTTATATGACAAATTCTTATTTGAGAACTCATATTCATTGTTATTTGAATATTATCTGCTGGAAATTAGCATAATTAATTTTGTTAAATTTATAACTTGCAAAAAGTTTATTTTTGAAAATACTTAAGGAACAGTGAATATGCACTTCAAGGTAGTTCCTCCTGTGTTATTACAACCAGCACTTCTCTGTAGTTTTAAAATTCTAAGCAATTTAAAGAGGAATTGATCTCAAGTTCTGCATGTACATACACATTAAATGGAAGTAAAGTTTATTAAGATTGGCTCTTGTCTTTTTTGATTAAAAAAACTTCAAGTTTATTAATAGATCTTTACCTTTAGCACACCTAATATTCACACAATAGAGTACCTTCATATCAATGTACAATAGCATTACTCCTTTTTATTTAAATATCCTTTTGTAACTATTGTCTATATTGTCACAAACTGATTTTATGCTGACCATTAGGCTAAATTAATCTGTTTGTACATTTAAAAGTTAAACTACAGTGTATGCTTGCTGAGTACACTAAACAGTCTCTTAGATTGGAAACAACTTTTTTAAAAATGCTGGATAGATTTTCTTAAAAACATCAAATAACTAGACGGGTGTGGTGGCGCAAGCCTATAATCCCAGCACTTTGGGAGGCTGAGACAGGAGAATTGCAAGTTCAAAGCCAGCCTTAGCAATGGCGAAGCGCTAAGCAACTCAGTGAGACCCTGTCTCTACATAAAAACACAAAATAGGGCTGGGGATGTGGCTCAGTGGTTGAGTGCCCCTGAGTTCAATCTCTAGTACCAAAAAAATAATATATCAAATAACTGATAAAACCAAAATTCAAATGATGGCAGGAAGCAAGAAAGGTAAGCAAAAAATAAAGCTGCTTTTACCCTCAGAACATGTATACAAACTGGCAAACTTGATCTTTGTTTTATATAATCCCTTGATAAGAGTTAAATCTCCACAGAACCTTTTTTCAGTTTTGGTGAACCAGAAATAAACATATCCTATTCACTCAGGGCAGACAACCTGAAAAATTGAAACTGTAGAACATCCCAAGCACAGATTCACAGTTAAAATTCATATCCCCTGAGTGGTCCCCAAAACTTTCAACCTTGAATGTATTTAGTTGAAAGTGATTGCACTGCTGATATTCCAAGTTGCCTGATAGAAGTGAATATGAATTATTCTGCTCAAAGAATTAGCATAAACAGTAATTTCTCAAAGTAAACAACTCACAGTAAAAAAATAATAATAATAATTATGAAGCATACGTGGAAATAAGGTACCATGCCCTAAAATCTGTAGAAGCAACAACAGTAAGAACTGACCTATAAAGGATATTAAGATCATGAGTTAACAGTTTAATCAAATAACAACAAAATTGTTTTGAAGAATTTCTTGAAAGTTTCTACAAGGAATAGAAACTGTACAAACTAGCCATATGGAAAGCCAAAATTAGAACAATTTGAATTAAAAATTGATTATATGGAAAGAACTGAAGAAAAAGTTATTGAACTGCAAAACAGTTATCCAGAATTCTACACACAGACAAGAAAATGTGAACAAAAATTTTTTTTAAGTAGTTAAGGACAAAATGTTGAATGATTTACACCTTTTTGGAGTTGCAGAGGGAAAGAGAATGAGAGAACAAAGGCTTAGAGAAAGAAACTCTAAGCAGATGCAGTGATACACAGCAATAATCTTAGCAAGTTGGAGGATGAAACAGGAGGACTGCATGTTTGAAGACAGCCTTAGCAACTTAGTAAGAGTGGCTCAATGTTAGAAAGAAAGAAAGATTTAAAGAAATTTAAAGAGTCGGGAATATAGTTCAATGTTAGAGTGTCCCCTGGGTTCAGTCCCCTTATACCGCCACCACCACCACAACAACAAAAAAAACTTCTGAAGAGATAAATGATCCCAAAGTAAAATCTGAGGTGAAAAAAAATGGAATGAAAAACCAAAATAAATAAACGAATAAGTTGATGAATCTGAACAAGCATAGTACCATCTTGAGAGGGTAATAGATTAAAGTATACAAAAAGACTAATTATAACTTAGATACTGGTTAACAAAATTTTAAGTGTTCTAAATGTTTTAAGTAGTCTGGGAAAAGGCTAAGATTAGTCACTATATATACACATTTTTGTATGATTACCACTAAAAGAATAAAATCAGTGTGAAATTTTCAAATGAAAAAAAAATTATTAGAAGTTAAAATCTAAAATATATGTTACATTTACCTCAGAAGTTTTTAAAAATTCTAGTGCCCAAAATGAACTAAACAGACATTTCTCAAAAGAAGAAATAAAAATGGTCAACAAATATATGAAAAATTATTCAACCTCTACCAGTTTAGGAAAATATAAATCAAAACTGCACAAGGGCTAGGTTAGGGCTCAGTGTAGAGTACTTGCCTAGCATGCATGAGGCTCTGGGTTCCATCCCCAGCCCTGCTTTAAAACAAAAGGAAGAAACTACATTTCATCTCACATCTCAGTCCAGTTAGAATGGCGGTTATGAAGAATACGAATAAAAATAAATTCTGGCGAGCATGCTGGGAGAGGGAAATACTTAAAAACTTTTGATGGGATTGTAAATTAGTGCAACCACTATGGAGATCACTATGGAGATTCCACAAAACACTATGAATGCAAGCACCATATGACCCAGATATAAAACTCCATGGTGATTATCCAAGAGAACTAGTCAGCATACCGTAGGGATACATACATACCCAAGTTTATAGCAATACAGTTCACAATAACCAAGTTATGGAACCAACCTAGGTGCCCCTCAACAAATGACCAGATATATACATAATGCAATTTTATTCAGCCATAAAGAACAAAATCAAAACATTTGCAGAAAAATGGATGGAACTGGAGAATATTGAGATTAACCAGACTCAGAAAGCCAAGGTCTTATGTTTTCTCTCAAATGTGGAAGCTAGAAAGAAAAAAGAAAGAAAAGGAACTTCATGAAAATATGAGAGACCAGTAGACTAGAGGAAGGTGAATCAGTGGAGGCAGTAGGGGAGAATAAGGGGTGTTCAGGGGAATGAAACAGACCAAATTATGCATTGTGCTTATATGAATATATTACAATGAATCACATTGTTATGTATCATTATAATGCACCAATAAAATATATTTTAAAAACAATCCTAACGCCTGATTCTAACCAATTAAGTCAATCTCTGGTGATTTGAAAGCTCAGAGTAATGAGAATTTTTTGAAGTTCAAGTATGGACTCAGGTATGCCCTGCTAGTACCGGAATGTAAACTCAGGGTTTGGGTTATTTTGTTCATGTTGGGCAAGTACTTTAGCTCATAGGTATATCCCCAGCTCTTTTTATTTTATTTGTAATGTTTTTAAAATTTTGAGACAGGAACTCACCAAGTTGCCTATACATTTAGAAAACAAATCAAGTTATGAAAAAGATAACATATCAAAACCAAAGAACATCCTTTCCAAGAATGAATTTTAATTTAATGTTGTAAGATTAATGTATGCTATAACATAGATTAAAATTATATCTCAATAGAGGCATAGAATGGATTTGATAAGATGCAGCATTTTTTTTTGTGTTAAAGCAAGCCACAAAAAGAAAAAAAAGAACTCTGACTAATCATAAAAGGAACTTCTAAAAACTTTATTGAGTATTGCTATATACAAAACCTACAGTAGTCATTATGTTTAATCTTAAAACACTGGAATATTCCCTCTGAGAGTGGCATAGTAGTGCCCACTTGCTCGCTTCTGTTTCACATTAGTATTAGAAGTCCTGGGCAAAGAAGTGAGACAAACAACTAGATGGGTAAATGGATAGAGAGGAAAGGAAGAAAGGCAGATGTCTTAGTGTTATAAAAACATAAATTCTCCCCCAATCACCTTTAGACTTAGTGCCACACTAATCAAAGCCCCAATGGGACAGTAGCAGCAAAAGTGAGTTACAGAAGCATAGAGAGATGTTACAAACATAATATTAAATGAAAAAAAGCAAGTCACCAAAAAAAATGTGTAGTGTAAAATTAAACTATATTATTTAGGCTTTCTGTCATAGATAGTTAAGACTATAAAAGGAAGTCAAGGAAATGATTATCACTAAAATCAAGACAGTTGCTACCATTATGGAACAGGGTAGGAGGTATCATCAGGGAGAATCATGCTTCTAGGGTGCAGACGGTGTTTTATTTCTTGATTTGGTTGGTAATTACATGGATGTTCACTATATGACAGTTCCTTAAATTGTATATTTGTGTTTTGTTCATAGACAAAATGAAAGAACTAAGGAATTTGAAATGGAATAAGTAAATTAGAATTGATAAATTAAGCTAATTCATGATGTTAAGTGGTGACTGTACTGTAATGTTGAATTAACTGGAATGATTTAGAATACTCCATTCAGATAGAAAATTAAGCAGCTTTAAAAAAATACTATCAGATGTGTTGCTACTCAGTTTACTAAAATCTATGGCACAGAATTAGTGGGAACCAGATTCTGCTTTTACTAATGCTCAGGATGATCATTAATGAGTGAACCATAAAAGATTGTTTTTATAACATGGTAGTAATTACTAACAATGTCTGTCACTTCTTGAGCACTTATATGTATCAGGCATTGGGTCAAGCACTGAATGTATTATCTCAATCCAGCAAAAGTTTCTCATGTATGAGTATCATTATTAGCTATGTTTCATATTGCATGATAAGGGACAGAATCAGGTTTTAATGTGTTTCTGATTGCAGAACTGTTCTTAACCATACCTTCAAGCAAGGATTAAAATGATGATCTAGCAGTATATATAGTATCACATACCTTATAGATTTTTCATTTATTCTAACTGGCTATGATCTGGATATTCAAATTTGTAAAAATTCAGCAGCAGTAGTAGCTCTATTCCAGGCATTTGTCTGGTCCCTATCTATTGGACCTTTTGCTCCCGTGTAGCAAGCAACTTATAACCTATACCATAAAAAACCACTGGCCTCTTTCTTCCTTGGAACTAGTGTGGTGTGGTATTTGAAAACCAAAATTCAATTTCTTGGGGTTTGGGTACCAGAGATTGAACTCGGGGATACTCAACCACTGAGCCACATCTCCAACTCTATTTTGTGTTTTATTTAGAGACTGTTCTCACTGAGTTGTTCAGCACCTCACTTTTGCTGAGGCTGGCTTTGAACTCACAATCCTCCTGCCTCAGCACCCCAGCCACTGGGATTACAGGTGTATGCCACTACACCCAGCTATGAAATTCAATTTGACATCACAAGTTATTATTTGTTATAGCCATTATCCAAATTGCATATAATGATCCTCCAGATTGACTACAGTACAGAAAATTACCTCTTAAGTCCTAAGGGAAGCTCTTTTCACTGGGAAAGTTTCTGGCTATTCCTTATAAAAACTGACCCTCCTCTGTGTCAAAATTAATTACTTATTTTAAGGGCCTTAAAATTAAGGCCCACTTTGGTGGAATTACTATTTTTTACACCCTTATAACCCCTTTTCAAATAAGTTCTTACTTTAAATTAGCTTTTTTTGGCAAAAATTTTTTAATCACTTCATATTTTTATAGTACTATACAGTGTTACATTCTATATTAGAGAAGTTTTTTTATAATTTATTTATAATCAATAGGTAACTATGATCATTTTCCTAAAATGTTGAAACATCAAGCTGTTGGTTAAACAGGAAATCCCTATTTATTGCATTTCTTCTCTGAAAAAAAAAATTGTGTTTAGCTTATGTTGTTTTGACTTACAATGCCTTTTCCAGGAAGCTGTCATTTGTAATTTAATCTATTTCTAAGGTAATATGCTAGCCAGGTTACCAGGAGAGAAGCTGGGTAGGTTCTCCCTGCTCTTTAGCATTCAAAGAGCCAAGATTCTGCTTTTTACCAATTACTTATATTCTTTTTAATTGCCAGTGTGTATTCATACATTTTTAAAAATTGTTTAAACATCAGTTAAATTGGCATATGTCTGAAGTTGACATATTCATAATATTTGTTGCTTTACTATCTGATCATCAGGACTACAGGCTTGGGAACAATAAAATCCACTAGTTTTGCTACCTCTTTTTTTTTATTTTTGGAAATGAGGAACACTCTTGCATGTAATATAACATTTTCCTAACTTAAAAAGTAATGCTTCATTTCTGTTCCTTTCATTGGACCTTTTAAATCATTGAGATAAATGAAAGGGAAATCCAAAGACATTGTTATATTGACTACTGAGAATTGATTTGTGAATGGATACATTCCTCTACAAACAGTTCTAAAAATCTACATGGTATGTGTTACTATAGTTTAAATGCAAAAGCAGACATTGGAATCCATTGTTTGTTTATTACAGTGCTTGGGATTGAATAACCAGGCTCTCATACATGCTAGGCAAGTGCTATACAGTTGAGCTAAATATAACCCAAGCCTTATAGTGGTGGTCTTCTGTTATGCCAGACATTAAAGAGATTTCAAAAATTAAGGCCTTGCCTCACTTTTTACAACCCTTTTTCAATTTAATATTTTTCACTTAAAATATCATTTGTAGTAGCATGTAACAGACATTGTTTTATAAATGAATTAAAAATTTTTAATCCTTTCTGTTTTAACTTCAAATATGGTAACTGTTGATAGATACAGCCCACATAAACAAAAGCTATTTGGGGCCCTCATCCTGAGACCAAAACATTAAAGAACCAATAATCAACGTGATCTATTTTTTTTTTAACTCAAGTGTTCGTATTTTTTTTATATTTTATTTTCAAGTTTGCCCTTTTATAATGTGAAGTGTCTTTTTGTAGGTTGCTACAAACCTCAGGAAAGATCAGATTACTTGATGTTGGCAGCTGCTTTAACCCATTTTTGAAGTTTGAAGAATTTCTAACTGTTGGCATTGATATCGTACCTGCTGTAGAGGTATGTGTAGTTTTGTTTTGAGACTTCAATATTTTGCATTTATATTTACAAACTAAAAGCACTGTCTTTACATTCCTAAAAATAGAAAATATTTATTTCCTGTGTAACAGTTAATAAGACATATTTTTTCATTCAAAATTAAATATATATTATACAAAAATGTTTGAGCATTTAATTAACCAATATTAGTGCAACCAGTACCATATTTGTCTTTTATTTGTTGTTCCTTGCTTGTCTAAATAGCCACAATCTGAAACTACACTGTTTTAGTCAGCTTTGTGTCACTGTGACCCAAAGACCCCACAAGAATAATTTAAAGGAAGTAAGGTTTATTTTGGCTCTTGTTTTCAGAGGTTCAGTCCATGATCAACTAACTCTATAACTCTGGGCCCAAGGTGATGCAGAACATCTTGGTGAAAGTGCATGATGGAGGAAAGCAACTCAGGACATGGCAACTAGGAAGCAGAGAGCTCTGCTTACCAAGAACAAAATGTAAACTCCAAAGGCATCCCTAGTGACTTACTTCCTCCAGCTATATCCTACCTGCGTATAGTTACTGCCCAGTTAATCCATATCAGTGGATTAATCCACTGATTAGATTATACCTCTCATAATCTAATCATTTCACCTCTGAGCATTCCTGCATGGTCTCACACATGAGCTTTTAGGGGACACCTCATATATAAACCATAACATATGCTATAATAAAATCTGACATTAAGAAAGTTTAGTAGCTAGTAAAGATTCAGATACACATAATGTTTGGGCTTTGCATTTTGTTTGATTTGATTTGTTTTTAAATACATATATCTTTCTGAAATGTACTGCATTGAACTGTCATTATGGAATGGAAGAAACAGGCAAGATCATTGGATTCAGCCAAAAATTTATTAAGTTTGTGCCTAAGTATATAAAACTACTTAACTTCATATAGACTATTTCTTCTACTTTTATTAGAGAGCTGTGAGAATAAGCATCTAACTAAAACTTGGCTTGGTGCTATATTCATCTTCAATAAGTGATAGCTATTATCCTTCCCTTTAATAACATTCCTTCACTTTGTGACACTTATTTTAGTTTGGTGAAGCAGGATCACCTACATATCAGATTAAATTTTTTTTTATCTTATTCGTATGATGCCAGAAACTTCTGTTAAGGGTAATTTTTTTAAAGGTAGGAGACTGCAGAGCAGGTACTTTCTTTATTCAAAAAATTGGTTCTTTTTCCTGAATTAAAAATTCACAATATTCCATTTTACATTTAATATAGCTGTAGGCACAAAAAAATTACAATTGCTTTTTATTTTCGATGGTGGTACTGGGGATCAAACCCTGGGCCCTGCACATACTAGGCAAGTACTCTACCATTTAACTGCACACCCAGCCCATAAATTACATTATTAATGTTATTAATGTTATACAGAGAATATAGATTATTACTATTATATTATATTATATTTATTATGGGATTTTTGCCCCAGCTGCTGTATTCCTAGCACCTAGAAGAGTGCATGGTACATTAAGTATTTTCTAAATAAAAGAATGGAATCTTACTTTCAACCTAGATTTAAGTCTCACCACCACCATTTTCTAGTCTCTATTTCTTTATCTGTATAATGGGATTAATAATGTACCACATTTCATAGGATATTATGTTTTTTGAGAGAAGTATTAAAAGTGCCTAGCACAGAATTTGTTATCTAGTGAGTGCTAAAGAAATGCTTACTATTATTGAAAAGTTTCTGCATAAAGATTCAACTTTCATCTGAACTTTTAATGATATGTCATTTTGATGAACATGACTATCTAAATAGAATCTGGGTAACATTGAGGAGTAAGGAAATGCTAAAACCATTAGTGTTTTCTTTGTTTTCTAAAGACAAATATTTGTTCTGCAGTGAAGTAGCTGTCCTTATCTTATTACTGCAGAGTATTCTTGTGATATCAGAAGCGGCTATAACATAACTCATGACTTTGTGCATGGATTCTCTCCCCTTCTTTTAAGACACACATGGAGATGTTCTTCACAACTGCTAAGACATAATGACCATTTGATCTGAACCCCAGGCTTAAATATTTTTAAAATATTAATATTTTTAATAACTAGCTATGAACTTTCAACTATATGGTCATTAAGGAAGGCAAAACATGACTATATTAAGTTCAATAGTAGAATCAGACTTTAATAATTCAAGAACCCTGTAACTAATTTGAAAACAAAGTGAAAAGACTTAATGTTTTAGCTAAAATAGAATAATAGGCCACATTTGTGTACTTTCTTACTATCTAAAGCAACCAAAAAGAGGGCAACATATATGAAACAAGCATGCTGGACACAAAGTAATGAAGGACAGTAAACCCTAAAAGATTGAAAACAAATGAGATAAACTCTACAGTGGCACCAGCATATTGCCTTATGTTTCTGTATGTGGTACAAAGAGCAGGAACCCAAGCAGAAACCAGCTGAGTTACCTAAATTGTAAAGTTACAGTGGGACTCTAAGAGTACTAAGAAAATACGGCAGCTAGAGTTTGTAGGACAGAGTATCACAAATGAGAAAACTACACAGAGAGAAAATCCAGAAGCCTTCAAAGGATCCCCTTTGAGTACACAGCTGAGTACTTATTAGCACATATATGTGAGAAAAATTCATGAGACCAGAGAAAGTACTACCTGAAAGAATTAAAGGTTACAGTGCCCAGCATTCTCACAGACTGGAAATAGTTCCTGTTTCTACCAGCCACACTGAAAGGGTCAAGATTCATACAGCATTGGATAGAGTATATAAAGGGTCTTACCTCAGTAGTGGAGAATATTAAGCCTTAGACCAGACACTGCTGCAGGGCCACCTACCAAATTTTAGAAGCAAGATCCAAAAAGATCACACTGCTTCCAGGTATCTTAATTTCATTTTAGACTGAAGTTCAAGAATACTTACAACAACCCCAGCCATCCTGTATGCATCAAAGTAAAATTCATCATGTCTAGAATAATAAAAAAAAAAAAAACTAGCCATGCAAAGTAGTAAGAAAATAGGGCCCAGAATGAGAAGATAAATCATCTAAAAAGGACAAACAGAATAGACAGAGAAAGAGAAAGATATATTAAAATTAAGAAATAAGGGCATTTAAACTAATTTTATCTAGTTTAGGGTTGAGCCTAGACAATTATGATTTTGTATTTCCCTATATGTTTTATACTTCAATAGTTAATTCATCATTTAAAATAAATAGGATAGGGGGCTGGGATTGTGACTCAGTAGTAAAGCACTTGCCTAGCGCATGTGAGGCACTGGGTTTGAGCCTCAGCACCACATTAAAAAATTAAATAAAGTAAAGGTATTGTGTCCATCTATAACTAAAAATATAATATAAAATAAATAGAATAGGAATATTATAATTTTATTCCCTATGTGCAAAAAATTAAGTAGAGAAATGGAAAAAATGTTAAAATACCCAAATCTAACTTGTAGAATGTGTAATATGAAACACATATTAGTTGGGATTAATGCATATTAGATGTTAAAAAAATTTATCTTGAAGACATGGCAATAGAAACTGACTAAAATAAAAAACAAAAAACAAAACTTTTAACATCGAATACTATCAATGAGACAGTTTTAACCATCCAAACATAAACATTATTGAAATCCCCGCAAAAGGAAAAGATTTGAAAAAATGGCCAGAAATTTTCCAAATTTAATGAAAGATATAAATCCTCAAATCCAAGAAGCTCAACAAACTCAAACTCAAGAACAATGAAGAAAATTACATGCAGGAACATCATAATCAAACTTCTAAACCTAGTGATGTAGCCATAAAAGCAACCAGAAGTTTTTAAACAGATTGTTAAAGCATTGGGGTGGGGTGTGGGAAGGTGGGGATTGTTGCCTGGAATTCCATACTGTAGAACTTTATGTTTAAATAATGAAGATGAAATGAAGATTTTTCTCAAGCATACAAAAGCTGAAGAAATTCAATATCAGCAAACTTGTATTAAAAGAAATGTTAGGGAAGAACTGTTTTAGTTAGGTGGAAATATAGATCTATGAAAAAGGGATGAAGAGTACTAAAAGTGGTAACTACAAAGGTAGAAATATATATATATATGTATATGTATGATTTTCTCATTATTTAAACTTTTTAAAAGATAACTGAGCATTCTTATAGGTTGAAGAATGAGTGTGTGTGTGTGTGTGTTGGAATCCTAACCCCTAGTATGTGACTTCATTTGAAGATGGAGTTTTATAGAGGTAATCTAGTTAAAATGAAGTTATTAGGATGGACCCTAATCCAATATGACTCTGGAGAAATTTAGAACCAGAAACAAGTACCCAGAGAGAATATCATGTGAAGATGAATGCAGAGATCAGGGTGACCCATGTGCAATTTAAGGAACTACAAACATTATTAGCAAATCACCAGAAGCAAAGCTAGAAGCATAGTACAGATTCTCCCTCACAGTCCTCAGAAGGAGGCAATCTTTCCAACATTTTGATCTTGGACTTCTGGCCTCCAGAACTGAGACAGTAAATTTCTGTTGTTTAAGCCAATAAGTTCATTGTACTTTGTTCTAGCAGGCTTACCAAACTAATCCATTTAAACAAGTATAATAGCATAGGCAGCATATGTAACATAAGTGAAGTTGTATAATATTTCTTGAAGCTAGACTATGATAAGTTAATGATGTATGTTATAAATTCTGAAGCAAAAAATAGTTAAGCTAATAAGTCAATGAAGTAAATAAAACAGATCAACAAAAAACTTGATTAATGCAAAATATGGCAAGAAAAAAGGGAAAGGGAACAATGAATAATAGGTGGGACAAATAGAAAATAAATAACAAGATTATAAATTTAAACCTAAGCATATCAATAATCACAATAAATAGAAATGTGACTCATTTTAAAGGCAGACATTGTCAGATTGAGAAAAAAGCAAGACCCAAATATAGTGTGCCTATAAGAAATGTGCTTAATTTGCAGAGCTGCAAATGGACTGAAAGCAAGACGATGAAGTAAAGATAATTTATAGAGGTATTAAAATCAAAGTAAAGTTGAGAGCTGAGAATATTACTGGGGATAAAGGTGTTATTTCATAATGATAAAAGGGTCAGTTTGTCAAGAGAACATAATAGTCCTAAACATTTATGCACCTAATGATAACTTCCCAATAAATAAACCAAAAACTGACAAAATACCAAGCAAAATTGACATTTATAATAGTATCCTTCACTATTTCAGAACTTCTCTGATAGAACAGGTAGACAAAACATCAAAGAAGAAATCACAATGGAAATGAGAATCTTTTTTACATTGTCTTAGCTTATTTTCATCTGCTAAAACAGAATACCACAGACAGGGTCAGTTATAATCAGTAAAAGTTTATTTGGCTGAGAAGCCCAGGATCAAGAAAGCATATCTTGTGAGTGTCTTCATACTGCAAACATGGTGAAAATATAAGCAATTATGTGTAAGACAGAGGACAGTGGGGGCCGAATTTCCTTTTATTAGAACCCCACTCCCTCCATACCTTACCTACTTCTTCTGTAATGGCATATATCAGCTCTTAATATTGTTACGTTGACAACTTTGAACATGAGTTTTGAATGGAACATTGAAATCATAGCAAATCAGGATAAATAAAGACATAAGATATCACCAGGTGCTGTAGTGCATGTCAGTGATCCCAATGACTTGGGAAGCTGAGGCCTGAGGATCCACCAGTTCAAAGCCAGGCTCAGCAGTTTAGTGAGACTCTGTCTAAAAATAAAAATTAAAAAGGACTGAGAACACCCCTGGGTTCAATCCCCAGTATAAGGAATAAAAAAGGGAGAGACTAAAATGCATAGGATTGCACTAACTTCATATAAATAGTAATAAAAGGAAAATTTATAACACTAAAGAGAATATTAGAAAATGATATTAGAAAATGAGAAAGGCTTAAGAGCACATACCTGCTTGCTTTCTTGAGCTGTATCATTGCCATGAGAAAAACATTCATTGACCAACATTTTTGGTCCCAAGAGAAGAATGAGATGCATATGGTGAAGAATTGCCTGAACTGATTTGTCTGTCTTCAGAACCTCATGCATACTAAGTAAGCATTATACCACTGAACTACATTCCCACCCCTGGATTGACCTTTCAGTGAAATAAAGAGATGCCTAACTGGGCCCAGCCTAGATCAGCCAAACTATAAATGTGTGATAATAATCAAGTATTGTTTAAAAAAAAATGAAAAAGGTCTTAAAGCAATAATACCAACTTTTGCACTTGAAAAAAAAAACACATTAAAATGCAAACAAAAAAATAGTAAAGATCAAAGCAGAAATCAACAGAATGGAAAATATTCAGAGAAACAAAGGAGAATTGATGAAAGCAAAAACTAGCTCTTTGAAAAGTTCCATAACACTGAAAATCTATTGACCCAAAAATAAAGAGAAAGAGGTGACATCATTACAGATTTTGCCGATGTTAAGAGGATAATATTATAGCCAACTTTTTTTTTTTTTTTTTGGTACCAGGGATTGAACTCAGGGGTACTGGACCACTGAGCCACATCCCCAGCCCTATTTTGTGTTTTATGGAGAGACAGAGTCTCACTGAGTTGCTTAGTGCCTCGCCGTTGCTGAGGCTGGCTTTGAACTCTTGATTTTCCTGTCTCAGCCTCCCAGAGTGCTGGGATTACAAGCGTGAGCCACCATGCCTGGCTTATAGTCAACTTTTTACCAATAAATTCCATTACTTAAAATAAAAAGGATAAATACTTTGAAAGACGCACACCACTTATTCTACCTGTCAAGATGCTATCCTTACTTGGGAAGAAATAAGTACATAAATTATCTTAAATTTATTAAAGAAATTTGAATTTGCAGTCTAAAAACAAAAACTTACCCACAAAGAAAATTCCAGGCACATCTGACTTCCCTGATAAATATACCAATTAAGAAAAAAATAATGCCAGTTATATACATACTCTAACCTAAAATTGAAAAGGATGGAATACTTCCCTACTGCTTCTATAAGGCTATTACCCTAGTATTAAAACCAGAACAAGAAAACTACTGACCAATGTCTCTTATGAACTTAGATACAAATATTCTGTACAAACTTTAAGCAAGTTGAATTCATTATTTTTAAAGATTGATATATCATGACCAGATCTGGTTTACCCCAGGAGCGCAAGATTGGTTTAATGTTCAGAAATAATCTATTCACTGTATTAATTCACCAAAAAGGCTATGTGTTATCTCAGTAGGCACAGAAAAAAAACATGTGACAAAATCCAACATCTTTTCCTGATATAATTTCTCAGTAGGAATTGAAGGGAATTTCCTCAATATAATAAAGGGCATCTGGAAAACCTACAGATAATAACATTCTTAATGGTGAAGGAAAAATGCCTTTTCCTCAAGAACCATAGTAAGAACAAGATACGGAGGTTGACTCTCTCCACTTCTATTCAACATTTGCCAGCAGTTTTAAGCAATGCAGTAAAGAAAAAATAATTAAAACCATCCAGAAAGAAGCAAAATTTGTCTATTTACAGATGACACCAATCATTTATTCCATAGAATATACAAAGGAGCTACCAGAACTACTAAGTTAAACAAGATTATAAGATCTAAAATCAATTTTATATATATATATATATATATATATGCATATATATATATATACACACATATACTGTATCGGCAATTATATGTACATATACTTTAGCAATAGCAACAATCAAAAGTAGAGGTTAAAAATAGTACCATTTATAAATTTAAAATTCCTACTTATAATAAAATATAAAATATGAACTGTTTCATATGTGAACATTATTTGAATTTGACAAAAGATGTGGGGAAACCTATATGTTGAAGACTATGAATTTAAAGAAATAAAAAAGACCTATATGATAGAAGAGATATACACTGTATTTTTTTGGTGGAGAAGCAGTATTTTCACAGGTCAATTTTCCCCAAATTAACCTATAGATTTAATGCAATCCTGATAAATCTTAGTGGGCTTTTTTGGTGGAAATTTGAAAACTTATTCCAAAATTTGTGTGTAAATTTAGAGAACCTGAAATAACTCAAATAGTATTGAAAAAAGGACAGTGTTGGAGACTAACACTACCAGATTTCAAAGTTTAATTGTATAGCTACAGTAACCAAGACAGTGTAGTATGGATATCAGGATTATCAAGTATAATTGAAGGTCCACATATAGGCCCAAATTTATAGGCTACTGGTCTTCAACCAAGTTGAAATAGTCTTTTCAACAAATAGTGCTGAAACATTTAGATGATTATCCATAGACAAAAATAACTCATTCTATACACAAAAATGAACTCAAAATGGATCATAGACCTAAAAGGCAATAAAACTTATAGAAGAAGTCAGTGAAGAAAATCTTTGCGACATTGAGATGGGAAGAGATTTCTTAAATATTAATCCAAAAGCAAAGTTCAGAAAAGAACAACTTGAGGAATTGGCATTCATCAAAATTTAAAACTTTGGCACTTTAGTAGGTACTATTAATGGAATGAAAGGTCAAACCACATCATACTGAGAGAAATATTTGCAAATCATACATCTGATAAAAGATTTCTATCCAGAATATAAAAAGAATTTTCAGAATTCCATAGCAAGGCAGTTTTTAGAAATTTAAAGCAATCCAGTTATTTTTAAGTAGATGAAATCCCTGAACAGACACCTTGCCAAAGAAGATATTCTGATGACAATTAAGTTCATGAATGGCAAAAAGCATTGCTACATATACGTAATATGAAAATTAAAACCACAGTAGACTACTACCCACCTATTATACTCAATACAATTAAAGATTGGCCACGTCAAGAGTTGGTTGTTAAGGATTTAGAAGAACAGGAACTTTCATATTCTCCTAGTGGGAATGTAAGCACTGCATAACTGCTCATTAAAAGTTTAGGAATTTATACAAAAACTAAATACACACTTACTATATGATCCAACCACTTCTTCTTTGGATATTTTCCTGAGACAAATGAAAGTAGGTTTATCCAAAGACTTGAACAAGAATACTCATAACAGCTTCAGCTGTAATAAGTCAAAAACTAGAAACAGCCCAGATATCCAGAAACAGGTGTGAGGTAAACCAACTGGTAATATATCCTTGATACAGAGGGACATGATTCAGCAATTTAAATGAAAGGGAATGAAATATGAATGCCCACAAAAAGAAACAGATAAATTCAAAATGATTATGCTAAGTGAGAGAAGACAGGCAAAATAAGAAGTACATTCTGTATTATTCTATTTACATAGACTCCTTGGAAATCCAAACTAACCTGTAGTTGCCTAGTAACAGGGGAAAAGGAAGGAGCATATGAAAAAAAGATTATTAAGGAACACAGAAAATTTGGAATTATTGGATCTATTAATTTGCAATTATTTCATGGATGTTAAATGTCAGGTCTTATCAAAGTGTATACTTTAAATATGCTTTTTTGTCAGTTATACTGCAGTAAAGCTTTCTAAAAGAAACCAAAGGGAGGAGGAAGAGAATCCTTTTCCAGGTAATAGAACATTGTGTATCACTTTCCCTAGTAGATAGTCCAGATGATTATGGGACCAGCTTGTGCACATAGTAACAAAAGGGAAGGACTAAGGTATTAGTGCATATGTTTATTAGTAACTTGCTATATGATAAGCTAACTAATTTTAATCTAAATTTTAAAATGCTTTCTGTACAAGTTTCCTGTCACTAGAACAGATACCCGAGATAAACTTACAACAAGAAAAGCTTGATTTTAGTAGTTCTAATCCCTAATTGACTGACCCTGTTGCTTTTGGGCCTGTGGCAAGGCAACACACCATGGCAGGAGTGTATGGCAAAGCCAAACCACTGGCTTTGCAGACAGGAAGTTAAAGAAAGGAAGGGAGCTCATCCCACAAACCCTTTCACGGCACTCTCCTAATGAACTCAAGACTAGGCCCCATCTTCCAGTAGCACCACCCTGGGAAGCAAGCCTTAACTACATGGACCTTTGAAGGGCTCTTTAGAATCTAGCATTTTCTTATTCAATATTCTTTATAAAGAGTTTTAATATTCAGCAAATTATTGAATGTTTATTCCTTTAGTTGTGCTTCTTGTGGTCATTTGACTATGTTAATTGAATTTAATATGTAGTTTGTTTCAAACCAGAGATTAATATTTTAATGGAATTAAAATAGTATTAACATTAAAATGGTTAAAGTTAATTATAAAAGACCATTTTCATGATCTTAGAAAGTTTTGGCCTTATTCTGCTTATACAAATTATAATGCCTCATTCATTACTTTCTTTGACTTCTCTGATTCATCCTTATTTCATAGTATTTTTTCTATAAAAGTTGTTTTTAAGCTAGCTTGTTTTTGTTAACTGTCAAAGGGAATGTGTGACTAAGTTTAGAAATAAAACCATTCCAGTAAACTCTTACCCAAATTAAATTTCAAAAAAACTTAGGATTTTTTATACATATATAAAAATTTCTAATTTCAAGTTGATAAGAAGAAAAAGTCATTTTTCATATAACTTTATATTTTATGTATAACTCTATATACACATAATGATAACTAAAAATTCTCTGTACTTAATTTCTGAGATTTTTATAAGTTTTGGTTAAATAAATCTGTCAAGTTAATAATTTTGCTGAAATCTAACCCAGGGCCTTGCACATGCTAGGCAAGTGCTCTCCCACTGAGCTACATGCATCTCCAGTCCTTGATATTAACATGCCATTTTTCTGTCTTTCTGCAGAGTGTATATAAGTGTGACTTCCTGAACTTACAACTTCAACAGCCACTGCAGCTTGCACAGGATGCTATAGATGCTTTTTTGAAGCAGTTGAAAAATCCTATTGATTCTCTTCCTGGAGAGCTTTTCCATGTGGTGGTTTTCTCTCTCCTCCTTTCCTATTTTCCATCACCCTACCAGCGATGGATTTGCTGCAAGAAAGCCCATGAACTGTTAGTTTTAAATGGTTTATTACTTATCATCACACCTGATTCCTCCCATCAGAACCGTCATGCTATGATGATGAAAAGCTGGAAGATTGCTATAGAGTCCTTGGGCTTTAAACGCTTCAAGTATTCAAAATTTTCACATATGCATCTGATGGCATTTAGGAAAATCTCCCTAAAAACCACAAGTGACTTGGTTAGTAGGAACTACCCAGGGATGTTATATATTCCTCAAGATTTCAACAGTATAGAAGATGAGGAATATTCTAACCCTTCCTGCTATGTTCGATCAGATATAGAAGATGAACAATTAGCATATGGTTTCACAGAACTCCCTGATGCTCCATATGACTCAGATTCTGGAGAAAGTCAAGCCAGCTCTATTCCTTTCTATGAGCTAGAGGATCCCATATTACTTTTAAGTTAATATAAAAACAAAAGGCCCTTTCAGTACAGACTTCTAAGCTGATTTGCTTACACTAATCAGAAATACTAACATGAACTCAATACTTAAAACCTGGTTTGCATAGAAGAAATGCAAAGGTTTACAGAGTTTGCTATTTTTTTCTACTTCAGGATTTTAAAATTTATTCTTATATAGAATGCTTAAAGTTTCATGCAGAGTGACTCTGTCATAGCAGAAACCACTGTTACTTTAGCATTTCGCACTAAGATATAGAGAGGTACCTTTTTTCTTTAGTGCTATTGTGAAAAATGAAGCATAATTTGTTCTATATTTTCCTGTTCTTCAGTTGTTCAATGTTGACTTTATACCATTGCAATGGGAAACTTTAAGATATGTAGTAAGCTGTAGATTGCACTTTGATGACTCACGAGTTAAGTATGATACAGAGATAGATTGGTTTAGTTGTTTTCTGATGCACTTATCATTTTTTTTCTAGCTAAATTGTTATCTGTTACGGAAAGCTATTTTCTATTCGGTTTCATCTGATGATCCAATATTTCCTGAACTTTTTGGAAATGGTGATAGCTCTTTTTGCTTTTTTCTTCTCTCAAGCTCATTTGGCAGCATCAGACATCAGGGGAGAGATTTCCTCCAAAGTATGTATTCTCATTTCATTAACACAGTACAAGAAGCACCATTGCCAAAGTAGTATTTTGATAACTTTTCTTATTGATTTGGGCCTTGGTGTTAAGTATATTAATCTGTGAGAATTCACTTTTACTCTTTTAAAATTTAGGTTTCATTTACAAAGTTTTCTTTTTAAGCAAGGAACAATGTATAATACTCATTACTGACTGAAAACACCTTTGTGAAAGGGTTTGCACTTGTAAGAGAGTTTATGTTCTGTTGAGACCAACTTTGATAGGGTCCCCACCTTTCCATTAAGGAGGTGCTGCACTACATATTTGGAATTACACAGAAAAATTCAATATTAATCCTCTACTGATAATCTCAAAATAGTTTTGAACTTTTGGTGTCCTCATTTCTTTCTAAAGCCTAGCAGAAAATTTTCTTTAAATACATAAAACATTAGTTGGCTGTGGGAATTTTCCCTTTCCACATTGATAAATGCCTTTCTGTGTTTCTGAATCAGAAGCAAATGATTAAGGAGAAATATGTCCAAACAAGACAAGTTTAAACAGCTAAGAACATTTAGTCCACATTGTCTTGTCAGCCAGCAATTGTCATGTAAACTATCATTTTTAAGAGTGCCACTGTGTGGATTTTTTTTCAAGTGGTTATTACATTAAAATTACCTCATACTGAGGTTTTTGCACTGAAATATCACAGTTTCAGATTTCATGGTTAATGTTTGTGTGTGTGTGTTTGTGTGTGTGTGTGTGTGTGTGTGTGTGTGTGTGTTTTAAAAAGGAAACTTGCATTTTCAATAGTTGATCCTAAATTTCATAAACTGCACTTCTTTACTCTGGTAAAACTGATGTTTTTGTGCTTATTGTGAATTGCTATAGTTACTTTGAATGTCAAATTTTATTTACAAATACAAAACTTATCCTTTAAGATATACATGGTTGAGTGTGTGTACCCAATATTTCAAATTAAATTTCACATACTACATTAATGAAAGTATGAAGATTGTAATTAGCCTAAAAAAAAGTCAGTTAACTAAACAATATTTGGTTGTTCAAATATGCCATAAATTACCTGAAATTTTTCATTTACTTTCAATAGCCTATGATTCTTTAATTATTATGGTTGACCATTCTTTCCATTTAAACACTACAGGATTATGTCTTGTAGTTGCCTCAAAAGAAGAAAAAAAGCAAAAAAGCACTGTATTCTGGATAATAGAAACTTGCATTTTATTGGTACCCTTTTATTATACTGTTTATTTTCTTTGATTTGGCTAAATCCGGTCCTAACAGCAAAGACAATACACCAAATGAAAGTGCTTTGAAGTAAATTAAAATAGTGCTTTTGAAAGGCTGGTCTAAGTATGACCTTTGAGACAGCATTTGTATTACAGCTAAAATGTGGGTGCTATAAATTCTTCTGAGTGTTTACAGATGTTGATTCTGCTTTTGCTCCAAATTGTGCATGATGTATTCTAAGTAGTACTTTGAAGAAAAAAAAAAAAAACTCTTTATAAAACCTACTACCACTTAGTATAAATTTGTTTGAATTGATGTCATTTGTTACTGTAAGTTCAGTTTATTCAAATTAGGTTGACACAGGATTTAAACCAACACATGTTCCACCAAGGCCAATTCATTGTATAAATGCTGAAATATAAGCAGTCGTTGTGGCTTGATGCCAGATCACACATCTAATAATAACTGAAGGGCCTTCTGATACTATATAGGTACTCTAAAAATTATTTCATGTGACTATAAAGAAGTTAAGAGGCCTCCTGTCTCATTCACAGCAGTTTCTCCAAAATAATTTGGTGTTTCAAAAAACAAATGATAATCATGTGGTTGGATTCTTCAGGATCATGAATAGATCATTTGGTTTTACTATAGCTGCCAAGTGGTGGGAGGTACCATACCAGAAAATGTATGTTTGTGTTTGTTGTATTTTTTTCACATTTTGTGAACAAAGCACATTTATTAAAAATTTTAAATTTTCTAATATTCTTTGTCTATTACTTCTAAACTGAAAGTTTCATGACCTTTTTCATATCTCATTGAATGATTTCTGATTTGGGAAGCAATTTAGGATTTGAATGACTTTTAGAATTTGCCAACTGGTCTCATCCACTCAAATTCCTTAATTCCATAAATTCACTCACTGATATCACCAGAGAACTCTCACTTCTCCCATTGTCATGCTGTTTGTGGCAGAACCAGGGCAACAGCATAAATTCTAGTTCGCTAGAATTATATTATATTGTATTATATTATTTATACATAAATTATATTTATTAATTATATGTATGTCATCCATATAATTAACTTTCAGGGAAAGTGAAGTTTAATAAATGCTATCATTAAGCAGATCTTTTTTTTTAGGTCAGCAGCTAACTTTCTCATACAAAAGAGGTTTTCTTTTCTTTTTTTAATTCATTGTGCAAATGAATTCTTCCATGTGCAATATGCTGGGGAAACAGTAGGGATTGCAGTGATCACAACCCCTGCATTCATGAAGCATGTGACGTATTGGAGAAGACAAGCATTCTGTATGTACTTAGTATCTAGAAACCTAGATATCTAAGAATAATTGCCTGTTGATCCTATAGCTTTGTCTTTGCTTAAAATCACTTACTTTGTTTCCCAAAACTGGAATAAAAGATTTTTTTGAAGAAGCTTTAAACACAAAAAACCATTCAGCAAATTAAAACACATTGTGGACTAGGGATATACTATTCACTCTCCTCTCAGAAAAGTGCAAGCTAAATATAAATTCTGATTATAAAAGGAAAAAAATTTTTTGAGCTTTTGTCACATTTCCTCATCCTTTTCTTAGCACAGTGCAAGAGAGTATTCCCCCTCTGAAAGAGGTCAGCAGAATATTGATTTAAGATTTGGAATGCAAGTATAGTCAGTGGTAAGAGAATGTGCTCAACATGTTCAAGGCCCTAGGCTCAATCCCCAGTACCACAAAGGAAAAAAAAGGAAAAAGAAAATTTGGTTTCTTTTTGGTATTGCAAATTGTTAACTGATAACAAAAGTGGAAAACACATTCTATTACTATTCAAATAATAACAAAGGCTTATTACAGAAATTTTGTATTATAATAATTTTATTATTCTCAATAAACTGAATTATAGTAACCTCCTTAAAAGTTTATGATAAGCCATGTGAAGTGGTACACACCTGTAATCTTAGCAACTCAGGAGGATCACAAGTTTGAGGCCAGGCTCAGCAATTTAGCAAGGTCCTAAGCAACTTGGCGAGACCTTGTCTCAAAATAACCACTATCCACTATGAACACAAAGCTCCCCATGAATATTTGTGGTACTCTTTACGACACAATACCCAAAGAACAAGCATGCTATATACCTAACAATTTTATTAACTTTAAAGACTTCTAAATATTATTAAAGGAGTGAAGTGCTAACTTTTCTACAGAATCTCACTAGTTTATTCCTTTTTTTTTTTTGGATGAGACTCTTGGCACTGTTAAGTAGTAACTTGTAGTCTATATAAGCAGTGCTCAACTTACTTTGAATTTTATGTTTAGTCAGCACTTTTGCTAAGTTATTAGAAAGCTAGTCTACTTTTTTGTGATAATATAAAACATTTCTAAATATTTACTCAGTAGTCAAAAATGATACATAAAACTATTTTGCATCATACATTTTAACAATTTCTAACATTGGACCCATCAGTAGTATCAAATACAGACCCTATTTCTATGTCTTAAATGAAAATAAACATAAAAACTGTCATAGGCATTAATTCCAGAATTATTTCTTAAATTTCTCATTAGAAAGTTGTAAAACAAATTTGTTGCTATTGTTGGATTGGCATGCCCAGGTAAACCATAAAAATGATAGGGAGCATTGCTCAAAAGACAAAACAATGTGTGATAGTATATCAAGGTCTGTTTCCAACTCTTTATGAGGAAAAGCCTGGAAAATAAACTTTTATTGCATATATGTCATATCAATTGAAGTCAATCACAACCAACTAAATCATTCTTTGCATTGTACTAATGACAATATTTTTTCTATAGCACTTCAAGCTGATGTGGGAAATCAGCTATCAAGAATATGATCTGTAGGCACAAAGATATTCTATATGGAGCTATTACAGAATCCACATTTAAGACAGTTACTTTTGTAGTCAATCCTAGACCTATGAATCGTTCATGCTTAACTAATGTCACTCTAGCTATGCCTATTTACTCTTTCAACGAAAAAGAACACAAACATGGTCATGGCCAATATTAATCAACTTCTTCCTCACACTCCTAAAACACATGTCTGGATGGAAGTTTTTAGAAACAAGCTAAAATAAGGAATGATAAACTTGGCAGAAAAAAAAAAATCGGTTCCAAATTGCCTCAGGTGTTTTCACTAGGAATCCAACACAGAATATGAAACCCAAACCTGGATATGGATAAAACAATCCCTGGGAATAAAGTTAGTGATTGTTGGAAAGGAGGGGAAGGTAGGTAGTTTAAGTCCTGGAGCCCACCTGTGAGAAAAAAGGCTCTTAGGAAATAGACCAGTAGCAGAAAGACGACCTAATGGCTTACCCATAAACAGAGCTTTATAAGATCTCTGATCCCACTGAACCACTAACAGAGTATCAGAACAGGTTGCTGAGGAAATAGAAGAAAACTGGGAATTTGAAAGGGTATATTTTGATGGAGAGAAAAAGTGATGGTCTAGAGCTTATGTAACCTGAAGAATCAAAGTAGGGCCTAAAGAATGGTGCCAGAGGAATGAGGAGATGCAGAAATGGGAATTAGGGTGTCACAAGCCATCTCTTCAGTGTTGCTTATTTCTGGCTACACACTGAACTGCTGACATCAATTTTATACTTCAGAAAGTTCAAATGAGTTCTTTATAATATAATGAAAAAAAGTTTTCCTTCCTCAAATTTCTTAAGTGTAAAGAAGTAACATTTTAACATCATTGGTGAAAAGGTAATATCACAGATAAATATAGGTGAACAGCAATACTTTTGTGGATTGATTTTATTTCATAATGTGAAGAAACTCAAAAGAGAATAAGCACAGGTCTTGTAACAGATTATTTTAGGTTGTATGTTGTATTTCTCAGAACAAATTCTTAGAGTTATTTTTTAGTAATCATGAACTTCCACTGATCTACTAGACTCCTTGGCTCCCCCACCCTTTTTCTTTTCTTTGTTTTTTTTTAAACTCTGAAGGCTATCTGTAGGATAGCTTAAGTTAGGGATACAGTTGTAACAAAATAAAGTCTCTACACTAATCAATTCTAACTCACTCGTTGAGGTTTAATTACTGCACTCTTACACTAGAGAATGGATAATCTGCTATTTAGGAACTAGAAATGATTTTATAATATACACACACAGTTATATAGTGTGTGTATTTTATGTATATATGTATATATATAAACATATGTCTTATATATGTATGTAAATCAGCATTCATTCATGGTAATGAACAAAAACTAACATTGCTGAAAACATTCCTGCATTGCAGTATCTAATGGTATGCATTAATGAAAACTGCTTGGCTTTCCTGACACACTTCATAACTCATCTAAATGTGACTTAAATACTGGTGTCCCTCATCATAGAAGGGCTAATGTAAGTGATGTGACCCCTCTTTGCCTCTCCAACCCAACCTCCTATCCCTCTCTCCTTCAATCTCTGTGTTAAAATCCTGGGGGGGAAACAGACATATAGGCATATTCACATGCCTACCTTTATACTAGAATTTCCTCTGCCTAAGAATTTCTTATTCCTATATTTGATTTGCATACCTAATTCACTTTTGTTATTCAGTTCTTAGCATAAATGTCACTTTTTCAGGAAGACCTCCTATTCTGCATAATCGAAAGTAGTCTCTTAAAAATCATTATAAAGTCTCCACATAGCTGGAAATATCTCAAATTTATCTTTCTGTGTTTGTCTAGATTTATGGAAAAGGCCTTCTATCCCATTTTGTATCTTTGGCCTAGAAAAGTACCCTACACAAAGTCGCTGATCAATAAGTATTTGTAAATGAATGAAGTTTACCTTCCCAAATGCAATTGAGATGATATAGAACCACTGTTGATAACTTAGTTTATGAATCTTTTGAGGTAGTACAGTTTTTTTTATATTTATGAGTTTATTCCTTAATACATTCTCAGAATTGGAATATAGTTCAATTTGTATACATATGGGTACAGTGCATACTGCGGAAGAGTCAGAGAGACCTACTGTTTCTGTGGGGACACTAGCAGTTCAGGCAGGTGTGATGTAGACAGCAATGAGTGGGGTGCTTACTGTGTGGAGGGTGGCCCCATCAGATGATGGGTTTTTCTTAGGTACTATTGATGCTAGCTCTGCTTCCTTCGAAGGGCTTTGCACTGGTGACCCCAGCAGAGGTAAGGAGCTTGAAGCACTCCTCTTCCATCCAGTCAGTGTTGGGCCCAGATGTTACAGGGGCAGAGGCAGTGGTAGAAACCACAGCACCACCTCTATTGTGCTCATTTGATTTGACAGCAGTGCCAGGACTGAAGGATAGTGTAGGAAAAGACAAAGTCCAAAAAGAAATAGAATATCTTTTCTTTATAAAGGCACAAGAACCAGTTTTACAGGTATTTTATCAAACCTCTATGAATGATTTTTTTTCCTAAAAGTTGTTCTAAAGTACTGAAAAAGATTTTTTTTTTTTTGGCTACATCTGTTCCCAAACTGGGAGAGCAGACAGATAAAATTACAGACTATACTACTTTTCTATTGTTGCTGTAACAAATTTAGTGGCTTAAAAGTAACAAAAACTTATTATCTTACAGTTCTGTAGGTTGAAAGTCAAACATGGCTTTTACCTCACTAAAATCGAGGTGTTAGCATTAGTTTCTGAAGGCTCTAGGAAGAGTTCATTTCCTTGCCTTTTCTAGCTAGAGGCTGCCTGCATTATTCCTTGGATCATGCATGGTCCTCTTTCTGCATTTTCAAAACCAGCTGTCTGCTCAACTCCTCAGTTCACATTTCTCTAATCCTTCTATCATTGCAGCTCCTGTTCACTCTCTCTGCAACTAAAAGGTTTCCCTTTAAAAGAACTCCTGATTACATTGGTTTCTTATTTCAAGTTCTTTAAGGTAAATTACATGTTCAAATCCTTTTGCTATGTAAAAGCTAATTCAGTTTCCATGAATTAGGATATCTTTGGTGGAACATTATTCTGCCTACCTACAGGTCACTTTTAATTATTTTAATACAAGGCTACTAAATGAAATCCTAGAAAAAAATGTAGTCAAATTAATATGACAATTTATTACTACCAAAGAGGATTATTTTTCTTCCAAGAATGCATTCAGTTAAGTAATAATGCAAGTCATCATATTCATCAATTAAAGAGAAAATCTGTATGATCACCTGGATGCTGGAAAAAAAACATTAAATCCAACATTCCTTCATATAAATGCTCTCAGATTAATAGGAGACATCCTTCTTAACATGGAAAGAAAAATTTACCAAAAATGTATAGGGAACCTCATATTTAATGAACAAATATTAGAAGCCTTTCATTCAATGCTGAAAGAAACACCATGGTGCCCAGTATCACCAAGACTTTTCAAGGCTGAAACAGACTTAGCCAGTTTAGTAAAATGAGATGAATAAATGAGGCATAATGACTGGAAAGTAAGAAAAAAGCTCATTACATGTAGATGTTATCACTGACTAAAAAGCAGAAATCAAAAATCAATTAGAACTAATAAAAAAAAGCTTAGTAGTTTCGTTTTCCTAAAAATTTGCAAACACCATTTAGAAAATCTAATGAAATGAAGTCTCATTCATGTTTGCAAAAACAAAAATAAAAAAACTATAAAAGTATTTAACAATAAACAATATCAAAATTTGGGGGGGGCTGGTGGTATAAATGGTAGAGTACTTGACTAGCATGCTCAAGGCCCTGGGTTCAATTCCAGTACTGGGGTTGGTGGGAGAGGAAAATAAACTTTTGAGACCCAAGTAAAGAAAATGCTAAAACCTTAAAAGGAACATCAAACTATAGATATTGCCAAGTGCCTGAGAAGACCAAATATCAGTTAAGTCTATGATTTGGTAAGATAGCAAAATTTGGAAAATGTCAAATCTCCCCAGAATTAATCTCTAATTTATTGCAATTTAAACCAAAATCTAAATAATATTTTGTATGAATTTTATGAAGTGATTAAAAATTTGAAAGAAAAACAGACAGATATAAGCAGGAAACTTTTTGAAGAAGGAAGAAAATATTGATATAAAAGCCAACTAAAAAGCTATAATAATTTAACTGATAGGGCATAAGTTCAAATAGATAAATAAAAAGAATAAAAGTCCAGAAACCCTCCAATGTACACACAAGAATTTAGTACATGCTAAACATTTCAGATCATTAGACAATGGTCAATTCAAGAGTATTGGTGGTACACAATTCAACACATAATGGTAAATATTAACATTTAGGAACTAACAATTCACATGAGAAGAAATAAAAATGGCAGAAAAGAAAATAGGGAGCTCAATCTCACAAGGCATGAGAAAAAGAACAAAGTAACATACTATTTTTCATCCATCAGCTTGACATAACAAAATGATAATACACACTACTGGTATATAGGCTACAAATATTCTCTAACTATTGGAAGAAATTCTGTGTAAATTCAAAACTCCTTTTTGGGGAATGATTTAGTAGCATCACCATTTTGAATATGCACTTAAATCATCAACTTCTTGTACCATGAGTGCAAATTGTACATATTAGTTGAAGCAAAGTTTTTATAACTATAAACTGGGAGTAAATGTACATCATCGGAAAGAGTTACACATATCATGAGATCATCCATATAGTTTAAGAATTGAACACACACAGTGGATCTCTGTTTGTCTAAAGATTTCCATGATAAATTCATAAAAGTAAAAAACCAGTCAAATAACATTATCACTGAAAGAACAAAATAACCAAACAAAAAAAGTATGCATTGTGTAAGAACTTCTATTTAATGTATGGATGAAAGCAGTGAGTCTCAAACTTTAGTATGATAAAGAATGACCACAGCAAATCTTCCAAGAAATTCTGATTCAATAGATCTGGGTCAATTCATAGGCGCCTCCATTTCTAACAAGCTCCCCAAATGATTTGAGGTAGGAACGGAGTCTCTGACCAACTTTTTGAGCAATATTAATTTAGAAGGATACAATATATCAGACTGTAATACTCTTTCCTTTAAGAAGGAGAGTGGCTTTAGCAAAATGCTGATGGAGACTTTGCATAGCTTAAGTTGTTTGAATTGTGTGAGTCAGTTTAGTGTTGTGCAGGGGCTCTGACCCAGGAAGCAGATTTGGGGTTCAGCAGGAGAATAAGGATGCAAGACAGGATAATAGACATGCTTTACTCAGTGGTGGCCATAGCCTCCAGCTTCAGCTTTAACTCCCAACCAGTTCCAATTTTGTCCTCATTTTGCCTCCAGTTTGTACCCATTAGCCCATTTCACCTCTAGTCTTTTCCATAGGCACACTGCTAACAGGTTACATAAGGGGGGCAGGCGCATGCATGCTCAGGAGTTAGTGTTTCTGACCCTGAGTACTGCTGAGTCAGAGTTTCTGGCCTTGACTAACCATAACATAGCCAGTTCCCAGCCCTGGCTAGATACTAAAAACAACATAGCCTGCTGGAAATCTCAGCAATGGAGCCAAACTACAGCCATTTTGGGCCTGCTCCAACATGTAGTCTGCACAGTTTTAAGTATTTAAAAGAAAAACAAGTGAAGTGACTTTAGTCACCTAACAGTTAAAATTTATGAAAATTCAAAGGAAGAAGATATTTTCTCCTGGAGCACTCAGTGAAAACCTGGAGGAAGCAGTATTTGAAATGAGTTTTGAAAGAAAAGCTAGTGATGGGACAAGTAAAACACCAAAAAAAGTATTCTAGATAGAGGAATGAAGTGAGAATACAGGTGTGAAAAATGAAGGCCCTCAATTCAGGATCATTTTCATGTGATAGAGCTCAGGACATTGAAAAGAAATATTAGGAATTAGGAGTATAATAAATAGTTAAAACAATATTTTTGGAAGGTCTTGGCCATCAAGCTAAAATATTTGAATTCTATAAAAAGTGAACAATAACTGTAAGTAGAGAATATCTATAGAAGGAGGTGAGAGGGGAAGGGTTCAATTTGGAAGACAGAGCATTTGTCCAAGTTTAAAATGTCACCTTGATCTCAGGGGTGCTTGAGGTATATAGGCTTGAGGATCAATTGCAGAAAAGTGAGAGTTAATCTTTGTTAAGATCTAGTAAAGGAGCATTAAAACGGAAAAGAGGACATACATGAACATCAGAGGAAAATCTATTTAGAAAGTGGTAAGAGACCCAGGATGAGAACTAGAATGTGTGTGCTCCAAACTAATGGAGAAAGAAGTCCACCTCATGACCACGCTCCCCAGCAAGCTCACTAGTCGTGAGGTTTTTGTTAGTTTTATTTCTGTACGGTCTAGAGCAGTGGTCCTCAAACCTGGCATTTCATCAGAATCACCTGTGGATGAGAACGTCATAAAGAATTCAGGTCTGAAGGCAGCACTGCAAGAACTTATCATTCAATAGGGTTTGTGTGGATTCTCAAAATCCATGTATTTAAATAGCTCTCTTACAGTTTGGGGTCACCAAGATATAATTTGGGTTATAATATGAAAAGAAAGTTAATGAATGCTGAGAACAAATAAACACACATAAGTTGTTGCACAATTGAAGGAAAACCATTAAGCTCTTAGGATATATGTAAAAGTAGTCACTGGATAAGTAAGGGGGGAAAAGGTGAAGAAGATGTGTTAAATCCCTTTAAATGTAAAAGTCAAGTAATTGTTTTGTCTTTGTTTTTATCTTTAATGTAACAAAGATAAAATAAATGATATGCTTTTAATGAGTATTTGACGTCATCTCCCCTCTCTTTGCTGAGCTCTGGTGCTAATGTGCCAATCTTTTTTTTTAAATATTTATTTTTTAGTTGTAGGTGGACAGAATATCTTTATTTTTATGTGGTGTTGAGGATCGAACCCAGTGCCTCATGCATGCTAGGCGAGCATGCTACCACTGAGCCACACCCCAGCCCCCTAATGTGCCAATCTTGAAAATGAGAGATTGAAAGAAGACTGAGGGGCTCCATTGAGCTATATAAAAATAAAAATGGCTCATGCTTCATAACTTTCAGCTTTCTGCGAAACACTTTACTCAGTTCATCCTCATACCATACCTATGAGTAAATACTATTTTCATCTTATGGATAGGGAAATTCACAAAACTAGTAAGTGGAGCAGATGGAATAAACTCAGGCAGCTGAACTCCAGAACTCTGTGTCTTATTGACTTCCCTATAGGGAATAATGAAGTCCAGGAGCATACAGAGAAGATAAGCCAATGGAACTTGAGAGAAGATATTATTCAGAGTACATGGAGAACAGGTAGATAAAAGATATAAGCAGGCTATCAAAAGTTAAATGTAGAAATTGAAAATATGAGTGATAGGTGGCACACATAGCTGAACCTAATCCTCAAACCTAGGTTCCACCCTTATAGTTTCAGTAGCTCTGGCAGTAGGGGCTGGTGATTTGCTTTTCTAACTAGTTCCCAGGTGATGTGGATGCAGCTAGTCTGGGGACCAGATTTGAGGAACCACAGTACTCAGTAAGAACTTAGCAGTTCTCAAACTTTTCTTTACATTAGAATCACTGAGGTGGGAAAGGGTAGGGAACTTTAAAACACACACACACACACACACACACACTCTCACACATACACACACCCTTCCTAGGACTCTTTTGAGAGACTGCTTACTTGGTCTGGGCTGGCTTTGATATGGATGTAGGTTAAAAATCTCCCAGATGATTCCAAGATGTAGCCAAGAGTCAACACTGTAACCCTTTCCCTACATACTATAAACAGGAGTCATGAGATGGAAATCCTTGTGCTCTCTCACATAGAAAGGTTGGTATTTGGAAAGCTGCACTTGATGGCTGAGAAGTTGAAGCTAAAAGACTGAGGTTTAAGTCCCTGCGCCTAGTTAGTTATGAGGACCTGGAACACTGTAGTTTCTCTGGACCTTGGTTACTTCATTTGCATAATGGTGAGGAAACTATTTTCATTGTGTGTGTGTGTGCGCGCGTGCTTGCATCTGAAAAGTATATAATATAGGTGAAAGCACTTTGTGTTCCAAGGGATATTGTCTACCAGAACCTAAAGTTAGTTTAGCCGAAGGTGTGGAGTGAAAGACTATAGGAGGAGGGTGAAAACAAGAGGACACAGGAAGAATTTACAGTGATGCACGACTCATCTGTGGCTTGCTGCCACGCAGGACCCAGGTGTACGATAGAATCAACTCCTCCTCCTGTGACAAGTGCTGGCCTCCCTCTCCTTGCTATTATCATGGTCACATTCCAACAGGTGTCTCTAGTCAGCTAACTATACTGGTTGAAACTCCTAACCTGGAGCATACAGGCCCTTCCTGCATAGAAGCAGGTATTGAAGAGTGGAAGTTTCTGTTCTTCAACTCATTACACTGCCATCAGTAACTACAGCCTGAAATCTCCATCATGGGATCATTACCAGGTGGCTATTTCATGTCCAGGTGTTTGGCTGTGGATATGCCAGATGTTAGACCCTGACACTTCTAATTTCAGGATAAATAGCACCTGACAAAGGGGAATTTAGATCAGGCCCTATGGGGCCTCAGATGCCAGGCTAAAGAGTTTGGGCTTTATTCTGTAGCCTGTAGAAGTCACTGGTTTAATACCAGAAGTGACCCAGTAGTGCTCTGAGGATATCAGCCAGAGGCCAGTGCAATAGATTAGACTAGCTGAGGCTGAAGTCAAGATGATAATTTTGCAGGAGGTTACTAAAGTAATTTGGATCTCAGGACCTCATTAGGTTAGAAGCAATGGAAGTTGAAAAGAAATGATAAATGAAAGAAATAGAATGGGTGAAACTGAACAACACTTGATTTTTCACAATTATCAGGTTCTTTTGGTAAATACTTGTAGTCTTCAGTAACCAAAGATTGATAAGAGTTGTCTCCTCTCTTACTACTTGGTGGTGCCCTACAATGAAAGCAAGTCTCACACTGATATTACTACACAAATATTTATCAGCAAGTAGACACAAAAATAGTACACAAATAGGTCTTTGTAGCCAAGTATTAAAGAGCAGTCTAGGTGCAGGGAGCTATTTTGAAGGTATCAGTCTGCTAGACTCAGCAGATCTGTTACCACACTCATGAAATACCTGTACAATATTCTAGCCAGGCACATATGTTGAACACCTCTCATTTCCACAATGAAAAATTCTTTCTAATCCTTTATGTTAATTAATGTACCTCTAGTGTAGATTTACATGGTGATATTGAAAACATTTGTGCATCCAACTCTGCAGTGAAGACTACTAATTAGTATCTTTCAAATGCTAATCACCTACCCTGAGTGTGCAGATTTAAGTTAACTTTCAAACATATACACATCTCACTGAAATATTCTAAAGTATATGGACATGATAATAAACATAATAATGGTTTCAGGGTCACAAGATAGAGGATTGTGTTTGAGGAAGATGATAAAGCTGTTTTAATGAGGGATCTTAGTGCTAAGCAATAGAAAATAACTGTAGCTGATTTAAGCAGAAGCAATTTATTAAGAGGATATGGGTAGCTCAAAGGATTGCTGGAGATTGAGGCTTATATCTACATGGCCACAGACCACAACTGGCCAAACAGAAATGCACATAGACTATAACAGGCTACAGAATCAATTGGGAGAAGTCTCCCAGAGTTTCCTTGCCAAGTATACGCATCTTGCATTTCTGCACAGCTCACACTGAATGCCAGATGCTTCCACCACAACCATGCTCACTACTGTCCCAAGTGCTTATTTGCTACGCTTCTGCAGATGCCCAGATTTCTCTACCTGATTTTTTGAATCATTACTTTTCAGTTGGAACACATGATTTGTGCAAGTATTTGTCATTTCAGCTGCTAGACTCCTAAGGTGGGGGATTCCCCAAACAAGGAAGGAGACTTTTGAAAGTGGTATAAAAAAATAAAATTATAATTATCTACTAAAAGCATGCTGAATTGCAAGTGATGACAACATATTCTAGTAAAGGTCTAGTGGAAACGGGACACCGAGATTCCCCAGAAAGGGGAACCTTGAAATAACAATGAAATAACATGATTATTAACAGATTTGAGAATTGGATAGTGATTGCATTTATAATTAGACAAAAGTCTATGAAGAATCTAACTCAAACATTTCATCTACCTATGTGGAATCAGAATATGAGAGTGGTTCAACCCTAGAGATGTACCACCAGTAGCAGCCTCCAACATTTATTAAACAGAAATGATGAAAATCATGCTCGGGGAGACAGGAAAAATATGTAGATAACACTAACGCAAAGTAAGTGGTGAGAAGTAGTGATTTTTGAGGGCCTATTATTTATTATCATTTTATTTTACAAATGCTTAAGTGAAACTATGTATCAAGCACTGTGCTGCACTGATTTAAGGATGGCCAAAACTGGACATGTTCCTACATTTTAGGAAATGAAAGCAGAATGGGGTACAGAGTTGGGGAATATGTGGGAGTTCAAGTTGAAGGTGAAAAGGGTTAGATTACACACATCTGTATGTCTGTATTTAAGGATTTTTAAAAATAGTGCTAGGAATAAAAAACCTAGGACCTCACACATACCAGGCAAGCACTCTACTACTGAGTTACACCCCCAGGCCATTTAAGGATTTTGATCTTTATTCTAATTGAATAAACCATATGAAGGTTTATAAGGTTTTTTTTTCTTTAACATACATAATGTCACTAAGTCCATACAATAACCTAATAACTTCATAAATGGTATTATCAGTATTCATTTACATAGGAGGAAACTGAGTCTCAGAAATAATTTGACCTAAGAGCTACAAGCAGTAGAAAATGATAGTAGAAATAGAAGGCAGGTAGGAAGAAACAGTTTTTGGAAAGGGAAGGGGAATTCATACTTTCTAATTAAAGAAAACTTTAGTCAGCCTTCCCAACTTTTCCCTATGCCAACTATGCATTCCCTTTCAAAATATAGTTTTAGCGAAAAAAACTCAGTTTAGCTAAAACCCTCCGTCTCCACCTGATCACAGTTACTCATCCTCCATTATCCTTTGGGTGACATCTGGTCACCCTGGTCTGTTTTCAGCAAAACCTCTGTGAGGTCCCTTTAGCCAGACGTCCCCATACCCCTGATGTTTTCTCTTAATAATTTTCCATCATCTCCTGGCTTCACTCCTGCCCCATCCCAATACTGCTTCTTGGCTTTAAATTTCCACCTGTGGTACTTTGGTGCTCTATTTTGAGTTAAGCCTGACCCCGCAAATGGTGTTGCCTGAGATTCCATCTCACTCCAGTCAGAATGGCAATTATCAAGAATATAATTAATGATAAATGTTGGTGAAGATGTGGGGGAAAAGATTCACTCACATTGCTAGTGGGACTGTAAATCAGTGCAACCACTCTGGAAAGCAGTATGGAGACTCCACAGAAAACTTGGAATGGAATCACTGTTTGACCCAGTTATACCACTCCTTGGAATATACCCAAAGGACTTAAAATCAGCATACTACAGTAACATAGCCACATCAATGTTTATAGCAGCTCAATTCATAATAGCTAAGCTATGGAACCAACCTAGGTGCTCTTCACCAGATGAAGAAAGTAGTGGATAAATAAAATGTAGTACATATACACAATGGAATAATACTCAGCTATGAAGAATGAAATTTTGGCATTCGCCTGTAACTACAGGAACAGTGAAATGCCACGTATGTCAAAATATGCTCTACTGTCACGTATTTCTAAAAAGGAAAAAAAAGGTGTTGCATTGGTACCTAAATTTATATGGTGTTCAATAGATGGAGACATTGAAATCGCAACCGGGATTTAAACTCCACGATTATCTGGCTTCACAGCTGTTGTGAAATGCTGCCTAGAAATAATACCTCCATATATTTATTATGTGTGTTCAGAGTACAAATGGGAAGTAACTCTGGAGTTTAAAGAACTCTCAGGTCAGGGAGAGCTAACAGCCCAGGAAGAGTAAAGATGCCAAGGTAGTGAGTTAATGGTAGACTTTATTAGAAATGCAGGCTGGGGCCAGAACAAAAGGGCTTGAAAGCAGGTCTGAGTTTGGGTTTCAGAAGGTCGGCAGACACAAAGCCATATTATGCCATATATATTAAAAAGAAGTAACGCCTCCTGCAGTATTTACAGTCCATGTGTGGCGGTCCCGCCCGAGCTGCTCCAGTTTCGGTCCAGCCTGAGGCGGTGGCCTAGATGCTGGATAGGTCTGATAGTTGATAGTCTTCTCGCTACCTGCGCTCAGCGGCTGATTCCAGGTCCCCGGGGCTAGACCGGCGCCCTGGATGGGACAACTGGCGCTGGAGAAACAGCGCTGGGCGATTTTGGGTCCGCCACTGCGCCTGGGTTGGGGCGGGGAGGGGCCCGGGCGAAGGACGGGCTTCGGAAAAGAAGCGCGCAAAGCGGTTTGACCCCGGCGGGGATCCGTAGAGTGGCGGACTCGGCGGCGGAAATATGGCGGCCGTTCCTGGGCCGGTAACGGAGAAAGTTTCTGCCGAGACTGGCTTGTACTAGTGTTTGAGACCTCTGGCTCTTGTTCTCCTAGGCGTGGCACTTCCCCGTTCCTTATCCTAGGCTCTGCCCCAAAGGCCTCCTCCCTGCTTCTACTTTGTAGGCCTGCGCAGGTCGAGAGAGCATTGGCGGCCGCCGAGTGAGGTAGGGGGGCTGTGGGGTGCACGGCGGGGCGGCGGGACTAGGGCACAGACACCGCCCAGGGCTCCGTGTGGTCCAGACCTTAAGCTCCGCCCAGGAGGCCTCCTGGGGCGGGGGTAGGGATACCAGACCCTGGAGTCGTTGACAGTGGCGGGTGAGGGTATAGGGGCCCTTCTCGTTCCCCTAGCGGTCTCCTCCCCAACCACTGGGCGCCACGTTGTGGTCGCCTTCTCCCGAAGTAAAGGGGTAGGTAATCAGCCAAGGTCCTGGTCTGACCGCCCCATTTCTTGCTGGAAGGAGGCCAGAGGGTTTAGAAATTGCTACTGCTGCCCATTACGGGGGAATTTAATCTTCGAGGTTTCCTGTGACAAATTTGTGGAACCAAAGGACTGAAATTCCCGACGGTGGCTTCTTTGTGGTTCTTTCAGCTTTTGACACTTCCCTTAGAAGGATCAAAAATAGGTTCCTAGCGAAAGGATGCAAATGATAGTGTCTTGAAGCCATTCCTTGCATGTAGGTCATGGAGACGGAACCGATTTGGAGAAAATTGGGTGAATTAAACGAAGGCTGGAGTAAGACCAAAAGAAAAACAAACCAAAAAATTCGTGGAATCTTCCTTAGCTCTACTATTTAGTAGCTGTGCGATATTATACAAGTTATTTCCTTTGTGCATGATTAAGTGTTAAATAAGTCATTACCATTATTTTTAATGTAGTTATTTCTGTATTAGGTTCTATTTTTTCAACAAGTAGTTGGGTACTTACTGGATGCCAGACTTTATGCTAGACATTGGGCATGCAATATTGAAGATGAATCCTCAGAAACCGTGTGATCTAGTGGGGAATGTAGACATTGAGGAAGTGATGAATATTTTTTTACTGTAGAGGAAGTACTGGGATTGTATAGTGGGATCAGGTATGATCTTCCTAAGAAAATTATTGGAACTGAGAACCGAGGAGTAGAACTAAACCAGGTGGGGCCAGAAGGAAGGAAAAGAATGTGTTTGGAGAGGGAATGGTATTTGTGCAGTTCAGAATTGAAATGTCACTATGCCTGGAATACAGTGTGAGAGGAAGAGTGGTAACAGATGAGGCATGAGAGTTATTCAGGTCCAATGTGGAATGCTTTATAAGACATTCAGTTTTTTTGCTAAGAGTCATAGGAAGCCATTGGAGAGTTTTGTATAGCAGAGTGAGTTGATAAATTTTGGTATTAAGAAGGACACTTCTTCTGGAAGGGCAGGAGTGGATAAAGGGAGACAATCATGAGATTATGATGGCCAAAACTGGGATAGTGAACTGGGGAATGAGAAGGAATATTTAAGATGTTTAGAGAGAAAAATAGGACCTGGTGGGGAAGGAGAGGAGAGTTAAAGTAGTGTATTTCCGTCCTCCCTGCCCCCCTCTCCGTGTGTGTATGTGTATATAAATATATTTTTTCTCCCTTTGTATGCTTGGGATAGGAATCCATGGCCTCATGCATACAAAGCGTGTGCCCCACCACTAAGTTATATCCCCAGCCCAGAATTTTATAAAATATTTAGACTCTAGAAGTGGTTAGTTAACTTTTACCATATACTGATTAACTCTCTTGTGCTACATTCTTACTGCCCCTAAAGTAATTTTTCCATTGAATCATTATTGATGGCAGACCAACTGAAAAGGATTGTCATGCTTTTTTGGTATACGAATTCTCGCTATTTGTCTTTTGAAAAAGGTAAGAATGGGGAAGACATTATAAGTTAGCCATTTAAAAATAATTGCCTATCATATTTTTTTGGTCCGTAAGAATGTGGCTGCATATATTCCATGATATATATAATTGAAGGTATGGAAATAATTGAAATTGTCCAAATAAGGTATATAGTGAGAGAAAAGCCTAGGCTTGGGATTGAGTATCCAGAGGATGGGCTGAGAATAAAGAGCTTTCAAGGAGATGGAGTAGAGACCAGTAGGTTATAAAGAAAATCTACAGAGGCTTGGTCTTTGCAAGCAAGTGGGGTGGGATTTTAAAAGATGACAGAGTGCAACAATGTTAACATTTTTATAAAGAATGTTAAGGATACCAGTGAAAAGTATTAATTTGGGAATTTACAGGTTTTAGAATTTGGAAGAGTGGTTTCCTGGTGTGAACCACTGTTCAGTGTTTTGAAAAGTGAGTGGGTACCAAATGAAGCAACCAAATATTTGGTTGTCAAGAGGAGGAAAGATTGAACTTCATAGGAAAGAACAAGATGAACAAGGATTGCTTTTATTTTGTTGTTTTTTATTCTTTTTTCCTTACTTTGTTAAAACAATTTACTAATGTTTAAATACTAATGGATAAGAGCCGATTGAGTGACATTCTGCAAGTGGTAAAAGGGAAAAGATACATAATATGGATAAAAGTTTAGCCATAAACAGGGATGGCACACTCTTCTTTCTTTGTATTCAGAAATGTAGACAAGATATGTGTTTGTGGTATTGGAAACTCAAGTGAATTCCATTTTGATAAGTATAGGAGGCAGTTAGCTGGTGAAAATATGGTGGAAAGTGGATATCAGAGATTTAAGGAAAAGAAAGAAAGGTTTGAAGAATCACAGAGAATGGGACAGAGTGCTGACCAGGGAAACAGAAAGATGTCTCATGAATTGAATTGAGAGTGATGCCTTTTAACATAATGTGATTTTTTTTTTCTTCCAGCAGTGTTCAGTAGTCTGACTCCAGACTGTACCAGCAGCCTTTTGAGTTTGTGTATCTCATTATATTTGTTGAATGATTGTTTAACATACAAGAGTAATATTTTTGTTAAAAAAGTTTCAGCGAATTCTAGATTTTATCCATTTCTCATACTTAAGATAAACCGAAACATACGAAGGAAGACATTTTTAAAACGTTTTATCTTAAGAAATGAGTGAATGAAAATATAATTGGGGAAAAGCAGTTGAAATATTTAATCCATCAAATATATTTCGCTGAAAAAATACACTTGTTGAACATACAGAAGTAGAATTGATAATACTTAGAACCTCACAGAGACCCTAAGGTTATTTTAGTAACCTTCTCCAGTCATATGGTTGTTTAAGGGTTAATTCCAGGTTATTTTATGTTTCTTTTGGGTCTTTTAGTGTGTTGCTATTAAGAAAGTATAAATAAGCTTATCACAAACTAGTTCCTTCGCCCTTTTTTTGCGATATTGGAGATGGAACCTAGGGCCTTGTTGTACATGCTGAGCAAGTAATCTACCACTGAGCAACATCCCCAGTTACTTTTTTAATATCTGAATTCTCCTTGAATATTGTGTGACTATAATCCATTGAAGTGGATCATTTCTTCTGAAGCAGTATACTAGAAAATTTTGAAGGGATTATCTAAAAGATGTTTAAATTATTTTTTACTCCTGTCATATTTTAGGTGCAACTTGTGGGATCACTTAAGGTTGAAATAATGTTCTGCAATCCTCCAGCAAATAATAGTTGTGGTAACTTATGTTTAAAAGTAAAATTGAAATAGTTCTTTATTTTTTAATGGCTGTTGGTCATTCTAGTTTTTCAGTTTTGATGAGAGAGTTCAGGAATTGATTTGCTACAGAGATAGTATTTAGATTTGAAATAACCAAAGTAGTTAATCATGGCTAATAGGGATAATCATGGCTCAACTTCAGAGACTAGGTAACTTTACTTATTTATTTTTTAATATTTTTTTAGTTGTAGATGGACACAATATCTTTATTTTTTTAATGTAGTGCCGAGGATCAAACCCAGTGCTTCACACATGCGAGGCAAGTGCCCTACCACTGAACCACAACCCTAGCCCAGAGACTAAGTAACTTTAATACAGTTAAAATTTACTTATGTAAGTCTATTAAACAATATAAACAGTAATATTTTATAGCATTTTAGAGCTGCCTTGTGAAAAGACATAGAAGATTTTAGGTAGGTAGTAATGGTTGCTAGCTATTGTGCAAAGCCATGTGCCACAGTCTAAGCTAAATGAATGTTGGAATAAGAATGTGTTAGGTGCACTCTTCACCATTTCTGGAAGGAGACTCCATTGATAGTGATTTAATGAGGTAATTTTAGCAACATGAGTATGAAGCACAGCCCTTTTCCTTTGGATAAATTGAAGAGTTTTTAAGCCAGAAACTGTTATCAGTTAAGATTTATGCAAATCAGATTTTAAACTGGATTTCAGAAAAACTTTATTTTCCACTTATAAGTGCTTATTTATTGTATAAAGAAGATGGCATAAAAATATTACATATAATTAACTGAAATTTTTTTCTTCTTTCTAGATCATCATAAACAAAACCTCTACCTGAGAAAATGTTGAAATAGGAGTTACGGATACATTGGATTTGTTGGATGAAATACAAGAAAATTTTTGTAACGTGGGAAAAAAGCCTGAATTGTCAGATTACATGTGTAAATCACTGCGTTACTGCTTTAGTCATTGTCTCTATTTAGCAATGACAAGACTGGAAGAAGTAAATAGAGAAGTGAACATGCATTCCTCAGTGCGATATCTTGGCTATTTAGCCAGAATCAACTTACTAGTGGCTATATGTTTAGGTCTTTATGTAAGATGGGAAAAAACAGCAAATTCCTTGATTTTGGTAATTTTTATTCTTGGTCTTTTTGTTCTTGGAATTGCCAGCATACTTTACTATTATTTTTCAATGGAAGCAGCAAGTTTAAGTCTCTCCAATCTTTGGTTTGGGTTCTTGCTTGGCCTTCTATGTTTTCTTGATAATTCATCCTTTAAAAATGATGTGAAAGAAGAATCAACCAAATATTTGCTTCTAACTTCCATAGTATTAAGGATATTATGTGCTTTGGTGGAGAGAATTTCTGGTTATGTCCATCATCGACCCACTTTGCTAACCACAGTAGAATTTCTGGAACTTGTTGGATTTGCCATCGCCAGCACAACTATGTTGGTAGAGAAGTCTCTGAGTGTCATTTTACTTGTTGTAGCTTTGGCCATGCTGATTACAGACCTGAGAATGAAGTCTTTCCTAGCAATTCCAAACTTAGTTATTTTTGCAGTATTGTTATTTTTTTCTTCTTTGGAAACTCCCCAAAATCCAATTGCTTTTGCATGTTTTTTTATTTGCCTCATAACTGATCCTTTCCTCGACATTTATTTTAGTGGACTTTCAGTAACTGAAAGGTGGAAACCCTTTTTGTACCGTGGAAGAATTTGCAGAAGACTTTCAGTCGTTTTCACTGGAATGATTGAGCTGACATTTTTTATTCTGTCAGCATTTAAACTTAGAGACACCCATCTCTGGTATTTTGTAATACCTGGCTTTTCAATTTTTGGAATTTTCTGGATGATTTGCCATGTTATTTTTCTCTTAACTCTTTGGGGATTCCATACCAAATTAAATGATTGCCATAAAGTATATTTTACCCACAGGACAGATAACAATAGTCTTGATAGAGTCATGGCATCTAAAGGGATGCGTCATTTTTGCTTAATTTCAGAGCAGTTAGTTTTTTTTAGTCTTCTTGCAACAGCGATTTTTGGAGCAGTTTCCTGGCAGGTAAGCTTATGTTTTTTAATTATGTCCAGTGCCTGTGATATGTGATAAAATGCTGGGTTCAACAGTTGAAATTAGTAGGGTCAAGTTCCTGATTTCAAAAGGAGATTCTTTTTTAGTGCTTATTTAATTTTGTTCATGGAATTGAATCACTGAATGCATTTTGACAGGATAATTTAGTTTGATCTCTAGTGATGAGGTAATGGTGTTTGGAATACTCAGTATGTGATATGCTGCCTACATCATGATTTATCATTAGGGAAACACTCATAGATTAAAGATCTCTAGAACACTAGCATTTGAGGAGTTTTTGGAGATCATATTTTAATCGCTTCATTTTACCTGTGGAAACTGAAAGCCAGAGAGACCATATCCAGAGTTACTACAGAATCAATTACCTACCTTCTGTCTAGTTTCTGGTCTCATGACAGCACATTTTTTTTTTATATAGCCATTTCTGTGAAGATTTTATATAAAAGGAGATAGATACATAACATCATATCAGGTTCTTAATTATAGATTAGAGACTTCCCTAAGGAAGAAAAATGTGTTTTACAATATATTTGTTACCCCAAAAATGTTTTACAAAGGTCCTTGTAGACATTTAAATTGTACAATTGGACATTATATCTACAGTATTAACAAACCCAGTCTTTTGAGTATTTATTGACTATGAACTATATGCCAGGGACTGTGATAGGTGCTGAAGATCTCAAGATGTCCGTGTCCTCAAAGAAGGAACAGTCTGTAATGTAAATAAATAATTATTATTATGGTGTGACAATTGCTATAATTTGACTACTTCAGGCTAGAGTGTGGGGCATAAAGAAAGGTCACCTCTACGAGGTGCAATTCTCTGCTTTGGACCAGTTTGTTGCTTCAGCTTGATTTATAGATATGAGTGTTATAGAGAGATATGGACACTTGCCTGGGCATTTGTGTTTTCTAGTCAGTGTAGGCTATGGCAGGAAACCTATATGGGAGTCAGCCAAAGGATGAAAACATCTTGGACATTGCCTGAGGATATTTTCCTCACTTTGCTCTACCTGCCAGGGCTAAAGACTGTCAGAAGTATGATGATATCAGAAAAACTCAAGGAAAAATTTGCCTCCTCCTTCCCAACCTTAACTACTTTTTCTTTCTAGGTCAGCTTCATTCATGGAGAATGCCTTTCCAGGTCATCAAATCCTGTTAGCCAAATACTTTCTTGGTCACCAGATTCTTCCTCTTCCTCCTCCTCCTCCTCCTCCTCCTTCATACTAGTGGTCTTCAAACATGTGAACCATTGGAAGTACATAAAAGCTTTCTAAGGAGTATGGCAACAAATATAATTTTAAGAGAATCAATTTTCAGATTCTCACCTTCCATTTTTACTCTTAACTAAAGTTGTTCTACTTGAGAAAGTCCCTCAAATTAGGTGTGGAGTGGAACCTCATTGTGGTTTTTATTTATGTCTCTTAATGACTGATGAACATCTTTTAATTGTGTATTAGCCATTTACTTATCTTGGTTATTGAAGTATCTTTCAAATCTTTTGCCCATTTTAAAACCGGGTAATTTGTCTGGAGTTATAAGAGATCTTTATATTTTATGGGTACAATCCTTTTATCAGAAAAATGATTTGGAAATGTTTTCTTCTAGCCTGTGGCTTATTTATTTGTCTAAATCATGCTTTTTGAAGAGCAAACTTTTTTTAACCTTATAAAATCAAATTTATCAACTCTTTTATAGATTATGCTTTTAATGTCTTATCTAAGAAATCTTTGCCCAGCCATAGGTCACAATGATTTTTCTCCTGTATTTTATTCCAGAAGTATTTTTTCTATTGTTTTAGCTTTTATATTTAAGTGCATGATCCATTTTTAAAAATATGGCTCATATGTTGAAAAGATGAACTTTGTCCCTCTTGAATTGCCTTAGTGTCTTTCTCCAAAATCAATTAGATATAAATGTAAGATTGTACTTTTGAGCTGTTTTGTTATATTGATCTATGTCTGTCTTTACACCAGTACTATGCTGTGTCATAAGATATTTTCTAATTTTCCTTGTATTTTCTTCTTTGACCTATGGGTTATTTATAATTTGTTGTGAATTAATCCAGTATTTATGGATTTCTTTGTGTTGCTGATTTTAAATTTCCATATGGTTGGAGAACATAGTTTTCATGATTTTATTCTTTTAATTAAGACTTATTTTATGGCCTGGCATATGTTTTATTCCATCTTTGCTTGAGAAGAACGAGTGCTATGTTGTTGGGCAGAGTATGCTATAAATATCAGCTTGATCATATATCTATATCTTTGGTAGTGTTGGTTGGTAGTGTTGTTTATGTATCTATATCCTTGCTGATTTTCTGTCTAGTTCTATCAGTACTAAAAGTGAATTATAACAATCTCCATTTTAATTGCTGAATTTTCCATGTCCTCTTTCAGTTGTCTTTTTTTTGCTTCATGTGTATTTGAAATCCTGTCTTAGAGGTAGGAACAGATTTTCTCTCTAATAACTGATTCTTATCATTTGGATAAGTAGCATAGTTGTATAGTTTCAACAAAGACTCTGTTGCCTGTGAAATTTAAAATATTAACTGTTTGGCCTTTTCCAGAAAAAGTGTGACAACTTTTGTTTTTCTCATATGCATATGAATTATGTGAGGGAACTTGTTAATTTGGGGAAAGAGGCTGAGATTCTGCATTTTAAAAAATCTTCAAGGTGATGCAAAAACTCCTGGTCAGGAGCACACCTGTTGAGTGACTTATTAATTTAGCTGTTCATCACTTAGGTGAACATATCAGCATTATGTCTACATTTCCTAATTAGTTGCTACGTGGTAATTGCTGCCTATGGTATTGGCATTGTGCCTTGCAGGCAATTAGATTTTTTTAAAACTTAATAATCTATTGTGGAAAGATTTTACAAACTCTACTCATGTCCTGTGACATGTTAATGAGTGTACTCAGAGAAAAAATGTTCAGAGAAATATAGAAAGAGAAGCATTTCCAAACTTACTTGACAGTGAAGTCCTTTCCTCCAAACCTCATTAATCTCATTACCCACCTTCTCATACACACACAAACTTTTTAACCTCTGTGTGATTTCTTCTTGGACTTTTGACTGGGATCAAATGTAACCTCTGTGTACATAATTTGGGAAGTATCCGCTGGATTTGTATAAGTTCCAGTCCTTTTGAATAATGAAAGAATCAGAAACTATTATTATGAAGAGCTTTGTTAGGAGAAAACTGTTTTGGGGATAGCATCATTGTTGATTCAAGTAAATTCTAAGAGGTATCTTGAATGGATTTAAATGGATTTTAACTGATTTTTAAGTTGAACTATTTTTACTAAATGATATTGATTAATAATAGTATATCTAAACCCATTTGTCACATTTCTGAAGGAGTAATACCAGTGTACTAAACTGGTTTTTCTCGCTGTTCTGTTAACATATTCAGTAGATTTTCACTGAAAAGTCTGGGTGAGGGAAGACCCAATGTGGCAAGAAAAGATGAGGAATTAAAGAAGCCTTTTCAGTAAATCAGTTTGTCAGCCATGGGCAGGATTGATAAAAGTAGAGATCATACAGTCCAAATTATCAGTTATTTCTTTTCTAAATCTTTTGATGTCTAGCTAACAAGTCTTTGCCTAATCCTATATAAAAAGCTTTGTTTTTTGGTAATTTTACCAAGTTTAATATTGTCAGAATGAGTCACTAGTATCATTCCAAGTCATTTACATTAAAAAGCTGGAATTTTACCATTAACTTCTGTTGTGTTTTGTTCATAATCTCATTCCAACTTTAAAATGCAACATTACAGCTGTTGTTTCCTACAATTTGTATTATGTTCATTGAATGTGTTATTTGCTTTTTCTCTTTTAAGCTTTTTTTTCCTTAAATAAGTCAATTAGAAAGACACCATACCCCATAGCATTTGATGCTAGTTTTGCTACTCAGCTGTAGGCTTTTATGATAATTGATAATTCACAGAAGGATAAGAGGGAGAAAGTATCCAGATACCTAAGGAAACATGCCCTATGGCACTTTCTTATATTTAGAAACTTTCTCTTAAATCTCTCACATAAGATTTTTATATGCCCTTCCTTGCCAGCCATTGTCATTTGCAGATACCATGGGGGTTTGATGCATCTTTTTTTTTTTTTTTGTATAAGCCCTTTTGACCCAAATGAGAAAAACCATAATCACAGTTGGTTTCTCTATAGGGAAGGAGTGACAATTACTGGATATGACAGCTGTCTTTATGTCAGCCTCACATCCAAGGAAGGGATAAAATCCACATATGCAGCACAGTTTCATTTCCAGCAAGATGGCAGGATCAGCCATATTACTTCTTTTGGCATTAGGAGCAGTGAGTTTTCAAATCTGCTGTGAAACTAGAAGTGTTCATTTTTCATAATTTTTCTTTTGTTTCATTTCTCTTCCTAAAATCTTGAGCCATTTTGGTCTAGATGAGAAGTGGAATACTTAACTGTTAGCTTGAAACTAAAATTTTGTTTTGTCACTTTGGCCAGAACAGTATGAAATAGCATATCTTAGTCTATTCTGTGTTTTAAAAAATCTACAGAATGAGTAATTTAAAAAGAATTGAAATTTATCACAGTTCTGGAGGCTGGGAGGTCCAATATCAACGTGACAATCAATATCTTTTGAGGACCTTCTAAATTGTACATCCTATGGAAGGGACAGAAAGAAGACAGGTGGTATAAGAAGTCCATCTCATAGCCTCAAGCCCTTTAAATCAACAAGAATCCGTTCATAATGGCAGAGGTCTCATGATCCACACATCTCCCAGTAGGCCCCATCTCCTAAGACTTTTAATTTGAGGATTAATCTTTTGGCAAGAACATATTCAAGCCATTGGACCAGGAGTATTATGTTGTCCTGTTGTGTTGAATGTTACCATCAGTTTTGTATAACCAACACATGCATATAAATAACATCAGTTTCCTTTAGTTTTGGAATTTTAAATTAAAAATTCTACTTGTCATCTACAAATGATTTGCACTTGAACTTTATGTTTTACTTAGTTCACTGCTAAATCAAACTATTTAATAATTTTTTTCTAATGGTAAAAGCAATATATCTTTAATTCCACAATAAACTATTAGTATTAATAGCTTTATCAAATTCTTTAATGCAGAAGTCAGTGTAATCATTTGTATTCTGTACACATGCATAGTAAAGAGAGGCCATTCTCAACATTTGACATATTTGGATAAATAAAAGACCAAGTTTATTTTGAGGCCTTTTCCAGGAATGGAAACTTTCATTTTGTGTAGGAAGTAAGCAAAAATTGATAGGTAGCCAATTAATAAAGTCTTAACTAAGAAACTGGTTTGACTTGAAAAAGTGAGTAGTTTTTGGTGGTACTGTAGAGGAGGAAAAAATAATTTTCTCTTTCCTTCATAATTCTTGGTTGGGATGGTGCCCCGTTAAAAAAGGCAGATTAATAAGAGAAAAACAGAAGTATATTAACATGTATACCTCATGTATACGTGGGAGATACCTTGGGCATAAGTGTTTCTCAAAGAGATTACTTTGAAGTCAGGCTTACCTATCAGTCTTCAATAAAAACTGATAATAAACAGTAACTTTAGAGAATTGTCAAGACAAAGGAAAAGGACTTTGAGGCTCTACAGGTAATACATTTTTGTGAAGAGGCAAGTAAGTGTTATATGTGTTCCTGGTGCCATCTCTGCTAAGAGTCTGGAATTGTTTTCATTATCAACCTTGTCCTGATAGAGAGGAAGGACATCTTTGCTTTTATAAAGTTATTCCTGCTTTTAGGGAAATAAGGCAAGGCTAGAGATCTTTTCTTGTATCTCTTTCTTTTAAGTTGTAGTCAGTTAAAAATAATCCTTACGCCAAAAAGGCATATTTTAGGATGGTATATTATGATCTTCTGCAGTACAGTGTTCCTTTTTCCCCATATACATATCAAAAATTAGTTTACCATTGTAAGAGGAATAATAATAAGTTCATTAACATTTATTTGTGAATTTTATTTGTGTTTTTAAATCTATTTTATGAAATTTCCTAATAACTCTTCCTATATACAGAAAGGTTACTTTACACACCTGATTGACTAACTCTTAAATCTTAATAATTATCCTAATTTTAGAAAGAATGTGCAAGGATTTTTAAAAAGAAGATGCTGTTTTCTTATAATTGTATTTTAAGAGTCCTATAATTATGTCTGTAGAGCAAAATAAATGAGTAAATAAACAGCTGTAAGATTTTTGAGTACAATAATTTTGTTTGGCCCAGTACATTTTTTTAAGTGTGTGCCTTTGGATAGCCATGCACCTTTCTTTAGATTACTTGCAACTACTTAACTACTCTCAGCTGTTGCACACATTTGCTTGTTTGGCCTCTGAAGCATTTTAGTTTGTGACCCTTACTATAAATTATAAGAGTGAATTATTTAACTTTTTATATGATCTTGATTAGAAAAGTACTAGGTATTTGAAGATAAAAGAAGAAATAATAAAGTTGTTATAATGTTCATGTTTTAGTAATTCTTTTATATGAATGCATTTGAAAAATCATTTTATGTTAATGTTAATTGATCAGCATTTTCTATTATAGTGGAGAAACATATACAATAGAAATTATAGAAATTACAGTATTAAAAGTATAAATATTTGCAGATGATTACCTATCAAACCTAAAAGTTAATCGATAAACTAACTTACAATACTGTACTAAGAAGTTAGAATTAATGTTGTTTCTTTAAAGTTGAAAACTGTCATTTTGTTGATATAACAATCTTTATCTAACCAGTATAGAAACTATATAAATTTCTCTTGAATTTATATACCATGAGTTATATAATAAAAAAAAGACACACACACACACACACATAAAGCATAACTGATATACAAAAAATACATAAATAGCATTTTTATACTGGAAGTACATTTTTAATACCATTATATAGGTAAATGAAAACTTGTAAATATATACAAGTTAATAGCCTTGAAATCACTTATTAATTAGAAAATATAATGAAAATGATTCCATTTATAGGAAAAACAGAAACATAAAATGCCTAGGAATGAGTTTTAAAGAAACCTATGAAACTTCTATAAAGAAATGCCGTAAAATTGCATGAAAGGTTATAAAAGAAGACTTAGGTAAATGGAAAAACATACCATACCTTCTGGGATTAGTAGACTCAAACTGTGTCTTATGAAAATTTGTTGGTATAGAAGAAATAGTTTTCAAAGGCGAGCTGCCAGGAGCACAATGCAAAGTCCAGGGTCTTCCAAAGTGGGATCTCTGGTAAATTACTTTCCATTTTAAACTGACACATTGAAAGAAAACAGTGTAGTCATGTATTTTACAGTTCTCTCATGAATTGTCATCTGAGCTTTACTTTTTTTTTTTTTTCTGCCAAGGTCATGAACATGCAAGGTAAACACTCTACCACTGAGCCACATCCTCATCCTCTAGCCTTTCTTGTGTCTTGTTAGTAGTCCATCTAGGATTAAGTGTCAAGCCTGGATTAAGATGTGTAGATTGGTAATGTCCTCAGTTCTCTAGACAAAACAAACAAAATATCCTTTCTAGGAGAAGGTATTGTTATCTTAGGCCTAGAGTGAATCATGTAACTTTTTTACATGTAGTATTCATCTTATAAACATAAGCAGGTATACACACATACACATGACAGTAAGCAACAGAATCAACAAACAACAGAAAAAGATCTTAAGATATTGGAATTATCAAACAAAGAAACATCATACTTATTACTAAGTTGGGAAAAAAAAGCAAAGCTAGTAAGTCATGATTGGAAACAATACAAAGTAACAAGGCAGATTTGAAAAAGAACTAAATAGAAATTTTAGAATCAGAAAATTACCAAAAAGTAATTGGATGTGAACATGTATTAGACAAAGCTGAAGTGAATATTAGTGAACTGGAATATATAGTTCAGAAGAAGTTATACAAGAAGGAGCATGGAAGAGCAAAAATTTTTGGGAAATACTGAACAGGAGAAAAGGATGAGATTCAAAAAGGATTCAGTGAGATCTCATCTGTGTTTGGAATCCCAGGAATAAAGGGGTGAAATAAAAGCCAAAGTCAGTATTTGAAAGATAGATAAATAGACCAGTGGAACAGAAGAAAGAGTCCAAAAACAGATCTGTGAATACTTGGTTTATAACAAAGATGATACTGTAGAGTAATGTGAAGTGGCTGATATTTTCAGTAATTGGTGCTTAGGCAATGGAGTGTTCACTGATAAAAACATTGAAATTGGATCCTTATCATAAAACTCAATTCCATTTGGACTATAGACCTGTTTTTTTTTTTCCCAAAGAAATAGGATGCTACATTGTAATTAAGAATTTGTGCTAAGCCTAAAACTGTTAGAGTCACACGGGGAAAATATTTGCATTACAATCCACAAAGACTTTTATCTGAAATATTTTGAGAACAAAACAGAACTTACTAAATCAATGAGAAAAGGACCATCCCTGTAGAAGAGTGGGCAAAATACTTAACCCTTTGCCAAAACTCTGAATGTTCAAAGGGATTTAACCTCATTAACAATCAGAGAACTTGATATTTATTATAGTTTTGTTTTTAAAAATGGCAAGTTATAAACAATGTAAATTTCAAGAATAAAGGAATGCCAGTTGGTCTTTACAGATAATTTAGAATTAATAGACTTACAACAATATATTAAAAAGTTCACAGAACATTATATATCATCCTGTTTTGGTGAAACCTATATATACCTATATATACACATGAATGTATATTTATGACTATGTAGTATGATGTCTGGAAATATTTCAAAAGTAACTATATGGATGGTGGTACTTAGAATGATTTCGTATTTTTACTTTTTTATATTTTCTAGTTTTTCTAAATTTAGTATATATGTTATATAATTACATGTAATCAAGCTATATACCAAATAATTACATATTATTATATATAACATATATAATTTGTAAAATAGAATATACTCAAGTCAGGTAATATACTCATTTTTTCATATGAATCAACTTTCTATTTTTTATTAATTATTATTATTTTTTAAACTAGGGATCAAACCGAGGGATGCTTTACCACTGAGCTACACCCTTGACCCTTTTCATTTTTTATTTTGAGGCAGGGTCTCCCTTAATTATTGAGACTGACCTTGAACTTGTGATCCTCCTGCCTCAGCCTCCTGAGTCACTGGAATTATATGTGTGAGCCGCCATGCCTGGCCTATTTTTTATTAAAATTTTGATCAGATGAATCACTACTTATTGTTAAAATGTGTGCTTATGCATGTAGCATGTGTAGCAGCAATATGAAAAGAATGTAGAAGAGTATTATTTTAAAGATATAGTTTAGGACTGAGTGTTGTCTTCCCATTTTCTTTTTACTTAAATGGGTCCTTTTTTTTTGCTATTTTGTTTTGTGTCTTTATTTCTTTATGGCTGGCTCTCACTATGGTGTTTAGTCTGGGTTCACACTCAGGATCATGTCTCAGCTTCTTGAGTAGCTGGGATCATAGACAAGCATCACCATATCTGATTCTATTTTTGTTTTATAATTGCAATTGATACTTAAACTTGCCAACTCTTTTTAATATGTCTTTTCCCTATTTTCCATTCTGCTTTTTGGATGCTTAAATATCCTTAATATTTTCTTTTTTTGTTACAGTTTGAGTTTAGACATAATTAAAAGTTTAGGACTTTTCAAAGGTAAACTGTTGAAAGAATGGAATTCACTTTTATAATTCTTATGGTCTTAAATTTTATTAAGATTTTTCTGGACTTTTTTTTACAGGAAAAAAGATGAGTCCTTCGTAAAGTACCCTTTCTGATAAAGTTATGAATACCTTATTTGAAAAATGACATAAGGCATTTAACAAGGTTTTGGGCTTTTATTCCACCATATCAAAGAGTTATTATGTTTTTATTCTGTTTTTTAGGTTGGATGGAAGATGTTATTTCACAGACTTTAGAAAATACAATGTGCCATGTTTTGCCACAGCTTCCAGGAAGTTTAGATAAAAATTTAAGCTTCATTGCACTAATTAGATTATCCTTGTATATTTTTATATATAATTGTTTTTAGATAATTTATCCCTTTTGGAAGTACAGGTAAAAATGTGAGTTAATATGCATGTATAAATATATACATAAATACATATACTATACAAAATGTTTTGAATTTCTTTTAGCCAACAAATGGAATCTTCTTGAGCATGTTTCTAGTCGTCTTGCCATTGGAGTCCATGGCTCATGGACTCTTCCATGAATTGGGTAACTGCTTAGGAGGAACATCAGTTGGATATGCTATTGTGATTCCTACCAACTTTTGCAGGTACTGTGGTTGTAACTACTTGACTTATAACATTTTCTTAATGTTTATATAAATATGAATAGAAAATATAATAGTTCATTTTTGAAAGCTATAATATTTTCAAAATATAACTGTTGCATTTCTTCCATACTTTTGGAAAATTCTATTCCAAGTGATAATATAATCTTCAGGGGTTCAATTTAAATATTGATAAACATGATTAGCTTATATTTTAGCTAGAAATCAGAAAATGAGTGCATTTTCTAAGGAAAGATTCTTCCCTAAAGAGAATATCTTGTTTAAGAAAATGTGCTGTGAAACAATATAGTAAAAAGAATACAATGTACACTGGACTTGAGAGCCTAGAATTCTAGTTCTTTTTTACCTTAGGCAAATCATAACTTCTCTGTACCTTACTGTCTTTATCTAAAATGCAAATGGTAATACCTACTCTGTCCATCTCAGAGAAATGTTATGGGAAGCTATTAAGAATTTGCATGTAAAAGCATTCTGCAACCTGAAAAAATGCTATACAAATACCAGGAATTCAAAAGATTAGCAATGAAGTTTAACAAATATTATTTGCAGTTTTATTTCAAAATAATTTTTATCCCTCAAAATGTGAGGGAAATCTATTAGAAAAAATTAGTTCTTTACCATTAATGAATTCTGATGATCTCATTTTCATCATTTTTTTTTGAGGGGAATACTTTGAAATAAAATAAATTACCTGATTTAAAATATTTAGACATAAAACTTCTCAAATAGATTTGTAATAAATATTTCCCTCTACATTAAAGGCTTGATTAAAAAGTTGAAGGTGCTCATGAGAAGGAGAGAGAGAGATTTGGAAGGGTCCTATAAAGTATGACATGGTAATTCTTCATAAAGAATGTATGGACATAGTAATATGCACAGTTACATTTTGTTCTATCATAATTTTTTTGGCTGTGTGTTCTTATTCTTTTACTTTTTGGTGACTGTTAAATGTTACAAATATGGAGCAAAGTATTTATATTACTAAAAACTAAAGTTTTATTAGAATAGTATTGATAGCACATGAAGCAGAATTTAAAGTTTTCCAAATTTCTGACAGAAATTGTTTTGCAGGAGAGGAGAATTGATTTTCTCTCATAAACAATAATATTTTCCTACTTAGAAGACATAATTTAGCATCTGTACTATAGTATGCTTTTACATTTGTCCCAGGATTAGATCTGTCTTCAATTAGTGCTCAGAAGTATACAACAATGGACCTAAGTTTTAGTAACTATTTTAAGTGGTATTTACTAATAGATCATTTCTTTCATTATTTATCAATCTTAAGTTTTTAAAATTTGAACACAACTTTTTAAAGATCTTGTGTTTTCCAATACATAAATTAAGTATATAATTAAAATATTGCTCCACATTTGATGTGTTAATTTTTTTTTCTCACGATTAAAATTTTTTTCCATATAGTTCCCATCCAGGTGTAATCTTGCTTTTAAAAGGTCTTGTTCATTATCTGTCATTTGTCAAGAAAATAATAAATAGGAGTAAGTACATTTGGAGATATACTCCCAGTTTTTTGTTTGGTTATTGTTTTATTGATAAGAAATATAATTTTTAAGCCGGGCGTGGTGGTGCATTCCTGTAATCCTAGCACTTTGGGAAGTTGAGACAGGAGAATCGCAATTTCAAAGACAGCCTCAGGAATAGCAAGGCGCCAAGCAACTTGGTGAGATCCTGTCTCTAAATAAAAAACAAAAAATAGGGCTGGGGATGTGGCTTAGTGGTCAAATACCCCTGAGTTCAATCCCTGGTACAAAAAAAAAAGAAAGAAAGAAATTTTTAGAAACCAGGTTTTGATTCTAGGCTTAGTAGCACTTTAGTTTATTTTTAAAACCCTGCCTTTTAGCAGCAACTATTGAGATTCTTAGATAATCAATGATAAGTGACAGATGAGACTGTGATACAAAATAATGCTTGTTAAACACCAAAATTATTTTTTTCTCCTTCAGTCCCGATGGTCAGCCCACACTACTTCCACCAGAACACGTACAAGAATTAAATTTGAGGTCTACTGGCATGCTCAACGCTATCCAAAGATTTTTTGCATATCATATGATTGAAACTTATGGATGTGACTATTCCACAAGTGGACTGTCTTTTGATACTCTACATTCCAAACTAAAAGCTTTTCTTGAACTTCGGACTGTGGATGGACCTAGACATGATACATATGTTTTGTATTATAGTGGGCACACCCATGGGTCTGGAGAATGGGCTCTGGCAGGTAAGTTCTCCTTTGACAATTTTGCTGTTGTGAAAATACATATATTTCTGGAAATCTGTTCTTTACACAAAGACATAACATTTTCTCAGTTTTCTACTTTACAGCTTACCAAGAATACAGATGACTTTCTTTTCTTTTCTCTAGCATATGGGTTTAATATAATATTAAGTAATATGTAACAGTAAGGGTTTGAGAATTATGTATTGTAGTAAAGGGAAGAAAAAAAATCTGCTTGATTTGAGATATATGATCAGTTTCCCCTTGTAGTATTTCAGAATTATAAAATATTGTGACATTTTACAGCAGCTGATAAAGTCCTTTGACTAGTAGTTCTAAGTCTTAAAATGTTACACAGGCAGACTTCAGTAGGTCTTTGTATGTATAGTTTTACTTATATTAGAAAGTTCTCCAAAATTTTAAGTAGCAGGCATGCTGAATGTTCTCTCTGATAAGTGGATGCTGATCCATAATGGGGGAGGGGACATAGGAAGAATGGAGGAACTTTGGTCAAAGGGGAGGTAGCAGAGAGAGGGCACGGAGACAGTAAAGGTGGTAGAATAAGATGGACATCTTAGCCCTAGCTTCATGTATGACTGCATATATGATGTGATTCTACATCACGTACAACCAGAGAAATGAAAAGTTGTGCCCCATCTGTGTACAATGAATCAAAATGAATTCTGCTATCCTGTATACCTAAGTAGAATAAATAAATAAATAAATAAATAAAAAGAAATGGTGAGAGTAGTGTCAGTTCAGGAGGCCTATCCTAATTGCCCCAACAGTATTATTTTAAATTTTATTAGTTCTTAAGTTATACATGACAGAATCAATTTTGACAAAATTATACAAACATGAGGTTATATCTTATTCTAATTAGAACCCCATTCTCATGGGTGGGCACAATATTGAATGATCATTGAGTTTCTTGGGATACAATTATGTTTTATAGGATTATTTTGAATTTTGTCAGTCTTAACTATAATAGAGACCCTGTAAGTCAAGAGCTTTGTTCTATTAAATATTAAATGCTTAGAACCTAGAACAGAGCCTGGAACATAGTGGGGACCCTTAAATAATTGACAGGTAGATGAAATCATTGAATGAATCAAGAAACATAAAAAAGGAATGAAATTTTCCTATTTTAGATTAGAAGCAATTCATAATTATATCTTCTCTTTTTTCTATAAAAGATTTTGGATGTTTTAAAACAAGAATACATAATAAAAATAAAATAGTCATAGAATATAAAGTGGAACATATTTTTATGTCAAAGAAAAATTAGTAATATAGAAAAGACAGAGTCAGACCTACCAATATAAGAACTCCAGAAGGAAAAAAAAACCAAAAAGCCTCAACATTAAAGTGGAAGTGATTTTAAGTCAGCATCATCTCACTGATTTCATGCCAGGTTTGTAACTGTGATTTTTATGAAGAAATTTTTTTTGAAATTTTTCTTTTTTGCAATTAAATATTAAACAACTTAATAGCTATCTAGAAGTAATGGCAAACTGAGATTTATTGGAAACATTTTTAAGCATAAGCTACTGTGTTTAGTTTTGCAAACAGTATTAGATCTAATCTTTATGAAATCCCTTGAGGTAGATGCCATATCATCTCTATTAGTTTCATTTTTCAAAGGATAAAACAGAAGCTAAAAGTCACTATGTAATTTATAGTCATACAATCAAATGATAGAACCACGATGCAGGCCCAGGTCTGCCTGACCCCTGAAGTGTGTTTTCTCCCACTGTTCTGTGTTGCTGCAAAGGCAAACACTGTGATGATAGAGAATGGCGTGTTGTAGTTAAGTACATATTTTTTTTAGCATGGATCACTCATTTTTCAGAAATGCAGAATGTACACGAAGGTATTTAACACTAAACTACTTGAACATAGTTTATAAAGTCATTTACTTAACCTGTAATCTTTTAATTACAGTGTAGAAAATAACTTTTTTAACGTTTATGGCTACTTCCCAGATAAAGTATATCATTCTGTAACTCAGAACACAAGAAAGAAATTTCTAATCATTTCAAAAATCTTTATAGAAGTAAAATTTCAAACCTAAAAGTTGGGATTGATTATTGACAATTTACTACAAGGCTTATAATAATAAACTTCCCAGATCAAAAGGAAAAATAAAAGGCATTATTTTGCTGCATACATATATGCCTAATTATTTTATAGTATCAGAAAAAAGTAATTTTAAAAATCACTTTTTGTGTGTGTTTATATGAAGGATTTATTACCTAAGTTAAGCATTTTTTTTAAAAAAGTTTGCATTTTTCTTCTTAAATATTTTAAAATTTATTTCAAGGATTTGTTTTGGTACTGGGGATTAAACACTGGGCCACTTTACCACTGAGCTACATCCCCAGTCCTTTTTATTTTTTATTTTGAGACAAGATCTTGCTAAATTGTTGAGACTGGCTTTGGACTTGTGATTCTCCTGCATTAGCCTCACAAGTGGCTGGGATTACAGGCATGCAACACCATGCTGGGTTCAAGTATTTTTTAAAGGGGACATAGGGAATAAATTCTAGGCATTCAATTTACTAATATTTACTCAGCTTTCTCTTTTACTATGAAAAGTAAACATCCAGATAAGTAGTATATAAATTAGTATCCTTAAATTTTCATTCATGATGAGTTTCCAGGAATAACTTATGAAGACTTAACTCTTAAAATAGAGTTATAATTTTAGGTAAATATCTTGCAGTCACATTCTGGAATAGTATCTTCACTTTTTTTTTTTTATGTATTCTATCAATAAATTGACCATTACAGAATTCTTCTATTAGCCAAGATTTGTTCCTATGTAACTTTGAGTGCTTATCATAATGAATAAAAATAATAATAATAATAGAGAAAGCATAGCTTGACATGGACCTCCCTTCTCCCACAGTTAACAAACTGCATACTCTCACACCTGGCCTGAGGCACCTGGTTCACTTTCAGGTATCCAGATTGAGCTGGGACTAGAAGCCCTCTTTTCAGTCAGTATGTGCCCAGGCTTGCCTTAGACATTAGCCCTCCAAGGCTGATTCTGTCTGAAAATAAAATTAAACACCCCTTCTCTGGGAAAAATGCTTTAATCTATTCTAAACCAAGTGACAAAGAATTTAAGCTTGGATAATTTATTAATTGTTATCTTTCTAGCAACCTTTGAAATAGAAAGTATCATGACTGGATTTTTCTTTGGTTAACAAATTAAGAGCAAGTCCAGAACTAAATATTACTGTGGGAAAGGCAATCTGTTTTTGCCTTTCATCCCATACTTTTACTTGCAGTACTTCTGAGAATATGTAGCCTTCTTCCATTTATGGAGTTTTGTAATATAGAATCTTTTTTTTTTCTTTTTCTTCTTCTTTGCTTTAGGGTAAAAAACAATTATAGTAATTATAAGAGAGACAAAATAAAAAGGAAAAATGTAGGTAATCTATAATGTAGTATATCACAGAAAAAGCCTTTAAAAAGCAGTCTCAATTACTTGAAATGCATCAGATGGCTGTTATCTCAGATAAATGTTAAGTATTTTGCATCTGGGCCAAAAGCCAAATGCAGCATAGAACCTATTCATACAGGAAAGCAGAGCAAAACTAAACAAGAGAAGAGAAATAATTTAAAAGGTTTCATGCTGCTTTAAGTTTTCTTGTTTATGTCTAAAGAGCTTTAATATAAGAGAATTAGGGTAGAATGTGCTGAAGAATGTTGATAGAGTTGTGGATGCCGTGTAAGCAATGATGTTTTATGGCAGGTGGAGTTTGTATAATAACTCTGATCTCTGGAGACATTTTATAGAACCATCGATAATGAAAAGTTAACATTTGGCCATTTTTTAAAAAGTAGTATCTTTTGGAGGTATTGGTGAAGTGCAGCACATTGGTAATATGTAGAGTTTATTTATTGAAATAGTTCCTCTGAGACAATATGCATGATTGTTAGACCAATTCATTAAACATATTTTTCCTTATGAGAGTCTGTGATAGAGCAGACTGATGAATAAAAGAATATTAATTGCATATAAAGAATGTGATATAGCCTGGCTTAACAGATCATATTAATAGAACTGAAAATATAAAAGATTCTTTTTTTCTCTCCTGATATCATTTTGATAGTTAAGCAAAGAGAATGATTGGTTATGGTAGAAATGTATATTTTGCAATGTATATTAGGTTATTGAATGGTTGCTCATGGTGGAAATGTATAGTAGGTTATTGGATGTTTTGCTAACAAATTGCAACTTATTAAAATTCTTTCTAATTGTAAGAGTAACATATGCTCAATGTAAAAATGTTGAAAGATGTAGAAAAGTATTCTTTTACAGCAGAAATCCAAATGTCCAGCACTATCTACTATAATTTTTGCAGAAACACTTCTGTGCCATGCTCTAATATAGACATTTTCCCATCATAAAATTTTTATGAATATTTAATTTTAAAATTCTCTAAGATTATATCATAATTTACTTCCATTCGCCATTTCAATTTTTACACTACTTTAGTACAAAGTTAGTGAGAAGATCTTCATATGTAATTTTCTTGTCCCCACTTCTGTTTTTTCTTGAGGATAGATTCCTGGAATTGGAAGGACTATGTCCAAGTCATTGAAACAGGGCCAGGACTAGGAGAGGTGAAGGTGGCAGTTGCCTTGGGGAATGACAAAAAGTTGCCTAAAGAGTGATAAAAGATTAAGTCATCAAAATAAATACTCTGTTAATGCAGCATTCTTAAAAATGAAAATTAATGCAAAAAATCTATAATGATCCAGATATAAAACCTAGAAGCTATAAGATAGGTTTATAGATTAGAAATGCCTTTTTTAAATCTTTCTGGGTATATAATTTTTAATCCTTTTTTGGTCTTGGAGTATAGAACTAATATAAATGTAAATATATTCTTAAACTCTTGGTACAAGAAAGGTGTTCTTTTGTTTGTTTTCATTTTCATTTGTACCTATTTATGAAGATAAAGAAACATTTTATATATTAATGGTAGTGGTACAGAACAGGGAACTTTCACAGTAGGGCCAGATATTTTTGGCTGCATACTTTTTGCACAATAAGATCCCTATAGTCTCCTCTCAGCTCTTCATTGTAGAACAAGAGCAGCCATAAACAGAAAGTAAATAAGTGTTGTGTTCCAATAAAATGTTATTTATGAAAATAATTACATGAAATTTAAATTTCCTCTATAATTTCATGTTACAAAAATTCTTTTGGTTTTCTTTTACCTAAGCAAAAATATAATATCAATTATTAGCTCTCAAGGCACACAAAAACAGTTGACAGGTTGGATTCATATCATAAGGTATAGTTTGCTACCCCAGTGTAGAATATTAACTTTTCTATATAATTTTGATATTTACTGAATTTAACTATAGTTTTCCAATTAACAATAGTTTGACTTAACAATTTTTCAATTTTAAAATGGTGCAAAAGCCATATGTACTTCATAAAATACATACTATGTAAAATACATACTTCCAATTTTGAATTTTGATCTTTTCCTAGGGTAGCAATATGTGGTACCGTAGCCTTTAGGTATCTTCAGCTGCAGTTCTCAGTTAGCCACATAATTACAACAGTAAACAACTAACACTTTACAGTGTCCTTTGTTGCTAAGTTGTGATGTTTTTGGTAGATGATGTGTTAAATGCATTTTGACTTAGTATTTTCACTTAGGATGAGTTTATTGGGATATAAACCCATTGTAAATTGAGGAGCATATGTATATAAAACAAGTTTCTTAAATTATCATAGCACACTCATTTTTTATGGAAGTAATAAGGATTGTTTTTTTAACCTAAAGTTGAAAAATCTGCTTTAAAAACATCTTCTGACAACACATCAATGTATATAACAACACAGTTCACAATAGCTAAGCTATGGAACCAATTTATATGCCCATCAATAGATGAATGAATAAAGAAATTGTTTTATATACGCGCGCGCGCGCGCACACACACACACACACACACACACACACACAATGGAATATTATACAACCATAAATAAGAATGACTTTATGACATTCACCCATAATAGATGGATCTGGAGACTATTATGCTAAGTGAAATAAGCCAGTCCCCAAAAACCAAAGGTCAGATGTGCTCTCTGATATGTGCATGCTAAGCCACAACCAGGCAGGTGGGGAGGGGAAGAATAGAAGTTCAGTGGATTAGGCAAACGGAAATGAAGGGTAGGAGGGAGGGATAAGAATAAGAAAGACAGTGGAATGAAGCTGACATAACTTTTGTATGTATGTATATGCATACACCACAGTGAATCTCAATATTGTGTACATCCATAAGACTGGGATCATAATTAGAATAAGATACATTCCATACTTGTATATCAAAGTAGATTCTACTGTCATGTATAACTAAAAACAAATAAAAATTAAAAAACACTGGGTAGTAGGTATTATGCACTATTTTAGGAAGTTGAAATAGCTGTAAGATACAGATACTAATTTCAGCATGACATAGTCCTACTTTGCTGGAAGCTGTCAAACAGAAACTAGTTGAGTATCTGGCAATAATACTATAAAGCAGAATATATAATGAGCTGTTGTCCTGGGTCAGATGATCTCAAACCCTGTCAGGTTTAGAAATCACATATACAGAACCACTTCCCAAATTATCTCCAAGCTTTAACTACTTCAGTGTTTGGTCTGAGGGGAGTTGTTTGCAAAATTGAACAATAAACAAAACCTATACCCCCCCCTAAAAATCCTTTGAAATACCTTCTAGATATTTTCATACTTTTTTGCTTACATATTTAATTCTCAGAACTTAAAATATACTTAGGAGAATATTCCTAATGAGAGGCTTCAGAAAGTATAGTCTGTTGAACTTTTTCTTGTCCACAGGTGGAGACATACTACGCCTTGATACACTTTTAGAATGGTGGAGAGAAAAGAATGGTTCCTTCTGTTCCCGGCTTATTATCATATTAGACTGTGAGAATTCAACCCCTTGGGTAAAAGAAGTGAGAAAGATTAACGACCAGTATATTGCAGTACAAGGAGCAGAGATGGCAAAGATGGTAGATATTGAAGAAGCTGACCCACCACAGCTTGGTGACTTTACAAAAGACTGGGTAGAATATAACTGCAACTCCAACAATAACATCTGCTGGACTGAAAAGGGACGCACAGTGAAAGCAGTGTATGGTGTGTCAAAGCGATGGAGTGACTACACTTTGCACTTGCCAACGGGAAGTGACGTGGCCAAGCACTGGATGCTACACTTTCCTCGTATTACATATCCATTAGTGCATTTGGCAAATTGGTTATGTGGTCTGAACCTTTTTTGGATCTGCAAAACTTGTTTCAGATGCTTGAAAAGATTAAAAATGAGTTGGTTTCTTCCTACTGTGCTGGACACAGGACAAGGCTTTAAACTTGTCAAATCTTAATTTGGACCCAAGAGTGGGATTATTGAGAGTTCATATTACCAATTATCACTAACTTGCCATTTTTGTATACTGTATTTTTATTTGTAAAAAATATTTTGCTACTTCTGTAGCTGCTCTCACTTTGTCTTTTCTCAAGTAATTATGGGATATGTAAGGTGTCAAGAATAAGCATTATTTTATACTAAAAGTATATAGGGAGTCATAAGTGCTGACTCTGTAAATGTATAAAAGATGTCAATAATAACATTGCACTTTCAGGAATGTTTGCATTTGCCTCTGACTAGAAAGAAAACAGTTGTCTATGCTCTGCAATGGCCAATGAAGAATTAGTAATGCCTTATTTTCTAGGCAAACATTAGGGAATGTAAATCAAACAAATTTGTTTACTAGTTTAAGAAAACTACAATTGATTAACAGAAGATTGTTTTTTTTAAACAGTATGTTTGAGTTTGTGATCATTTGAAGAATTATAAATTCTTCTTAGAAAAAGTAAGAGGCCTGCCCAAAATAAATGTAAAATTTGCTTATATTCCATTACATTCAGAGGTCTTGGCTGTGACCTATTACCACTAAAGTGGAGAGACCCAAATTGCTTTTTAGATCAAAACATCCTTTATGTAGGTAACCATAAGAGATGATAGCCTTCATGTATTGGTGAGGGTGTCTAAAAACATTGGTATTTTAAAAGTCTTTCTCAGGGTAACTTAATGTTTTCTTAATGAACAGTGTTTCGAGCTACAAATTCCTTCCAAATAAACTATCTTTTCAAAAAATACTCATGAAAGAAATTTTAGCAATTTCTCATTAACTGATTGTAAGTATTCAGAAAAGATTTTGATCTCTATGGAGTTAATGTTGTGCCATGAAAATTTTTTTCAAGTCCCCATTTGTGATAGGAAAAAGGTCATTTTTTTCTTGTATACAAGTAATGTATTATGTAAAAAAGTATTCATATTGGCAATTTTAGTTACATATAATGGTGTGGTTATAATTTTGGAAACATAATTCACTGTTTTGTCTGAGTAAAGCAGGCACTGATCACAGTGTCTACTAAGAAGTAATTCACTTCTTATTCCCTTCCAAAAATTCTTACATTCTAAGTCTTCACATTTGAGAAATAACAGGGGAATAAAATTAAATTGGGAGATAATCTAATCTTTGTTCTTTAAATAGTATGAGTTTTCACCTTTGAAGGCATTTTTCCAGCCTCAAAGAAGAAATAATGCCTCTACCATTTTCTATTGGTGACTTGGAAATTAAAGTTTTAGTTAGGAAAAAGTCACTTAGCATCAGGGAATTTGTATACCACTATCTATGCAGCATTGTTATAGTTGGATAATTTCTATGTTTTGAACATGATTTTCCTAATGCTTTGAATAAAATTTTGTTAAAAATAATTTTTCATTTAATGTGCAATTAACAGGTAATGAGTATTTCATTATATTAAAAGTGAAAATTATAAAAGATACCCATGTTTTAGAGTTCATATTTGTGGCAGATTGATTTGAAAATTTCCATAATTTGATTAAGTATTTATATTAACATCATCCAAATGAAATAATATAGTGTTTCATTATTGTTCTATTCAGATATAATGTAGTAGATAAATCCATTTTAAAATTGTGTATAGTATCAAAAAACAGTTAAGTAAAATATCCTTTTAAATTTCTCAGCCAACTGAGCAAATTACTTTAAACCGTATCTCTTTGCCCTGAGAAAGCCAAATACAAAAGGATATTCTACATTCTTTATAAAGTATTACTAAGATAAGACTTAAAAATACATTCAAAAGATAGCAATTTTACAGCTATTAAGCTGACTTATATATATTTTCTGTGAACAACTGAGAAAGGTCTTCAGGCTAAAAATGTAACTAGGTACAACTTATTTACTAAAAGGTTATAGAATACTTACTTTAATGAATTTTCCTGCTTAAACAAACAAAAACTATAAATGACTCTTTGGAATGGTATCTTAAATTGAAGCTGCCAAATTTAAAACATTATTTAACAGTATAAAAAAGAAATGGCACAAAAAGAATAAAGTAATTGGTTACTTTGCTCTAAAAATTAAAAAATAGTTCAACAATTAATAAGACTAATATGCCAATGGTTATCATTTTATATGTCATACTTATGAAGGAGTTATTTGGAGTAAAAGGGATTATTTTAGGGTGAAACTTTACTATTCTGCTAAAAAGAGATAACATAATTTGTTTTAATATTTATTTCCATATATAATACCTTGTTAAAAATCACAGAAGTACTATTTCCTGAAGAGATCTTTTTAAAAGTATACATCATTATGTAATACATTAAGGATCCACATTCTTTCTCCCCATGACTTTTCAGTTCTGTGATTAGTTCATTCAAATATTTTAGTTTGCTCTAGTCTAAACCCTTTTTAGGAAAGTTGGATTTATCTTTCCATAGAATTCTATCTTACTCTACTTAATACAAAATTCTGTGGAAAAGAACTTTTTTTAGAAGACTTAAATAATCAATGTTTTCATAAATTCTATGCTTTAAAAACATTCTTAATTCAAGTACTTTTATATTTAATGCATTAGTAGGCAAATTTATCATTAAAATCTTCATTAAAATATTTGTAACTATATTGTATTTATAATTTTTGGCTTACATATATTTGTTGTTTGGGGTACTGCTTTTTTAACATGTATTCTTTCAAAATTAGAGCTTAGTCTCTTGAAGTAAATATTACCTTTCCAGAGATTATGTGGTAGTTAATATTGTGTGTGCCAATAGAAAATGGTTTAAAGAATGTGATTAGATATATTTGAGAGTAAATGTTCAAAGGAGTTAAATCTGTTGGTACTTTTGAATGCCTCTATTGGAAACTGTTAGACTGTCATCTCTTTTAGGTAGAGGCCTACATATCTTGGTATTTTTGTGCACAGTTACCCAGAAGAGTGCCTTGCCCATAGTAGGCATTTAATAAAAACTTTCAAGTAAATGAATTTAAAGTTCTAAAGAGAAATTGGAATAACTTGAATTAAATGGATATTATTTGAAGATCCTCATTGATCAAAGGAAAGAAACCTCACATTTGACGTTTAAAGAGAGCAAATTTCAACAGTAGGGAAGAGAAACCTATCTCACATTGGTTTGATGAAAACATAGCTGATGTTACCATAAAATTGCTTTTTCTGGGTTGAATCCATTTCCATCATGACTCCAATAAGATTGAGGTTTTATTCATTTCCTGATTATTACATTTAGAGAGAATGGAGATTTATCACAAATGGAACTCATTAAAAATCTGACTGATGACCACAGAAATTTGGCTATGCCTATCAGTGACAACTGAGTTATCAAGTCTGAAAACTCTATGTTAATCAACCAACAGATTAAAGAAAAGCTAGGGAAACTATAAGTATTTTATTTAAAAAATATCTTCCCTCTTCACTAGTTGTAATACATAGAAATAAAATGTGAAATAATGAAATCTAAGTAAAGACTATTTTGAGTAACATTTTATTGATAATCTATGTTTATTAGAAAATATTATCTGACCAAAGTGGATTCAAAATAGAAAATTAAGAGTTAACTAGAAAGGATTTTTGTTTTTTAAATATCTATTCATAAAAAGCCATTTTGATTGATTAAAAAACTCTAATTGGCCAATCATTTTGTGTGGTGACCTCACAATATTTTTGAGTCTAAAGTTAAAATAACTAGAAGAGGTGGATAATTTTAGTAAACTTTTGTCATTATTATTTGGTGCAGCCCTAAGAAACTAATTATCTCAAATTAAAGATTTTTTGCTGTGTGCCAAGAATAAGGGAGGAACTTGGAAAATCTTTCTAGATCAGCAATGCTTACTCCGTGTATGTAAAGTAAAAATATTTTTATATTAAAACACATACCAGGGCTGGAGATATAGCTCAGTTGGTAGAGTGCTTGCCTTGCATGTACAAGGTCCTGGATTCAATCCCCAGTACCACAAAACAAACAAAAAATAAAAACCACACACACATATACCAACCTACTGATGAGCAAAATTTGCATTAACTTAATATAAATGATAACACTTCAAAGCAATTTTAATCTTGCAATGGGTCATTTTTTTACCCTCCTTATCCCATAACACTGAAGAACCTACACACAATGTTGATTGTTAATGAAACTCCATACAGAAGATTAAAAATTATTTTATGACTTGAAATGAAAATAGCACAATGAATTTTCACTTAATCATTTTGTTTGTGTATGTGTATACACACATATATATACATATATATATGAAATTTCAGATGGATACTTTTTAGTGCAGTTTTATAATAGATATTTCTAGGTTCTTCAGAGTCCTTACAATGATGTCTTGAGTTACACACCTAAGTATTGGTAAGGATTTTTAAAGTATGGATTTTAATTTGTAATCACATTCATGTGCATTGATACCTGTTCTACCTAACTTGAAGAGGTGTTCCTCTTTCTCCCCAACCCTAATCTTTGGATTCTTTTCTTTCCATATAAAATAGCTATCCATAATAATAAAAATTACCATGACTATCATCTACTGAGTATATACTATGTTCTAGGCCCTGTGCTAAGCACTTTCTATATAATTTCATTAAATTTTTCCCACCAGCTTTTATGGTAGATATAGTTTTGTTTTACAAATGAGGAAAATGAGGTAATGAACTTAGGTATTTTTCCAAAGTGACACAGCCTTAAGAAATTGGGTCTCAAACCAATTTGAGACCCAAATTGGGTCTGAGACTCAAGTTTGTCTCCAAATGTTTTAACAATGATCATTTAATCCTTTCAAATTATGTATTTTTAATGTCTTCTGAGAGGCACTCTCCTCTCAGAATATGTTATGAACATTCTCGAGCATCTTTGATAATGAAATCCTTTCTCAAATTTAACAGCAGATTTTTGTATAGTTTTTGTTCATACCAATTACTTGTGTTTCCTATACTTAGTTTCCAATTTTCCAACTTCCACTACATCTTATATACATGACAATCTGAGTTCCATCTACAACGTTCCACTGACAGTGTTCTTACTGATTTAACAATGATTTTCATATTGTCAATTAGATATTATCTTAATTTATCTCCAGAGCATTTAACTTCTTATTGGACTCTATTGCTCTGTGTGTGTGTGTGTGTGTGTGTGTGTTGCTGAGGATCCAACCCAGGGCCTTGCACATGCTAGGTTAGTGTCCTACCACTGAGCTGCATCCCAGCCCTACCAGTCCTTTCCCTACTTAATATGTTAACTGCATCCCCAACTCCTCTGCCCATCCATCACCCACTTACAGTATCCTTACCACATTTGTCATTTCTGCTACATTACACTGATGATGCTCAGATGTCTATCTCAGCCTGGACATCTCTGTGGCACTTCAGGCATATGTATTCAGTTAGGTATTGAACATTTCATTTTTGAGGTTCCTCAATCTCCCCAAGTTCAAATCAGAGCCCTAACTTACCCTCCAAATTACCTTATTCCTCTTCATGTACATATGAATGTTATCCTTTCAATTGATTACTCAAACCATTCATTTCCAAGTCCTAACAATTATTTTTCCTAATATTTTATGTAGCTATCCCCTTGTTTCCATTCCTACTGCTTTTGCCTTAAAGGCCTTCATCATTTTACCCACTAGATACTGTTATAGCTTCTTAACCGTTCTTTATTTCTCCATTCTCAAGATTTGTGTTGCTCCAATATAACCTCCATATTTTGCCAAAATGATCTTGACACTTCCTACAGCTATCACCATCAAGAATAGTATATCATACATGCCTTTGTGATTTGGCAGTTTCCAGCCTCTAGCCATCAGTTGCATAGATCACCCTCTCTCTCCAGCTATTTGTGATTAAAAAAAAAAACAAAAAACCATTTCCATGTGGGTTAAAAACATGCTAATCTCAAAATACATTAGTCACCTTTGCAAGTTAGACAGACAGTGCTGGTGGCATAAATCTGTATGAGAAGGGTTTTCCCATGTTAAGTATGAATCACAGACTTGCATCTGCAGAGATGCTAAATGGAGGAGAAGCAGGGAAAATGAGTATAACAGCTTAACTGAACTGTCTGTAGTTTCCAAGACAACATGTTAGAGATGGAAGGATCATGGCAGGTGGAGGGGAGGACCTTAGATCTGGTGGGGAACTAGATCCAGAGGGCTAGGCTTGGTACACAAAAATATACAACATCACAAAGTTGCTAGAAGCAGGAACTGGCCACCTAAGATTTACTGGAATATAAGATAATATTTGAGAAATAGAGGAGAAAAATAGGATAGGAACTATTAAGTACAAAGGTGAAATAAGCAGCCCTCTTGCAAACTATGCACCATCTTACTTGGTGATTTCTGTGTGTGTGTGTGTGTGTGTGTGTGTGTGTGTGTGTGTGTGTGTGTTTGGGGATTGAGCCCAGGACTTTGCACATGCTAGGCAAGCACTGAGCTACATCCTCTCTCCTTTTTATTTTAAGACAGCGTCTCACTAAATTTCCAAGGCTGACCTCAATCTTTGGATCCTCCTGCCTCAGCCTCAAGAATAGCTGGGATTATAGACACCATGCCACTGAATCCAGATGATTTTTCTTTTCTTTGATTGTCTATAGGTAGTGATGTTTCAGCAAAATTGGAAGTGGAGTAGCATGACCAATATCTGTGAGGCACTGAGCAGTTTCCATATGGCTTTCTGTCCTCCATGTAAGGCTTACCAAATGAGAAGGACTAGGGGTTTAGGGGCTGTCTTAGTTATGCAGGATTCTTCTCTCTTCATGCTATTTAGTGACCGGATACTAAAGAACAGGTAAATCTCTATTAAAAATGACCCAGAACTCCACACTGGAGAGACCATCCCTACTCTCACCCCTAAACCTTTTAAGAAATATATCATAGGTTTGGGTTACCCAAAGTCAGGAAATGACTCAATTCCACAGAGGAGGAAAACATGTCCTATCATATCTTTCCAATGGGGTGACAATCAGCTGCTTCCCAGTGGGACCACAGACCTGAAGGTAAGTCCTGCCATGAGGCTCAGGAATTCTTTGAGTCAGGGACATATTTCTGCATGTCTTTCCACACAACTTCAGATTGAAAAAGCTTTGTGTTCTGCTGCTCCATGAATTTGGTGCCCAAGATATCTAGATAGTGAATGGGAATGTGCCGCAGGGTCCCAGGCCTCTTTGAGTATTGTTCTGAGAAGCAGGATCAATAGCTCTGAAAGAGTGAGCTGCTTTGTTTACCCTGGACCAGACTTCACATCTCAGTTCTGGAAGACCTGGGCTGAAACAAAAGTTTTGGAAGCCACTTTTCAGTCTTAAGAAGTTAAGGAATGAGGTTCAGACACTGTTGCACTCAAGGGTTCATTCTTTTTTTAAAAAAATGACTACTGCAGCTGGAGGTGCAGCCAAGCTTAGAGTGGGCTGTGGAGAGAGGGTCCCTCATGACCTTAAATTGGTCACAAAAGGAGGGGAAAGATCAGCTGTGGAACACTGAAATCATCAGGATGTCTTGCTAGGTCATAGTTTCAGGGTGAGAGAAAAGCTAAGAATTTCAGGAATTAGAGGGGAAGGTAATTACACATTTCCCTTAGTCTGGACAGTAAGAAGGGTCTAATATTGGAATGTGTTGTCATGGGAACTTAGTTGAACTGGGTGAGGGGACCAACAACAATGAGCCAAGACTCAGCTCCTTGGAGAGAAACAGAAATGAAAACCAAGCCAACAAAGTGAATATCATGTGGGAGCTGGGCAGAGTGAGAGAATTCAGTTTGGGGACACTGGGACAAAAGCCAGCTGAGGGCAACAGGCATTTGGAGATGATGATGCAGAGAAGTTTTAAGAGTTGGGGAGAAAAACTATAGGCATTTTTATGGAATTTCTGTGGTAGAGTAGCACAACTGGTATGATAAATACTCAAGACTTAATAAGTATATTTAAAGAAGCTTTGATGTCCCACTGTTTAAGTTTGAGAGGTTTAGTTCTTTTTTGCAGACTCAATAAATATTCAAGTTCAGTTTAGTAATGAGAACAACCATTCCCATGTAATGGTCAAAGATTCCAATTTCATCAAAATTATAGCTATTCCTACCTCCTCTAGCTAGGGAAAGGAATAAGAATGGCTTCCTTTTTTTTTAAGCTTGTGTTTGACCCTTCCAGGGATAGGAGAGGAGTGGAGAGGAGGTAGGAGAGATAAGGAGGGCAGAAAGCTTTCAACATGGCTAGCACTATGGTGAGCTGGCTCTGTTTACAATTTGCAGCACGCCCTGCACAGATACTCCTGTTACTGGGGATCTCCCACCTGCATGCACTTATTTACTATACGCTTTCCATATTTTTAGGACCCATCTGATGCCCCAGCTTCTCTCTACTGAGGTCTGTTTGCTATTCTGGGTTTGGAGGCCTTTATGGGCCTACTTGATCATATCCCAGTACTCTGTTCATGTCCTTCCATTAGTTCATGGAAAACCAGGTAAAACTCTGCCCTGGCAAGTCTGGGCATGTACGTAGATCTGTAGCTACATCTTCAGCTCATTTCTCAGTTGGCTAGTCCTTCTCTGGTCCTTCAGATTTCTCAGGCAGGAGGCAACACCAGTCCATTGTGCTTGCCAACTGCAGAGCCATGTACCAGTTTTTCTGAGGAGTTCAACTGAAGTCCTTTCATCAGGATTTGAGGTGAGAGGTGGACACCTTCATTGTCCCCTCAGTAAGGGCACCTCATTAAAACAACACTCTCCAAGGATCCTTTTCACAAATCTGTCTTTAATCCACAATTCTAGAACCCTTTATATCCTATGTGGGGGGTGAGGGATTCAAGAGTCATATGACTTGTTCTTGACCCTCCTCTTTGGCATTTTCCTTCTTTATCTGGCTTTGCACTCTGTATTTATTATCTGGAAAACATTTTTTTTTTTTTTTGGTGAAGGACTTTCTGTTTAAACATCTCTTTTATCAGAAATAACTAGCTTCTAATAGATTAAAAAATAGTCTTCTACCAACAACAGCAGAGATAGAGAATATAACAATAATCAGAAATGTTTGGGGCCTGAAAAAAGAAAACCAAACTGTATTGAAATCAGCATAAGACTAAATACAGGGAAACAATATGTTTTTGTAAGGAATGAATAAATAGCATAAATACCTGGATTTTTTACAGAGTGGTAAAACAAATTTAATATCATCCTAAGTAATATGTTAATGGTAGTTACCTATAGTCCATGTGTTTTGAGAGTTTTCCTATTTTCTGAAATTTTGGCATAAATGTATTTTTAAATATTTCCTACTTTTAAATATAACTGTAAATACATTAAAGGAATGAAATTATACTGCAACAGTCCCATTTGAGTATTTCCCACCCAAAAGGAAACTGACATTATTTAATTCTGTTAGTAATTGACTCCATGTTTGCCAATATGTTATTTAACAATTTACAATGCTGGTATTTTTAACTTATGAATTTCAGATATTATCTATTAATGACCTACTGTTATACATGAGGGCTTATTTACCTTATACAATTTCTCTTTTCTCATATTTCCAAATGGTTCTATAAAACTTTGGTGCCTCTCTTGGTTTCCTCATCATTTCAATGGAGTCAAACTCCACTTCTTATCTCTTCAGTATGGACACCATCTCTTGCCTCCTACCTTCCATGTTGAATTGTTAGCACTTCTACCATTTCTTCATGCTTTACTCCCCCCTCTGCCTCCCAACTTCTTCCTTGAGTTACTTTGGTAATTAACTATAGTCACTACTCTGCTTAACTTAATGATTGGTTCTAAAATCTAACAATTACAGAATTATATTATTATGACTTTAAGAATATTATCAATCACATACCCAAATGTGCTGAGACTACATTTCCTCTTTAGTGAATTTTGTCCCTCTGTAGTTTGTGATTGTCTCCTTCTCCCCCAACACTCAAAATCTTTCTATATTTTCCTACATTCTTCCTGAGGGTAAAGAGTCTACTATGTAGGCTTAATTTGTTGCCTTCTAGTCAGTGGCAGCTCTGGTCCACAGCTTCTGCAGGGATAGTCCCCTAGTGTTTCTTGATGGTTCACTGTTAGAGAACATCAGGCATCCACATCTTCCTTTATACATTTGTTCACTTTGCTTGAAGCACTTTATGAAGTATGTTTTCAAGAAAAGATATATGGAAGATAAACATTCTTAGGTCATGTTTGTCTAATAGAGTTATTCTGTTCTCCTTCTTGGTGGAATGATTGGGTAGAGATTCTAGTCCACAAAACTTTAAAATATTGCCTCTGTTGCTACATATTGCATTCAGAGTCTGGCTCCTTTGTCAATAATCTAGTCTTTTCTCCTCTGTAGAAGGTTTTCTGATCTCCTCTCAAAATATCTTCTCTTTACTTTTGATTGTTCTAAAATTTCATTACAACAGTTCTGAGTAGGTATATTTTAGTCGTTATTAGTATTCCATAGCAAACCCTTTGCTTTTGAAAATTTATGTCTTCCTAGAGCTTTGAAATTGCATACCCCATCCCCCATGGTAACAGAGGTTTTGCTGTTGTTGCTGTTGCTGTTTTATATCAGAGATTGAACCCAGCGGTGCTTAACCACTGAGCCACATTTGTAGTCCTTTAAATTTTTTAAAAATTTTGAGACAGGGTCTTGTGTTAAGTTGCTTAAGGTCTTGCTGATTTGCTGAGGCTGGCTTTGAACTTGCAGTCCTCCTGTCTCAGCCTCCTGAGTTGCTGGAATTATAGGTGTGCGCCACCATGCCCGCGGTCATAGAGTTTGAAAGACAAAGCCTCCAATCCTAGAAAGAATTTGAACTCCTCACATGGAACCATTCTCTATATTTACTGACAGAGGATAATGTTGCAACTGAGTGCCTCATCTGACTCCAGGAAGTGACTCTCCTCACTGATATATCACTGAAATACCTTGCCTGATTAGGACTAATTACCATAGAGATACAGCTTCACTTATTATACATTCCTGTCTTGGGTAGGAAGAACAGCAGCTTTACAGAGGCTAGGACAAAAGACTTCCAGTTATAACTTCATCAAGACTGCCCATGAGTGTCCCAGCAAGGCCTATGGGCCCCTACTCAATTTTTTTTATCTGATCTGTGCAAATGGCTACCTGAATTCTTAAATAGTAATTCCTCTGAATAAATGGACACATTCAACTGTTTAACCCAGGGATCATACTTGCCTACTCTTTGGTTGGTCATACTTGCTATAATAGATTGAAATATCCATTCTTAGATCCAAGAGGCTTTGGAAAGTCAAAGAAAGAGTTCATTGAAACAATTTAATTGATTTCCATGCCTCTCTGGACACTTACCCTTATTTATTTATTTATTTGTTTATTTATTACTTTTCACCTGTAGGAATGGAAAACTATAGAAGTTAATAAATTTCATATTTACATTTAGTTATTTAGAAGAGATGTTGAAAAAGTATTTGTTATCCTCTTGTATGTCCAGAAGTTGTTGTTCTGTTTGAGTATAGTCAGTACGAGGATTGTAGTATGGTAATAACTTGTTTTAATTGTTGTTTTTGTAAATGTAAATAAGATGTTTATAACTAGGATGAACTTATAATTTTAGCTATGATGTGAAAAGGAATCCTGATCAGGATAAAATTTATAAAAATCTCTAGCTAGTCATCTCAGAGTAAAATTGCCAAAAGAGAAGGAAAAATCTAAAGTAACTTGTTCTTATTTTTTAATTATCATCAAAGAGTCAAAATGTATACTGACAGCTCTGACTTAACAACAAGAAAAAATCAAGAGACAACAAAATTGAATAATTAATATACTGGAAGAAAATAATGACCAACATAGAATCCTATACCCAGCAAAAATATCCTTTAGAGATGAAAATAAAATAAAGACCCAGCCAATCAGAACAAAAGAATTTGCTATGAGCAGACCTTCAGGAAGGAAATAAACATGTTCTTTGGGCAGAAGGGAAATGATATCAGTTTGAAGGTAAACTATGGAGGTAGGAAAGAATAGCACAGAGAGCCATAAATAAGTGGCTTAATCTAAACAAACATTGACTACTAAAGTAATAAGAAGAAAATTTTGTAGAGTTTGAAGTATATAGAGGATTAAAATAAAGACTCTTAAATGATAGCATTTTAGTTGTTATTTTCCTGTGGTTAAAGTATCAATTTGCCATTTTTAGAGTAAAAATTTGCATAACTTTTAGACTAATGGAAGAACAAGAATAGAATAAAAAAGATTAATTCCTCTGTAAGAAAGCAAGGAAGCAGAGAAAAGCAGAACATAAAACAGGCAGGATAAACAGGAAGTGCAGTAAAAGTGTAGATTTAAACCCTCATTTACCATTTCAAGACTTCTACCTATAGTACAGGGAGCATGATAGAAAAGAGTACAGTTGATTTAGTTGATTCAATTTGTCATGTCCTAAGAAGTTCTTAAAAAGTTTCCATGAATAGAAGTTTAAAAATTGCTATTTCTCAGGTACTTTAGTAACCAAGATAGCACAGGAAGGCTCTCTGCATCTATCATGTCCTCAGGAAGAACCTTCGAGGTTGGTTTTGCATTCCTAATTTAAAGGTGAGGATGGTCTAAGATTACTCAGACACTAAGTGACAAAAACAGGATTCAAATCAGGTCTAACTCATCACCAACCACAACACATCCCAGTGCGACAATTATGCATTTAATAACATTCAGTTTAGTCATGTTGTTCAAATATATCCTAAGTCCTTACTTATCCAAAAGAAACAGATGGACAAACGTTTTCCAACAAATCCACCTATTTAAAAAAGTAGAATTCTTGAGATTTCTCATGTCATAAAAATAGATCTTCAAAGCAAACATACTAAACTTAACCTATATCCTGTGTACAGCTACTCATATTCAGATCGAGTATTTATGGAGGTGTTATGCATTCCATTTTTCATATTGTAGTCCACCCAGCATATGCATTTTAGGCTCTGCTTGGGCCTCTATTTAATACAGCTAAAAACATGCATTTATTTCATGTTAAAGGCAGAAATTTCATTTCTGAAATGATTTATAATAGAAGACAATATAATTGCATTAGAAGATATTTTAATTTGCAAATTCATATCCAGCTAAGATTTGGGCAAAATAAAATCTAATTTATGTTTAAAAATATCAATTCTGCTAACCAGTTCTCTCTTAATGAATTCCCAGGAAGAAACTGTGTTGGCTATGATTCTTCATACAGCACAGTTATCTTCCAACCATATTGCTTTTTAAAAGTATTCTATCTATTTTAGCTGGACACAGTGGTGCATGCCTATAATCCTAGCACTGTGGGAGGCTGAGACAGGAGAATCGCAAGTTTAAAACCAGCCTCAGAAACGGCGAGGCACTAAGCGACTCAGTGAGATCCTTTCTCTACATAAAATATAAAATAGGTCTGAGGTTATGGCTCAGAGGTCGATTGCTCCTAGTTCAATTCTCGGTACCAAAAAAAAAAAAATGGTATTCAGTCTATTTTTATGGTCTTTTCGAAATGAGGATTGCATTATCTATTTACCACAAAATGAAAACTTTGCTGCCCAAACAATAAAAGAGAAGGACTTTGGTTGTTTCCCTTGAGGTCATTTATTCCAGGTATATTTGCTTTTATTTCCTTTGCTTTGTTACTGCTTGACTTCTAATGCCTTCTATACTTATTTAACTGTATTTTCATGTTATACAATAAAATGCTGATAGGAATGTAGCTTGTCCCAAGACCGTTATAGGAGAACAAGTTGGAGAAAGAAAAATCATCACTAGAAAAGATAGATGAATGACATATTGGTCCTTAAACTCTGATTCTAATGGAAAATCCCATGCAAGAGATGAAAAGTTACCAGAAAACATGAACCACCTCATTAACTTTATACTCAAGTTCCATCAGCAATTGATTTTTAATGCCTATGTTCATCATTTATGAGCTCCTAGCATTCTTTATATATGTTTTAAATTAAGGTTAATAAAATGATGCATCCCTGCATCATCTATTTAAGCCATCTCAAAAAGTAATTCACAGAAGAGAACCAGAAAGCAGATGGGCCAGTGCAATCTTGTGATGCAAATTACTAATTATTAAATGGGGTCAAATATAGCATCTATAATTGCCACTTTATTTGGAGTGATCTAAAAGAGCCAACACATCATGAAGTATACTTTTGGAAAACCAAGATCACATTGCTTTCATTTACTGGATTTCCATGGTCTCTTTCAGCTCTCGTTCCTAGCAATACATGGACAGGCTGTTTACATTGTGACATGTTCATTATTGATAGAAAGATATAGATTTGGAAGTTGCTGCATATCAAAACAAAGCAGATTAAAGTGAGCCAAGCACATTAGTTTTCAAAGTGAGTTCTAGCAATGACAATCCCACAGCCCACTAAACGACTTGTTCAGATTTGAAGAGTTACCTGGAATTATCATTTTTTTTAATAATACGAAGTAATGTTTTTAATAAAGTAAGTTAGAAAAGGGTTTTAAAATAGCGTTTTATAAGCTGCTTATAATCAGCAGAACACTGTTAAGGCTAGTTTTGTTGTTACTAAACTAAGTTAAAATTAAATTAAACTAAGCTGGGTTGATTTGAAAGATGTTCTTGAATTAGAGGATAGCTAATAGTGGTTTACACAGCCAACCTCTGTGTAAATACCTGATATATGTGAACTCATTTAATCCTTTTAACAATCCTATGAAAGAGGTACTATTATCCTAGAGATGAGAAAATAAGGCAGAACGGTATAAGGAGGTAAAAATGGCTCAAATTTAGATGGTCTGACTATGAAGCCTGATTCTAACCATTACATGAAGCTGTTTTTCATCAGTTGAGTGTAAAATGTTTTCATTCATTAAAGACTTAGAAGACTAGTCAGAGGAATTTTTGTAGATGCAGGAAGACTTAGAATCTTCAGAACTGAGTCAATTATTCTTTGGATTATTGGACTTCAATTGGGTTCTTTCCTAACAAAAAGACTTGCGCTTCATCTGCAGACTTTCAGACCCCTAGACAGAGGTCTTTGGGTCATTGAGAGTGTGTCCTTGAAGGGATTGTGAGACCCTGGTGTCTTCGTTTGTCTCTCTCTTTCTCTTCCCAGCCACGAGCTGACTGGGTTTGCTCCACATCACACTTCCACTATGATGCGCTGCTCTCTCATTCCTCACTCAGAGGCCTAAAAGTAATAGGTCAGCCTCATCATGGACTGGAAACTGCAAGACTATAAGCCAAATGAACCTTCTATCTCTATGCTGAGGATCTCTGGTATTTGCTATGCTAATGGAAAGCTGGCTAACATACATGGACTTCTGCAAATTAAAGGCAAGGACACCATAAATATTAATGCTGAAAATTCCAAGTGTTTAATATAATCCTACATCCTTTTTTACAGATTTGTTTATGAAAAAGTTTTTTGATTCAGCCTTGGTTAAAATGATAGGAAACTATAAGTTACAATGATATTTGATTATTCATGTCAGAACATTCTGGAAACCTCAGGCACATGGAAAACAACAGAGACTGGATAGGTAAAAGAATAGTTTTATTTAGAATTAAATTAATATGTCAGATACTGTGTTTTTGTATCTCAGCATCAAATCTATCCTTCCTACTGTGTTAACATGCTGCTGGAGCTGCAACTTTGCAAATCACATTTCTGTTCTGCTAGCTGGCTCTCTATCAAGTTGTGCAAATTGTGGTCGTGGTGGTAGTAGTGTGTCTTTGTGTGTTAAGGGAGATTGTTTAGAGAGCAAAGTACAAGGCAGAAGGAGGAAGAAGAAACTCCTTGCTGTCTGTTCCCTGATCCTGGGAGCATCAGTCCTACAATGCTGCTTCTCCCCAAGATGGCAATTCCTTCATATGACAACAATGGCAAAATCAGCCTGTTTATACTTCTTCAGAGACACCAGGACCAGTGCCTAGAGATCTCTCTTCAGAGATTGTGGCTCCTTCCCCAAGCTCCTGAGTTTATTGTGTTCAACCTCTTCCCTTTGTTCCCCCAGCTCTTGGTGGGAGCTAGTTTCTGAAGTTACTTCTTCATGTTCTCTTGTCTTTTCAGTTACCTAATTAACAACTTTATAACTCATTAACAATTCCTCATGTTATATTTTCTCTGTTAAATAACTAGTGTGACTGCTGTATTCTGACAAGATCTTAATGGAGACAATGGATATGGGCCATGTCTCCTATTATGCATCCTAAGACAGTCACACACTCTTCCTGACTATTAAAGATCTCCACATGATACTCAGTTTTTTTTTATTAAATATAAACTTGCTTTTAACAAGGAAGCTTATAAAGCATCATTTTATTCCCTTTGAAAGTTTGGGTCAAACATTCTCCCTTTTAAGGTATAAAAGAACTGTGTTAGTCAGAATCATAACTACATGAATCATTTATCAGTTAGAAGAGCTCCAGACCCCAGGTATAATTACTCTATTTTTTAGCTTGGAAATAAAAATAAAGATGGTAATGCTGGCAGCTTAAAAAATAAACACAACAGGAAGTCTGGATTCTTTTTTTTTTTTTGGATGATTTGCTATTGTAAGAGTTCAAAAACTTAAAAGGAAGATTGCTAGGTCTATAAAGGGAGAGGTGATTATTTTGAGAGTCAATAATTATATTTCCAAATTAAATTTAACTTTTGGCTTCCTGAAAGTCAAAGCAATGATCACTACTTTTAGGAACAAGTAAGAGTTCCCTTTTCTTCCAGATATTAGACCTCTAATAATGGGAAGGCACAATCACCATGGCTCAGTGGTTTTCAGGACTAATAGGAAACATAAGGCTAAGAGAACCAACCATTAAGTCAATGTAAGGGTTAATGTTATAGGGCAGGAAAGACCTAGATTTTGAGTTTAAAAGGTAGGAGCCAAATCTATTTAGAATTATTAACAGAAGAGGGCATGACAAATTTAAAGTTCTGGAAGAAAAAAATATGTCAACCAAGAATTCTATACCCAGCAAAATTTGATTGAACTTAGATCTGCCTAACAAGAAATAGCAGGAAGCATCTTTAGACTGATAGAAGATAAAATAGGGTGGTAACTTGAATCCACAGAATGAAATGAAATGGCAGATATGAGGGTAACTACTTACAAAAACTATAAATATCTCTTTTATGCTTTATTTAATTGCACCAAGAGATATAAGATTATATAAATAATTATAACACTATGTGTTGGGTTTATAAGTTGAAATAATGAAGCAATAGCACAAAGAAGGAGAAAGGAAAAGTAGTTATATTGGAGCAAGTTTCCATAAATTCTTTTTTAGGGTACAAGGGATTGAACCCAGGGGCACTTAACCACTGAGCCACATCTGTAGCCCTTTTTATATTTTATTTTGAGACAGGGCAGCACTAAGTTGCAGAGGCTGGCTTTGAACTTATGGTCTTCCTGCCTCTGCCTCCCAAGCCACTGGGATTACTGGTGTGTGCCACTGCACCCAGCAAGGTTGCATAATTTTACTGGAATTAAGTCTGCATTAACCTGACATAGACTAAGAAATTGTGATGCACATAGTACTACCCCATATAAGTATTAAGAAAATAACTCAAAAATATTCTCAAAAGTTTGATGGAAAAATTAAAATGATATACTTCTTTTGGCTCAAATCCAAAAGGAGGATTAAATAAATTAAAGATAAAAATTACATGTGACATCTAGAAAACAAAGAGCACAATACAGACATATTTCCAATGAAATCAATAATTACATTAAACTTGATCATACTATAATCAAAAAGCAGAGATTGTTGGACAGAATTAAAAAGACAATGCAGAACCCATGATATCCTGGTTAAAAATAAAGGGATATTAATATAGTTAGAATGCTTACACTAACATAGGTCAAAATAGACTTTAAGGAAATAGTACTAGAGACAAGGAGAGACATTTTATAATGATAAAATAGTCAGCAAATCATGAAAATAAAACAATTTTAGGAAGTGGATATGTTGGCGCAGATCTGTAATCCTAGTGACTTGGGACACTGATAGAAGAGGATTGCAATTTTGAGGCCAGCCTCAGCAATTTATCAAGACCCTGTATCAAAAAAACAAAATAAAATAAATGGAGGAGGGCTGAGGGTATAGTTCAGTGGTATAGTGCTGCTGGGTTCAAGCCCCAGTACAAAAAAAAGGAAAGGAAAATAAAACAATTTAAAATTTATAATTACTTAACAAAATAGCCTGAAATCAGAATAAGAAGTGACAAAAGTCAAAAGAGATATAGATAGTTTAACAACTATAGATTTCAATGCCCCACTGTCAATACTGGATAAATCAGTAGGCATAAAATCAAACAGGCCATAGAAGAATTAAACAGCATTGTCAGTCCATTTAACTTACTTGGTATAGATTGTGATGAGTTAAGACGCATACATTTATGGCCAACTCAACCAATTCAAAGGAGAAAGGACAGTGTTTTCCACAAAGAGTGCTAAGACATTTGGATATTTATGTGCAAAAACAAAAAATGAAAAAAGAATAAACTTAGAGTCTTCACACTATATGGAAAATCAACTAAAAATGGACTCTAAACATAGATGAAAGAAAGGAAATAATACAACTTCTAGAAGAAAACCTATGACATTGGGTTAAAGATCTCTTAGATATGACACAATTAAATCATGATTCATTAAATAAAAAGTTGACAAACCAGACTTCTAAATTAAAAACTACTGTTGTTTAAAAGCATCATTAAAGAAACAAAAAGAGGGGCCGGGGCTGTAGCTCAGTGGTAGAGCACTTGCCTTGCAAATGTGAGGCACTGGGTTCGATCCTCAGCACCACATAAAAATAAATAAATAAAGCTATTGTATCCATTTACAACTACAAAAAATACTTAAAAAAAAGAAACAAAAGAAGTAGTAGAAAACACTTGCAAACAATTTATCCAGTAAACATATATTCTTACATCCAGAATATCTGAAGAACTCTCAAAAATCACAAAAATACAAATAACCCAATTTAAAAGTGAACAAAAGGATTGACCCGATATTTCACTAAGAAAATGACTGTATACCTGACAAAGGGTAAATATCCAGAATACAAAAGAAACACCCAAAACTTAAAAGCAATAATAACAATATTAATAATAATTTGATTAAAAATGGGAAAATGGTCTAATAGACATTTGTTAAAGAGAGATACACAAATGGCCAACAGGCACATGAAAAAATGTTCAACATCATGAATCATTGGGAAATCAAAAGCAAAATCACCATGAGATACCACATTACTTCAGTTAGAATGGATATTATGAAAAAAAAATGTAATAAATGTCAATAAGGATGTGGATTAAAAGGGAACTTTCACACGCTGTTAGTGGGAACATAAATTAGTATGGCCATTATGGAAAAGAGTATGGAGATTCCTAAAAAAAAAAAATTAACAGTAGAACTGCTATATGATCTGGCAGTTCCACTACTGTGTATATATCTGAAATAAATGAAATCAGTATGTTGGAGAGACATCTGCACTCCCATGTTTATTGCAGCACTAGTCACCACGGCCACGAAATGAAAACAACAGGAGTGGTGACCAACTGAAGAGTGGAAAGAGGAAATGTAGTACGTAGACACCGTGAAATACTATTCAACCGGAAAAAGAATGAAATCAGTCATCTGCAGAAACTTAAAAACTAGAGATCATTATGTTAAGTGAAATAAGTCAGGCACAGAAATACCAGTTCTGCATGATCTCACTCATATGTGCAATCTAGAAACATTGATAATAGAATTTGAGAGTAGAATGGTGGTTACCAGAGGCTGGGAAGGTAAGTAGGGAGGAGGGAGAGTGGGGAAAGGTTGATTGATGGGTACTGAGTTACAGTTAGGAGTACGAGGTTCTGGTGTGCTATTGTACAGTAGGTGACTATAGAGAACAATAATTTTCTGTACATTTCAAAAAGTTAGGAGAAAAGAGTTTAAGAGTTTTTAAAAGACAAATGATAAATCTTTGAAGACCTAGACATGTTTAATTTGAAGACCTAGATATGTTTAATTTGACCATTATATAATGTAAACATTTATTGAAACATCACATGGTACTCCATTAATATGTATGAGTTTTATGTTTAGGTATTAGTTACAAACTTAATTTAAAAGAAGAAAAAGAAAGAAAATATGTAAATGGCTAATCAGCAGATGAAAAGGTGCTCAACATTATTAGAGAAGTACTAATGAAAACCACAAAGAGGGCTGGGGATGAAGCTCAGTGGTAGAGTGCTTGCCTAGTGTGTACGAGGCCCAGGATTTAATCTCCAGCTCTGCAAACAGCAAATAAATAAATCAGATCACAGTTAGAGATCAATCCACATCTATCAGAAAGGCTGTTTTAGAAAAACAGATAATCTCCAGTGTAAGTGTGTGAAAAATCTGGAACCCACCTATACTACTGATGAGAATGTAAAATGGTACAGCCACTTCAGACAACATGTTGGCACTTGCTCCCAAGTACAACAACTTGGTAGTAATAAATGATTATATTAACACAGTCAACTTAGCATTAAGTAGAAGTTTTATTCCTAGAGATTTACTAATAAAATGGAAACAAACATCCATACAAAGACTAGTACATCGATATTCCAGTAGTATTATTCATAGTAGCCAAAAAAACTTGGAAGTTACCCAAATCTCCATCATCTAATGAAGGAAAAACAATGATGCAGAATGTTTTCCTCACAAGTATCTCCATGCTGCCCTTTTATACCCACACTAGACTCCTTTCGCCTCTTTACAACCCTCCCACTGGAAACTGTTCTCCATTATTATAATTTTGTTATTATAGAAATGTTACAAAATGGAGTCATATAGATAGTATTAAAACTTTCAGGATTGGCTTTTTTTTCCCTCCGCATAATTCTCCAAAACTTCATCCAAATTGTTTCATGTATTCATAATTGACTTCATTTTGTTACTGAGTAGTATGTGGTGGCATATACCACAGGTACTACTGTTTAAGTTGCTAGAAAACATTTAAGTTGCTTTCAGTCTTTGGTTTTTACAAATAAAGCTGCTATAGACATTTGTGTACATTATGTGAAAATAAGCTGCTATTTTTCTTTGATAAATGCCCATGACTGAAATGCTAGGTCCCAAGGAGAGTTGCATATTTAGTTTAAGAAACTGCCAAAATGTTTACTGGAGTGCCTGGGAACTAAATTTAAAAATAATTCTGTCTATTGCTAACATTAACCAGACAAGAAAAAAGGAAAAAGAATATACATCTGTGTTCAAGGTCTTTTGTAGGAATAGGAAAGAAATCTATTCAGATTCCCTTATTTTCAATGAATGAGAAAAGATGACTGTGCATTATTATCCAGGTGTCTTTGAATGAAAAACAATTTATTAACAAAATTAATTTTAAAAATTTACAAATAATTTCAAAGTGGACCTAAGAGGCCAACAACAATACTTCCATGGTATCTTGATGTAATACTTGGCATTGAGCAGAATGAATTTACTCAACATTTTGAGATTAAAATGCAGGAAATATATTCCTTATATATCCAAATACATAAACCTATTTATCTTGGTTTATTTTTTATTAAAGAAAAATCCCTTGGAAATATGGAGATTTTTTCTCTTCCAAAAACAAACAACACAAACTCTATCCTTTGAGGATGAAAAATAAAAATTTTAGAAGATTTTTGAATAATTTAGAAAGTTCTAAGTCTTGAGGCATGATATTCCTGTTACGAAATTATTATTGCACAGCAAGTAATTTTGGTCTAAGTCATTCTCTCAAATTCTGAAATCAATAGAAATTATGAGCAAAAGAAATTCATAGTCTACCAATACTGAGAGACTGCCAACCCTAAAGCTTCTCAGTTCATTATGTATGCGTCCTAAACCAGACTTAAAATCCATCCTGGGATCTACCTGCATGAAGACTATTTAGGATTTTCTTCCTTTATTCACCAGTTGAATGGATTCTTGCCTGCTGCTCTTTGGATATGGTTTAAATTTGTTTCCCCAAAGGTTCACATGTTGGTCTTAGTGTATGGATAAGACTTTTAAGAGGTGGAGCCTATTGGAAAGTTTATAGGTTGAGCGGTGTGCTCTCAGAAGGGATTGTTGGCTCCTACCCTCTCTGGTTTCCTGTTTAGAGATGTGATCTCTTATTTCTGCATGCAATTTGGCTATCTGCCATGGGGCTCTCACCAAAGACTGAGCTATGCTTTTTGGAATTTCAGCCTCCAAATGTTATGTAGACTGTGAGCTACATAACATTTTTTTTCCTTTATGATGTTATTCTGTCTCAGGTATTTCATTATAGTAACAAAAATGGACTAATATACCACCCATTGTGGTATATTCAACCTTTTATGCTCCTTTCTATACAACTCTACTCAGCCATCTCTGAATTTCTGAGATCCTACCTCCAAGAACATCTGGACAAGTCCCTAGAAATTCTATTTGCTGTGAGGTTTTCTGGATCTTTTAAGTGATACTAAAAGAATGATGATATTTTCATCCCCACTCTTTCCAAACTGGAGCTGTTACTCTTTCTCTGTTCCTGTCACTTTTAGCTATTACCAAACACACATTTCTCTCTGCTACATTTGTATTAATTTTATATTATCATATGGACAGTAAAATTTTACTTAAATTATTTTTTCTAATTAGTCTATGAATACTCCTTCCTTTCTCAATTACATACTTAATGACAAATTTTAATTTATTATTAGTGCAATACTTGCTTACTTGAAGGATTTATAACCTTTTCATATATTCAACAAATACAACCCATATTCATTGAATGCCTACTATTTCTACTGTGATTATCACTGAAGATGCTGTGGTGAAAAGGATGGATGTATTTTTTCCCCTAACAGTGGAGATGGACATGAAGAAGGTTGTCACAAGTAATTATTGTGTTAGAAATAATGAGAAAAAAATATATGCTAGGAATGTATACATAAGGGAACTCAAAATAATATGGCAAGAATTATAGGCTAGAAAAAAATAATGTTTGAGCTGAGATCTGAAAATGATTTGAGTTAAGAGAGCTCAGTGGAAAAAGCGTGAAGTGAGAAGAATTTTGGCATAGATAAGAACATATATTGGGTGCATGTACGAGTATGCAAAAAATGAAAAATCCCACCATCATGCGCAACTATAACGCACCAATAAGAAATATGGAATGAACAAGGAACCCACTGAACCTCATCAGAGCTGGAACTCAGAGATAAGGATGAGAGCTGGGAGGTAGGCAGGAGACACACTGTGCCTAGTTTAGTAGGCTCTACAGTTTATTTTAGTTGCATTCGAAAAATTTTTAAGTAGATTTGCATTTACTTAATTTTCCAGGAGTGAAAATGAAGGAATATCATTTAGTAGCCTTTTAGAGAAGCTCAAAGGAGAAATGATAGACTTCTTGGACTATTGTGTTGGCACTCAAGAATGAGAAAAATGCCTTCAGGGTAAAAAAAAAATGTAGACTATAGCCCAAGTGACTGAATGGGTAGAAAAGATTTAGGGTATGTACGTTCAGTTTACGGCATCTTGAGTATAGGCCTAGAATACAAGTTCTACCAAGACAGAGTTTTTGCCTCTCTTGTTCCTGGCCACATCCCAGATGAGACAGTCAAGTAGAAGTGTTGAATAAACAGTGAGACTATTTGGATATATAACTTAGGAAAGAAACATGCCTCAAATTTAAAACATGGAGGTCACCTGTCTACAGATGCTATCAGAAGCTAGGAGAATGATGAATTCCACACAGGAATGGGCAATGCTATGAGAAGAAAGAGATGAACTCCAAGACTGGTGTTCAGCTTACTCTCCAACAGCTCTCTGTAACACCAGCCACAGTGGACTCAGCATTCGATTATCAGACTCTTTGTGAAACCCAGTGTAGCTCATGTTCTGAGGGGATCTGAATGTGTTCAGGTCCCAGTGTCTCCATTGTTGTATTCAATTCGGATCTGCCTTAGGAAGATGAAAGCATTCATCTCTATGCTTTAATTACTTGCTCCTTGCTCCTTCATCGAGGAGAAATAGATGGCAGGAAATTAGGAAAATAGATTAGTCTAAAATGCAATGTGGTGTTGAAATACTGACGGAAGATTAAAAAAAAAATCAATGCTCTGCCCTCCCCATCTATCAGGGCCCAAGTCAGATGACTAGTATACATTTTTAGCCAAGAAGGCATTTCCATGGGATCACAGATACATGGTTTTAGATACTCTTGTCAGTTCATGAACCTCTACAACTCTAGTTAATGAAATTCAATGAATAAATATAACTTATCACAATGATTAATATGCCTATTATATCATTAGTTGAGTTCACTTAAAATTTTTCTGAACAATAATATACTCATTATATGACTTTTAAAAAAGCTGTTAACCCAATAAACATGTTAGCCCAGTAAAAATGTAAACAGGACATTCTATATAATGGGAATAAGGATGTGACTGCTTCATAAGATTGTTGTGAGAATTAAATGAATTAACATTTGGAAAGCATTCAGCACATGGCCAGCCAAATTCATTTTGCCGGCTATTGCTGGTACGTATAAACATAATTCCTGTTTATCTGTATTGCAGATTATCATTAGGGTGAGATCACAACTATGTTGGAATTAAAATCATTTAAAAAATACATTACATTGGTTACTAAGCAAGAATTTTTGTGTATGAATAAAATAACTTCCAAGGCACTAGAAGGGCCACTATTCAAAATAATTCTTTAAGCATATAATTGTTTTTCCAGGAACACCAAAGATGCCCATAAGAAAGTAAATTTCCCTTCTGCTGCCTCATTCCCTCAGCAGCTGTTCCATTTTGCCTCTGAAGCAGCTTACTTGAGAACTAGTTCTTGATTGTGTTGGAAGGAAGAGTGTTACAAGCATTGAGATGGGAAATGACCTTGCATGAGAACTCTCAGTCTGAAAATCATTTATTTACGCTTTCCATTATCAGTCCTTCTTACCTTTTCTGTCTCCTTTCCCACTTTGTGATCCCACATGATGATTCTGATTCCTCCTCCTGGCTCTCAGCTACTGTCCTGGTCCTTCTCAGGGCTTCCTGAAATAGTAGATGCAGCTGACGATGGGGCATGTACATCTCAGCACCATTCTAATCTACTTTCTTGATTCTACTTTTCACTCAGACAAAAATTTACAAATTTTAGAAAATGCAAACTAATCTATGGTGACTGAAAGCATACCAGTGGTTGTACAAGGACAAGAGAAAGAAGGAAGAATTATAAAATAGCATGAAGAAACTTCTGGAGGTGATGGGTATGTTCATTATCTTGACTCTGGTGCTGTTTTCAGAGTATAAATCTGTCAAAACTCATTATCTTGTCTAATTCAAATATGTGCTATTGAATATCTAGGCTAATTATATCTCAATAAAGCTATTTAAAAAGTGTATGTCACCTCCGACTACTAATCTGGTATATGATGATAATATATTTCCTAATATTAAATCAACCCTATATTCTTGGAATAAATCTCACTTGCTCATGATTTATTATCTTCTTAAGGTGGTGTTAGATTCTGTTTGCTACTATTTTATTAGTTTTGATTCTAGAATTTTTTACTTGAAACTTTCATTTGTTCGAATAGCTGTTTTATATTCAGTTCTGGAATATTCCATGATCTGAGCTCCGTAGGAGCTAAATCTATCATTTGTTGTATTCCAGACCTCATGGTTCATTTTTATTGTATTTGGGAATTTCTCACTGAGAATCTATTTTTGTTTGAATCTCATATACAAGAATCCTGGGGGCTTAAAGAAGAAGTGCTTTCCCCAAGAGTTGCCTTTGTTTATGCCAGGCACCAGGAAGGGCTGCTAACCTGGGACTACTTTATTTTCTCAGTTTGGAATTTTTCTGACTCAATGTATACTATAAATTCCAAATCCCAAATCACAAGAACATGGATAAAGTTAAAAATTCTGAGGGGAAAAATATTGTCTTTTTATTATTGTTGGTGATTTTCAGCCAGTGTGGAGCACAGAGAGATCATTTCCTGCCAGTTGCCTTTATCTGCTTTCTCAGATTTTTTTCCTTACACATTATTTCATTGAGGTCATATTCCTTTTGAGAGGGGCTTCACTTTATATGAAGCATCTCAGGCTTTATTTCCTTGTCTTGCATAGGCACAAAGTATACCCTCCCATTTCCTTAGTGATTACAAACCTCAGAGCTTTGGATTCCAGGTGTCAGCATCTGCCCCAGGGTAGGCCAGCCTTCTATGTTCTCCTCAGCCTCGATTTTTTTTTTTAAATCTTATTTTGGCTCTTGGGAATCTCCCTTACTTTTTTGCAAACTCAGCCACTTTTTAAAGTATATTTTTTTGTTCAGGATCTATGTGTAGCTCAGAAGGAAGCATCTCAGAATATCAGATTCATAGGACTGGGAAAAGTGGATCACCACTCTGTCTTAAGTATGAGAACTTTCTCTTTATTAAAACGAACCCCTTTGTAACACATGATCTGGTTGCTTCATTTTATCAGTTAGTAGAAAACTCACACATATTTCTTATGTTAAACTCTTGGACTTTTAAAGACCTTAAAAAGACCTTTAGGAAATTGTACATACACTCCAGGGTTTTTTGAATTGTTAATTATGGTCAGTGAGGACGATAGAAAAAAAATCAAATACTAGTAATGCTCTAGTATATTAGTAAATAAGAACAAGAGATGTGAATTTCTTAGGTCTATGATTCTTCCCAGTAAGAAGACACTTTTTTTTTTTTTTTCAGATAGCTACTAGGATTTGGATTTGCAAATCATTAGGATTTGTATTTATTAACTAATTCACTGTATCATTACCAATGGCCACAATCACTGTACCACTGAAACAATGAACTCTATGTCAAAGGACAACTGTAGCCAGTTGTCTTTCCCAGAGTACAGCTGGGTTAGCACAAATGCTACTTCAATGAAATCTGATATATCCCTACAAGACTGAACAAGATAGATCAAGTCAAGCTAAGGAGTTCTAATCCACCTGCCACAATCAGCACAGATTGTGTGAGAAACAACCTAACTGGTTCCCATGTCAATCAAGGTTGTCATTTTCTACTCATGGTAGAAAATCAAAGTCAAAAAGATGGCTAAGACGAGTCCTGGTGCTTAGGATGGCACTATCACCAGGTTCCATTAATAAGGGCCACACTGGCTTTCATTATTCAGTCCTAACTTTTTTCTTTTCCTTAGCCATTTCCAAGTGTTTTTCTTTGTGTATTTCCAAGCTAATCTAGCCATAGATGGATCATTTTCACCTAGAAAAGAGAGGGCCATGCCATTGCCAGCACTCTCTGGCTGCTTCTGACTTGCTGCTCTTCACCTCCTTTTTTTTAAATTTATTTTTTAGTTGTAGGTGGACAGAATATCTTTATCTTATTTTTATGTGGTGATGAGGATCGAATCCAGTGCCTCACGCGTGCTAGGCGAGCGCGCTACCACTGAGCCATAACCCCAGCCCTCTTCACTTCCTTTTTAAACTCTTTGTTTTCTGGTCCTCCAATTTTGGTATGCAGGAAAAGTCACAGGGGACACATTAAAAAGGTTTTAAAAATGTCCTGTTTCAACTTGAAAACTAACAGATGAGAACGGAGCGTGGCACCTGCAGAGTCCCTAGGAGAGCCAGCACCACACCTGGAGAAACACTTGGTGGCAGGTCCCAGGTTCCCACTGACTACAAAAGCCCTCTGGCACTTGGCCCTCAGATATCTGCTTACTTGTCTGCTAGACCTTATGGGAACATCTACTCAAACTGACTCTTGGGCCCTTCCCTACATTTGCCTGAGGTTTCATCTAGCTTTGCTGGAGGACCACACTTAAGCTTCCTTTTGTTTCATCCCACCACCTCAACAAATCATGTCTGAGGCTCTTGACCAAAAACCTGGATATGATTTTTCAAGCTTAACAGTATGCTGTTACAAAGACTTTACCTGGCTTCCCTGCAGCAGACTTGGTA
>CM053407.1:35468009-35523560 GCA_028644305.1 Xerus rutilus
GGTAACATGAGTGTATACCTGTGTCCAAACTCACCCAGTTGGGTACTTTAATTATGTACAGGGTTTTGGTGCACCAATTATTCCTCAATAAAGCTGAAAACAATTGGACAGTATACCTTAAAAATGCTTTTATACATTTATACATTTCCATAGGTTCATAAGGAAGAATGAGTAGTGGAGAGAGAGCTATTTGAAAATCTGGTTCTGCCTTCACCAATCGGCGTGACCATACACCACTGCTGACCTCTTCAGATCTGTTTCCTCATATGCTAAATAATAGGGGGTAGTACATAGCTAGGTTTTGGTAAAGATGAATAAAGCAGTGTTGACTAACCCACCTGGGTTGGGCATCATATCTTCAGAACAGGAATAGCAATAACACATATGGTTCCTATGAGGATTGAGTGGAAACTTCATGTTGTAAAACACAAGGAACAGTTTCTGGCACGTGGTTAGTGCTCAGTAAATCTTGCCTCCTAAGAATGAAAGTAGGTGCCACATGTATTGTATTGATGATGATGTCTCCATCATGGGAAGGTAGGCACCATTTGTTTTTAGTTTCATCCCAGCTCTCTCGCTGGCACACCATGAACACTTGATGAGTATGTGTTATACTATCAGCAATGACAGACAGCTCTCCTTATGCACCTGTATCCGCTGTGTGTGCTCCTGAACTAACAATACTCACCTTTGCCTTGTGTGATGCTGAATAGAGGGTTATCCAGGCTTTCAACTAGATCTGTTAATCAATCAACCAGCTAATTATTTTATTAATCTCATTTATTTTTACTATGTGACAAGGTAACCAATGTGATTTTTAGAAAGAAATTTTAGGAAAATCCTTTTTCAGTCTTGCTTTTATATTTATCTACCTATCTTTTAGCATATACTTAGCTAAAACTTTTATGTAAAAATGAGACCAGAAATTTTCTATTTGAAACCATTTTATTTAAGATAATCATTTATATAATATGAGATGGTCAATGTTTAACAGGTGTGATTTCTAGATGCTGCAGTTAATTTAAATAAAAACCATGCCTTTTGTTATATATCTAATTTTATTTCTTAATGAACAAGATCACATTTGTCTTACGCTGAAAATATTGCTGTCTTGCTAAAATTTTCTGAAAATGAAGTGAAGATATATGAATATACACAGACCACAGAACAATTTTAACTATGATATTATTATATAAAAGAGTAAGAAAGATAACTTTAATTAAACTCATATGTACTTCAATGGACTATAAGGGGGACAAAAATATTTGTAATGAAGAAAGCATTTTATAGTGGAGAAAATGAGACACAGAAAGTAGAAAGAGAATAGATAAGAAACCAAGATAGAAGAGTAAGTACTTAACCTGATTTTAAGAGTCTGCTCAGCTATTATAAATTTTGTGACCGAAGTAGTGGGAGACTTTTAAGTAAAACAATGTTTTTATTTTGAATAAGATTTTATTTTAAATTAAATATTGAAGAAAACAGGAGAAATTATTTTTGATGGTCCTGAAAGAAACAACAAAAATTATTGGTTTATTAAAAGTGAACTTTATTCTAAACCATGTACATTTAACTTTGGAAAGATGGAGGGTACACACATATACGTAAACATTAAAAGAATCACTCCACTTCATGTCTGGATCCAAACCATCCAGGCTTTTTCCAGAACACTTAAAGTGGCTAGGGCCTGATTCAACATGAGATGCAGAAGCCCAGATGGTGCCAGGGGTTGGGGGTGGAGGGATAGAATGAGATTTGTATGTAGCAAAAGCCACATTTTCCTAGATTATGATGGTCTGCATTAGTGTCTTACGTGAAAGGGGAATGTGGAAGCTCAGGGTTAATGTATTTGGTTGTTTTGATTTTGATTTCCTTGATTTTGACCGTAATCATGTCACTCAGAAACGAAGTGTGGCTGTTTCTTGCTGCTAACGTGTGATGTTGAAACCTAACAATTTCAACAGCTCACCACTGTGACTGCCTTGAAAAATTCTCTCTTCTTTCCTGAGAAACTAACTTTAGTGCCTCCTAATAAGCAGTAGTTCTACTGTTTGATTTTAAGATTACAGTTTTGTCTTTCAAATTAGTGTAGGAACCACTAGTATGATACTGTGTGGATCTCCTGCTCTTTACCTGGTTCTGCTTCCAGCAGTATTAGCATCCCATTCTTGCTTTGTTCTATAGTAGCTTTCCAAACTGAAGTTTTATTGCTAATTTTTTGGTATGCATGATGCTAGAGTCTTTTTGAAATATTTGTTTTTCTATTTTTACAGTAAAACTTCATTAATTCATCCTGGATTTGAAGATAATGGGTTAAGCTGAAGGATTTGCTGAACAAATTCATAGTATGGAAGGATACTTGCTTGAACTACTTAAACAGTTTTAAAACTCGAGAAAGCACCCATTTACCAGTTGACATGCCAGTTACCAATCAATCAATTACTCTTTCTAGTTAATATCACATATCTTCCATAGGATCTCTGAGAGGTCACACTCAGATAAATTCAATATACTTTTTATCCTTGAAATATATACATTTATATTTCATGGAGAATTTAAATATTTTTCTTATACATTTATTTACATTTTTCACCTAATCAAACTCACATTGTCTCTAATAAATTTTAGTTACTAAGGTTTTACTGTAGCTTATTTTTCTCTGAGTGCATCTTGCTATAGTAGTTTGGTGTTCCCATTTTTGTTTTTGAATTGTTGATTACATTCACAAGCTCTTTTAAATCTTGTGAGCCCTGTTCTGTTTTGTGAAGACCCAAGAACTACAAAATTTTGTACATTAAACAATATTACATAAAAAATGAACTTTAAAGAAAGATGATCTGCAGGAGAATGATAACCTGAAATTGAATAGGAATCTTCGACATCCTTCAAAAATATGCACATGAAAATTATGGTATTTGCTGGTATATGGATGGAGCTGGAGAATATCAGGCTAAGAGAAATGAGCCAATCCCAAAGAACCAAAGTCTGAATGTTTTCTCTGATAAGCAGATGCTACTTCACAATAAAGGGAAGGGCTAGGAAAGAATACAGGTACTTTGGATTAGATAAAGGGGAGTGAATGGAGGGGAGAGGGTCTGGGGGGTAGGAAGGATAGTAGAATGAATAGGACATTATTACCCTATATGCATATATGATTACAAGACCGGTATACTCTACATTATGTACAATCAGAAGAATGAGAAGTTATGCTCCATTTATGTATAATATGTCCAAATGCATTCTACTGTCATGTATAACTAATGAGAACAAATAAAATATATGCACATGTGCTACAAGAGTCGAAAGATTCCAAGTGTACTGACAGCAATTGGGTAGAAAAACTCAGCTCAGAGACCACGTGTTCATAAACCTGAGTGCACAGGTAAACTTACTGATATCGGCACTTACTATCTTTTTTTTTTAAATATTTTATTAATTGTTGATGGACCTTTATTTTATTTATTTGCTTATTTATATGTGGTGCTGAGGATCGAACCCAGTGCCTCACACATGCTAGGCAAGTGGTCTACCACTGAGCTACAACCTCAGCCCGGCACTTACTATCTTGATTGATAACATCATGAAACATAATAAGATATTTGTCTAAAGGACCTGAAATAATGGGCAGACTGAGACACAACAATGAAAAGCTAACTATAGGCAAGCGAATAGTCCATGTATCAAATCTAGGTAAATCAATCCCAGCCTCACTTTTAACCAAAAATGTTATACACCAGTATCACAGAACCTAGCATATTCTATAGGATGGTGGTTTTAAGAGGATGTGCCAAGTGGAAGTACATTTTCCAAACAAAAAACTGTTGCTAAAAATCCCACATGCACAGTTGTCTTCGGCATTTGTTCTCGATGGTCTTTCATTTCTCCCCCTCCTTTCATTCTTTCTCCTTTGTTTAGTGCTGCTCTTTGGGGTCTCCAAAATGGGGGGAGAGGCAAAAGAGAAATACATTTATTTTATGTCCTTATGGAAGTTTGTGCAGTAGTTTATTATAAAACAAAAATTAATAAGAATATTAATATGTTATGTCTGAGTGAAGTTATAGTGATTTCTGTTTTTCTCCTTATTCTTCTTTTTTAATTTGTCAAATTTTCTACAGTGATTATATACTATACTTGTACAGTCATAAGCAAACAAATATAAAATGTGTTTATCTATTTCATTCCATCTAGGCATTTTTACTTTTCTATTATCCCTTTGAAATTCTGATTATCATACCATTGTAAAAAGTTGGTGTTAGTTTAACAATTATTTAAGGGATTCTAAATAAATTACTTGGCTTAAAAATTCATTATAATTGTCAGCAGCTGTGGTAAACTGAGGATTAACTCTATCAACTTGAAGATTAAATTAAAGGTTTTAGGCATCTCTATCAATCAGAGAAATACAAATCAAAACTACACTGAGATTTCATCTCATTCCAGTCAGAATAGCGATTATCAAGAATACAAATAATAATAAATTCTAGCAAGGCTGTGGGGGAAAAGGTACACTCATACCTTGTTGGTGGACTGAAAGTTAGTTCAACCACTCTGGAAAGCAGTATGGAGATTCCTCAAAAAACGAGGAATGGAACCACCATATGACCCAGCTATTCCACTTCTCGATATTTACCCAAAAGAATTAAAATCAGCATACTATAGTGACATGTGAAAACCAATGTTTATAGCAGTGTAATTCACAATAGCCAAGATAGGGAACCAATACAGGTACTCATCAATTGATGAACGGATTAAGAAAATGTGGTGTGTGTGTTATGTATATAATACATATAATATATTATATATAATATATATTATGTATAAAATAGAGTTTCACTCAGCCATAAAGAAGAATGAAATTATGGCATTTGCCAGTAAATGAATGGAACTGCAAAACATCATGCTAAGTGAAATGTGCCAAACTTAGAAAGTCAAGAGTTCAATGTTCTTTCTCATGTGCTGAAACTAAAGCTAAAGCAAAGTAAGGGGGAAAAAAGGTGGGGGACAGTTCCCCTGAAAATAGAGAGAAGATCAGTGCAATAGAAGGATATTGGGGGTGGGGTGGGGGAAGGGTGGGAAAGGGGAAGAAATGCAGAATGAATTGGACAAAATTTTACTATGTTGCATATATAAATATACCACTGTGAATTCTACCTTTATAATGTATCTATAAACCACCAATTAAAAATACATAAATGAGTGGCAGACCAGTAGAGTAGAGTAGAAGAAGGGGAATAGGGGGAGGGAGAAGGAAAAGGAAAAGGAGGTCACCAGGGTAAATACAAAAGAAAAGGTTTTTGGGGAGTAAACATTAAAGGTAAGTTCTATGCCTCAGAGGGACACTTGTTAAGATCTTTAAAAATTTTTTAAATTCTAGCCTGGTGTGGTGGAGCACATCTGTAATCCCAGAAGCTGGGGAGGCTAAGGCAGGAGGACAGCAAATTCAAAGCCAGCCTCAGCAATAGTGAGGCGCTAAGCAACTCAGTGAGACCCTGTCTCTACATAAAACACAAAATAGGGCTGGGGATGTGGCTCAGTGGTTAAGTGCCCCCGAGTTCAATACCTGGTATGCTCCCCCCAAAAATAAATTCTAAAAATTTACAGAGGTGGTAAAAAAGTGAGGACTGAGTTTGAAAAATGCTGAGTGGAATTGAAATGAAATAAGGTTAATCAGTGATTTTTTAAGTGCCAGACAGAACACCTTAAAAATGCAAGGCTTTATTTAAGATCTTAGCACTCAAAAAGTTAATTCTATTATGCTAATAAAAGGAGAAGCAATGTCCAATTTCAAATTATGAAAATTATCCTTTAGTAACCGAATTATTCAGTATTTGTCTTGTTATGCTACACAACTAATTAAACATAACTTTCTTTTCTCAGAGCCTTATACTTTTTTTTTTCCTGCTAGTTTAAATTAACGTCCCAATAGAAACATAATCTTTTAACTAATTGGGTAGCAAATATGAATGTAAATACACAACATTTATTGATGATACTGTTACTATATCTCAGATTAGTCCTGCTTATTAATTTAATAAGATTTATAGTTGTTCCTTCTAACAAAAATATTTACATCAATGAACTATCATTAGACACAAAAATACATTATAAAACACACAATAATTAGACCAAGGGCTTTCTTATCAAGGAGATTTATTTTATAGTATCAGTAATTGTAGATTTGCATGCACCAATTTACCAATGCTTGAGCTCAAAATGACTTGGACATAAGTATAGAATGGCTGCTATCCTTTGATCTAATACCTTATTTACTAATCCTGAGAAAGCTGCACAGATCTGAATTTCAACTCAGTTATCAGATCCAGAGAGGTTCACAGTGTGTAAGGCAAGTTCAGGACTAATAAACTAGGATTTCTGATGGTTAAAGCCCATAAAAATCTTATTTCACCTGTATTTTGTATTAAATAGACTTTGAGATTTGGAATTTCAAAATGAACATTTCATCCCAATGTTAAACTCATGAAATTTGGGCATAGGTACTGTGGTAGCCTAGAGCTATTCACAGATATTTCTCTTCTACTTCTGGGCAGAATGATAATGCTCTTCCTGTCCCCTGGGACTCAGGTGTGGTCGCATGACTTACTCTGGCCATGTAGAAGTTGTGTTTTGTGATCCATTTTGCTAATTTTCCATAATGTATAGGAAAGAGGATGCCATTTATTATTGGTCTTTCAAACACAAAAGGAAGAACTACTTAGCATCTTATTTTTCTTTCCTTTTCTTTAATAGTGAAAATATTTAAGCCTATACATTTTCCTGAGTAACTTTCAGCAGATTTCAAATCATGAAGTTAAATGATGGATGGAAAGTCCAGAATGAGGAAATAACCACTTAAACTAAAGCCAACCTGATAGCAGATGGATGGATAAAAAAAGTGGTACATATACACAATGGAATATTACTCGGCAATAAAAAAGAATGGATTTTGGAAATTATGGAATTTGCTGGTAAATGGATGGAACTGGAGAATATCATGCTAAGTGAAATAAGCCAGTCCCCAAAAACCAAAGGCAGCATGTTCTCTCTGATATGTGGATGCTACACCACAACAAGGAAGGGTAACATTAGAAGTTCATTGGGCAGACAAAGGGAAGGGAAAGGAGAATAGGAAAGACAGTAGAATGAATTGGACATATCTTTCCTATCCACATATATGAATATATGACCAGTATAACTCCACATCATGTACAACCACAATAATGGGATCCTAATTGGAACAAGTTATACTTATTCTATGTATGTATAACATTTCAAAATATACTCCATTATCATGTAAAAAAGAGCAATGCCAGTATGAATTAAAGTATCTTAATTCCAAATTTTAAAAAAGTGAAATGAAAAGTTCTTTTCATTGCTTTGTATATAGTTTGTAAATTTTCTTTTGATTTTCTCTAAAATAAAAATTTTAAGAGTAAATTAGTTAATTTTTAAGACTTATGATTTGTTTTAATCAATTTGTTTACTGCTGTGACTAAAAGATCCAACAAAAGAAAGAATCATTTCACCTATGCATGTTCTTGTATTGTCTAACACACATGAGTTTTGACATCCAAACCATAACATGATTTATTTGGTCACTCATTTTAACTTATTTATGATTTTACTGGAGTATTGTAAAACAATGTGACCTTTAAGATATGTCTTAAACCTTGTTAAGGTTTCTTTATAGCTGGGAACATGATCAGTTTTTATAAATCTTCTGGAAATATTGAGAAAAATTTATTTTTTTAGTGAGGGACTATCAGATATGTACATAGACACACAAATACATTATCCATTAAACAATATTTTAAAATAATATGTATAATCCTTTAAATTGTATTAATTTTGTCAAATAATGTATTATAGTATTCTGTGACTATTTTGATTATTTTTAAGCACATCTCTGTATATTAGATAATTTTTATTTTATATACCTAGCTGCTATTTATTAATAAATATTGACTATTTTTTATAGATTATATTTTCTCATTATAAAATTAACTCTGTATCTTCTTTAGTGCTTTTACTCTAATTCCACATTGTCTCATATTAATATTGCCATTTCTACTTCCTTTTTAGTTTGTCTAGTATCTTTTTCCATTCCTATGTTTATAACCTTTTTATTATTTTGTGTGTTTCCTGTAAAGATTTTGCAAAGTTTTAATTTTTAAAATCCAATCTGATATTCTCTGTTCTTCCATGGAAGAAGTTAGTCCACTTATATCTAAAGTAAGGACATTGATTTTTGCTATTTGATCATGTATTCTATCTATCACTTATTCTTACATTGTTGTTTCCTACTTTTTTCTTATTTTTGTATTGGATTTATGAAGCTAGGCTTCATTTTTCTCTTTATTAATTTAAATTTATAAAAATTCTATTAATATTTAATTTTTTTCATTTTCACATGAAGGCACAAGGACATTGCATGTTACAAATACGTTGTTTTTTCCTTTTTAAAAAATATCACCAATAAGATAAGAATTTTAAATAATTTCCTTTTCCTTTACTCACTTTTCTCCTCCATCCCCCCATAGATAAGTTTTTTAATTTCCCCTTTCCTAACCCTCCCATTCCTAACTCTTGAGTTTTGCAGAGAAAGTTTATTACAGTTAATTTGAAATGATTAATAAAATTTCCCTTATTGTATTTTCTTTCTTTTTAGAGTGCTTATTTAGCACTTCCTATATATGTTCTGCTCTTTTCCATTTTGAGTTCAACTGAATATGTAATATTGATTTGATCTTTTTTACATTTTATTTTTTAAATTTTTTTTTTTTTTTGCAGTACTGAGAATTGAACTCAGAGGCCCTCTACCACTGAGCTACATCCCCAGCCCTTTAAAATTTTTGAGTCAGATTCTCACTAAGTTGCTTAGGTTGGTGTCAAACTTGCAATTCTCCTGTCTCAGTCTCCCCACTGGCTGCAATTACAGGTGTGCCCCACAGCACCCCGCTGATTTAGTATTTAGACTTAATATAGAAGCATTTTTTGGCACATCGTTGTTTTTTCATGTTTTTGTTTCTCTCATATTAAATATTCTGTTTGTGTTCTGTGGCATTTATTATTGGTTTCCATTAGAATTTGCTGAGAATTTTCCCTTCTGAACACTGGCATATCTTCAAATATCTTATTTTGCTGACCGGTGAAGAATTTCTTAGCTACATATAGGATTCTTAGATTGAAATTCATCTCTCCCAATAGCACTCAGATGTATACTACTGATTTTTAACTTCCAGGGTTGCAAATGAAAAGTTCAAAGTCAGTATAATTTTTTTTCTTTATGGTTAGCTTGTTCTTTTTGACAGAAAACTTTGAATGTTTTCTGTTTATACTTAGAACTAAGAAATTTCCTAGAACATGTCTAAATATATATCACTCCTCATCAATCTCTACTTCAATCTAAAGATTCAGCCTTTTCTTTAGCTCAGGGATATTTTCTTCTTCTTATGCCTCCTTTCTTTCTTTTCTTTCTTCTTTATTTCTAATTTAACTTGACTTATAAAAGAAAAATTTTATTGTTGTAAAAATAGTGTGAAGTAAAAATTGGTTTCAATAATATTGGTAGAGAATATGTTCTAAAAAGTAAAGGTAACTAGGCATAAAATTTTGCCAACAATTTAATACAATAGTCCCAGATGGGCAGGCTGAGGCCAACACCTAATGAGGACGAAAGCTTTGTTTCCTGGGAATTCTGGACAATACCTGCAGAAATATTACACTCTGCATAAACCAAATTGAAGTGTTATAACAAGTATTATAAAGTTTCATATAGTAAAAGGATTTTTCTACATGCACTTCAATTTCTCAGCAAGGGTGGCATAGGACACCTAAATAGAGAAGAGAGCATTCATGGAAGATATCTAACTTCTTGATATAATAATGCATACACTTTAAGAGGATTATGCTATCATTACATCTAGGGCTTTCTGCAACTACAGGGTGGTGGTTATGGAAATCATGGCACCTGGTACCAACATCTATGTGTTCTCTTTTCAAACTTTCTGTCAATTTTCTTAAGCAACTCTGTTGTTGCTGCTGCTTAGCAAAACTGGTAAAAACAAAATTATAATCATTGAACATAGCACTCTGGCAATCACGATGTTTAAAACCTTCATTATTCTGGGGTGAAGAAAGTACTGTGCAATGTTTAGAATTCTGATGGACGAACAAGGTGGTCACAAAGTTTCTTGGCTTGAAGTCTTCCACAACTTTCCTGATATAGTCATCATGAGAGATCTGACTTCAGTTTGTTCTAACATAATATAATTCTAGCTCTGGCATGATGTGACTAATCCAAAAAAGTTCCATCTGATTTCATTCCATTTACTGAATACCCACAAGACTTGAATGGAGTGTGGTATCAATAGCAGAACCTGGTATCATGTCACAAATTCTACTCTCATGAGTAACATCCTCTGTAGCAACACTGTCTATCATCCAGACCTGGTGCATAACTGCTGGGTCAAGCTCACCCGTCGAAATTTCCAGGGTTTGATCTAGCTGTCTGATGTATGTCCCATGTAACATGCTGTTGTATTTGGGAAAAGCACATTAAGAAGCTCTGTTTCTTCCTGAAAATTCTGGTGCAGGTATCCTTGTTGAGAAAGCTTCATGAAATTCTCACAACAATAAAAGCAGCTTTGAACTGAGTCAAACCCGCTGTAATTCCTAGCAAGCTTCAACAGGGGAACCGGTGCTTTCAGCAAGAGGGTGGCACTGTATGTCTTCAAAATGAAATGTCTCCTGGAGACAAACATGCTACTCTGAGTACATAAGCATCCTCCTGCTTGTCAGTTTTTGTCACACTTAGGATTGAACATTGCACATCCTTTAAAAATACATCCTACTCAGATCTTGGTATAGTGTGAAGATGCCCAGATCCTTGGTTTGCATCCAGCTGCTACCAAGAGAATCAAGCCTCCAGCAGCTTCTTGGTCTCTCCAGAAAAATGTGCATGAGATTAGTGAGCAACCAACAACCACAGAGAGTCAACTACATTCAATCTCTTTTCCCACTGCTGCAGATTGTTCCAGCTGTGTTATGAAAGTCCAGTTCCTTTTTCTGCTATGATTTTTTATTAACATTTTTAAAAAGGCTTAATAAAAATTTCTCAGTTGTTTTTTCTTTGTGTGTGTGTGTGTGAGCAGAAGTTGAACAAGAGTCTGTTGGAAACAGAGGTAAATAGAGTTCAATCTTCTCATGGTCTGATGCTTTCAGTTAGAGAGGGTAGAGGGAGCACCAGCTAATGTCACCAACTCTACTGTGTAAGCCTCTAGTGATTTCATTTATCTTCCTGATAGAGCTGCTTTTATTTCTATGTTAAGTTTCCTGAAGATATCATCCAATTCCCTCAATTATTCTCTAAAGCTTTCTCTCTTTTTTTTTTTTGTACTGAGGCTATGACTGTGCATGCCTAGTGGCCACTAATGGCAAGGGCCCATGTGCTGTCTGAAGGGCATGGGTGACTTTCACACAAGGGTACTTGTATTAGTTGGATAAGGCTGTTAGAATGCCACAGATGAGGTGGCTGAAGCAACAGAAACTTATTTCCTTATACCTCTGAAAGCTAAGAGTCTAAGATTAGGGCGTTGCCAGGGCTGGTTTCTTCTGAAGTCTCTCCTTGATTTGTAGCTGGCCATCTTCATCCTGTGTCTTCATGATCTTCCCTCTGCACACACGTATGCCTTAACTTCTTCATATAGGGCTGCCACTCTTACCATATTAGGGCCATTCCATATGACCTCATGGTATCTTATTCACCTTGTAACAGACCCTGTCTCCAAACACAATCCCATTCTCGGGTCCTGGGAGTCAGGACTGCAATGTATGATTTGAGGGTGACACAATTCAGCCCATAAGAGCAGTCTTCTCTCTAGTAGAGGTTGTGCAAATGGAGTGAGCAGCTCTATCATACTAAACTGGCCATGGTTAGAGTCAAGACCATTATTTATTGGCAGAGTGAAAATTATAAAAGAGCTAAGAAGTTTGTACAAACTGAAATTGCCTAAGCATTATCTCTAAAGCAAGATGGGTTGATAAAATATTATGAAATATTTTTTAAGTCTAATATTTGGGCAATCACTAAGTGTTCTTTTCTTTATTCTTTAGGTTGTTACTAATTATAAGGTTAGGAGTAGAGGATTGGTGTTGGGTAAGTTGGTCAAATGAACCTAGTGACTTCAGCCCCCACCAGCTGCTGCCTTGTGCTTACTTCCTTAAAGGGAGAAGAGACTTCACAACTGAGCTGGGCTTCTCACTTTATGAGGGAATACCTTTGCCTGTTCCAGCCTTGATGTGCATTCCTTTGTTCTACTTAAGTGTGGGTGTCACATGGTACTGGCCAAGCACACTGCTATATCTGCTCCAGTGGGGAGGGAACAACCTCCTTTGCCTGTGGCAAAGTGGGTAAGTGCAGACCATCTCTCTGATGGCTGCTGGGCAAGACCCACTGGTCCTTGGGAACCAGTGCTGAGTATTGAAGCTGATCTCACTCTGCCTCTTCTCTATGTGTGTGAAGCCTCACCTAGTGACAGTGTCTAAGTCCTGTCTTTCTTGGTAACTCTGACACTTGAGTACAGGAGTGCTCAGACATGTTGGGACTACACTCCGAGTGGCAGCCATTTGCTGTTCTCCATGCAGTGGGACTCCTCCCTGGGAGTGGGGAGAGGTGCTACTGCATTTTATTTTTTACTATTATTTGGAAGATACAGTAAATTATGTAAAAATTCATCTTCTATGTGTAGGAACAGGTGAAGCAATCACAGTGGCTAAATCTACTACTAAACTGTCCTACCACAAAGTTAAGAGTTGCTCATTCTACTCTAGGCTCATTCAGAGTGGTGTCTATTTTCCCTTGAGAATCCTTGGTTATTAGGTCAACTCAAACATCATTCAAAAACACTGAAAGAACTATTATATGTTGGATATGAAAGAATTCTGAATTACTATACCATGTCTCAATATAATAGCTTCTATTAAAGCATCTGTGTAAAATTAGAAATAAATATGTAAAAGACTAAAATTGTTAACAAAATAAATAACATTCACAATTGATGATGATATCTACTGAAATACTTCTTAGAAAGCAAAATTTTCTTTTTATTTTTTTTTGGCCTTGTAACAATTTCACTTTTATTGTTCTTAATTTCAGATATTTTGAAGACATAAAAGATAAGAAAATTATTGAATAAAATATTAGTGAAAACTTTCATTTATATATAAGCAATGGCTTGCCAGGAACAAATGTGTGCAATTATAAAGATTTAGATTTATCTATCATCTATTTTCTCTGAGTAAACATGAAGTAATATTTTATTTTATTTTATTTTCATAAAAATTTTAAATTGACACAATAATTATATATATATATTTTGGGAGATACAATGTGATATTTTGATATATGTTTATAATGCAGAATGATTAAGTCAGACTGATAAATCTATCACCTCACACATCATTTCTAAGTGGAGAAAAGATTTAAAATCGACTTCTATCAATTTTGAAATGCACAATGCATTATTTATTATAGTCACCCTTCTGTACAATAGATCACTAAAGTGTATTCTTTCTAGCTGAAATTTTGTGTGCTTTGGCCAACATCTCCCCTTTCCTTATCTGTTTTCCTCTTCCAAACACTAGTAACCATCCTCTACTCTCCATTTCTATGAGTTCAATGATTTTAGATTCCACATATGAGATCATGCGGTATTTGCCTTTCTGTGCCTGGCTGATTTTACTTAGTATAATATCCTCAAGTTCATTAGTGTTGTGGCAAATGACAAGATTTCCCCATTTTTAAGGCTGAATTCTATTCGATTAGAGTGTGTGTGTGATGTATGTATATATGTATGTTTGTATGTATGTATACATACATACACACACGCGCATACACACCACATTTTTAATTTCCATTCATCTAATCCTGGATGCTTAGGTTGTTTCCATATCTTGGACATTATGAAGAGTCCAATGGATGTGGGGGTGAAGATATGTCATCAGCATGCTGATTTCAATCCCTTTGTGTACATATGCCCAGTAGTGGAATTACTAGATCAAATGGTAATTCTATCTTTAGTTTCCTGAAGCACTTCCATGCCATATTCCATAATGGCTATATGTATTTATATTCTTATCAATAGTGAATAGGGGTCCCTTTTCTGATACCTGTTATGATTATTTGATCATAGCCATTCTTACTGATGTGAAGTGATATATAGTGGTTTTAAATGGCTTCTCCCTAATTATTAGAGATGATGTGCATTTTTTTTATATATAATTGTTGGCTCTTTGTATGTCTTCTTTTGAGAAATATCTTTTTTGGTTCATTTTTCCACACTCTTTTTATTGCATTATTTTCTTGCTATTGAGTTGTTTGAATTCCTTTTATCTTTTGTATATTAGCTCTTTATTAGATGTACCATTTGCAACTATTTTCTCCCAGTCTAGAGGTTGTCTCTTCACCCATGTTTCCTTTGCTATGCAGAATCTTCTCAGTTTGATGCAATCTCAAATGTTTATTTCTGCATTTGTTGCCTGGACTTCTGGGTCATAGCCAAAAAATCATTACCAAGACAAATGTCAAGGAGCTTTTCCCACTATGTTCTCTTCTAGGAGTTTTGCAGTGTCAGGTCTTACATTTGAAAGTCTTTAATCCATTTCAAGTTAATTTTTGCATATAGTGTAAGGGTCCAATTTCTCTCTTTCTCTCTCTCTCTCTCCTTCCTTTCCTCCCACCCTTCCTTCCTTCCTTTTTTTTCATGTGAATCTCCAGTTTTTCCAACACCATCTACTAAGGAAACTATTCTTTCCACACTGTATATTTTTAGCTCCCTTTTCAAAACTTAGTTGTCTATTCAGGTGTGCATTTATTTTGGAGCTATTTGCTTCATTAATCTATGTGTCTGATTTTATGCCAGTACCATACTATTTTAAATATTATATATTTGTAATATAATTTTTTTTTTGGTACTGGAGATTGAACTCAGGGGCACTGGACCACTGGGCCACATCCCCAGCCCTATTTTGTGTTTTATGTAGAGACAGGGTCTCACTGAGTTGCTTAGTGCCTCGCCCTTGCTGAGGCTGGCTTTGAACTTGTGATTCTCCTTTCTCAGCCTCCCTAAGTGCTGGGATTACAGGCTTGAGCCACCGCGCCCGGCTCTTTGTAATATAATTTAAAATCAGGAGTCTGATGCCTCTCACTTTTTTTAAAAAATATTTTTATTAATTATTGATGAACCTTTATTTATTTATTTGTTTGTTTGTTTATGTATTTACATGCAGTTTTGAGAATCGAACCCAGTGCCTCACACGTGCTAGGCAAGCAGTCTACCACCAAGCCACAACACCAACCCTAGCTTTCCTTTTTTTAATGTTTAAGATTTGTCTATTTAGGGTCTTTTGTGGTTATATATAAGGATATATATATTAGGTTTTTAAAATTTCTGTCAAAAGTGTTATTGAAATTTTGATAGGAATTTTGTATTGAATTTGTAGGTAGATTTGGGTTATACAGAAATTTGAGCAATGCTAAATTTTCTGACACTGACACTATAAAAACTCCTAGAAGAGAAACTAGTGGGAAAGCTCTTTGACATTTGTCTTGGTAATGATTTTTTGGCTATGACCCATGGACACAGGATATCATTCTATTTGTGTCTAATTTCTTTCATCAATGTTTTATAGATTTCATTGTACAGATTTTTTGCCTTCTTGCTTAAATTTCTTCCTAAATATTTTATTGTTTTTGATGCTATTGTAAATGAAATTGTTTTGTTAATTTAAGATAACCACTAGTGTATAGAAATGCAAATAGGTTTTGCATGTTGATTTATTACTCTAATTTACTGAGTTTATTAGCTCTAACAGTTTTTTAGTAGTGCCTTTAGGGTTTTTATGAATAAGATCATGTTATCTGTAACAAATATTCCTTCTTCCTTTCCATTTGGATAACTTTTAATTCTTTTTCTTACCTATTGCAATAGCAAGTACTACTGAACTATGTTGAATAGAAATAAGAATGGGCATCCTTGTCTTTTTCCTGATCACAGAGAAAACTTTTCAGCTTCTTACCAGGGAGTATGATATCTGTAGGATTGTTGTATATAGCCTTTATTGTGTTGACGGGCATTTCTTTTATACCTAATTTATTGAGGATTTTAATAATGAAAGTGTGTTTATTAAATGCTTCTTCTGTATCTATTGGGATGATTAAATGACTTTATCAATATGGTGTATCACATTTTTTGATTTTTATATGTTGATACATCTCAGGGATAAACCCACTTGATCATAGTATATAATTCTTTTAATGTGCTATTAAATTTAGCTTGCTAGTATTTTATTGAGAATATTTGTAACTGTGTTACTCAGGGATATTGGTCTATAATTTTCTTGTATCCCTGTATGACTTTGGTAAAAGAAATAATGGCTTCATGAAATCAGTTTGGAAGTATTCTATCCTCTCCAATTTCTGAAAGAGTTTGAGAGTAATTGAGGTGTTAATAGAATTCACCAGTAAAACTGCTATGTCTTAGTTTTTCCTTTTTGGGAGATGTTTTTTATTACCGATTAGTCCTCTTCTTTGTTATTGGTTATGTTCAGATTTTCCACTTCTTTATTAATAGTTATTGTTGGTTTGTATATTTTTAAGAATTTATCCACTTCTAGGTTATCAAATTCATTGACATGTAATTATTCATAGTGTCATGATTTTTTATATAGTATCAGTTGCAATGTTTACCCTTCCATTTGTAATTTATTTGTGTCTCTCTTTCTCAGTCCATTTAGCTAAGGTTTTCAGTTCTTTTCCTTTTTAAATAAGCCAATTAGTTGTATTGATCTTTTCTATTTTCTGTCTCCATTTCATTTCTTCCAGTTGTAATCTTTATTATTACCTTCCTTATGCTTAGTTTGTGCTTAGTTTGTGCTTAGTTTGTTCTTACTATATAACTTTGTGCTTAGTTTGTTCTTACTATATTCCTTTGATGTATAAAGTTAGTATTTTTAATTTTAAAACTTTTTCTTAATTTAGGTATATACTATTATTAACTTCTCTCTTAGAACTGTGTTTGCTACATCCCAAACGTTTTGGTATGTTGTTTATATTTTATTTGTCCCTAGATATGTTTTTGATTTTTTCTTTGATCCATTGCCTATTCAGAAATGTGTTTCTCAACTTATACATATTTATGTTTTTGCCAATTTTCCTCCTACTATTGATTTCTAGTTGCATACCACTGTGGTCATAAAAGACACTAAATATAACTTTAGTCTTCTTAAATTTCCTAAAACTTGCTTTGTGGCCAATGAAGGCCTATCTTGCAGAATGTTTTGTGTGTACTTAAGAAGACTGTGTACTGCTGTTGCTGGATAGAATGTTCCTAGCATGTCTGTTATGTCCATTGTATCTGTAGTGTCTTTCAAGTCCTCTGTTTTTCTGTCTGGGTGACTTGTTCATTGTTGAAAGTGTGGTACTGAAGTTCCTCACTATTATTATTAGATTGATGTTTATTTCTCCCTTCAGTTCTCTTAATATCTGTTTCCTTTATTTAGGTTCTGTAATATTGGGTGCACGTATATTGTTACATCCTCTTGATAAACCAACACTTTTGTCATTACATACTGACCTCACTACCTCTTGTGTCCTTTTGGACCTCAAGTCTCTTCCATTTTATGTATACATAGCCTCTCCTGCTCTGTTGTGGTTACTGTTTTCACAGAATATCTTTTCTCATCCTTTTACTTGCAATCTGTGTGTTGCAATCTTTAACTTGAAGTTAAAGTCCGTCTCTTATAGTAGCATATAGTTGAACCTGGTTTTTAAAATCCTTTCAACTATTCTATGTCTCGATCAGAAAATTTAATTTATTTTCATATAAAGCAATTAGAGATTGATAGGGATTTATAATTTCCATTGTTACTTGTTTTCTGACTTTCTTCCTGTCTTCCTTTGTGATTTGATTGTTTTTTGTAGTATATACTTTCTTTGATTCCTTTCTTCTTATATTTTGTGTGTCCTCTACTCTAGTCCACATATAATATGATGCATTTATGTGAAATGTCCAGAATAGGCAAATACATACAAACAAATGTACATAATTGGCTGATTAGGGCTATGGAAATGGAGAATAGGGAATGATAATTAAAGGATATGGAGTTTCTTTTTGAGGTGATAAAAATATTCTATAGACTATGATGACTTCTTATGTCCTTAAATAATAAAAACTATACTTTGGGTGAATTATATGGCATATGAATTTATCTCAAGGTATTTTTTAAAAAACTAATGGAAATTGTCTCATAAATTTTCAAAAAAGTTTAAACTACTCATTAGAAGTTCCTATGGATGAATGTGTTAAAAATATATTATAATTCTTGTCATTTATATCACTTACATGTTATAAGTCACCTCACTGATAAATGCTACTGTTTGAGTTGGGGCAAGTTCAGAAAGGTGAAAATCCAAAATTCAAACTAGTTCCAATCTCATTATATAAGCCAGACTCTTTAGATACAGCAAAAGCAGACAATGCCCATTCTCTTTCAGTCTTTTTTCTTCACTAAATCCCTATTTTCTTTGTCAGGTGTTCAGAGCCAATAAGATGGACTTGCCAGCCATCCACTTGTTGTTAATGTTATCTTAGTTAATAGTTGAATTTTTCTTGTCATTTCTTTAAATTATATATAGAGTTTGTGGCCAAGACTGTCACAGAGCAGAAGATGGCAAGTTTTTTTTTTTTTATGTAAAGAGCAAAAGCAGCTTTAGATGATCTGCTTATGAATACTATGGCCATGTTTTAATGAGCGTTAGTATGAATGCTGAAATTTGAATTTCATGTGAAAATTAGGATAACCTTATTCTTTTTTGTCTATTTTCAACCATTTAAAAATGTAAAAGTATCCTTACACCACCCTTATAAAAACAGGCAGCAAACAGGTGGCTAGCTGGTTTTGACCCAAGGGCCTGAATTTGCTGACCTTTGTCTCCGGCTATGGATGAATAGAGATAAAACTAAGGAAAATTACTAAAATAATTATTAACCTTTAAAAACATTTCTTTTCTCACAGAAGTTCATGGTGTTAGTGGAGAGAGGTAGTAGAAGCTCACAGATTTACCAAAACTATTGTACTTGTTGTTTTAACTCTTTAAAACAACTCAAATCTAATTATATACTATTAAAATTAATTCTAATGTTAACTGAGAACATAAATACAAAAAAAACCAATCCCTTTCCAAGATGCTTAGTAGTATGCTTGAAAGGCTTGTAGACTGAAAATTGACTGTCATCCTTTGCAACAGAATGAATTTGTTCTAGTCAATTTCAAGATTCATGGAATCTTAGGAACTGGATGCTTTAGGGGACAAAAGGTCATCCAGCCATTCCTGGGGCCAAAATGAAACACTTTCTTCCTCCTGCACCCTTTTTTGGGTGGAAGGGTACTGGGGGGATTGAACTCAGAGGCACTCAACCACTGGGCCACATCCCCAGCCCTATTTTGTATTTTATTTAGAGACAGGGTCTCACTGAGTTGCTTAGCACCTCGCAGTTGCTGAGGCTGGCTTTGAACTTGCAATCCTCCTGCTTCAGCCTCCTGAGCGGCTGAGATTACAGGTGTGCACCACCACACCCAGCCCTCCCCCACCCTTTGATTGATCATTCATAACCTAACCCTTTTATTGTGATATTTCTAACATATAAGCTGTGGCTAATATAAAAATAACTAGTTGAAGAAAAGTGAAAAAGTCAATCTCACCAATTATAGGTTTGCTTATTTGCATAATAGTTTGATGAGATTTTCAAACATGAATTGACACTGATTATCATTGCTTTTACACTGGGCTAGAGCTCCAACTTGTTTTTTGTTTCTGTCTATACTTCTGGTGGTTTTGCTTTCGGCTGGAAAAACATATTCTCCTTTTTATTCAACCATCATATGTCTTAATTATTTAAGAGTCAATACTACTTTTCTAATTAATATGCATTTCTAACATTAAGCATACCTACCTAGATCAGAAATTATGACGCTCAAAGATGAAGTACCCCTTTCTAATAGTTTTACTGCTGTGACAGTGTGTGGGTCACCCAGAGACCACAAGAGTCTAGAAGAAAGTTATTTTCAATAAACCAATTATAATTGTTTCATCAAATTTTCTTTACTGTTTTGGTTATTTTAAATATGATAGAAGCCCCATGTTTTTATTTAACAGAAAATGAATAAAATCCACTTGCAGTAGGAAAAATACTAAAAGTAGAAGAAATTGCTGTCTTCTCCAAGAACAATTCAGTGTATAAAAAAGGCAAATCACATTTCTATACACTGGGAGACAATTAGGATATGAATCATGCCATATTTGGTTTCTATTGAGGGACCCAACATATTTGCAATCATTTGGAGTGAAAATACCTACGCCTCTTCTCCATAGGTTTATTGAAGTGTATTCTCACTTTCCTGGTACGCTTATGCTTTTCTATCTTTGCTCATATTTTCTCTGGGCCTTTTGGACAAATTTAGAACTGAATGTGTTATAACCATGGTGAGTCAGGGGTATAATCAACATAAAGTGAGTTATCAGGATGATTTTAAAAATGTTTGTGATAATCCCTTCAGTATATTGTGTTGTCTTTATGAAAATGGCTAATGAGATTTTGAAGCTAAATTACCCCTGGTGGGAAAAAATGCAAACTAAAAGTTTGATGGGTACAAGCACATGAATTAGTCTCTAGCTTTTCTGAACTTCAGAAAAGCTGAGGGAATACTGAATTATGAATTTCTTCCTTAGGCAAGTAAAGCTCTAACTTTAGGAATTTCTATAAGAAAACCACAAACTTGCATTATTTGCAGTCTGTAGTCAAAATGTTCTTCTGTCTGTTGGTTTAATGTTGCTAAAATCATCAGACCTCAAGTACAGGAATGTTGTACACACTTAATGTAGAGGCGTTTTAAGTCCTTCACACTGGCAAGGATGCAAGTGGGTATACATTTGAAAAGTGAATTGAAACAGAACCTCCAATTGTTCTAGTGATCTGGAAAAAGATCACTAGGCTCTGCAATATGAACATTGAGTATAAATACCTATGGGTAAGCAGGCCCTATATGTATTCTCCCTTGCTTCATGTGTTTGAATTGTTTATGGTTGGCAGCTCTGGTGTATACTTAGAAGTTCTAATAGTAACTCAAGGGAAATATAACCATTAAATGATAGTCTAACAGTCATCATCAAGAGTTTCCAACTTTTTTTTTTTACATAGGAAACTCTATGTAAAAAAATAATAAAAAATATTTGCATGGGATTCACAGAGTTCAAAATATGTTTTTAAAAATAAGAGCTTATTTCATAAAATGCACAAGCAAGCAAGTAGATTCTCTAAGTCAGAGGTTACTCACTAGGGCCTGTGCACCAAATCTGGCGCACTACCTATTTCAGACAACCCATTGAGTTAAAAATAATTTTCACATTTTTAAGTTGTACCAAAAAAGTAATAATATTTCCTGTCTCATGAAAAGCACATGAAATTCAGATCTCAATGTCCATAAAAATTTTTTATTGACACAGAGCATGTTCATGTTGATCTATTACCTACTTTTGCATAACAAGAGCAAACTCAAATAGATGTAACAAAGCCACTGTGCTCTGCAAAGCCAAAAATATTTACCTTCTGGCCTTTTACAGAAACATTTGCCTACTTTTGCTATACTGAGAACATTCTAGCTCAGTTCCTAAAAGCAGGTTTTACAATAATTTATTTTGTTCCTGCATTTGGTTATGTTATCTGCTCTGCCCATGTAAATATTGTTAGGATGCTCATCTCTTTTGGAAGGCAAATTTTACCAGTGATACTATGGAATTCCGAATGAGTGTAAATTGTCTGCCCTCAAGTAGCCTAAAATCTAGCTAAAAAGAAAAAAGAACAATCAGAAAATAGAAAAACCCAAACAGTGTTCTACTCTGCACTGAATCAAAGGTGAACTCAAGTAGCTTCTGTATTTCTAACATATTCTAGGTTTGTGTGTAAGAGTAAACAAAAGTTAAGTTGGGGATAATTGAGGTGTTTCCATCACAGCAAAGAAAATAATTTCAAGTTGCACATTGAATAGCCTTGTTCTAAAAGCACTCCACCTTGTTGCTTGGCTCTCTTCTAGTTTCCTCTGCTCTCTCTCATTCTTAGTTCTTTCATCTGCAATGCCCCAGACTTGGCTATTCTGCTCTGTATTAGCTGTTGGGTCAGATCTCACTGTCCCACCTTTTACTTCAAGCAGCTTATCATCCTAACAAAAATTCTCTGCCTAATTGAAATTCTGATGCCATGTATTATGATAATGCTTAACAAACAAACAAAAATAAGTGCATTTGAACGGAGCAGGAAAGTGGGGAAAAAAGTATCCTTGCTGAGAAATATCTGAACAAAAGTGAGGAGACAAAGGAATGGGCAACGAGGGAACAAGCAAAACAGAAGATCAGTTTGATAGTAGAGGTCAAAAAAATGAGGCCAGAGAAGCAGGCAAAAGATATGGACAAAGGATCAGGCAATGAAGAAACAGAGAATCATTATGAGTTTTTGAGCACAGGAATGGCATGATAAAACTGGCATGTACTGGGGCTGGGATTGTAGCTCAGTGGTAGAGCGCTCGCCTCGCATGCATGAGGCACTGGGTTCAATCCTCAGCACCACATAAAAATAAATAAAGATATTTAAAAAACAAAAACAAAAAAACTGGCATGTACTGAATCCAGTACTGAGGCTGGGTTCAAGGGAGCACACTTAAGGAAGGTCAGAGAGAAGAATGTTTTCATAATCTAGGGATAATAATGTAAGAACTGGTGGTTTAGTCAGTTCATTGCTGCAACCAAAAGACCTGATAATAGCAATTTTAAAAGAGTTAAAGTTATGTGGTGCTCATGGTTTCAGAGGTCTTAGTCGTAGATGGTTGGCTGTATTTCTCTATGCTGGAGGTGAGGCAGAACATCATGGCAGATGTGTGACAGAGGAAAGCAGCTCAGGACTCGGGCATCGGGCAGCAGAGAGAGTGCTCTGCTTGCTCATCAGGGACAAAATATAAACCCTGAAGGCATGCCTCAGGGACCCACCTCTTCCAACAATACTCTACCTGCCTATAGTTACTACCCAGTTAATCCCTATCAGTGAATCAATGCAGTAATTAGGTTGACTCTCATAACCCAGTCATTTCACCTCTAAACTTTCTTGAACGTCTCACACATGAGCTTTTGGTGGACACCCCATACCTAAACCATAATACCCAGAATATAGTGAGAGCATTAGGGATGGAGAGAAAAATGGCTATAAATATTTTTTAGAAAAAAAATTGATGTGAATTAGAGAATAAAAAGGAAAAGAAAGGTGTTTGGGGAGGATCTCATGAAAATCAAAGAAAGATTCATAGAGTAGAGGAAAGGAACCGGGGGAGGGAGGAAGGAAAGGAAAGTGGAAATACTGGGGAATTATATTGACTAAATTATATTTTCATATTGTGTGCATGTATGAATATGTAATAACAAATCACACCATATGCACAATTTATTTCCAATGAAAATATGGAAAAAATTGATATGGCACAGCTCTCAAGAATGAAAGGAGAGAAAAAGAAAGAATTATAGAGCTTTAGCCTGATGACTTGAAAAATGGTACAGACATTGTCAAACATTATAGTTTTAAAAATTGGGGTATAATTTATACCTTTCCTATTTTCATAAGAGTTTGATCTCCTTATAGAAAAAGCACATACTTATATATTCACAGGGAAATGGAATTAAAATGAATACCTAAATTAATAGAGAAAAAGGAAAATAATCCTCTTAAGTATTAAATTTAACTCTGAAGTTCCTTGAGGCAGGTGTCCTCACAACTGTCACTGTCCTCATCACTGTCCTCCAGAGATCACCACTCACCTGGCAGTAGATTCAGGAACAAATCACTCTGGTTTTTAACATACTGAGTAATGTAACAGAGATGGTCTTAGTAGGGAATCCTTAAAGATGCAGAATATGAGCTTCATAAGCCATCCAGTAATTAATACGTAATAAAATCTGGGGGCATTCTGCTAAGTCATTATTCTATAGGACTTTTCTAAAGGAAATAAGGTTATGTGAATCAAGTAGGTTCTGAACTGAGCCTGGGTGTTCAGACTCATTGTCTAGGATTTTATCCTACTAATTTTGAGTACAGTTGCATTAATAATAAAGGTATATTTCAGACATTCTTTTTTTTTTCTTGTCCCTATCTATTTCATTTACTCTGTAGTTCTTCCCAAAGCCACAAGAATTCTTGAATCATAGAATCCATACTGCCCTTTTGCCTACATTAGAAAGAAGTGACCACATGGTATTTACCGTTTATTGTGCCAGCCTTTGCTCTAAACAGATCATAAATATGAAGTCACTTAAAACTCTCACCATCCCTATGAGGTAGCTAGTTCTTATCTACATTTATAAAAAGGGTAAACATGTATAAAAAGGTGTGCAAGGGCTGTACATAGGGCAGATTGTATATTGCATAACTTCATGTGTTTTACTCCTGACATTATACACCCTACCTTGAGTTGCCCTTCCAAGGTCACAGAGCTAGTAATTGATGCAAGTAAGATTTTCAGGCAGGCAACCTGACTACAGTCCTTACCCTTAGCTATCACACCAATCTAGGACTTTTTCCTTTCATGTGTTTCCCATGTTATTCTTAGGAACAAGGAGCCTTGAAAGGCCAGTAATCCCACCCTATTTTGGTGAGTTCTTGATGCTGGCAAGGTGAATTCTTCAATGTTGTTTAGGGACTACTCATTATCTGTCATATTTTATACTCTAATGTGTTAATCAGCTTTTTGTCATTGTGACAAGTGCCTAGGAAAAACAATTTAGTGGAGGGAAGGTTGATCTTGGCTCATGTTTTCAGAGATTTCAGTCTGTGGTCAACTGACTCCATTGCTCTGGGTGTGAGGTGAGGCATAACATCATGGTGGAAGGTTGTAGTGGAGGAAAAGCTTCTCAGCCCATTGCAGCCAGGAAGATGGGGAGAGAAAAAGAAAGAGAAGGGGGGAGAGAGAGAGAGAGAGAGAGAGAGAGAGAGAGAGAGAGAGAGAGAGAGCGCGCGCGGGGGGGAGGGGGAGGGGAAGAAAGAAGAAGGAGGGGGGAGGAAGGGGAGGAGGAAAAAAGAGAGAAGAAGAGGAGAGAGGAAGAGGGGAGAGGAGAGGAGAAAGCAAGCAAAGGAGGAACCAGAGGCAAGATATAGTCCCTAAGGGCATTCTCCTTGTGAACTATACCTCCAACCATGTCCCACCTGTCTACAATTTCCATCACCTTCCAATATACCATTCAGCAATTCATTAAGCCAATCACTTCTCAAAATCCTCGCCTCTGAACCTTGCAGCATTGGAGACCAAACCTTCAACACATGATATTTTGGGAAAATTCTAGATGCAAACCATAACACCAGTTGAACACAACATTTATCTGCCTGGAACTGTGAGCACAGAGTCTCTGGTAGAACCCGAGGAAAGCAGAGTGTTCTTTAAATTAAACCAGAACTCTACCAAATAAGTAGTTTCTTTCCACATACATTTATAAAACTATTTATGCTAGCAGGATGCTTGAGATCTTGTTTAATGCCATAAGGGGAAAACATATGGGAAGATAAGCAGAGGTTTATTAATAACATGCACTCATAACAGGAAGTATGTTTATACTGAATGCACTTGGAGAAAATTCTATCAATATTTAAAACAAACAAAAAGCAAAAAAAAAACAAAAACCCCTGACTTTAGCTGCTTTTGCCTTTAACTAAAGAGAGGGAAGCAGAAAGTTTAATTTCTAGAAGGGAAAGATGGAATCTCCATGTAGAAATGGGCAATTGTACTAGTGGAGTAAAATCTCAGTGTTGAATCCTTAAAATATTCACACAAATGTTTTTCTGAGGGTGGAGACCATGGGTGGCTTTTCATTCAGCAAAGGCGTTTACGGTATTGGGATAACTGGAGTTTGTTCACCATAGTATGATTGACATTTGGAGGAATAGGGGGTGTCCTGTGCATTCTGGATATTTAACAGCATCCCTGACCTTCTCCCCACTAGATGCCAGTAGCATCCTCTCCCGATTTGTGACAACCAGAAATGTTCTCCAGATATTACCACATGTCCTTGAGGGGACAAAATTGACCCCAGTTGAGAACAAGACGGACAAAAGTAAGCTCAGAAATGGATAGGGACCAGAGTTATATTGCTTCTCTCTAGCATTCCTTAAAGTATAGTCCTTGGACTAGCAGCTTGAGCATCACCTGGGAGCCTGTTAGAAATGCAGAATCACAGGTTCTACCTGGAATGAGCCCCGGATGAGAGAAATAGCACATGTCTGTCAACAGTTGAATAATTTGGGTAAACAAATTACTGACTATCCATACAATAAAACATTACTCAGCACTTTGGAAAGAACCATTCATATGCATTAATAATATACATGAATCTCAAATTAACTGTGCTGAAAGAACCCAGACAAAAAAGGGTACATACTGTATTATCCTAATTTTAGAAACTCTAGGAAATACCAATTAATCTATAGACAGTAGATGAGTGGCCACCATCTGGGAAGTGGGAAAGTGGGAAATGAATTAGAGAAAGCCATGGAGAAAAAATTTGGGGTGATGTGAATATCTTTGTCTTGATTGTGGTGACATTTTCACAAGCATAACATGTAGACCAAAGCTCATCAAACTGTGCACTGTCCATATGTGTAGTACATAGCAGTTAACCTCAATAAAGCTGGAAGAAAAACATTAGATCAAGAACTTTTAAAATGATAATCAGCCATAAATTAATCACAAACAAAGAATAAATGTGTCAAATCCATTTAAGATTTTTAAAGGAAAAATGAGTTGTAGTTTCCAAATTTATGGGACTCTTTCCAGTTAATCTTACTCAGCAATGGAGCTTGTTTTACTTTTCCAGAGAACAGTCAGTGCTCATTGCGCAGAGAACTAGGTGTTAAGAATCACAAATGTTAGACTGATCTTTTTATGTCTTTCATATTAATGAAACCTATGATCACTATTGCAACTGCTATTTGTTTACTTAAATTTCTCATTGTAATAGGCCTCAGGATAGAAGTTAATGTCTAAGGTTATAAGAAGAGATATTTAATCCCATGTAAATATGGTACTTTGTTTGCAAAAGGGCCAGTTGTGTGCATGCCACGCTTATTTGCATGCTCATTTTTCAAACGGGATCAATCTGTGAGAGCACTTTGTAAATTGTAAGATGCTAGAGAGATGAAAATGGATGCTGCTACTGCTTCTGCTGTTATTAATTAATTAGAATGGTGACTGATGATTATTAATTCATTTGATCAATACAATTAGTTAATTTAGAAGACATGGATTCTCAATTGAATTGATGCATTAATAATAAAGTTAATATGAAACTGATAGATGAGTGAATGAGGTATGTGAGCCACAGGAACACCCCAGAGAGGGGTGCAAGCAGAACTGCTTTGTCTTTTTCTAAAATAATTGCGATATGCACACATACATACACAGGTGTGTGTACTTACACATTTAGCAGCCCCAGGATTCTTAAAATGTAAAGAAATAATACAATTTTACGTATAAGCCAGAGATTTTGCATATTGAATAAAACTCTGGTCAATGAGTTTTATAAACACTAAATGTGAAGTCAAATAAACCTTTATGAAATAACACTCCATCTTCCACTTTTCTACATATTAGAGAATATTATCTTGAAACAAAGTTAGCTCACAGTCTCCTGCTCTACAGAACGCTCTGTGGCTTCTTTTTTATTTAATCACCTATATTCCACCTTCTCTGCTTTGATCCTTAACATCCTTTTTTAAATTCTCTTTGGTCTGCTGTACTTTTGTATTACAAATAAAGTTCAGTTTTCCCTTCCTCTTTCTCTTCCCAGGCTTTTTCTTTCCTGTCAAGAATAATCTGTGTCAATCAAATGCTTAGAAAATTCCTTCTTCCACATAATTTTATTTTTTTCAGAGTGATGTCACAATGAAAGCTAGGCTAGAATTTTCAGGTTTTGTTGCTCATCTTGAGCACACCACACACAAAAGGTTATTTGAGTGTTTGTTTATTCTACTTCATGTATTTCAAAGGACTTAAGATGAGAGAAGTGTTCTCTTACCTCTCAACCAAGGCCTTAAAAACCAGAAATATCCTTCACTCAAGCCTGTCTTTCATTTATGAGGTTGAATAAGATCTGGGATTATCCTCTGGACTGTATTTCCCTTCTCAGTGCACTCTGCAACAGATTATTTAAAAAATTTTGACTATAATATTAATTTAATTAAGTAGAAGCCTATAGACCCAAATTTATGAACAATGTATGTATTAGTCAGGGTCCTTCACAGAAACAGAACCAGTATATCTTCAGGATGGAATTTATTATAAGTTATTGGCTCACACAATTATGGAGACCAAGTCCTATGATCTGCCATCTGCAAACTGGAGACCAGGGGAAACTGATGCTGTGGTTCTAAGGTTCAAGAGCTAGAGAGCCAATGGCACAGGTTTTGGCTGCATCTAAAGGTCTGAGAATCAGAAGCATCAAATGTATGAGACTTTCAAACAGGCTGAGTTAATTCAAACTTCCTCCACCTTTTTGTTCTAGTTGGGCACTCAATGGATTGGATATTGCCTACTCACATTGTGAGGACCCTGTGCTTTACTCAGTATGTCCATTCAGATGCCAATCTCTTCCAGGAACATCCTCACAGACACATTTGGAAATAATGTTTAAGCAGCAAACTGGGCATCCATGGTCCAGTCAAGTTGACACATAAAATTAACCATGACAATGTAATATTTTGATAAAAGTGCTGGTTTAGATTTTGAATAACATGAATGTGAGGATGGAGAAAAGAGCAGAATGACTGGGCCATTCAGTAGTGAGTGGTAAAAACCAGCATACTCTGTTAGCCTCATAAAAAGGGAAACATTTTCCTGCAATCCATTGGGAGTAGCAATACTATCTTTGGCCAGCAATAGGTTCTGCTCACTAAAAAGGTCACTCTCTGACCTTAACAAAATACAACCCAGGATCTTGGGGACCTTCTATCTCCTGAGATTGTTCCTTCAGAAATATGGAACTTTCCAAATGGTGGGACTTCCAAGTGGTGGAACTTAGAGTTTTGAGGCATGGCACTGGCATTAGCTCAGTTCTGGTGAGGACCTCACAGTGGATGGTATCACAATAGGGCAGAAGTATGTGTGAGAGGGAAAGATAACATGGTGAGACAGGAAGCCAGAGACTAAGGAGGGGTCAGTCTTGCTCTTTTATAACAACCCTCTTGTGAGAACTAAGGTTTCAAGAAAATGACTCTAATTCCTTCCAAAGGCAGAGCCCCTAATGATCTAATACCACTTGGGTAAAGAGATTATAGTAGGCACTATATTCTGAAGAGCCCTTCCATGCCTGCCTAAGGCCATAGGAAAAAATATGGGAAACATAAGAAAAATAACAAAACATGTTTTTAATGTCACTGTATGTGTGTGTGACTACTCTTTCATATAAGATAACAAAAGGTAAAATACCCAAGTGATGGTCCCTGGATAATATCAACACAATCCACAAAATAATCCAAGTCCTGATTTTTATTTAAAAGATTAATTTCATTAATTCTCAGTACTGGTATCTGGCTCAAGCTTTGATTTTCTCATGGAAAATCAAAAAAGCTATGGAATCTCAAAGGCCTTTCATGTGCCAGGCATTTTGCATGCATTATCATTAATTTTCACAGAAACATTGCAACTCAGTAATATTTCTATTTTACCTATGAAGAATGTGGTGGAAAACTGTTATTTTTGTCTGACTAATACTGCTTCCTTCCCCTCATGTTATTTTGAGGTGTGACTCTTTCCATCTGATTCCTGCGGCACCAATGATAATCCCATTTTTCCTTCTCCCTGAAGTTAATCATGGAACTGCACAGTCCTAGCCACAGTGTTGTTCCAAGGGTGAGCTAATAACAATAATAAACCAACAACAGCAGCAGCTTTTGTGCTGTTAACTATTTCAAACTGTTCCAACTATTCCATCTCAATGTTAAGTCATTTAGTCATTACACTAACCCTATGATATAGGTTCTGTTATTTTTCTTATTTATTAGATGAGGAGACAGAAGCACAAAGAGGTAGTTGTTAGTCTATTTTCTGTTATTACAGTAAAATACCCAAGGTTAACTGCTTTATCAAGAATAGATGTTTGTTCAACTCCCAGTTCCAGAGTTTTGAGGCATAACACTGGCATCAGCTCAGCTCCGGTGAGCACCTCACAGTGGATGGTATCACAATGGCAGAAGTATGTGTGAGAGGGAAAGATAACATGGTGAGACAGGAAGCAAGAGACTGGAGAGGGGTCAGTCTTGCTCTTTTATAAGTTCTTAGTTCTCTCTTGTGAGAACTAAGGTTTCAAGAAAATGACTCTAATTCCTTCCAAAGGCAGAGCCCCTAATGACCTATTTACTTTGAACTAAGTTCCACCCCTTGGAAGTTCCACCATTACGTTGGGGACCAAGCTTCCAACATATGAACATATAGCGGACACATTCAATCCATATCCAAACCTTGGTAGAGATCAAGAGACTTGCCTGGGTATATGTTACTCTCTTCGCAGGATTTAAGAACTTCAGCTGCAAAAGAAATCTTTTTCCCTCTACTGATAAGGCCAGCAAGAAATGAGCACAGTTATCTTTAGTTATCCCTGATAGTTATCAGAGTTATCCCTGACCCATAGTAAAGCATGCCTCTACTTTGGCCAGACAAGAAAAAAGAATTCTGTCAGGTACACTTTAAATTTTTAATTCTATGTGTTAAGTTTCCACAGCTATCTGAGTTCATGTTTTCCTAAGAGTTGGTTGCTCAGTTTTCTTTTGACTTTCTGAGCCAATTGAGTAATTGCTCAATAAATTTCTTTTTTTAAAGCCTAGATTGAGTTGAGGTTCCATTATTTGCCAGCAAAAGATTCCTGATTAATGAAAGGAAGAGGAGGCTTGGAGAGTTTAGATAGTAGAGTGAGGAGTCACTGCCAGGCCCTCCTGGTGAGGCTTTCAACTGCACTGGACCACATCTTACCTCAGCAGCCTCCTCTGCTGGCCCTCCACAGAACCTTGCCATCTCAAGTCCTCGTGTGTATCACTGCATGGTTAGCCTTTCTTCAGTACTGCTTTCTAGCACTCTCTATTTCTCCAACAGCATCTCATATTTCCTAAAGCATCAAATCCAAACCCCTCTGCCTAGCTTTCAACCCTCTTCCAAATAAGGACTCAATCTGAAAACTTTCCCACTATCTCCCAACCAACAAGAACCTAGCCCAATACCATGCATACTTCTGTGATTTCTTTGTATGTTGGAAGCTTGGTCCCCAATGTAATGGTGGAACTTCCAAGGGGTGGAACTTAAACAACTAAAATCTAACTCACGTAAGACTCAGTTCAGGAAGTCCCGACTGCTCTCATCAATTCCTTTGAAGGTATCATCACTTTGGAAACCAATTTAATGAGACAAGTGGTAATGAAATATTCATCTCCATATCTATGTATACTTTTCATTTTTATTCACTATTTTATGAAAGTGTTGCTAATTGAAAAGTATAAAATAGAAGTTGTTTAGAAAAAAAGAATCACATCATAAAAGATTCCATTTTAAGTAATGGTGAAACTGATTTCCTTGGATACATTTGGTTTTTAGTGAAATGGATCATGTTTATTTTCTGTTCAGTGGCAAATACACCAGAATTCAGATAAAAATCCACCAGAATGGTAAAAAAAGGACTATGATTTTTCTCCAAGCATCATATATTTCTTTAGCTCTTGAAAAATATATATGTATTTCTTAGCCTTTCCTGCAAGGAACTAAATGCCTTTCCTCTGCATGAAGAGTGCTGCTCCCAGTGGTGGTCTTCAGGGAACTGGGCTTGCATTCCTCCCTTCCCAAAGCAGCTCACTTTTTAGCACACTCAGGAAAACTACAATACAATTGAGTAGAAAATCACAGAGCCCACAGAGACCACTGTCCCTGTTATTCCCCAAAATACTATTTGTACCTTAATTCTGAAACTCAGAAGGTATGTTACCATTTTGTTGTTGTTTAAGTGAAAGCTGCTTCAGCTCCTGACTTGGAAATCTTTATAAGGAACTGAAACTCCTCCCCCTTTACCAGTTCACACTTCGACAAGCTTGTTTGGCTTATTCTTCCACAATGTCCAAAGGCAAATCAATAAAACACTTAGAAGGCCATATAGCAAATATTCTCATGCCTTCAGAATGAGAAACTGACTTCCTTAAAGGGACACAAAAAGTGCTAACATTAGAGGGAAGAACTGACAAATTAGACTTTATTAAAACTAAAAACTTATGTTTATCAAACAACATAGTTAAGACAGTAAAAAAGTAAGACCGAGACCGAGAAGGGATATTTGTACAAATATAACTACAAATAAGTAGGAAGAAGACAAACAGAGTGAGAGCCCTGAGCCAGCATAGCACAAAAGAGGAAGTCCAAATAAAATATTCTTTGTAAAAAACCATGAATTTCATTAGTGATTGAGGATATACAAATAAAAATGCTAAAAATTCTACTGCTTACTTACCAGAATAGTTAAAATTCAAGACTCAAAATGACTGTATTTGGAGAAATACTACTCTCATTTACCATTGGTGGAAGCATAAATTGTTGACATCATTTTAAGAAACTTTTTGGAATTATCTACAATAGTGGAGAATTTTCATCTATGACATAGCAATCCACTCCTAAATGGACAATAGAAACATGTGCACAAAAGTATTCATAGCAGCATTTTCATAATAGTTCAAACCTGGGTAAAACCCCAAATGTCCATCATGTTAACCAGTAAAATGGATAAATTTTATACATTCCTTAATGAAATAGTCTACAGAAACTAAAATAAATAGCTACACTTATTAACATAGAAGAATTTCAAAAATATAATATAGAGCAAAAGAAACCCAGCCTATAACATTATGTGATTATATACTTATCAAATGCCCCAAAATCTTGCAAAATGAAACCATAAAGGTAAGGATAGTAGTCACCTTTAGAAAAGAGAATTCATTGAGCAAAACAATTATGATCTGTGCATTTTTCTACATGTATATTAAACTTCACTTTAAAATTACTGGCATTGTCATGTACAAAATAATTAGATTTCCCAAAACATTTTCAATAGAATAATTCAGTTAAAAGGCAGATGAAAGTTTTTATATAAGATGGAGGCAGTTGGTATATAAATGTTGAAAAGAGAGAAGCAGCCAGTAACTGCTCACCCAAATATAAACTATAATAAGCATATCTGTTTATGTGCACATTTAACTTGCTAATTACTCAATCTTTAACTTAGCTTTGGTGCAAATTTTTACAAGTATTCTCTGGTTCTTACTGATTAAATTAACCACAGAACTCCATAAGCTTAACAATGAACATCTATATCCTACCTGCAGAAATGAGAGCCATCTTCAGTTTTGAGATACAAGTGGTCAATCCTGTAGGACAAATAGTTTTGACTTTGAATTAATGATATGTCTATCTAGGGAATTTGGTCTTAGAATAATGAAAATTGAAAAATGAGTTTTAATTATCAATGCACATACAGTTTATCTCAAGTTCTAATATCAATATATCTTTGGTATTAATATTTTATTTTTTACAATTTGGATAAGGTGACTCAGTAATTATCTATTGTAATATGAAACTTACGTAAATATTGGAAAAAGCCATTATAAAAATTAATGCAGAGCAAATAGTACAGAATAAATTTTCATTTAAGAAAGTAATTAATAAGAACTTTGCTGTCTATATTCATAAGTCTGATTCCCTCATTAAAATAACTATTCAGTCTCCCATTTTAGAATTTACTTACTTTATTTTTATACAACACAATGCCATTATCATTTAATTAAAACTGCTCCATTAAATAGTTGACCTCTCGCTTCATAAGACTTGGTGCTAAGTTTGATTCAAATTCCAAGTTAAAAGCACTCCCAGCTGAAAGCAGGGGCATTTTGTGAGCTCAGTTGCAGGAAGCCCTAGTTGTTTCCTGTGCAGCAGAGTTCCTGTTGTAATCACTGTTCAGTCTGCACATCTTTAGGAAGGGTGCTCCTTGGGAGGAATTGCTGTACTTCTAACTCACAAATTTGATGGAAAATGTTAAGTCCCATCATCCTAAAGACATCCAAGAAATATTATGAAATACCTAATAAATTTTGAATTCCACAGAAGCATAATTTATGAAGGCACAGTATTCTCAAAGTGAAAGTCAAGGTTAAGTGAATTCTGAAATGTTATCAAAACTGTAAACTTCAGAAATGAACTACTGATGTAAGATTAAGATTACTGGGTCATAGGTCATGATAATTTTTATCACTATTAATAAATAGTGTTTGGTTATTCTCTAAAATGAGGAGTAATAAGTTCTGTGTGCTAGATTCTGTTTTATTTGGATTTTTTGCTTTGAGTTTTTAAGTTACATTTAGAATGTTAAGACGAGGCTTATTGCCAAAAATACTAATGTGTTCATCTTTCAAATATATACAGCAAAATCATCTCCAGCATACACTGTAAGACTGCTACCCAAGATCCTGGGTGGCACTTTTGAAATCTGGTAAGCCAGTTCTAATAAATACATTTTTATTAGTCTGTTTCTTACAACGAACAACCTCTGACCCATACTTTTCCCCACAGGTGTCACTCTTCTAGGTGCTTCATCTACCTTTCTACCTGGACATGAAGCCACAAAGCAGTAAGGAGGATTAAGATCAGACCTAAGACAGGGAAAGCTGAGCAAGACAATACTTGACTATGTGATACCATTTCTCTAAAGGCCTGGATCAGTAGGGATGACCAGACTTATAGAGTAATATCCTGATAAAATATGCCCTGATTATCTAGGCATGCAAGAAAGCAGGTGAAATATAAGGTCTTACAGAAAAATCAAAGAGAGTTTGGATTATTTCAACTGGTAAGAAATTTGGTTACTAGGGCTGGAATTATAGCTCAGTGGTAGAGTACTTGCCTAGCATGTGTGAGGCACTGAGTTTGAGCCTCAGCACCACATAAAAACAAACAAATAAGCAAAGGTATTGTGTCCATCTACAACTAAAAATGTTTTTTAAAAAGAGAGATTTGGGTACTCCCTGAAAACCAAGGGTAAAGATGAAAAAATAAAGTTTTATATGATAGGTACTAAAATACTGTGATTTGTCATCTCAAAAGGAGTAAGATTTCAGATCAAGGCAAGGCAAATAGTACAATAGAGGTTTTCATTAGGGAAATAATGAATATGGTTTTCTATTTTCTCAGTAGTATTAACCTTCTCTTCTCCCATTTGGGAATTTATCTGTTTTTATACATACAATGAATCATCACATTTACTTGAAAGTAAAAATAGGTTTGGCGATGTATGGATGCTATTAAGAAGTAAAAATAGGTTGGAATGTATTTATAGGCACTAAGCCCACAAGGAATCTAGGGACTTTTGGGACATGTCACTTCACCTTAACTTCCTTTCTCAATATCAGCCTCTTGATTAAAACCCTTCAGTAGCAACTCTTGCAATGAACCCTCAAATTCACAAGACCTTTATATAGTCTGGCCTCTGCTTCTCCAGGATCACAACACACAAGCCTCTGCCTGAAATTTTGCACTCTAGCCATGATGACATTTTCCAGTTCCTCAAATCATGCTGGTGAACATGATTGCTTTGCACATGCTCCGTCCTCCCCCAAGAATACCCCCTCACTCTGTAATCCCCCTTCCCCGGATTAATTCAACAAAAACATTGCTCCTCTGAGAAGCCTTGCCAACCCTAGCAACGAGTTCTTTGGTTCTTTGGTCCAGTTCTTTGGTTCCTTATTCTCAGAGCACTGTGGTCACTCAGGCTATGAGCGACCATTTTTTGTACAATTATTTGACTTAGGGTCTCTTCTCTTAGACTGAAAGCTACATGAGAACAAGAACCACATGTGGTTCTATTTACTGTTCTATCTCCTGTAACTAAGAATGCTTAGCACATTCAAGGTGCACAATAATTCCTCGATCAGTTAAGGAAGGAATCAATTCTCTCAGTGCCAATGTTAGAGGCAGGATTTTGGTTTGGAGACCAAAGGTTTGAGCTTGTTACATTTTTTTCTGTAACCTATAAGCAAAGCTGAAAATAAATCTGTGCAGGGCAGACTTCTGCAGATTGCATTTCTATAGAGATTTAACAAATCCTGATCAATGTGTAGGTAGCATTCTATGCAACTCCCTCTCCTTAGACAATTGTAAATGGATCCAGAATGTGTGTCCTGGTAACGTGTGCATGCCTTGGAATGCTGTGTTTCCTCTTTCAGAGAAGACAGAAGCAATTGCTGCCCACAAATGGGACAGGCTTTGAGTCTTTTTCTGGCAGCACTGAAAGAAGGTAGGTAATGATAAAGCAATGTTTTTACATGTTTCTGCTTTTAGGTTTCATTATATCCTAGATCATATATCTGAAAACATGGATGCAGGAGACTGGTTCCAAGCAAGCAACAGAAAACATGAACCACCATCAATTTAAAAGTGAATCTGTACTTTGTTTCTCATAGACAGTGAGAAGAGGAGCCTGTTTGAATGGAAGATGAAATGAGATGGAGGTAGAAAGAAAAAAGTGCCTGTTTTAAAAGCATCTTAATTTCTAGGGCAAGAATCTGGATATTGGGAATACAATCTTGAAAAGATACTGGGTTAAAATAAACATAGCAACTTTTCCTGGTTTAGTAAATAAAACATCATAGTTAACTTTCTTCCTTTGAACAGCTATTTAGGTAAAATGCATTTTAACAATTCCACAATGTACTATTTGTGCCTATACCTTAGCACACATACCTACTAATATGAACATACAACATTCATTTTCAAAGAGCAAGGGGAAAATAAACCAGTAGCTAAAAGCAGAAAAGACAGCTGTTGAATCCAATGAAAGTTTTATATTTGAATAGTTCATGTGAATCTTTTACTTGAAGCGTATACTAAGGAGACATTAAAAGATTCCCAACTACACAACAATAGACACTTAGGTTGCCAAATATTTATGTTTTTTTCTCTCTGAAGCCCAGAAATTTTATGCAAAAATTTTCATTTGAATTTCAGGCAGAATTTCAAAAACATTTTGCTTTTAAAAAACAATCACCAATCTGTTCTTCCAATCTGTAGGGGAATAAAATGTAAAGACTTCTCTGAACTTCCATATCTATTATCAGCAACCACTGAATCCTAAAGAATGTATCTAGTTGAATATATTCTTTTTTTGCCCAGGTCATCAAATTTGGTTGGAGATATACATAATGTGTATTAATTTTAATCTCTGACTAGACTATAAGTATCCTGAGGGTAGGGATTATTTTACTTATGATTGTAACTAGATGCTGCAGGCCAGGCATGCAGCAGAAAGGTACTAGACCTTTCTGTTTAGTCAATGCACACACACAAATTGTTTGTGTTGAGAAACTATATTATGTCACTTAGGAAAAAACTTTTCTATGTCTTCTGAAAAGGAACTATATAGAAGTCTTTAATATTTAGCATGTAGTATTCATTTTGAATCAAATCAAGTACATAAAATTTTTCTTTGTAATTTGGGAGGTTAAAACATTAGTCCTTCTAAAATTTGGATGTGGGAAGTAATGTTTTTGATTTCCCTGAGCCTCTGAGAAAACCATGCTGAGACCTGGCAGCTCCCAGAAAATCCACTTTCCATAAAAAGATTGTTCAATGTGCCAAAAATTAACTCTATCAAAAGTGTTACCAGTGAATTAGTAGAGTATAAATTCAATCTGTCCTCAGTTGAATGCTAGGCAAATACAAGGCCTAAAGTCTCTAGTATTACAAGGGCACACTAACTTATTCTATCTGAGACAAGACTTGAATCTCACTGTCTGAAAAGTGATAGGTAAGATTAAATGTGGTTTTTTTTTTTAAAAAATTTCTCCTTGGAAGTATGGAAACTGTAGTCCTTCACCCATTGGAAAAAAATGCTTTCAAATAGAGGGTTTTCCACATCTTTGACAAACTGTCAAGACTTATTTTAATTAACCAAATTATTTATACTCATATTCTATGGTCAGTACATAGTTTTCTAAGCACATCAAGCAACCGGTTTGGTGGGGCTTCACTTCAAGGGGTGTAAAATGTGGATGACACCTGGATCAGAGAAGGAGAATGTGGGATACTAGAATTTCAGGAGGAATTGGTGACAGAGTAAGCCACTGAATCCTGGCCTCCTATAGAAAGGTTATAACAGAGCACTGAATTACTAGAACGTCTCAGAGGTGAGATTCTGGCCAGAAGAGCTGAAATCAAGCCCCCATCCCTCACCCCAGCTCTGAACAGTAGTCCCCAGTGTGAAGACTCAGGCATGTCAGAGGTTCTGTCACACCTCTTGCTGGTATTGGATGCCCTATCAAAACAGGATTAGGAAGGCAGAGAGTGGGTTGCCTGAGGATAAGCCTGTGTGAACGGCTTCCCAAACACACAGTCCCTACTCTGCGGTTGACTCTATAGAGCGTGGCCTTCAGCAGCCATGTTTAGTATGTATCATAGTAGAATAAGCTCACTTTTGGTCCCAGAGGTCTTCCAAGGCTAACTGAGGGTTTACTAACTGGCTTCTTAATGCCTCTACTAAACTGGCTTTTTGTTAAAGGGAGAAAAGGCAGGTCCTCACCTTCACAGAACCAAGCCAGGTTCCTATCTGCAGAAAGAGGTCATGACTGACACATTTATGAATATTGAACAGCTTCATGGAAAAGTCCTGATCTAGAGGTCACCCAGCACAGCCCTTCTATAAGGACAAAGGAGAAAAAAAAGACATATCTATCAGGTTTCAGCTCATGAGTACACCAAGACAACAGTACTATCATCACTTTCCTTTGGTCTCTAAGGCTTGTCTGAGATTTGAGGGTGCCCAAAGCATCCTTCATTGGGGAGCTGGATGGGCAGCAGAGAACTGAGTTGGATAGAGGGTCCAGTGACCACAATGAGGCACTGAGGATTGAAACACCAATCTCTAGATGCTCTTATGTCAGGGGGATCCCCACACTCAACAGAGTGCAGTTTCCAAAGACTGGTGGCACACCTGGGAGAATGTGTTATGGTGAACACACATCAAAACCTGTTGTGAAAGAGCTGTTCATTGTTCACAGCCTGGCCCTAGGCGAGGGTAGATTAGAAAACAAGATCCCTGAGCCAGGCACGGTGTGGCACACCTGTAATCCCAGCACTTTGAGCGACTGAGACAGGAGAATAGCAAGTTCAAAGCCAGCCTCAGCAACAGTGAGGTGCTAAGCAACTCAGTGAGACCCTGTCTCTACATAAAACACAAAATAGGGCTGGGGATGTGGCTCAGTAGTCGAGTACCCCTGAGTTTAATCCCCGGTACCAAAAAAAAAAAAAACCAACAAAACAAAACAAAACAAAATCCCTGTCTTGGGAAGTACAAGTCCTGGTACTTAGCAGTTTAGTGTAGACTTGAAGAAACCTATCCCCCAAGCCAGGTGAAACAACAACAATAAAAATAGAAAAGAGCAAACACTGAGGAGGGCAAATAAGAAAGGTTCCAGACTCAAACCTTACCTTTTTTGTTTTTTTTGGAACTGAGGATTGAATTCAGGAATACTCAACCACTGAGCCACATCCCCAGCCCTGTATTTTGTGTTTTTATTTAGAGACAGGGTCTCACTGAATTGCTTAGCGCCTCACTGTTGCTGAGGCTGGCTTTGAACTTGCAATTCTCCTGTCTCAACCTCCTAAAGTGCTGTCAAACCTTACCTTTTGAGAGAGATTATCTAAAACCAGATTAGTCAGGAGCAGAGTGGAGAAAATGCCGGGAACCTACATGTGATACCTTTTGGAAAATAACCCACTAGACAAAAAAAAAAAAAAAGGGGGGGGCAGACAGCTTCTGGAAAAAGCTAAGAATCCTAGTTTGACAAGAGAGTTGGGCATGTGGCATGTGTGGAAAGCAAAGAACCTCCTGAAGGGAGCTCTGTTTCCGTGATCGGGAGATTGAAACGTGGCTGAACTGAGCCCATGTATACCACTCTTTATAAATTTCTACCAACAGAAGAAAGGCAGAGCGAGTGCAATGAAAAGTGTTTAATCATCTTGACAACATGCACAAGCTTGACCAGATGGAGTGGAGGAAAATGAGAGGAAGCCAAAGCCTGAAGCCACAGAGGTCTGTGCAAGAGATCAGAATGGGAGTCCTTTGGGGGAAGACACAGGCAGAGTTCATGGAATGGCCCATGGGAGGATTTGGAAAATAATTTCAGGTAAAAAAGAGCACAGACACGACATAGCTGCCCCTGCTCAAGTATTCCTTCCTCTCAGGTGGAGGCCCAGGCTTGGTGCTGATGCATTTTATACTTACCATGAAAAAAGCTAAGTAAGCTTATTTCACTCTAACAATGAATTTTTAAAAGTAGCTAAATGCTTCTTGTCTGCTCCAGCACTTACTTGTCATAGAAATCAGCCATTTTAGGATTGTTGAAGTCTGTAACATCTAAGAAAAGCTTATTAGTCAGGCATATTTTACAAACCTATTAAAGAAAAAAGATGACATTTCCACTGTACTAATGTGAATTGCTGATGCTTCCTTAATGGTGCTTAAGTGCAGTGATCAGTGAGTGAACAGGGTGAGAAATTTTGATCTCAAAAGTCATTACTGTTTTAAGTCATGTTTGTTTATGGCAACTAATTGTGTACTTATTACACAAAGCCCTTTTCTGTGGCATAAAAAGGGCAGTTTTACTATTCCAAGTAATATAACAGATGAGCCTGAATAGGTTGATGGTAATGCAAGCCGCCAGGGATTAGTCTTTTCATAAGGCTGATTGCTTCACTGTAGTAAGAAACATAATTGTTCAGGCACACAGAAGAATTTTTTTAGGACCACCATTGTTAATTTATATTAGCAATTTATATTAGGAATTGCTAATTTATTCAGAAAAAAGCAGGTTGAATTTCTCTACTTATGACTTGATAAAACCAAAATAAAATGTTTTATTTACTTGATTGCAGCAAGGATACCAGCCACCAGGGTTTGTGACTGAATGGTTCTGAGAACTCTCCATTCCTCTACATCATTAGAAGGTCTTTATTTTATTCTACTACTTTTGAGCATATGCAGACTACACAAGGGAACTTTTTTCTTATTGTTCCACATCTCTTTTTTCTTGACATTGATAAAATCTTATTTCTGGCTTTCTAGGGTCTTCAGTTCTGGTAATTATGAAATCTCAAAGTTAAAGTCAGACCTGATACTCCAACTAGCTATTCATTAACTCTAGTTTAAATGTTTGGAATGTTTCAGGTTCTGACAGCTTCTTGTTCTTTGTATTAATTTGTGTGTGTGTGTGTGTGTGTGTGTGTGTGAAGATTGCTTAGACTCTGAAGATAAGTTTCAGCTGCTGTGAATTCATAGGAAAGAGAAAGTCAATGTGTTAATATGATAAGATCTTCAAGTATACTAAGTTGCAAAAATAGTATTATGGCATCTTTCTGTTTGTATTTGAATATCTTCAAATAACAGGACCTTCTTGTATAATCTATTTGCTTATACCTCCTGCAAAGATGCACCAAGATCTATTACAGTAGAGAGGACTGGATATGAGGAGTAGAAAGAAGATTCACCCTTCAGTACACATTCCTGACACCCAACTTCTCCTCTTTCTCCTTGCCTTTTATTTGCTTTTGCCTCTTCCTCGTACCACACTCAAAGTATAGATATTTGTATCCTCCTGGACCTGTTCTGAGCTCCCTTCTCTTCTTCACTTGTCATTAATGACCTCATCCAGGATCATGGCTTTCAATTCCTCAAATCCTGATGAGCCTTATGTCAACATTTCTCTTCCCGACACTTCCTGGAAATCTTGGATCCTATAGCAAATTGGTCATTTAATATCATAGCAAAATTGACTAATAGCATCTCAAACTAATTTGGATCAAAATAGAACTCTTGTTTTTATCTCTGAGTCTTTTTCAGCTGAATAAATGAAACCATGGTGCCCCCATTACTCAGGCCAAAATCCAGAACTCATCCTCAATTTCTCTCTCTCTCTTTTTTTTTTCACCTCTCACACTCAATATTCAGTTAATTGAGAAGCCCCTCCAGAACTATGTCTAAACATTCTATACTCATTTTTCCCACAGCTATTTCTAGGTATAATTTATATCTTGGCATTCATCATGCCTTGAGAACTTCTTATAGGATCTCCTGCTTCTTACTTTTGTTTCCCTATAATCCATTTTCCCCATGGTAACCAGAAAGTTTATATTTTTCTTTATTTGCTTAAAATACTTCATTGGCTTCCCACTGTTCCTAGAACAAAGCCATACTTCTTACATGGCTAGAAAGTGCTAAATAGCTGGTCCTTGACTACCTCTGTGACCTCATCTCACATGGCTCCATTTTTCTACAAAGTTCCATCCACACTTTCTCTTGGTTTCTCAATAGACCAAATGTACTCAATACCTTTCCACGAGCTGTTTGTTCTGCCCAAATATTCTTTCCCTAATCTTCAAGTGGATGATTATTTCTTGTCATTCAAACCATCCTATCATCTGTCATCCAGAGACTGATACTTAAAATAGTGCCACAAACAAAATCCTAAATCATGGAATTGGCTAACCAGTGTGATGTTAGAAATAAAGAACACAAACACTGCCAACTAAAAATTCGATGACTGCTATGCTACAGGAAACATTTGGTGAAAGTGTCCTATAATAATTTGGAAGGCAGATCATATGCCCACCAGGCTCATAGCCCTAGGGAAAGTAGCTAGAAAAAGCCAGAATGCCATTGCACTAGCAGATCCCTCATACTGTTTAGTAAGAAATTATAAGGAAAGGATGAGACCAGATAAAGCTTTAACTATGTCTTTAACTATGTCTTCAAAAGCAGGAGGTAAGATTGGTTTTGTTCAGAGCCTTTTCCAAAAACCTTATATTAATCCAAACAAGGGAATGAAGTAGTGATTCTCAACTGGAGCACTTTGGGTCTGTACCCCACTCCTGGTGCCTGGCTTCCAAGGGACACTAAGTAATGTCTAGAGACACTTTTGGTTCTCCAAACTGAATGAAAGAAAGCTACTGGCATCTACAGGATGGAGGCCAAGGGTGCTGCTAAATCATCTTACAAGGTATAGCACAGCCCTACTCCATAAATAAATAACTGGTTCAAATGTCAGCAGTGCTGATACTGTAAACCATAGGTAAAGGTCTATGGCAAAGTTCAGATTAAATGTGCCTTCCTACCCAATAACACAGGTGAAAAACCAGAACAGAACTCAGTGTGTGATTCCTGGCAATGGATTTGACTGAAACAAAAGGACCAGAAGTCCAAAATTTCTAAATTTTTTTTGAGAGTCCAAAAAAATGCCACAAGATTACTTCAGATTGGGCATGGGATTGACTTTCATGATATAAAAAGGTAGCTTCAGATTCCACAAAATGGTGCTGCTAGAAAAAGTTAAATGGTCCCCTCATCTCATGCTTAAGTAATGGACAGATGTCTTCAGTGGGACCCTGACATAACAGGCATAAAATAAATGTTTCAAACATTTCAATCAAATATAATTAAAAGAGACAAAGGTTTAAATATCTTCTTTCAAGTACCTTTTATTTTTATCTTTATTTTTTTGGTACTGGGGATTGAACTCAGGGGTACTCGGCTTCTGAGCCACATTCCCAGTCCTGTTTTGTGTTTTATTTAGAGACAGGGTCTCACTGAGTTGTTTAGCACCTTGCTGTTGCTGAGGTTGGCTTTGAACTCACGATTCTCCTATCTCAGCCTCCCACAGTGCTGGGATTATAGGCATGTGCCACTGTACCTGAATTCAAGTAAATTTTAAAATTCAAAAAGTGAAAAAAAAAATTCAAAAGTATATAGTGTATTATACTCAGAGCTTATGGAATATACCTACATATCACTCATGCACACAAGGTTTTCATATTCTAATTTATTTTTAGCTAAGTTTTTGATGTCATGATGCAATGATTCTTTTTATTTCTTTCCCAAAACATAATTACTAATTAACTGCTTTTTATATCACATTTCTTAGTGGTTAAAACGTTGGATAACAGAAGGAACATATATCAATTTAAATTAATTATGTCAAAAGATTTTTAAAAATTGCGTTTACTGGGCTGAGGTTGTGGCTCAGTGGTAAAGTGTTTGCCTTGCACGTGTGAGGCACTGGGTTCGATCCTCATCACCACATAAAAATAAATAGAGATATTGTGTCCATCTACAAATAAAAAATGTTTAAAAAATTGCATTTACCTTTTTATGATTGTTGTTCTCAAACTGATCATTTTCATCTGCAATAGACTTTATGATGGCCCCTCTTAATATTAAGGAACAAACGTGAGAAGGGCTTCACCTGTCCATAGTTCAAATCATAAGTGGCTCTTTTGGTTTCTTTACATGAATTCCACAGAAGAGCTCTCACACAATACATATCCTGGAAAACACAAAGGTCATTAAATAAGAGTGGTTAATCTTTAGGCTTTAAAAAATATGTACTTACAACAAGTCAAAAAAGACAGGCTGGTGTAGCATAATAGAAAGAGCCCCATCTCAGGAACAGGAAGATCTGGATTTTTGCCTCATGAATTTCATTAGTTAACAGAGTTGAACATGCGCACTGGAAACCTAGAGGAGCCATTCACATGGTCTGAATTTACACATAACTTTAAACAATGATTTTTCTGGATCTCAATTTCCTCATCTGCAACATGAAAGGACAGAGGCATGTAACTTTCAGGCTTTTGCACCTTTGGATTACAATCACCTTCTCCATACATTCCAATTCATTACCATCACTAGCTCTGCTTATCTTTTCAGAAATGTACATACCATTTGGTGACAAACTGTTAATGATGCTCATACCACATTTCATTAATTTATGTAACTGAAAGTGAAATTCATTTTAAAAGGTACATTTTCAGGGATGGTGAACATTAGTATATCAACTATAGAATAAGAATATTGATTACAATAATTTTTTTAACTTATGTCTTCCTAAATTTCATTCTCATATCCTGAGATGCACAATTTCCACTGACTTAAAAATGAGTCAAGGAAATATACAGTGGCATAGACATACATGAAAATAAGGACAAGTAATTACAATATGTAAAAAATAGCAAGTATAAATGATAAAGGATCATGGAATAGTGCACCATTATTTGTCATTTATTTTACTATTAAAATTTATCAAACCTACCAGGTTCAGATTGTCCAAAGAAACAGCTTTGTTAGCATCCTTTATTGCTTCTCTCATCTGTCCTAAATCAATGCAGAGAATGTTGAGCACAAGTATATTTTTCTATAGTTTCTCATTACTTTTTATTTCTTAGGGAAAATGGCTAATAAATGCACATGACATTTTGATCAATATTCACTTACGTGGCATGTTCAGAAATGGTTGCAATTCACCAAAAATTTATCACAGGACATACTGAAATTCCCACAGATATATAAAGTGAGAAAAATACGTTTTAGAAATGAAAATGAGCCACTAGGGTAATATAAAACAGTTGATAGAGTAAGGAAACCAATTCCTCAGACCAGACTTGGAGAGCTGGCTTTGAACATAGCTTATATTGGAGGTAAAGACCAGAGTATAAAAGAGGGCTAGAGAAAAAAGAAAGTAAAAGATGGTTATGAGTGAAAGTTGACCTTAATAATCCCTTATTTCTTTTAACCAGTATAAGAGAAATAAAGTGGTAATAAATAATAATTTGATAAAACTTAATAAAATGTGAATGTTTCTCCTTGAAATGTAACTATCTTAACTGTATAGTTGAAACTGTTTATTCAACTATGGATGACCTTGGAGATCATCAGGGGCTTTTGCTTCTGAGTTATTATATTATTTATCTATCACTAAATCACATATTGCTTTAGTAAAAAGACCCTGGTCAGGGTTGGGGTCTCATCTGGGGATGAGGGAAGATCCATTTTCCCACTAATATTACTGTGGAAGGAAGTGTTCATTTTTACTTCCTGTGGCTGTAGGATACATGGAGGCTTACTTATTTAAAATCAATGAGGAGATCGGGGGTGGGGTAAGTATACTAACAGGACGGGTACTAATATAACACATTTACAGGAATAAGATTCCACAGCCTTTGCTGTAGTCTGTTGGTTTGAATAGTCATAGTTTCTGCCTGGATTCAAGGAAAGGTGGTTACCCCAGGAAACAGGAATAATTTAGGTTCTCCTTAGGCCCTATTGGCCACAGCCAACTACCAACAATTCATATATTTTCCATATGCAGAATACATTTTCCCCTCTTCTATCTCAAGAGTCTCATTCTATTATATCATCAGCTCAAGTCCAAAATCATATCTATGTCAGGTCCAGGTGCAGATGAGCCTCCTGGGTATGATCTGTTAACTAAAACTCCCTGGAAACAATTCCTCTTCATATGTGTACCAGAGAAACTAAAGAGACGAGTTATCTATACCAACATATCCAACATGCATTGGTGGGGTAGGTATGGGACAATAGTTGTAGACATCCCAGTTCATAAAGGAGAAATAGAATATTTTTTAAAAAAGAATTACTGATCCATACCAGTTCAGAAATCAATCCATCCAGACAAAGGTTCAGAGTTTCTTTAAGTTTCAAAGGCTGAAAATAATTTTCCATGGCTCTCAGCCCCATTGTCTGGGCTGTTGGCTCTGCCTTTGAGTTATCCTTGCTTTTTCATACCTGATAGTGCAAGTAGTTCTATCAGCCTGCGTCCTGTCAGCAGAATGCTGGGAGTCCAACAGCCTCCTTTCATTTTGTGCTCTTTCCTTTCCTTTCCATCCAAGCTGGAAGTATTGCCTCAGAAAGAATTTTTTTGAAAAACTGTGGGTCTCCCATGGATTTCAGTGGGGTTCATTGCAGTAGACAAAAACCACACCCACAGACCTTTTCTAATTCTTCTATCTTTGGCTCCTATTGAGATGACTGGAGAATAGCAAACTTAAACTTCCCAGACTCCCTGTGGTTTGATTGAGAGGATCTGTGAGGAATAGCTTTAATCTTTGGAAAAGGCTCTTTGTGTGACTTTTTTTTGAGGTATTAACAAAAGATGTACGTACAGTCACATCCTCAGTTTTTTTCTCTAGACCACATTGTCTTAATTTTAGTAGATTTTGTCATCTACACTTGCAGAGAATTTTCAAAATCATCAAGTCCCAATGTCTATTTATTTAAAAGTATTTTCTTCTTTATATCTTTCTCCTTTCATATTTTTCAAGAAGTATCTTCAACACTTTGCTTGGAAATATCTTTAGCTATCGTTTTTTGCTTTACCAAAACATAACTTCTGGAAACAATCTCTCTCGTTAGATACTATTATATAACAAGAAGATCCCTTCTTCCATTTTCCAATAGCATACCCTTCACTTTATTTTGAACCTTCTGATCAAGTCCTTAAAGTCCAGATTTTATTTAGAGTCTGTTGGAAGCAATTTAAGTCTTCTCTATCGTGATCCTCAAAATTTCTCTAGCTTTTCCTCACTGCCTTATTTCAAAGCCACTCTGGTTTTTGTCACAGAATCTCACCACTTCCAGATACCCAAATCCTTATGTGTTCACTACTGTTCCATAACAAATCATCCCAACCTTATGGCTTAAAATGACACACATTTATAATCTTACAGTTTCTGTCAGTCAGCAATATAGGAGTGAGCTTCACAAAGCTAGTCAACGTGTTGGTTAGGGCTGTGTTCTTAGTTCCTTTCTAGAGACAGTTACAGAGGAGTCACCTTCCATGTTCATGTGGTTATTGGCCACATTCAGTTCCAGTGGCTATGGAATTCATGGGAGTGTACTTCAAATCCAGCAAGAAAGAGTGAGTGAATTCATTAGCAAGATGGAGTATGACAGGATGTAATGTAATCATGGGAGTGGCAATTTATCACCTTTGCATATTTGAATGTTTGCAGCTAACTTACAGGTTCTACCCACATTTAAGGGAAGTTACATTACAACTAGAGGCAGAACTTGTGGGGGCCATCTTGAATCTTCCACTCTTTCCTAAAATTTACTAATTCTCTACTACCTTCTCACATCCTAATTTGCCACCAAACTGAAGTATTAGAAATCCCTCAGACATGGCATACTCACATTTCTGAGCCTTTGTTTGTCCCATTCTTTCTAACTGGAATCAAATTTGGTTCATTTCCAGCTGCCAATGCATGCTTGAGTTGGTTAAGCTTCTCAATATTCAAGAGTGGCAGACAGCCCTGCCCTCACTGCAGCTGCCCATCAAAATATTGTGTTCTTATCCATTACATTCAATTATTCAATCAAGTTACATTTGATTAATATCAATATACATTCTCTCTACTTTAGGTTGTTGATAGAAAATATAACTTTGGTGCACGTGATGCAGGGAATGCTATCTATGGGAAGCCATAGGAAAGATGATACAAAGTTTATGTTCCTTTCTATATATTGAATCTTATTCTTGACTCGGTGCCTCCTGCTTCCTGACCTCAAGTGCAGCCCCTACCACATTCCCAGTTTGACTTCCTCTTCCTTGGCTTTATAAGTGCTTGTGACTATTCAGTGCCCTGTTATGGGGCCAGGTATGTGGACATTTTGTCTCTCAGCTTCTCCTGTCCCTAAAGTTCCCCACCTATGAAAACCAAAGTCATCTCTCAGGAGGATCATATTAACTTCATCTGCACTCTATCCTACAGGACACATTAGAATATAAAATTATCACTCAGCTAAAGGATCCTGAGTCCTTACCATCTCTTAGCTGCTTGGTATGCACTGACATACAAGACATGGTCCCTACCCCAAGTGACTTATTATCCAGTAGGGGAGAAGGATATGAACAGTTAGTGGCCATGTGTTTATAATGTACTATAGTAAAGATATTCAAGCAAAAGTTGATAATTGTGCAAAGGCCCTTTGGACCCGAGGAACTAGAAATAATTTGCTGTGTTTGAACTGGATGTGAAAAACTTAAGGAAGAGATGACAAACAGAACTACAAGAGTCAAAGACAGATGACCAGTTACTAGCATTTAATTTTCAAAGCCAACCCAATTTAGACTTTAACACAATTTATACTTTATCCTATAGGCAGTGATGAACCATAAAAAAATTAAAATGAAAGTAAATTTTTTAAAAATATTGTTTGAGAAAGGTAACTCTAATAGAAGCCTATCAAAAAGATAATACATTATTCGAGATGTAGAAATAAAGAGGGACTCTACTCCAGAAAATCTTTAGAAGGTGTGATGGCAAAGAGAGAGAGCTTCCAGATGAGGGAGAGAGTTGTCTGAAATAACTCTAAGGAGTTTCTCTTGGGCAAATCTGGGAAGAGGGACACAATTGAGACTGGGTACAGAGGAAGAGGTGCAGGCTGGAGGAACAAGGGTCAGGAATGTGGATGTGGATGAAATTGCATGTAGTGTCAGTGTCTAAACTTGTTATTTGCTCATTTTCTTCTTAACTCATGGAAACAGATGTCTCTCTCCAAGTTCGGTTTTAGAAAATCTAGGACAGAAAGTGATTTCAATTTATGTGCCAAGGGATGAGAATGTCTTGGATTTCAGTTTGTCTCACTTGTTTCAAGTGTCTCCCAGGCATATGCAGCTGTGAATTAATGAATTTTTAAGAGTCCAGTGCTTTAATCAAGTTGATTGTGAGTTATAAATGTATGAAAATATTTGAGCAGAGGAAGCATTTGCCATTTAAAAATAATGGCTCTTTTTAACTACTGCTTAGGTAAAGTAAGAGTAAGTTCTGCAGTGGAAACTTATTTTCATGGAAGAAACATGTTTGTTAGCTTGAAAATTAATATCAACTCAATTCAGAAACAAGGCATCTTACCATATACTGTGTGAGAATATGCCATTCTTGAAAATATTGGTGTGTGAAAGAAAGTTTCGTATTTACAGCCAACAGTACAGCCATTCTGGAAATAAGGGAAGAATAACACTAATATATTATAAATGGAGCATGTTATATGAAATGATTTGTTTATCCTAATTTTGTTACTAAAAAATTCTAATGACATTGTAGATGATTTGGAAAATAGAAGGGGAAATATGTAAGTCCACTATCCTTAAAAAACTTATACATCATTTTAAAGATTCCCTTTTAGTCTTCTTTATGTAATTGTATATAGATATAATAAGCTGCCTTCTGTTTCATATTCTCTTTTTCACTTAAGATTCTAATCAAGACATTCCTATCCTGCAATATGATCTTCACTATTGTCATTTTGACTAGTTGCACAGTTGTCTGTTAACAACTACATCCACTCTAATTTGCCTATTATGATTTTTCATGTTATTTTTGCTGCTATAGGTAATGCAACAATGAACATTTTTCCTTAACAATGCTTTTTAGTTTACTTTTTTAGCATAAAATTTCTACAAATTTTACTAGATAAAACACTATGAATCTTTTTATGGCTTTTGATTCATATTGCAACACTGCTTTTTTAACAAGTTCACATCTATTTGCCTTCCTATGTGCAAGCTATAAAAGTATCATTTTCACAATAATCTTTTCAATATTATTCTGTAGCTAATTTAGGTGGAAAAATAAGTTTTATTTTAATCTTAGTTTACATTGTATGATAACTATAAATATTTTTACTGTTCCCTTGATAGTTCTACTACTCCTCTGATAAATTTGCATTTATGTGTTTCCCAATTGGTATGCCATGTTTTAAAATAACTGAATGTACTTTTCATATGTAGTCTCTATCTCTGATCATATATATTAAAATTTTTTTCTCTCTTGTTCCTTTAGAGGTGTAATTTTTAAAAGAAATTTAACAATCAACTAGAATAGCTGTATGTTCAAATCCTTCACAACAATCTAACAATATTCTTATGCTATAAGGTATTTACACATTGGTTCTTTATTTTAAATCATCACTGTTATTTGTCTTGTCAGGACTCTGTAAGATTACTGCCAGGACTTCTGCTATTGCTTTAGGACTGACTTATACCATCACTCCAAATGTGCTTCCTATAAAGGCACTTCCTATAAAAACCCAAGAGGTGACAAAAGGAACTGTAACATTAGCTACACATTAACATAAACCAATTCACATCCTAACAAATTATAACTTTTCAAATACATGTAACAGGAACAAAATAGCAACTGACAGTAAATATTCTTTTAAAACAAATGCATCACAGAAACACTTGTGAAAATAGAAAATAAGCATTTATTTTGGGTTCATCCTCAAGTGAATAGTATCTTGCATGTCTGTCTGTCCATCGGTACAAGTGTGGCTCAATAGCTGTAGGAAATGGGAAGATCACAAATTCTACAATAAGAAAATCTGAACTCAAGCTCTGGCTTTGCCAATTAGCAGTAACTGAATGAACTTAACCTTATTAAACCACATCCATATTCTCATTTATAAATATGCAAACAGCTTCAGCTATGCTCTTCAAGGGAGCTTTGAATACTTTGTCTCACATTCTTACATCATTAGTACAAAGCAGGGATTATGGCTTCCATGTTTCAGGGACACCTCCTGGGACCTGTCTATTACTACAATCACCTCCTCTTCTATCACACTTCCTTCCTGCATTACCTCTTTCTCTGCCCTCCACAGCACATCTCACCATTTGATGCACTATTTACCAACTATTGCTAGTTCACATTATACTTTGCTGTCTATATAACCCTGCTGAAAAGTAATCTCCATGAGAGCAGGAATTTTCCTTTATTTCCCTTCTGTTTCTCCAATATCTGGAAAAGTATGCCCAATAGACATTTGTTGAATGAACGAATGAATAAACAAGGATGCTACTTTTAACCTAGATTTCTTGTGCCATTTTCTCTGTTACTTATAATTTAAAAAAATTATTTCATGGTGCAAATGTATCATGATATGACAAAACTTTATTTTTCCATTTGTATTTTTAATTGGTAAATGAGAGATCATTGTTAACTGGGGAAACATCAGCAAATATGCTTGAATTCCTCTTACATTTTCAAAATGCTATAACTTTTAAGCTAGAATGTAGTCTATTCTTTCCGATTAGTTTGAATTGAGATTAAACATTAAAATATCAAGACATTAGACTATCCATTCAGTATAATCTTTAGGCATCATGATGAGTCTTTGGTGCGATTCTCCAAGCTAGATATTAAAGTCTGGGTCAGCATGAATCTGCAATGCTAAAACACCTTATTATCCAGTTTGTGCATCACCCTGACAAATATACAAACATGGACAAATTTTATCTTATGAATGCATGTGGGGAAAAGATGTAAAAATAATTTTCTCATGTGATCAAGTTGAAATGACAGCTTTGGAAACAGAAAGCTGAGTCTTACTCAGTCCTACCACTTACCAGCTGTATGACTGTCAATAAAATATTTAATCCCCCAAGCTTCCATTTCCACATTTGTAAATGGCAATAATAAATTTGTAAATGGCAATAAATTTATCTCGTGAAGCTCTGAGAATTGAATGAGATTGGCATGTGAAATGCCCAATGGATAAGCTCAATAAATTCACTTCTTCATTCCATTCACTTCATAACTAAGGTAGTGCAGCGATTTCAGAGGGCTGGGATCCCACATTACCAGCTGCATGACCTTGACACATCATCTGAGCACTCTGTACTTTCACTAACTGATCAGCAATGAGGTACAAGGGGCAGTGCCAATCTCCTAGATTTCTTGTAAGGATTAAGACAATTCTTGTGTGGTTCTGAGAATTCTGCCTGACACATGCTAATGCTCAGAGAGAAAGTTTATTATTTGTGGCAATCAGCATAAGTAAAATAACATTGAAGAACAGTCAGAAGGGCTAATTTCTCTACAGGCTTGCACTGTTCAACACAAATTTAATGGAAAAGAAAAGAAAAATAAAAATTCTGTTCTTGTCAAAAGTTTCTTTCATTTACATGTTTGAAAATAATATGGCTTTAGAAGTGCAGAAGCCATTATGCGTGACGAGATTTGTACTTTATTTTCTAAATTCTTCACAATGAGTACATCTGATCTCCATAATCAGAAAAATGTTTATTTAAAAAGCAAAGCTCAAGGCAACCTACTGGAAAAAAAAAGTTTTTTCATACTGCTTGATATGAGCCAGGAAATACATTACCAGCTATGTTTTTCTGGACTGGAGTATTTTGTATATTTTACATGATATAAGTATGTCATGTACCACTGCTGGAACCATCCTATAATTTGCACATATTGAAAATTCTGAGCAATAGCTCCCCAGATTTGCCTTTGGTACAGAGGCCATCCTTGAGGCACTGGTTAATTGTTGTATGGCTTTCTTGTGGAGACTCAGATTTTGAAGAGCTATTGCTAAATGAAAACGACTCTTGTAGAGCTGAAAGATTTAAAAATGTGTCAAAATACATAAAGTTTTTAATCTTTGCTTTTAAAGTAGTAAGCTTTGGGTTAAGTTCAAATTATAAAACAGAATTTCTTTCTGCCACAGTGAAAAATGTCACAGATGAAGTAAGTTCGCTCAGTCTTCCCAATACTGTTGAGAAAAGACCAGTCCAATCACATGGACTCTGTGATTTATAAGCCTGTGATTCTATGATTACATTCTATATTGAGGCCTACATGAAATAGCCCCCAACCCTCACCTGTCTAGGAGTTCACTAGTATGAAATAGCAGACACATTCTGTGATATTTCAAGCTGACTCACAGTCCCCTTACGAACAGCTATACACACTCCCATGGATTCCTGGATATTGTGAAAAACATTTTTCTTTGTCAATCACCTGACATTCCTACTCCTGTAAGAGCAAATCCCCTGGCTGCCAAATCAAAAGATGCATTAAAGATGCTGGAAGGACAGGCAGCATAAACATACAGAAATTCTTTGTAAAATTCCAACCACTTATTGTTTTCAATATTACCAATGTTACAAGTTATGTCACAATTTTAAAGTCTTTTTAGAAACATACATTTCCAGAAAGCATGTGTATTTTATTCTTAAATCCTAAATAGGCCTTATTACATCTAAAAGAGGCATAAAGGCCCCTAAAGCATTGGGCTAACCTGGAAACAGTTTAGTGATCTGACTCTACAGTGACAGATTTTAAAAAATTTTTAAAAATCTTCATTTGGTCTGCAGTCTCCCTCCATATGTGGTATTGGATCATCAAGTCCAGCTATGTGGAAACCAGAAGAACATAAGGCTTTTAGCTGATGCTACATGCTAGTTCAAAACCAGCATTGAGACACATCAAAAAGAGCAGGAAACTGGATGCAGATCAGACCTCCAGACCATCTCAGGGAACTTTCTAGTGGGAGCTACTCAATCCTTATTAGCAGAGGTAAACCTCAGTCTACCCAAGAGTGAAAGGAAATGAACCCGGATCAACTCTTGAGGTCCTTTTCATTTTTTTGCATTCTGTGTTTCTCTGACTTTGGTTGGTGCTTAAATTCAGGCAAAATTTGTGGAGTTTGGCCCAGAAATACTTAGAGAAGCAGTAATAATTTATTCCTTCTATCTAAAAACAAACAAAAAACCATGATAAATGAAACAAAATACAATTTAAACAACACGGAATAGTATTATCTATTGGTGTTTATATTTGATATTTATAATATTTTGGGGGAGTTCATCAATAACCACTTTCTTCTCAAATCTATTTGTTCTTGCTCATCACATGCTCTTTTCTCTTAGTTTTGTGTTCATCATTTGAGAAGACTTTTATAATTGATGTCTTAGCCCTTCCCTTCTCCTTACCTCCATGAGTGTATCTCTCTGACTTTAGCTTCTTTTCCTTTCCCCCATTTTAACTATGTTTTTAGCATAAAGTTCAGCCCTCATCTCTTCTGCTTTCTGTTCTATCTATTCACCTGCCTGGAAAAATCATGCTTTCTCATTTATTAACGTACCTGTTCTATGTTAAAGATTCTCTGTCTGTAGTCACAGTGCAAGTTTCTTCCCTAATCACATATGTCTGATGGTCTAAAAACAAATATTTACATATCCTGACATTACATCATTCTGCCATGTCCAAAATTAAATCCATTATTTCCTTTTTTCTCCACAAGCCACTAGCTTCAAAACCTTTGGGAATTTTTTGGTCCTCTATGATGGTTAAGAGGGAATTAACTGTCTGGGTTCCAATCTTAAGTAAGCCAATTACAGGTTTTATGACCTGGATAAGTTATTTATAGTGTTTCTGTGCCTCATTTACCTGATATGTAAAATGGGGATGATAATACCTACCTCATAAAAGAAGTGCAAGAATTTTCAATATATTAAAATGTATTTAGCATAGTCTGTCACAGGGTGTTTTGTAAGTAATAGCTAACCAGATAAACAAACAACAGAAAGCAAAGTATGATTAACTCTAAGAAAAATAATAAGAATGGAAATGTGATTATATACTGTGCTGATTCACCTGCGAGTAACAATTGTGTCATAATGATGTAAACACTGAATATAGACTTAGCAAAAATTATGAAACAATAACATTGTATGCAGAAGAGTCATATGTATAATTGGGAGT
>CM053407.1:35524060-35548358 GCA_028644305.1 Xerus rutilus
GGAGGACAGAGTCAAATAACAACTTTAGAAATAGAGCCTTTACATTTTCCTGTCTGTAATCAGGTACATTATTAGGTGCAGTTCCTGATAAAAGGTATGTACTATATTTAGCTAATATCTATATCTGTGTGTTATGTGTATAAACACTGATATTGGGAAAGAGTATCAACTCTGGGACCTGTGGGGGACATGGTATTAGCTAAGGACAACAGCTATTAAACAACCTGACTGCAAATCCTGGCTCCATTCTTGTGTTTCTTTACCAGCTATGTAATTGTGAGCAATTTAGTCTATTTCCTAACCTCACAAATGGGTCTAATAATATTATACAACTTCTAAGTTTATTGAGAGGACTAAATGAAATGGTATATTGCCTTCCTCGCCTTCCAAAACAAACTATCACAAACTGGAAGGCTAAAACAACCACAATTTATTGTCTCACAGTTTCAACTGCTAGAAGTCTAACGTTGGCAGGGCATGTCCCCCCTGAAACCTGTAGGGAAGACTTTTTCCTTGCCCCTCTCGCCTCTGACATCTGCCAGCAATCTTTGGTACTCCTTGGCTTGTAGGTGCATCGTTCTAATCCTGGCTTCTGTTGTCAGAGGAACATCTTCTCTCTGTGTGTCACTCCTCTCTTATAAAGACATTAGTCATGCTGGATTCAGTGCTCATCTTATTTCAGTATGACCTAAGTGTAGATTAATTAATTATAACTGCAATTGTCTTGTCCACAAAGGAAGTCACATTCTAAGGTACCGGGACTTAGGACTTCAACATATCTGTTTTGAAAGGACACAATTAAACCCATTAAGAAATAACATCTGAAAAGTTCTTGGCAATTAATAAACTTTTCCTATTATCATGAAGATAGAAGAAAGCAACAATAACGATCCAAATTTACACCCTATTATCTAAGTTGGTGGGCACTTAGTAAAGGTTGCCGATATGATGATTTGGTATGTGTTTTTATTTTTATTTTAGGGGTAAAAATAAGCTCAGTGAAGCCCTTGGCCAAAGTAACAATAGCATCTTAAGGGCAAGGAAGTATCCTTTTGTCCTTTCTTTGTATGATCCAGAATTTTCAAAGATATTTTTAATAAGAATTGAAATGCCAAGTGAATGAATAAATATATTTTGTGATGTTATTAAAATCTGTCATTGAACTTGTTATTAAGCTTACTTAAATTATGTTTAGAAGTAAAAAGTCTGAGAATCTCATCTGCTTTCAGATGGGCTTCTTTATCCTTTTTAGTAACAGGATCTCTCTGACCAAGGTGCAGAGTTTGGTAAGATGTTTATGGTCCCTATATGCCTCTCTATAAGCCATCACCTTCCCACCCAGTTATGTGATTGGCACTGCTCATTTTCTATTTCCTAAACTGAAAAAGGAGCAAAATGCCTTTCTTTGTACATTTTGATAGTGGTTTCGATAGTGATTTAAACATTTTGATAGTGACTTAAAAATGCAATGGATGAATGGGCATTGTGCCGAAACTGCATTAAATTGTAAGATTTATCAAGATGAAAATCTTCAGTTTAGAATTCAATGCAATCAGGGTGCTCCGAAATCTGTTGTAAGTAGAAAATCAGTTCCATTATCAGATTAGGAGGTGTATGTGAAGAAACTGAAGAAATACTTCACATTGAAACCTTATATTTTCTTAAATGTACTTTTTTAAAAATTGTAATCTGGAACAAACTGCCTTTTTTATATGTCTGTCAAAACCAATCCATGGCAAAAGACAGGTTGCAAAAATTTAGGCATGGTATACTGACAAAGAAAATGGTAAATAAACAAATTTAATCATTATATGCTAATTTGATGTAAACATAAGGAAAAAAGCAAATGAGAATTACAATAAAAAAGTAGTATGGAAAAAAAAGAAACTATTACTGTCTTCTATCTGGGAAAAAATTAGATACTAGAATTTCAGCAGAAAAAATGGCCCAGGCAGGTCTGGGAGAACATTTAGCTAGCAAGAAACTGTCCACAGAATGGGAATTCCAGGAATGCCAGAGAAGAGTAAGCCTAGGGAGAAGGAAGTCTGTGAGAGGAGCTGGAATACCAGGAAGTTGTCCTCAGGAAGGGAAAGTCTCATGTTGACTTACATTCTCAGTTAGCCACAGTTAAAATTCTAAGGTCAGTTAGGAGACGTAAAACTTAGAATAACACTTATTGAGATCTTTTAACCAGATATAACCAGATGTCTATTTTTTCTTTTTTTAAGCTTGGATCTTGGATGGAAATTGTCAAGAGAGAAAGCAGAGGGTGCTGGAAGGAACACTGAACCAAGGACTTGGGTAGCTCTGGGTTAAGATTTTTTATTTCTTATTATCTCTGCATTCTCCTTGGGATAATAATAATGTCTGAGGAGAGAGGGAACACTGGTACAGCCAACACTTGTTTGTCATTCCTATCAATACATCAACTTTTTAAATTAAAAAGAACAAAGTATTATCAGGAAAGAATTTCTTTGTAATGATTAAAGTTGTGGCCTATCATTATCGTATCAGCTCTGGATTCTCTGTGGAAAGTCACAGAGTTTCTCTGGTTTTCAAGTGTTGCCCTTGATGGTCTGTTCAGGACATGCAAATCTAAAATCATGTGATTGAGTTTATGGACTTGTTATTTTAATGAAGATAGATGTAACTCTAGATATAGACTTGTGATTCTGTGTGTGTAAGTATGTATATGTTATACACATACATACACACACAGAATGTATGTATATGTTATATACATACATGCACACAGAAAATCACAAGTCTATATGTATATACGTATACATACAGAAGTAATATTTCACAATCAGTTCAGCACCAACTAAACAGAATAGAGGCTGTCTGCAAATAACTAGTATGATCATACTTGTGCCTGTGTTTGAATATCAGCTCTGTAGAAAAAAACAAAACAAAACAAAAAACTGATAGACAAATAGATTCAAGTATAAAGGTGGCTACTCATATTTTCAGTAAACCAAATCCATATTCACACCATAAAAATGCAATCCCTGTCTTACTGTTCACTTGATCCTTCGTGAAGACCTAGTGAGTAGGAAGAAATCCATGCTTCTGGAAAGTACGTGATGGTAGGGCCTGCTTTTCGAGATCATAATTTCCACATGCGGTACAGGTCATGTTTAGACTACTTAGAACTTAGAATTGTTTGGTAAGTGTGTACATATTGTCATCCTTTGATTTACATGGAAGCTAACGAGCCTCTTGGGGAAAATTTTTTTTGAATAAATCCAGTTTAGATGTATAGAGTTCAAAAACTCATCCAATGAATCAAGGGAAGAAGCAGGGGAACTGAGAGAGTTCATGTGGGCTCTAAAGAGAGAATTCCCCCTTTGAGAAGAGTCTGGATTGGGATCAGATTGAGCAGCAAGGGTGAAATTGTTCTGGACGCAGTTTGTAGTAGGGGGCAGCATCAAGGCAGTGCCCCGGGGGTGAGAACATGGCCTCTGGACTCTTCTGAGAAGGGCTTCTAAACTGCATCCAGCACTACCATCTGTGGGACTTGGGAAATTACTCTGGATTTCAACATCTTTATTTGTAAAATTGAAGTGATGATAACAATAGTCCCTGTAACAAAGAATGGTTGAGGATTAATAAAGGAATTACATAAAGAACTTAATACATATTGTCTATTGTTACCCTGGATGCTCAGGTACATTCTGAAGAGGAAAGGCAAGTTGTTAATTTGTGAACTGAAAACCTAACAATGATAACAATAATAGCACCAACAATGACAACAACCTTACTATATTCTGTGTCATTTAAAGAGCCTGCTAAGGGTGCTCCATTCCCATTCCACCCAGGCTGGTTCCTCAGAGGAAAGCGTGCTTTCTTTTCCCTTCTAAAAGGGAAGTTTGGGTTTGATACTGGGAAATTCTGGGCTTCCCTAACTCTGAGAGAGAATGTGAAGACTTTGATTTGAAAGTTGGAAGTCCCCAGGCAAGAGCTCCTTATATTGAAGGACATGGGAACAACCCACATAAGGAAACAGGGAACACTGGAATGGCAAACTATTATCAGGGAAGAATATCTTTAAAATGGTTTGAAGTTGCTGCCTATAATTTCTTCAACAGTCTTAAGAATTGGCTTGGGGTTTGGGACAAGGCTGAGCAAACAAGAATGACCTAGGGAACAAGCAAGGCCCCATGACACTGCTCAGGCTCTGAGCCATAAGTCAAGGATATCATAGAGTCAAAGGCCTGGGTTTCATTTAGAAGTTAGAAGACTGTTTGGGTAAAGTCAAACAGAATTGAGTGCCAGGTCAGCATGCAGAAACAAGGTAGGAGGTAGTTGAGCAGTCCTAGGTGTGTCTGGCCTGCTAGCTACTCCAACAGTGCATGCAATAAGAGACTCCCTGTGACAGGGGTTGATTCCATGATATAGGGCTAAGCTTTCCTTGAGGAGTTGGGAAGAGGGAAGGAGTTTGCAGAAAATCACTTTGAAAAGGAGAGAGATATAAATAGCTTAAATTATTACTTTAGAAGTTGATTATTTGGAGTCTTTTTCCTATGTCATGCATTGATATAAAAAATAATGAATGCTAATAATAGCCAAAGGCCACTACTTTAAATTATTTACAAATGTCATAAGAAAGTTCTCAGAATAAGTAAGTCAGAAACACATGCACGCCCCCATCAAAAGTTAAATATGCAAGTTGGGGTGAGGATGAGGGTCCACGATTTGTATAAGCCTGGAAATATTTTATGTGAGAAGATTCACTTCTGTTTCTGAAATGCATAATATTGGCATCTTTATTATTTACAGTCTACTTGGTTTTGAGTTTGCATGTAATAGAGGTTACCGATGGGCTCGAGACCCACCTTTCAAAGTAGTTGGAATGTGTGTAGCAATGTGTTTTAGAACCACTGTTTTCAACTGGTCCTCCTATACCTGTCTTCCCATTAACATTACAGCATAAAGATGATCCATAACATACTTAAATTCTTTCCTTTAAATATCAGGATGACTCAGCCACACTGTCCTGTAAATAATAAGGTTTCAACATTTACAGATTACTCCTGTCAACTAAAAAGTGGTTAAAGTGAAAATTACCCAGTCCTGGCAGACATTCATGTGACCTAAGGTTTGGGTTTTTTCTTAGAATTTATAACCTTGACAGTTAATTTTGCAAGCCTCTTTTAAAAGCCTGTCATTTAGCACAAATTGACATTTAAGCAGCTTTTTACAGCTCTAGTATAAAAATGTTAAGACAGCTTGGGCTTTTTCCTATTAACATCACCTATTATTTATTATCATAGTCAGGGAAATGAATCATCAATTTCCCCCTTTCAACATTTTGTTAGGAATTGGAGGTAGTGGAGAAAATAGGACATCCTCAATTTTATTTCCTTCTTTTAAAAAGAAAAAAATAAACTACTTAGATTAACATTAAAATTTTTCATGCAACAAAAGACACCACAAAATGAATACACATTACAACCAAGTTATAATGAATCTAACAAAGAATTCATGTCCAGATTATATATATTATATTAATGTTATAATGTATTAATATGCTGATATATTAATATGATATATTCATATGTAGAACAACATGTGTTATTAAGAAAAAGGTAATGCAATAGGAAAAGCAGGGATATAAACTAGCAATTTTCTAAAGAAACTTTGAATGGGCATATAAAAAGATTCAACTTTATTAGTAATAAGAAAAATTCAGACTAACACAACAAAAATGCCATTTCATGCTCACAAGACTGGTAAAAATGTAAAGGTCTTAGAGAGGAAGATGGTGGAATGAAGAGGTCTCTGGACACTCAGGATTCACTGGACCCCACTTCCAATCCACTGCCAACTACTCTCAACCAAATTAGTTCTTAAGCTTGGAGGGTATGGGCAGGTGAGAGTCTGGCAAGAACTGAAGGGGAGAGATGAACTCAAGGAAACCCTGGGGATCTGAGCAAAAAATCCAGGAAGAGAAGCGGACCAGGAGCAGAATATTCTAGAGAAATATGGCCTGTGGAGCTCCTTGGTCCCTGACTGAGGGCTGCTATTCTTCCTGTCCTCTGAGGAGTTTTAGCAGAGCCAGGCAGATGCTCAAATCTTCCTGGCCTAAAATATGGGAGAATGATAACCTTTGATAGCACTTTTTGTTATGTTTTGTTTTGCTTATTGTTTTATTAATTTTATTTTTTCTACCCCTAGAGCATAGAGTTTTGTTAGTCTGAAGGGATACACATTTACTATACGGGGCTGAGGAGGAAACTTATAATGTCAATGTAGGACTTAATTCCTTTGGAAAGAAGAATATTACCTGGGTTGACAAATGGTGGAGAAATAGAAAGGAACTCAGTACATACAGTTACTGTATTCACATCTAAACATCCTCAAGGCTGGTGCCAGTCTTCCACTGCACAATCAGGTAGGTCCACGTTTGGTCACTTCCACAACAATGTTATCACTGTAAGGAGAATGCATCTCCTGAAATCCGAAACTGCTTCAGTGAAAAATACATCCACAAAATTTGGATACGACCTGAACACTATTTGTGCAGTATCTCAAGCCCCAAAAGATGAGTTAACTTTTGAAGGAAATCACTTTGAACTTGTATCGAATGCAGCTGTTTCAGTTTAGTACGTCATGACAGTTAAAAACAAGGACATTAGAAAGGTTTGTGGTGGTATTTGTCTCTGATCAAAAAGCAATTCAACAGGCAGAGAAATAACATCTGGGAACTGCCCAGGTACTACCCATTCAGTGAGATGCTAAATGGTGCTTAAAGACCTATTTGTGATACTTAAAGAACACCACTAAATTCACCTATTGAAAAATAAATGTGAAGGTAAAATAAAGGCATTTTGAGACTTTTAAAACAATTTTTCTAAGTCTTGGGTTAAAAGAGAAATCATATCTGAAATTATTGATAAAATTACTGATAAAATCAGAGTGCTACATTTCTCATCTATGGTATGTGGCCCAAAGCAATATTCAGCAAAAATGCATAGTCTTAAATGCTTTTATTACAAAACAAGATAAAATAAATGCAGTAAGCTTTCAACTCATGATGATAAAAAGTAATAAAATAAAAAATTATAAGTAAAGAAATTAAAGAATATAAAAATAAATAAATGAAACAGAAAATAACCCTTCCAAAGTAAGATAAAGTAAGTAAGATAAAGTTAGTGTTTTGAAAGCCTAGTAAAGAACTAGGGGAGGAGCTTAGTGGTAACACACTTGCTTAGCATGCACAGGCTCTAGATTCAATCCCCAGAAGGGAAAAAATAAATTAGATAGATAGATAGATAGATAGATAGATAGATAGATAGATAGATAGACAGACAGACAGGCTAAAGAACCACAGAAGCCTCTGGCAATTCTGATGACAGAGTAAGAAGATGACAGAAATAAGGATTTAAACATAGCCAAATATGAAGATAATACTTAAGAAATTATAGAATGATTCTATCTAAACTTTTAACAATAAACTAAACTTTTCAGAGAAAAGAATTATTAGAGATACATATTATCAAAATGATATCAGAGATGTAAAACTAGATAGACAGATTGCTATAGAAAAAAACAATTTAAAAAAATCTACCCTACAAAAAGGGATCAATCAATCCCAGACCATTTTATGAGTGAGTGCTACAAACCTTTTTAAGAAATATTTTTTAAAAATGTTTTATTTAAATTGTTTCAGGGCATAGAATAGATACAAAAATTCCTTACTTATTCTATAAGATAGCACAATACCAAAACAAACAAAGACTGCCCCAAATAGCCTTTCTCCAAATCTCACATAAGATTATAAAAGTCTTTTTGGAGAAATTATAAATCAACACTATCAGCAGATTACTACAATATGCAAGAATGATATAGCATGACCACATAGGACTTTTTTTTATGAGAATAAGATATAGTTAAATAATTAAACAATATGAAATATATTCATTTAATTATTCAAATACATTGGAAAACAGAGAAAATCTATGTGATTCACACAATAGGTACTAAAAAGAGAGTAGATAAAATCCCAAACATGATCTTAAAATAAACTCAGTAATCTAAGAATAGCTTGAGAATAGGATGCATTATAGGAAATTAAGTTGAGCTTTGTTTCTCTTCCTTTAGATTTACTAGTGAGGAATAAAAGACAGTTTTCTCTCTTCCAAAAGGTTAGCCAGTCCATAGCCTTGGTTTTCCATACCATAGATTGGGGTTTTGTATTTCTAGGTTGTAAGAGGAGGGCAGCACATGTTCTGTTTGACCCAGACATAATCAGGCCCTGAGAGTACAGGTCTCATTGTATGAGGGCATTTAAATTGGACTGTCCAAAAGGCAGGAGAGAGCTTTGATTTGGTGGAATGTGAAATGGTTAAACAGCTAGACTTAGAACTCAAATGAAGAAAACACCTCAGTTTTAAAGAGGTGGTGACTTGGAGGATTGGGGATAACCTGAGCTACTGGGATGACAGAGATCTTGTCCTCAGAAGGATAGATGTTAAGGGTTTGTGGGAGCTGAGCTGTCAGTACTAGAACTCCACACACTCATTAAGGGCTCTGTGAACTCTGCAGCCCATTATCCTAAAAATAGATTAGATTTCTATAGCAGTGCCAAATCAAAAATTACTAACAGATACCATAATGTTTTCCTTGTGCCTCAGTTCTTCTCTTTCCTGGGATGATACAAGAGCAAGATAAATATCACTCTACATATAGTAGGATCTGAACTCTAGATGAGGAACTCCATAAATATGAATCTAGGAGTTTATATAGGAAGGGAACAGCTGGTCCTCTGCTTCTGTGCTGAGGGAGGGAGAGAAAACTTTGCTTGTTGACATAAATACATTCTCCTTGGAAACAGAGGAGAAGAATCCTAAGTTCTTATCCTTTGGAATATAAATGAATGTTTATAAGACAAGACAAGAGTCTTTAGTGTACTGCCCTTAGAATGTCCCCATAGTTGGGGGAGGTAAGTTTATTATCTTTGGATAGGAACAGATGGCTCCTATTCTCATAGTTTGGAATTGAGGAGCAAACAGATATGGGATATTAGAGATGTCTATAGCATGCTACTATTATTTGCTTAGGAAGCTAAACTATGCAGAATATGGAAATATTCTCCTCCTGATAAGCAGATGAACAAAACACAGATTTATGATATTGGCATCTGGAGTAATCAAAATATAAAACATTGAGTCAAATAATAGAACAATATACTATCTATGATCTTATACATATGAAATTGGTATAAAGAAACTAACATGGCTATCTTCCAGGAAAGAGAATTAATATAGTAAGTAGTAAAGTTAAAAAATGACTTTCATTTTAACCGTGTATATTTGTTAATAAATTTGGGAGTGCATTTAAGCCTAATATCCAAAATTTCTTCTTTTCTCTATTTTCCAGATTTACTACAACAAATATATAGTAGTTTTATAATAGGTATTTTATGAGTCCAGTTTATTCATCGAATTTTCTTTAGACTTCAAGATAGCCATGAGAAAAGAAATTACATCTATTATCATTTTATATGTAATTATATTTATCATTTATTTTGCAAGGGAAATAGCATACCTAATCATTATAATGGTCGAGCAATGGGTTTTTGACTTATTAGAACTTGAGAAAACAGGGAGTGCTTCTTGCCCCAAACACATGTCCACCAACCACCAGGTCATGTGACTAAAATTCTATCATTTTTCTCCTGAAGCTCAGCTGAGCATATACACTCAAATATGTAAATCCATCCCTATCCTTCTCCCTCCACCAAGAGGGGCACTCCTAACCTGTCTAATTCAAACATGAATTCACTAATCATTGCATTTGCTTCTCAAATGAAAGATCCAGGAATCAGTGCACAGTAAGACCCTGGTGTGCTGGGGAGGAGAAGGTGAAGATAAGGGAGGTGGGGACATTAGTCATTGGAAATAAATTCCAACTTCTTTGCCCCTTAAGACCTCAGATTCTTCAGAGTCTAATTCTGTCCTAACTTTAGATAAGTACTCTCTCTATCCTCCAAACCTCAAATTCCCAGCTGTCAAAAGTCTCACAGGTTTAGGCTTTTAAAAATACTTGATGATCTTGGAGTGTTAAGTATGTGAAGAGTGGGGAAAAAAATCCCAAGTTCATATCAGTGTGTGGGAGACTAGCATTTTGGCTACTTTGGCTCAGGATTCCTGTTATTTGTACCAATCTAAAGATCATCTAATGTCCTGGGCAAAGTCAGGTAAGTCATTTCATATAGCACCCATATATTATCTGCTTGAGACAAGACAAATATGCTTATTTTACCATAGTGAATGAAAAGATTGATTACATTATAGCCACATATTAATAAATGTTCAAAGCCTTGAATTATTTTTCTGGTTACTGAAATGTGAGGAGGAGGCAAGTACTATTTTTGGTAACATTCACTATTCATATTGTTTATTTTAGATATTTATTTGCTTTTTATGAAATATTCTGATAAGATGAAGAGAAAGAATTCTTTGTATTTTCTTACAGAACCAAGTTAAGTGGTTAATTAATAACTTGGACAAGGTCTTTAAACCACTTCCCCACTGCCTAATGAAGAATAAGATGTCTCAAGATTTCTTTCTATTCCTGGCAGCAGAGTCCTGAAGAGAGAAACAAGCAGTGTTGCTAACATAAATCACTCTTGAAGAGATAAACTGCCTGACCTTTCTGGGGGCCGTTTGTATAACACTGAGTCCCAGGAGATTGGAGCTCTTAAGGGAACTTACTGTGCTTATATATACAATCTTTAAGTCTTTAATCTTGCCACTCCTTAAGAAAAGAAAAAGACACAGAGTTAGGAACATACTTTCTTGGGCCTATGTACCACTAGGGAAAAATAAAAGAGAGCCCTATCTTTCCATTTCCTAGCTCCAGCAATTCCTCTCTCTCATCTTTTCCCTTCACAAGTAGTTTTCTTGGTGGCAACATAGACATAAATTCTGCTCCTGAGAAAAGTATACTGCTATGCTCCTGTTGCATAGAATAAAACCTTAGGAATCTTCTGCAGTCCTCTTTTCTTCCCTACATTACCAACTGCCCCCTCCTCAATTAGATCAACCAAGTTCTACCTCCAATATATACATGTCAAACCCAACTGATTGTCACCACCTCTGCAAATACCGTCTCTTCACCACCACATCTCTTACCTGACCCTGGCAGTAACCTCCTACCTGGCTCCTACTTCTTCTATGGCCCTGTGTTCCACTCATTACAGGAGAGTCTGAATCATCTTCTGAAATGTAAATCAGATTTTATGTCTACCATGATCAAACCTGCTACCAACTTCTGAATATAAAAAGAATAAATTTCAAATATTTATTATGGTCTGGAAGACCCTATCTTTTCATTTTTAGTGCGTACCTCTGGTCTGCTTAATTTGGACTCTCCTACTTCACTGGTCCCTCGAACATACTTAGCTTACCACATTCCTGGAGCCCTTTCTTTGAATGTGCTTCCCCTGATTTTTTGCACAGCAGGCAACTTCATATCATTCAGGTCTCAGCTTACATTCTGACTTCTTGGTGAATAATTTTCTGAAAAGCCCCTGCCCCATCTACTATTACTCTATTCATTTAAGCATTGTATGTCATTATTGTTTAATTTTTCTTGGGATCACTTATCACACATGAAATTTTTATTTATCAAGTATATCACAACAATCAATAGGTGATTAACTTGTCAATCAATGTATAAAAGGATAAAGAAAATGCAGAATATATATACAATGGAATGCTACAATCATAAGAAAAGAAAAATCCTGCCATTTCCAACAACATGGAGAAACCTGAAAGACAGATGTTAAGTAAAATAAATCAAGTACAAAAAAACATTGTATAATTTCACTTATACATGGAATTTAAAAAGTTGAAATCATACAAACAGAGAATAAGAATGGTGGTTCCAGGGTGTATTAGCTTTTCATTGCAGTAACCAAAATAATTGACAAGAACAATTTAGAGAAGGAAAAATTTATGCAGTCTGTAGTCAGCTGACTCCATTGCTCATGGCCCAGGGTGAGGTGAACATCATGGATGAAGAGTGTAGCAGAAGAGCACTGCTCCATTCATAGTAGCCAGGAGGCAGAGAAAGGAAGAAGAAGGGATCACAGAGAAGATAAACCCTTCCAAGGCATGACCTCTGGGGTTCCACCTCCTCTAGCCACACCCTACCTGCCTACAGTTACCACCTAGTTAGTCCATTCAAAATAGGATGAACTGATTAAGTTACAGCTCTCATAATCCAAAAATACCACCTCTGAATATTCCTGCATTGACACAGGAGATTCAGGAGGACACATCATATACAAACCATAACATTGTGCCTCTGGTACCTGAAAGCTTATGTCCACCTCACAATCAAAATTAATTCATCTCCATGGGTCTCCATAGCCTTAACAGTCCAGAATTGCCCCAAAGTCCAAGTCCAAAATATTTTCTGATACTCAAGGCATACTCTTAGGTGTGAGGAACTTACAGATATCCAATGTACAATGGCACATAGTAAACATTCCCATTCCAAAAGGGAGATTTAAGAGCATAGAAAGAAGGGATGGGACCAAAGCAACACTGAAACTCAACTGGGAAAACATTGTCTCCAAGTCCAACATCTGGGGCACAAGTTGGTGAGATCTGAGTTCCAAAAGGCTTGGGTAGTCCTGTACCAATGGCCTTGCCAGTCACAGCCCACATGTCCTTTATCTTAGCCTGATTCTATTCACAGCTAGTAGTTTTCCTAGGCAGGTGTTCCATGTTACCGGCATTTCTTAATCTAGGACATCTCAACTACAGCTTTGGTTTCCTTCTCACAGTTTTATACATTGCCATCTCAGAGGCTACCTACAAGAATTCCAACCCTGCTACACTTTTTCTGGCCTCCCAGGACTTCCTTTGAATCTCAGTGGACGTATCTATCACCCTATAGCCACTGTATCCTACAATCAGCAGTAATTGCACACCCTGGGACCGTGCTTTCAGTGACCTCTGAGTGCCTGGGTGGCTAAGCACTGTGAGACAAATTTCTGGGCCTCCCTGTGTGAGCAGGGTGACCCCTATGGTTTCTTTTCTCTCTTTTTCTTAAAATATTTATTTTTTAGTTGTAGGTGGACAGAATATCTTTATTTTATTTTTATGTGGTGCTGAGGATCCAACCCAGTGCCTCACGCGTGCTAGGCGAGCATGCTACCACTGAGCCATAAACCCAACCCCATGGTTTCTTTTCAAAGGAAATTTTACTTTTACACTTGAGCATATGATGGGTGTGGTCTTGCCAATTCATGAGATGTCCTCAAAACATGTTTTCTATTGTCTCTATGTAAAACACTTAGCTTCTCTTTAGTAGTGGTAATCTCTTCAACAACCACATCTTCCTTGGCCCCAGTCTTACATGTACTTCTCTGGCCATATTTCAAGTTTCTAAACTTCTTCTCCTCTGCTATCTGTCCCTGATTCTCACAGTAAACCTGAAAGCCAATAGGAGTCTCCTTACCACTGCCTGAATGCTGTGCTGCCTTGAAATTTCCCCCACCAAATTAATTCCAGCCCCTGTAAATTTGTCCTCAAACAAAAGCACGTGGACAAATGTTGACAAGTTCTTTGCCAGAGTGTAACCTGAATTAATTTTAGTTAAATTTCCAATAAAGTCCTCGTTTTCTTCTGAAACCTTATGAGAACAATCCTTACTGCCTGCAGTCCTATTGGAATTCTGGTCTTCTGAGCTCTCATCAGCTCTCATCATTAATCTCTGCTTACAACATTGTAAGATTAATCCAGCCTGAATTGCCAAACTTTTCCAAGTTCTTTCTGCAAACCAGTTCCAATTATTCTGAACCACATGGCCAGGTTAGTTATGGAAATGACCAATCTCCTGAAACCAATTTCTGTGTTAGTCAACTTTGCACTGCTGTGACCAAAAAACCTGAGAAAGAGGAGAAAATTTTGGCTCACAGTTGCAGAGCTTCAGTTCATGGTTGACTAACTCCATTGCTTTGGCCCAAGATGAGGCAGAACATTATGGTAGAAGAGCATGGATTAGGAAAGCTGGTCAGTTCATGACCACCAGGAAGAAGAGAGAACTTGAATGCCAGAGACAAAATACAAACCCCAAGGGCATGCCTTGAATGGCAATTCATGTTTAATTCAATGATTACTCTCACTAGAATTATTTAGATTTTTCTAAATACCACAGTTTACAAGAGATTTCCCAAATAGCCTCTGCTTACTTCTTTGTTACTCTCCTGGGGCGAGTCAACATACATCAGTCCTGTACCTCACACGGAGTCCCAAGTATCTGGAATATTCATAAGTAATAGCAATGTCTCATTCCTAAAGATAAACTAAATCAAAACACAGACCAATCTTCAGTCAGAGATGCAATAAAAGTTTAATGGTCCCAAATTCCCCAAACTTCTTTTCCATATCCACTGATGATGATACCAGTAAAAGTAAATGAATGATGTACTGGATCCAAAATGTGTGCACAGCACACAGATAGTCCAGAACAGTCAGTTCTGATGGAACTCTATGTGGATAATTCCTAGGCCCCTCTGATGGCAGCATAAATACTCATAACCAATGAACTCCTAAGCTCATGCAGTTTTTTCAGCTGCTGACTTGATAAAGGAGAAAAGAGAAAGTAACATCTTCCAACTCTAACTTTAGTAACTTTCTGATAAATATTCTAGGCAAAAACCTATACAATAATTTTTAAATGTTTTCTTTTGACCATCTTGCCTCGGAGGCTAAAGCTCTGCTGCTCCATCTTTCCAGTTCAAAGTCATTTGTATTTCATCAATTATTAGGCACCTATTTTATTTGAAAATGTCTTAAGGCTTTCTTAATTATTTAAATACTGAGGAATATAATCTATATAAACTTGTGTGAACTTCCAGCTTAAAAGTTAAACCTTTTAACAATATTCTCAGATAGGCAGGTTTAAGAATTGTACCATAAAGGTGCCAGAAATGTGTAAAGAGAATAAGAATGTTTAAAGGAAAAAATAAAAGGTAGTTCTGTTATTAGTACCCATTAAATTTGTTTGAGAATACAATCTAGATATTAGAAGTCATCATTCTTTCTGCCTTTCATTCACAAGTCTGTCCTCCTAAAACTCACTCCTTCTAGGCTATGCAGGGTTACACTGTGAGTCTGCCTTCTGAGTGACCAGAGTGCCTAAGGAGGTTTTCGCAGAAAAAGAGGACAACTTCCAAACCTGTGTGCTGCTGGCTACTGTTCCATTATAGTTCTACAGGCTGCTTTAGAGCTGAAACCCTGAATTCTGGATTGTATGCAAAATCTACAGTCTTTTTGGGTGACTGTTAATATAACAACTATATGAAATTCCAATCCCTATGTGATCCAGAATTAAATAAATACAGAAAAGTGGTTTTGTATGTATATTTTTCTAGGAAGGAAGACTAGAGAGGCTATTAGAAGTTCAGAACTAACTGATCAATATTATCTGTGTGCTCCCTTTTTCTACATTCGTTTAGTTTGACTCATCCTCTTTTTTTTTTTTTTTTTTTAGTATTGGGGATTGAACTCAGGGGTACTCACCACTGACTCATCCTCTTGCTTCAAACTCAGGCCCCAGGGCGCACCCAGATTTAGATGCAAACCTCACTCTGACCAGTTTGGCTAATCCATCTCATTCCAGCCTTTAGTGATTCTTACCCATTGTCCCCCAGGCACTTTTTCTCTCATTCTTCTCCTTTATTTCCCGTTTGCACACTTTGCTGAAGCTTTTGCTCCTGTCCCAATGTCAATATGCAAAGCCATATTTCAATAAGATGTTCTGAACCTTGACCCAGTTCTCATGATCCTACTTATTATAAAACTACTTTCCCTTTCTGATTTCAAAACACATTATTCTAAATGGATCCCATTCATTTGATACTCTATGCTATTGAAGGTTCTATGGAATTGGCTAGGAAAAGAACTTATTTTTGTTAGATGCTTATGATTTTAAACATACACAGTCCAATCAGGAAAAGTATTTTGTATCAGCCATAATGGTCCATAAATAAATTCTTGATATGAGGAAACAGACTTGGGAAAGAAGAGTCTCTCAGGTCTAACAGGAAACTCCTGGTAAAGTCCTAGATTTCAACATTGGAATGAGCAATTTGGACAACCTAAAAGTCCTACCTATAGAAATGAACTATTCTGTTTAAAATTCCAGAGAATATTTATCTTTAAATTCAATAATAGTTCATACATTCTTCTACTCTGAATTCTGGCATATGTATAATACACAAGTAATATTATACATTGCTACAACTAACATTTATTCCAAAGATAGTAGCCATATTATTAATTAGCCAATTAAAATTCAGTAATATATATACCTGCAAATTGTAATAATTCTTTTACCATTTTAAGTAATATCCTCATCTCTTTTAGGTAGAATCATAAGATGATTCATCAAGTTTCCTGTCCCCTGATTATTCAGTCAAATACTATCTAGGTGCTATTGCAAAAGGATTTTTGAAGATCTGAAGTCCTGAAGTAATTGACTTCAAGATCTAGAAAAGTATAAGTGGGCCTGACCTAACCCCATCAGCCCTTTATAAGCAGCATTGTCTCTGGAAGAGACAATGTAGAGGAAGAGACAATGTCTGGAAGAGACAATGTAGAGGAAGAAATAAGAGATGAAATAAGAAAATAACTCAGTGCCCATTGGCTGGCCTTGAGGTTGGAGAGAACCACATTCAAGGACCAAAGGCAACCTCTCAGAGCTCCAAGAGACACCCAGGCAACAACCAGCAAGGAAATCGTGACCTCAGTGCCACAACTACAAGGTTGTCACCAACAACCTGAATGAGCTCCCTAAGGCAGCTAGCACTTTGATTTCCACTTTGTGAGACTCTGAGAATCTAGCCATGCCATGCTAGACTTCTGATCTACAGAACTCAGCTTATACATAAGTATTGTTAAGCCATTATGTGGTACTTTGTTACACAGTAATAGATAACAAATGCACTGTCTTCCTGGGACTTTATGTGTCATGCTTCTTTTGTGTCCAATATTTTCATGCAGTTTTGTACAAAGATTCAAAATCTGACTCGCAAGGGAAACCAGCAAGGCCACTAGGTGACCATCAGGAGAGGTATATTGATTATTCTAAAGATCATTTGTTGAGTTACGACAATCTGTTATAGGAAAATGACTCACATGGTTTATTAACAAGCCTCAACTGAATAATTTAAAACTACCTAACCAAAATGACTAACAATCGCTGTTGAGACTAGGGTACATGTTAGAAGTTTTAGCAGATCTCTGATGAAAGTTAATGCTAGTTTTACAGTAAGCAATTTTCTAGCGAAAGAAAGTGATTGTGAAAACAAGGAGACACACCTATGTTAGAGGATTCCAAAGAAACACACAAATAAATTCAAACCCACTGTCCCTGAACGCATCACAACAATGCTTGATTATGCTTACTTTTCCCCAACTTTCTGCCTTCCTTTTAACAGACTAAGTATAACTGGAGGATGTAGATATCAGTGGTCCACTGGGACCACAGAGAAAGTATATTAATGAGGATTCCTCTGGGAAAGGAGTACACAGTTGCTTCCACTCATAGTCTAGAAATAGCTCAGCATGATTCTTCAATTAAAAATTAACCAAGTGAATAAGACCCTGCAATATAAAACAGTGAAAGAAAATTAAACATCTCCCCAGGGGAAAGCCTACAAGTCATAAAATATTAAAACATAAAATGGTGAATATTTACAAACATCATTTCCAAACTCAAGCTTGTTGATGACTTATTCCCTAGGGAGCCATAGGACTGTATAAGAGTTGAGCAGAGCTTCCCTTCCCCAGAGTGCACCAGAATCATTGCAGGGAGGTAGAGGGGGGGCTGATAATTAAATACCTCCCAGAACTCAGCCCTGGAAGTGCTGACTCAGAAGAACTGGGGTTCTGAAGGCCTGACCTGAGCATTATGACAAATAACTTGGGGTTCTGACGGCATATAGTCCAAGAAGCACTGTAAACAACTTCCTGATAATTGTCTGTCAGGTCAAGTTGTTCTTATGATGTACCATGCTTACTTGGAGCTGAACTTGTATTTTTGAATTACTCAGAAACTTCCCAGTTTTCTTAACCAGTTGCAGATTAAACCTTCCTAAGAAGAACTAACTTTAGGAAAAAACATTGGTGAATAAAACTTTTCTCATTTCTATTTCCTTTATTCACTTAATTTGATATAATTTATTTATTTATTTAATAATTCAACAGATTATAAGAGGCTATTTTATGTGTCACTCACTGGACAAGGTCCTGGGGATTCAAGTGAAAAAGAAGAAATAGCCTTTGCTCTCATGGTACTCACTGCCTTGTGTTGTTAGTAAGCAAATATAATACAATATGCTAAGTGGCAATTTGGGAAAATACGAGGAGAAGAAAGAGTGGTTTAGGCAGGGATAACAGCTCATACAAAACCTAGAGTTAAGAAAAAAAGTTTAGTATGGTGGAGAGAAAAGGTCTGTCTACATGTACATACCTGTCTGTCATGCGCATGCTGTGTATTAGGGAGAATAGTGAAAGGTGAGATCAGAGAAGAAAGCAGAGGCCAAATTATGCTTCCCTTAAAGGCAATTCCATCTTATCAAAGTGTGTGGTAAACCTGCCCAAAGCCATTCTCCCCAGAGAGTTCTGTTCACATGAAGACAAAGAAGCTGGACACTATTTCAAGTTGTGTTTTAAAGACATCAAGGTTTTTTACCAGCTTAATATTTCTTGATGGAGCATTTCCTGTGTAAAATCATAAAAGTGGAGGACTTTTCTCCCTTTTCTCATATAACATGAAGGAGCCCATTTGTCTTAACAGTTTTCAGGAGGGATTGGTTCAGTAGAGAGTGATCCATAAAGATAGCTATGTGTGATGCCAATATCATCAGGCTTCCAACTCACAATATTCATAGACCTCAGAAGCCAACTGCACACCCACAGCAATGATCTCTTTATGTTTTACATATTCTTTTGGGAGGCAGCATCAGATAGAACATCATTCTATCCTTCTTCCTATTGAATGCCTTTATCTGGATTTGGCAAGTTTATCCCGTTCAAGACAAAGTTATTCTGGACTGGATTGAAGAACTGAGTTGTAATTCTGGAAATAAGTAACTTGGTGTAGGAAAAAGAGGTGGAGGTGATCATATGAAATGGAACAAAGGAAAGTGTGAGGATGAAACACTTGATTTGCCAATAAGGAAGTAACTAGTAACATTCTAGGGAAGGGTGATGCCAATATATAGAACAATAAAAGTTAATGCACTTCACGTGAACTGAGGTAGTCAACAGAGCTCAATCTTAGCCTGTGAGCTGGATATACAGTTACATGCTGCATAATGATATTTCCATCAACAACAGACTGCATACACAACAGGGGTCCCAGAAAAGTCTATCACCTATTGATATCATACACTTTAATTTGCACAAGTACATTCAATAGTGTTTATGTAATGATGAAATTGCCTGATGACAAACTTCTCAAATGTATACCATACCCATTGTTAAGTCACATCACCCTATTTCTCTTGCTCTTCGAGAGCAGCTTCACTCTCCAGGCCTTTCTTCACTACTCTGTATGGAGACTGACTTGTAAAAGTTGCATCTTGCACAGTGTTGTTTTGTGGATTCCAGTTGAGTGTAGCAATAGGAGGCACTAGAATCAGATTAAAATGACCGAGAGGAAAGTAAGACTGAAATATCTGTTTCTTTGTCCATAGTTTGATTCTTTGCTTCTACCAAAGACCACAATTCCTGGCAGGCTGACCCTCTCTCTCCTCTGCTTCTTTTTCTTGAGGCTTCAGTTGTAGAAGGGTAATGACTCCCTATGATTGCTAGCTCTATAGAGCTTCATCATTCCTTGCTAGCTCACTTTAACCTTGCCTTCCTTGCCTGCATCTTTGTAAATGGCACTTTTATTAAACTTTCTTCCTTTACTTGATTTAAGTGAGCCATTTATTTCCTATCTGGATCCTGACTGGAGTAACCCTACACAGACTACAAGCTTTTTACATTAACAGTAGAGAGGTAGCCTGATTTTCAGCCATGATTAAAACAATAATTGTTGTTATAAACAGCCACATAAAAATTAAAGTTCATTTCTCATCCTCATTTCTCATCCTTTGTCCATGATTTTAAAACTCAGATCTTACCTAGTCTGCTGGAATAATAATTATATATAATGAATGTAAGTATGGACATTTACTGCCAAATCCAAGTTCAAATCATATTCTTGAGTATTCGAGGACCAGATTTTAAAAGTCTTCAAGTTGAATGACTCAAGCCTCATTAGATTAATTGGCTCTCTTTCTTTCATATAGGTTCCAGATTCTTCAAACTACTCCCCCCCACACCATAAATCATACATAATAAAGAGCCTATCTCCTTTCAGGAGAGAAACAATCATTAGTGAAAGGTATATTTCCAATTTAAAAGAGTAAATTCTATTACCTGTAGATATAAAAGCATCAGATGGAACCTCAACTTTTGGGTCAAGCCATTGAGTGGCTTGACCCAAATTTAGCAAGCTTATCTCATTCAAGATAAAGTTTTTCTAACCACATTCATCCAGTTCAAGATGTAGATTTTCTGAACTAGAATGAAGATTTGAACTATAGTTCCAGGAAAATAATTCGAAGGTGGGAAAAATGTAGGAAAGATCATTTAATGTATATAACAAAGTGTGTGAGTAAAATAAATATTTGATTTATCAATAAGGAAGTAGTTAGTGACACTGAAGAGGGTAGGCTCAATAGGAGACTAGTTCTGTATCAAACTGAATGAGTAGGCATAAGAGGAATGAAAATAGTGATTACAGTCCACACATAAAAGTAAGTGGCTGAAAAGAGGGAAAATAGTCATAGAGGTGATTGATGGTTCTATACAATGCTATGGACTACTGATTGGCAAATTACTATTCTTAATTGATTCAATCATTATAAAAGATAGTGTTAGATATCTTCATGCTCATGATTACTTTCTAATTAGAAGGATTTTTGTGAAAAGGAAAGAATCCTATTTTATGTTACTCTGTAACCTGGCAGCTAAGAGACCTTATCTCTCTAACCAATTACTAATTCAGTCAATAGAAAGGGCTAAACCTAAGGGAAGGTTTTTGTTATGTGAGGAAAATGCAGCCAATGGGGGAGATGAATTGATCATGTTAAAAGAAAGACCTTGCTGCTCCAGAGTTCCTGAGGACTGGCAGGAGCCACAGAGGGCCCAAATCTGCCCTCAAGAAACTCCATGGGTTTCCAGCCAAGGGTTGACCAGAGACTGATAGCTACCAGCCACAGGGGAATGCACACCCAGGGTAAGAGTCACTGCAGAGACCCCAGCGAGAGGCAGTCCCCCCAAGTGTGGCCTGGGCCTGCCCCAGTTCCGCTCCAGAGTTCCTGCAGACCTGCAGGAGCTGCAGAGGGCCCAAATCTGCCCTCAGGAAACTCCACGGGTGTCCAGCCAAAGGGAGACCAGAAACATCTAGCCGCTAGCCACGGCGGGGGGCACACACTCAGGGTCAGAGTCACCACAGAGACCCCAGCATGAGGCGGCCACCCCAAGTGTGGCCTGGGCACGCCCCAGTTCTCCAGAGTTCCTGCGGACTGGCAGGAGCCACAGAGAGCCCAAATCTGCCCTCAGGAAACTCCACGGTGTCCAGCCAAGGGTTGACCAGAGACTGATAGCTACTAGCCACAAGGGAATGTACACCCAGGCTAAGAGACACCTGCAGAGACCCCAGCATGAGGAGGCCCCCACCCAAGTGTGGCCTGGGCCTGCCCCAGTTCTGCTCCAGAGTTCCTGGGGACAGGGCCTAGAGAAGGTTGCACACAGATTCTCCTGCTTGTGACCCTGCCTCAGACCTGGGCCCGCACCCAGTTCCGCTCCAGAGTTTCTGTTCACCAGCAGGAGCATAAGAGAGGGACAAAATAGCCCTCAGGGACTGCCATAGAAGCCCAGCCAAGGCCACTCCCACTGCCCTCTAGTGGTATGTCCACTACCTCCACCACCAACTTTAGTGGCAGTAGTGCCCATCTGGGGACACTGGGGGAACAGAAGTAGCTCCAAGGTGAGACAAAGGTATTCTGGAGTGTCAATACAAGATTATACGATAGAAACCACAATACCTCAGATGGGTATTGAAAGAAAGGAAGATACACAATCAACATGAGAAAACAAGGGAAGAAAGTGCCCCAAATAAAACTTGATACCACTGTAACAGAATCCATTGACAATACAGTTGATGAAATGTCAGAGAAAGAATTCAGAATGTACATAATTAAAATGATCAGTGAATTAAAGAATGACATAAGTAAGCAATTACTGGAAAAAATTGATCAATCCAACAAAGAAATAGGAGAGCAAATAAAGGCAATCATTGATCTTTCTAACAAAGAGATAAGAGAGCAATTACAAGTAGCAAAAGATTACTTTAAGAAAGAGCTAGAGATCATGAAAAAAACCAATCAGAAATTCTTGAAATGAAGGAAACAATAAACCAAATAAAAAACTCAATGGAAAGCATCACCAGCAGATTAGATCACCTGGAAGACAGAACCTCAGATGATGAAGACAAGATATACAATCTTGAAAATAAACTTGACCATACAGTGAAGATGGTAAAAAATCATGAACAGAACATACAAGAAATATGGGATAGCATCAAAAGACCAAATCTAAGATTTATTGGGATAGAAGAAGGTGCAGCATTTCAAACCAAAGGAATGCACAATCTCTTTAATGAAATAATATCAGAAAATTTCCCAAATATGAAAAATGAAGTGGAAAATCAAATATAAGAGGCTTACAGGACACCAAACATACAAAATTTCAACAGATCTACACCAAGGCACATTATAATGAAAATGCCCAACATGCAGAATAAGGAAAAAAATTTAAAGGCCACAAGAGAGAGGAACCAGATTACATATAAGGGGAGACCTACTTGTATCTTAGCAGATTTTTCAACCCAGACCCTCAAAGCCAGGAGACCATGGAACAACATATTCCAAGCTCTGAAAGAAAATGGATGCCAACCAAGAATTCTATATCCAGAAAAACTGAGCTTCAGACTTGATGATGAAATAAAAACCTTCCATGATAAACAAAAGTTAAAAGAATTTACAGCAAGAAAGCCTGCACTACACACCATTCTTGGCAAAATATTCCATGAGGAGGAAATGATAACCAACAATGAAAATACACAAAGAGAGGAACTATACTAAAGGAAAGACCATTCAAAAGATAATACAAATCAAGGTAAAACCCTAAAACAAACCAAAATGACTGTAATTACAAATCATATTTCAATAATAACTCTGAATGTAAATGGCCTAAATGCACCAATTAAAAGACATAGACTGACAAACTGGATTAAAAAACAATACCTAACAATATGCTGTCTTCAAGAGACTCATCATAGGAAAAGACATCCACAGACTGAAAGTGAAAGGCTGGGAAAAAAACATATCACTCACATGGACCCCCGCAAACAAACAGGAGTTTCCATCCTCATATCAAAAAGTGGACTTCAAATCAAAGGTGGTGAGAAGAGATAAAGAAGGTCATTTCATACTTCTTAAGGGAATCATACCAACAAAACATAACAATTATAAATATCTATGCCCCAAATAATGGGGCTTCTATGTATATCAAACAAGTCCTTCTCAAATACAAGAATCAAATAGACCACAACACAATAATACTTGGAGACTTTAACACAGCTCTCTCACCATTGGATAGATCTCCCAAACAAAAACTTAATAAAGAAACCATAGATCTCATTGAAACTATCAATAATTTAGACTTAACAGACATATATGGAGTATTCCATCCATCAATGAGTGAATACACTTTTTTCTCAGCAGCACATGGATCTTTTTCCAAAATAGATCATATGTTATGTCACAAAGCCAGTCTTAGCAAATACAAAAAAATAGAGATTCTACCCTGCATCCTATCTGACCACAATGGAATAAAATTACAAATCAATGACAGATTAAAAAATAGAAACTATTCCAACACCTGGAAACTAAATAATATGCTATTGAATGATGCATGGATAACAGAAGACATCAAGGAAGAGATAAAATAATTCTTAGAGGCAAATGAAAACTCTGATACAACATATCAAAAGCTCTGGGATGCCATGAAGGCAGTGCTAAGAGGAAAGTTCATTGCACTAAACTCATTCATTAGAAGAAGTAAAAGTCAACAAATAAATGAATTGACTCTTCATCTCAAAGCCTTAGAAAAGGAAGAACAAATCAACACCAAAAGAAGTAGAAGACAGGAAA
>CM053407.1:35548858-35572366 GCA_028644305.1 Xerus rutilus
CTCCAGGACATATAAAGAACTCAAAAAACTTAACACCAAAAAAAAAAACAAAAAAAAAACCAAACAACCCAATCAATAAATGGGCCAAGGAGCTGAACAAAAACTTCACAGAAGAAGATATACAATCGATCAACAGACATATGAAAAAATGTCCAACATATCTAGCAATCAGAGAAATGCAAATCAAAACTACCCTAAGATTTCATCTCACACCAGTCAGAATGGCAATTATTAAGAATACAAACAACAATAAGTGTTGGCAAGGTTGTGGGGAAAAAGGCATGCTCATACATAGCTGGTGGAACTGCAAATTGGTGCAACCAATCTGGAAAGCAGTATGGAGATTCCTTAGAAAACTTGGAATGGAACCACCATTTGACCTAGCTATCCCATTCCTGGGTCTATACCTAGAAGACTTAAAAACAGCATACTACAGTGACACAGCCACTTCAATGTTTATAGCAGCTCAATTCACAATAGCTAAACTATGGAACCAACCTAGATGCCTTTCAATCTATTGATTGAATAAAGAAACTGTGGTATATATACACAATGGAATATTATGCAGCAATAAGAGAGAATAAAATTATGGCATTTGTAGGTAAATGCATGGAGTTGGAGAATATCATGCTAAGTGAAGTAAGCCAATCTCAGAAAACCAAATGTTGAAGTTACTCATTGATAAGTGGATGCTGATCCATAATGTGGGGAAGGACATGGGAACAATGGAGGAACTCTGTTCACAGGGGTGTAAGGGGGAAGAGGGCATGGAGACAGTAAAGGTGTTGGGATATGATAGCCATCATAGCCCTAGCCTTATGAATGACTGCATGTATGTTGTGATTCTATATCACTTACAACCAGAGAAATGAAATGTTATCCTCCATCTGTGTACAATGAATCAAATTGCACTCTGATATCATGTAAACCTAAATAGAACAAATAAATAAATTAAATATGAAAAAAAGAAAGACCTTGAGTGAGAGACAGGGAGAGAGTTTCCAGAGGTAGTGACCAGATACAGTATGAGAGCCTTCCAGTACCTCCTATCACTGTTGATAGAAATTGTTTCCATGCTTCCTTTTCCTCAGGCACATTAATCTTCCTTCTCCTTCCATTTCCCAATGATTTTTCCATTTCTCATTTCCATTTCCTCTCTTCTACATACTCATAAATAATATAGAAGTGAATATAAATAATATTAACTTTTGAAAAGCAGGTGATTGAATGTTTTATGTTTATTACCTCTTATTTTTGTAGCTCTAGAAGATATATTTTCCCTTGAAAATCAGACTGAACTATGTGAAATCTAAAAAAAATTGATCTGGTATGTCAAGAATAGAATGGTGGTTATCAGAGGCTGGGGAGCTTAGGAGTGAAGAGGGATGGAGGTACTAAGGTACCTTAATGTCGAGGTACTAAGTCACAGCTGGACAGAAATAAGTTCTGGGGTGCTACTGGACAATAGTATGACCATAGAGAATGATAATGCTCTATTTCCAAAAAACTAGAAGAAAATATATTGAACATCTTGCCACAAGGGAACAATAAATGAGGAGATAGATACGCTTATTCTAGTTGAATGTTATACAATGTATGCATGTATCAGAATAGAACATGGTACTCCATAAACATACTATTTTTACAAGTCAATTAAAAATAAATTAATTCAATAAAACCATAAAAAACCTAATTTCAAAAATTTTCCCAATTTATTCTTAGAAAAATAATTTGTGTTTTGGTGGAGAGGTAAATAACTTGTGGCAAGACACATTATGATATATTTATAATTGAAACATGGACTCCAGAGTCAAGTGGGCCAGAATCAAAATCACGAACCCACCATTTACTGGCTGATAAACTTTGATAAATTTACTTGGCTATGAAATGGCCCTATTATTTTCTTCTTCAGAGTGGTTTTAAGTTAACTGGGGGAATAGTAGAGTCTTAGCTGAATATCAAGTATGAGGCAAACATTCAATCAACAGTACCCATGGCCATTATTAGCTACATCCTAAACTTCCTGAACACTTCAACTGTGCCAAGAAAAGGTACCTTTAGACATTTAGATTTTTATGACCCTAGTGTATAGGTAAACTTACTGCTACCATTATTCTCATTATCCTCATCTAGAATTTTAAAAAGAAGAGAAAGAAACGGAATCAAACCCTGTCTCCTGACAATATGCAGAGTAACTACTGATGTCAGCCAAATGTCCCCAAGATGGAGCAGTGTTGAAAAGCAAAGGCTGCATGTATTGATTTGACAGTTCAAGAGCTAAATAAGCATATCAATTTTAATTTACTTCCCAAACACTAAGCTGTCACTCAAGATCATTGTTATGCCAATTATCTGGCATTAAAGATTGTTATGATTTCTGACATCAAATGCATAGTAGAACATTGTTTTAGAGTGACAGTTCAGTGGAAAATTCCCAGTACTTTCCTCCTGCAATCTGGGCTGGTGAGGTTTAATTAAAACAGCCAAATTACAAGCTGCCTCTGAAGATTTTATAACAAAATTACTGGCTGGCCTTTAGTGATAATGGTTCCACAGACCATTGCTTGTTGTCACATGAGCTTACTTGGATATAAAAGGATTGGTCATTGATTCGGTAATAGAAGCCAAGGCTTTTTATTGCTATCATCTTTCCTGCTTTTACTGGCAACGAAAGTACAAGATTTAAAGTTTCGGTTGTTCTCATAAACATGCCCAATCAGGGTAAAGCAAGGGGAAGCACTGACACTTAAAGGTCATCCACTTGAAAAAAATGCATCAAAAGCTAAATAATGTAAAATCTTAAGGACTTTGAATTCTATTCCAAATACTAACAGAAAAATACAGTTTTGTCTGGGCACAGGCAAGTCATTTTGGAGCCCTCCTGCCTCTGTCTGCCAGCTCGGTTTCAGCTGCTCACAGAATGGGAAAGAGGTGGCCGATGCTTCAGTGCTACTTGTCAGTAAGGATGCAAATGGAGCACCAGCCTTCTTGCTTTGGAGACCATTTGCTCCTCAGACAGAGCTCTGAAATTTTAGAGCTGGAAAAGTCTATCTAAGAATATGACTAGTCCTCTCATGCTAGACATTAGCTTGAAGTCTTGCTAAGGAAATATATACTCTTCAGTCCTGTTATGGTTTGGAGAAAGCTCATGTGTGAGACAACATAAGAAGGTTTTTAGGAAAAATGATTGGGCTACAGCCTCAACCTAATCAATGAATTAATCCCTGGTGGGTTCATTGAGTGGTAACTGAAGGCAGGTTTGGTGCGGCTGAAGGAAGTGGTTCATTGGGAGCGTGGTTATGAGGTATATATTTTGTTATCTGGAGAGTGGAGTCGCTCTGCTCTCTGATCACCATGTAAGCTGCTCCCCTCCACCACACTCTTCTGCCATGATGTTCTGCTTCACCTTGAGCCCCAAGGAATAGCGCCAACCTTCCATGGACTAAGACCTCTGAAACTGTGAGCCCTCAAATAAACCTTTCTTCTTTTACGATTGTTCTGGTGAACTCCTTTAGTCACAGTAGCAAAATAGCTGATTAAAACAAGTATGTTCCTTTATTCTATTTTACACAAATTTATTTACATTCTATTTTATTATCTCTAAATCCTTTGAGGCTTTAACCTACAGTATCAAAATAGGCTCCTGTCTTTTCTCCTAACTGGCTCAGACTGGCTACCTAGGCACCAACCAAATAATACAGCTCCACCCTTCTTAATTTTTCTAGTCACAACTCTAGTGTCTTATTATAGCTATAAAACTGCACAAATTTGTAGACTGTATAATTAAGTAATCTCAGAATCAGGTCAAACTATGAAAAATAAGCAACTGATCAAATTTCTTTGTACATAAGTGGACTTAATATAACCTCTTTGGAAATACATCTGATTTTCAACAAGGGCAACAAAAGCATACATTGAAGAAAGAAATGTCTCTTCAATAAATGATACTTGGAAAACTGAATATCCATATGCAAAAAAAGAAAAAGAAACTGGATTACTATCTCTGACCACATATAAAAGCAACCAAAAATAAATCGAAGTCTTAAACGTAAGATCTGACACTGTGTCAGAACTAAAAGAAAACTCAGGGGAAATACTTCTTGACATTGAACTGTACAAAGATTTTTTTTTTGAATGTGACCCCGAAAGCACAGGCAACAGAAGCAAACATTGGTAAGTGGAATTACATCAAACTAAAAGCTTCTGTACAACAAAGGAAACAATCAAGAGTGAAGAGAAAATCTACAGAATGGGAGAAAATATTTGCAAACTATTTATTGAACAGGGAATAATTTCAATAATATGTAAGGAACTCAAAAAAACTCAATAGCAAAAGAAAAACATCTGATTGAAAGTGGGTGAATAACCTGAATAGGCATTTCTCAAAAGAGGATATATAAATGGTCAACAAGCAAATGAAATAATGCTCTCAACATCACTAATCATAAGGGAAATACAAATTACCTCCTCCAGTTAGAATTGTTATTATCAAAAAGACAAAAAAAAATTGTTGGGGGATGGTGCATAGAAAGGAAATTCTCATACGCTATTGGTGAGAACATAAATTAGTATAGCCACTATGGAAAACAGTATGAAAGTTCTTCCAAAAACCAGAAACATGATCTATTATTTAGAATGCCACTACTGAGTATATATCCAAAGGAAATGAAATCAGTATGTTGAAGAGACATCTGCACTCACATGTATATTGCAACATTCACAATGGGTAAGATATGGAATCAACTTAGTTGTCCATTAATGGATGAGTAGATAAGGAATATGGTGTATATATACAATGCAATATTATTCCACCATGAAAAGAATTAAATTCTTTCAGGAACATGGATGGAACCAGTAAGTGAAATAAATTAGGCATATAAAGATAAATACCACATGTCCTCACTTATACGTAAAAGCTAAAAAGTTGATCACAAAGAATTAGAGAATAAATAGTGGTTACCAGATCCTAGGAAGGTCATCGGGGAGAGATAAATGGTAGATAGTTAATGAGTACAGTGGGAAAGTTGAATAGGAGGAATAATTTATGTTCTATAGCACAGTAGGGTAACTATATCGATGATAACTGAATATTTCAAAATAGCTACTAGAGAGGATTTTCAATGATCCCAACACAAAGAAATCATGCATGGCTGAGGTGATAGATATGGCAGTTACCTAGATCTGATCATTGTACATTATATTCATGTATGAAAATATCACATTTTACCTCACAAAGACATATAGTTACTATATGAATATTAAAATGTATTTAAAAAGAATATATCCAAAATCGTATTCCTGTATTACCACTCTCAAATGTCTAAGAGGCATTCTATCCTTCAAACTACCCTTTATCAGAGCCTTTCTCTTATAAATCCTCAAAATTAATCTGTGAAAGACAAAAGTATAGACAATGTATTTTCTTACTTCTTGTTTAAAAAATGTAATTATGATAGTGAGAATTGTCATTAGAGGTCTATAGAGAGAAAATTTAGTCTCAGCACTTAATCTACTAAAGCCACAACATTTACCCAGCACCTAATGAGAGTTATTCAACTATTCTAGCAACACATGTGGAAAGATCATTGACTGGTAATGGATACTAAATTACTTATAAAACTTTTGACAATAGCTCACTTTCTGTCACACTTCTAAGCACATCACAGACACAGCTCTGGAGGTGTACTTGCCTGGGCTTGAACCTGTCAAGACTTGTTCAATCTGTGAATGTTAACACTCTAATATCTGTAAAATTAGGATGGGTAACATAACACTGACTCTATGGAGCTCGGTGGAGATCGTACGAGCCAGTACCTGTGATGTACTAGAACTCTCCCTGGCACTGATTAAGCACTCTGTCCCTGCTCTGATGCTCTAGGACATGAGTGTATGAGAGCAGGAACATGGTATCTCTTGTGTTTGTCCGTACCTCTAGTCCTGGGATTGTCCTGGGCACAGAGCACAAGCCCAATAAATATTTGCTAAATAAATAAACCAGAACATGCAAATATAAAAAAGATTCACAAAATCATTTTTTCATCATTTTTCTATTTGTTCCCCCAACATTGACTGATTACTGCATGAGCAATTTCCAAATACATTTCTTTTAATGAAAGACATATAAACGGGGGGGGGGGATGCCATGGAAATATGGATTTTACCAATATTAGGAAATTTTGCAAAGCATAAATCTTCTAGCATCTCTTAATTCTGTAAGAAAACTCTGTCTTATACAATTGCCTATGGCTCCGATGCAGAGCTAATACCAAATAAGAAGAAAATTTGTATTTAAGAGTTGTATTCCTAATAACTAAAACCTTAACGCATTTCCCTTTTATTCTTCCTAAAAATAACCTTGCAGATTATTTCTATCCTTCACAAGATTTTCTGAATATAAAATCCAGTTGGTACACTAGGATTTGCTTCCTTATTTGTTATTTCTATTTGCATATAAATAAATGATTGTTATGGTTTTTACTTATATACAATTGGGTCAGAAAATTCATATCAGTTAGAGAGCTTTCTGATTCTACATATAAGTTAGTTTAAATATACACCTTTAACCATGTAGTTTGGGCCACAAGAAAATGACCTTACAAGCATGTTTCTCCAAGTGGTCAGTGTTTTATATTCATCAAAAATAGGTCAACTAGCCAGGTGCAATGGTGCATGCCTATAATCACAGCAGTTTGGGAGGCTGAGGCCGGAGGATCATAAGTTCAAGGCCAGTCTCAGCAACTTTGTGAGGCCCCAAGCAACTTAGTATGATCCTATCTATATCTCAAAATAAAAAATGCAAAAAGGACTAGGAATGTGTCTCAGTGGTTAAGCACCTCTGGGTTCAATTCCTGTCATCAAAATAAGTAAATAAGTAAGTAAATAAATAATAAAAAGTTGGCCAACTATTTGCTCTATGTATTTTTTACTCTCCATAGAAAATATTTGTTGAGCACTCACAATGAGACAGGGGCTTTAAGATAGACACAGCCCCTGCCATTGTGGAATTTACAATCTAGTTCATATTATGAAGATATTTTCATATTTGTATTTCCAAGTTTATTATTTTGACTTATAACATATAATTTTACTTTACATTGTTCTAGTAAGATAATAAAACCTTAAAAACTCAATTCATTTAATCATCATTTCATCATTTCAAGTCATTTAAAATTATCAAAAACCAAAGGAAACTATTATTTCAATAATTCATGAGCTTGAGTATTTAAGTTAAAACAGATTTATAATAGAAATCCCACCTATTTTGATATTTATGAATTTGAAAAGAAAGAAAATTCTAGTAGTGAATTAAAGATACTAAGTTTATACTCACTGGAAGAAGGGAAAGTCTAGGGTTCACAGCATGCAAACCATCCATCATATTAGTGAGTGGCAAGAGAGTGACAGAGTATGTGTTTTAGAAAATATTAAAGAGTAAATAAATAGAAAACAGAGCAAAATGATCACAATTCCTTTAATAAATAAATAATCATTTGTCATTAACATGTTCACTAGTATTATTCAAATACTATAAATATGATTTTCCAAATGCTTGAAAATAGCTCATTGGACTAAGGGACTTTGTGCAGCTAAGCTATCTACTTTCCTTATTTACATGAGTAACATTCACATCAAACACTTTTCTTAAGGCAAAGATAGACCAGTTCTGCAGGTTAGAATTATCATCAATTCCAATGAAGTCTGTTAATGAGGAGGTTGTTTGTTTTGTAGGGTACTATTCAGACCACTAACAGCACATACCATGTAGATTATAATGTCTTTTTTAAATTAGCAATCAAGAGAATTCACAGGGACAGCATACTGCTATATGTTTACCGGGTCTCTGTTTATTTATTCACTGATTTATGAAATGTGGTAAGGTGCAAGGCTCGTGTAGTAATTATGGTAACTTACTAAGGTTCCTCTGTATAACATTTCTCATTATACTATAACAAGCACTCACAGAGAACTCAATTATATAAACTAAAGATTAACATTTGTATCCACGTATAACAAAAGGCTCAGTAAATCCAGTCTAAATTTCAATTCAGAAAAAACAATAAACTCACTTAGTGTCTGATTTATCATGTAGATCAATGATTGGCAATCTTTTGGGAGTCAAAGATCACTTTGAGAATTTAATGAAAATTATTGATTCTCTCTCCAGAATACCTGGACCAGTGAAGAACTTCTAGTGGAAAAAAAAAAAAAGACAATGATTTTTCACTTATCCACCAGTTGTTGTGCATCATTCGATGGCTTCCAATTTCCAATGTGTTCTATTTCTGAGCTCTAAATATTTTTTGCAGTATATTTATTAAACAACTTCTCTCTGAACCCCAGTTCATAATTGGGGTTGTAGATAGATTCAGACTCCAGAGGCTGGCTTTTCTCCTCTTACCTGGAAGCCTACACAATTCTAATGTTCAAAAAGTAAGTCTCCTAAATGCCTTAACACTGGGAAAGGTGTTCCAAGACCCTTGTGGTCCTTTTTTTTAAAATTTATTTATTCTAATTAGGTATACATGACAGCAAAATGCATGTTGATTCATTGTACACAAATGGAGCACAACTTTTCATTTCTCTGGTCGTACACAATATAGAGTTACACCATATGTGCAGTCATACATGAACCTAGGGCATTGTTGTCCATCACTTTCCACCACCTTTCCTGCCCCTATGACCCATCTCCTCCTTTCTCTCCCCTTTACCAAAGTTTCTCCATTCTTTTCATGCCCCCTCTCCCATTATGGATCAGCATCCACTTATCAGAGAGAACATTCAGCCTTTGGTTTTTTAGGATTGGCTTACTTCACGTAGCATCATGATCTCCAACTCCATCCATTTACCTGAAAATGCCATAATTTTATTCTCTTTTAATGGCCCTCTTGATTCCCATCCTGCCCCTTCTGCAAATCTGAGGCTCTTCCATGATCATCAGTTTCTCCACTTCAACTAGCACATCCCTAAGTATGACCCAGCACTCCAACTCCCCTTCCAGATGTTCCTCTTGAATTCTCTCTAAGTCCCTTGTCTCTTTAACATCTTCTTCTTTTTGCTTTAAATGAAACTGGGTCTCTCCTAAGAACATTTCTTCCTCTGAAATCTTTTCAAGTATGGGATTTTTCCCTCTCACATCTAATATATATAGGAGTTTGGAGGTCAATTATCCTTCATGCTTTCTGTTACAACCTCAACTCATTTTCCTCTTTCTTCTATGGCTCTGAAGCTCCCACCAGCCAACTGCACCAGCTGTTGTGCCTCCTTCTGCCATGTTCTTATTGCAGTTACTTTCTTCTCTTTGACAGGATCAGATCCTGGATCTAGGTCAGCATCCTTCTCATCCCCTCACTTTTGTCTTCAATTTTAGTGAATACAATATCCCCATGGAGACCTATCATTCACCCCAGCATCTCAACTTTTTAACCAGCTCAATTCCAGGGACTATTTCTCCTACACCATCTCAGCCAGTCATTCCTATAATCACAATGTCAGTCTATCATTATCACTTCCATAATCCCAATTTCAAATACCCCATTTCTGGCTACCACCTTCTATTTCTTTCAGCTATTTAAATAAGAAACTCTCCCACTGCTACAGTTTTACATCTTGACCCTCTATCTATCAATGACATGCTCATCTCCTGTTTTCATTTACCTCTTTTCCCACTTCAGATGCTATGTTCATTATTACTCTCACTCCCTTAACACTGTCCTCTGAGTGTATTATCCAACAAAATCTGTTTTAAATGGAATAGCTACTTCTTTTGTGTTTTTAATTACACTAGGGAAAGTAATTTTTAAATTCAAGAACATAAATCTCAAATGGGCATTCTATACTTCTCAGAATGTCTACTATGTTTCTCTAATAAGCTCATTTTCCTGCTTTCTAAGACAATTATTTCATGCCTCATACCCTCTCCAAAAACCTCCTACACTCTCTTTGCTTTGCTCTCTCAGTTGATGACTATGAATCATACTTCCTAAGAAAAGAAATCAGTAGATGGAAACTCTCACCTTCTCACCTCCACGTAAGGAGTCTACCCATATTGATACCTGTTTCTCCATCTTTCCTCCTATAACAATGGAAAATGTATTCCCTCTGCCCTTGAAGGCTAATCTTTTCATTAGGATCAGGATCCTATTTTATTACTCCTTTGAGTTAGGAAGGGTGCCCCTCATAGATCTTAAGACCCCTGCAAATACCAACAGGCTCACAATTCCTAAATGCCAGAGGGAGCACTGTTCTGTCTAAACTCTAATCTAATCCAAACCCACTATACTTCTCTGAGGTATTTAGTCTGGGTCTTATTTTGGAGTTCCCTTAAGATATGATCCATATGTACCAAGTAATTACTACAAGGTAATTCTGGAATCCTTGTAGTAATTACTTCATTTCTTCTACCTTAGGATAGGTGCCCATTTTGTATAGAAATGGACAGGTAAGATGAGTGTCTCCTGTGAGCTGGGAGCTGAGTCAATAATCTCTACACTCATTTTAAAAAGTGCTATGGTCTTAATATTTATGTTTCCTCCAAACTTCCAATATTAAATTCTAATCTCCAAGCTGATAATACTGAGAGAAGCTGATCAGGTTTTAAGCATAAGGCTCTTATGAATAGTATCAGTGAGCTGGGCATGGTAGTGTACCTCTGTAATCCCAGCTACTTAGGAGGCTGAGGTAGGATGATCACAAATTCAAGGTCAGCTTCAGCAATGTAATGAGACGCTGTCTCAAAAAACAAAAAAGAAAAAAGAATGGAGTCAGTAGTGCCTTCATATTAGAGGTCCAAAGGATCCTGTTTGTCCTTTCTAACATGTGAAAACACAACAAGAAGGCACCATCTATGAAACAGACACTCACTAGACTCCAAAGCTACCATGCCTTGATCTTGGACTTCCCAACCTCAAGAAGAGTGAGAAATAAACTTCTGTTGTTTATAAGCCACCCAGTTTATGTGTTTTGTTTATAGTAGCCTGAATGGACTAAGACAGGGGGATGATCTGTCCATGTGCTTTCTAAGTTCTTCCAACTATTGCTAGACTCAAAAATTTTAGAATCAATGAAGAGATTAGAGATTATGTGTTCAACTCCATTTTAAAAGTGCAGCAAAACAGTGACTAGGTCAAATTCAGAGATTAAACAGTAAAGAACCCAGTATTAAGTAATGATCTCTAAATAGGTGCTGTTTCCACTGTGCTATTTGTAATTATGCACTTCTTAGAGTAATATTATCCTAAATATCTTATGATGCTAGCGTCTGACCAAAACAGATTTATAGATTCACCTATTAGTTCCATATGGACTCTCAAAAGACACCTACGATAACAAAAAGAAAGCACTCACTAGTGTACAAAAGTGATCTCATTCCAGTAGTGCACTAACAGTATTTTGTATATTACTTCTCCTGAATGGTCACCTCTATCCTTATTATGAAAGGATACCAATTTTCAAGGACTCCAGCCTGAAGCTCTTTAGACAGCTGGAGATACCTGAAGATAGTTGGCTGGAGAGTCAGCCTATGTCTCCTATTGGTTTTTAATACAAACACAGAAGTCTTTAAAAATTAATTTCATTTTATAATTCATTAACAAGTCACCAATTAAACACATGCTGTGCACCTTCCAGAGTCAGGAAGTATAATCGATATTGGATTTACAGAGACAAATGTGAGATAGCTCCAGCTCTCAGAAACTCAGAATCTAGCACAGAGGCCTTCATGACACATTGTCTGACTATAGCCACCTTGGAGGGCTTGCACAACTAATTTGCAAATAATAAGTACTGAAGTTAGTAAATGTTGACTTAAAAAGATTTACTTTAAAATAGAATTTAGTTATCCTTATAACTTTGTACTCATTTACTGTCATTGCAACATACATTTTATGAGGACAAATAAAAGGGTAAGGGTTACAAACCACAAATACAAACAATCCATATCTTATCTTGTGTTTGCTGCAGCCCATCATTTGCATAAGTTCATGGGAATGTGTCAATAAGTAAAAATCATCTATCATGTGTCAAAGGAGAAAACAGCACTGACAAATTCTAGTCTAGAGGCCAGTGGAAGGGGGAGACATACAGAAAAACAATGAAAGCAGGCTAGTCTGTTAAGGGCTCTAGTAAGTACCTAGTATATGCACAGGCAGCTAAGGGTATGTAGTGAAAGACTTCCTAATCCAATCTTAAGGGGGAAAGGGTCGTAGAAGAGTGTGGTGATAGGAAAGGGTGGGGTTAGGGTCAGAGGAAACTGTGCTAAAATATAGCTAATGTAGGATAAGCTGATCAGTATGGATACAACCAGGGGCTGAACTGGGACAGCTTGGGTGAAGCATAGGTTAGGCATCTTGGTCCTGCCGATCTCAGAGCAAAGCAGAGATCAGAGTGTGGGCTCTCAGGTTATACTGGAGAGACCTGGCAAGGTTCAGTGTGCTACACAGGCTGTAGTCAATTTCCTGGGGGACAAATCCAGCAGTGGCCAGGCAGGGGGCACAACACAACCATAAGCATAGTGATGTGAGTCAGAGTACATGATTTGGGTTCAACATGTGGACAGGTGATCTGAAATGAGCCTCCATCACCATCAGAACACACAGGACCAGGGAGCAGCAGGGGCAGGGTACGAGTGTGAAATCAAAATAAGTCTGCCTTTCTCTGCTCTCGTCATAAGCTCCAGTTTTGATCTTTAGCAGGTAAGAGTTAATGGGTATGTGCCACTCCACAGAGTCTAGTAAGAAAATGATGAAGACAGAGACAATAGCCTATCCCTGCCACTGACAAGCTCCATCTAACAAGGGGAAGGAAGTAGAAAAGCAAACATGCTCCAATGACACTAATGATAGAGGCTTCTGCAAGGTACAGAAGAGAACATAAAAGAGAACGTGTGAATTCCAGCCTAGTGAGGTTGGGTAAAGTTTTGAAACAGAGATGACCAATAAATAAACTTGGAGGATCTGCCTGACAGATCTCAGAAGGAAGGGATCATCCAGAAAGACATCCCCAGCAAAGGAAACTGCATGAGCAAGAATTAACTACACATGGGTAACATTCTGAAAAGCCAGGATATGGACAAAACCGGAGTAGTCAGGACTAATTACACACCCCGTGAAGCCCCATAATGAGGTATTTCTAAGCCTGGGCCATGATTTGTGCTTTTTCCTTTAAGCAGTTTAAAAATTTTTTTTTATATTTTTAAATTTATTTTAGCAGCTTCATTGAGATATAATTTACACATCATATGATTCACCTATTTCATTGATTTTTTAGTACAGTTACTCCATGAATTACTATGAGGCTGAGTCTCAATAAACCCAGTTTAAGTGGAAAATATCTTCAGGCAAAAATGCATGTAATCCACATCTTAGTGAACATCATAGTTTAGCAACAAAGTACCTGAGAAAAGATCAAAATTCAAAAAAGTATATGTATAGTTTCCACTGAGTGTGTATTTCTTTTGCACAAGGATAAAAGATAAATGTTGACAAATCATAGGTCAAATTGTTGTATGTCAGGAATCATCTATATTCACACACATGTGCAAACATCACCACAGTCCATTTTACATTTTCATGATTTGAAAAAGAAATCTCATGCCCTGTGCCTTCTACTAGCCCTAAGCAACCACAAGTCTACATTCCATCTCTATTCACCTATTCTGTACATTTTATAGGAATAGAATCATATATGGTCTGACTGCCTTCTTTCATTTAACATAGTGTTTTCTTCCTTTTTTCTTTTCTTTTTTTTGTGTACCAGGGATTGAACCCAGGGGCACTTTGCCATTGATTCATTTTTTATTTTTTATTTTGAGACAGGGTCTTGCTAAATTGTTGAGGCTGGTCTTGAACTTGTGATCCTCCTGCCTCAGCCTCCAGAGTTGCTGGGATTACAGGCATGTGCCACTATGTCTGGCCCTAGCGTATTTTCAAGACTCATCTATGTTGTAACATGTATCAGTATTTCATTCTTATGCTCATTTTTTTGCCTTTTGTATATGCTTTATTTTGTTTAACCATTTACTCATTGATGGACATTTTAATTGGTTTCACCTTTTGGCTATTATGACTAGTCCTGCCATAAATATTGTTTACAAATGTCTTTGTAGACAGATGTTTTAAGTTTTCTTGGATATATTTCTAGGAGTAGAACTGCAAGGTCCTATGCCCTGAGGCATCTGAAGAACTCAAAGACTATTTTTCCGAAGCAGATGCACCATTTTATATCCCACCAGCTATGTTTGAGGGCTCTGATTTTTTACATCCTCACCAACTCTTGTTATTGTAGAACTTTTTGATTCTAGTCATCCTAATGAGTGGCAAGTGGTCTCATAAAGGGTTTAAGTAGAAAATAAAAGCAAATTTTAGTTGACATCCAGATGGGAAAAGGACTGAAATGAAAGTGGGACTAGAGTTTAAGAGTCTAATGAAGAGATTCTTGTAAAGTTAATAATAATGTCTTGTATAACTGAAATTTGTGAAAGGAGTATATACTAAATATTCTTACCTAACAACATGAGGTAAGAGGGAGAGTGAATCCATGGCATGGTCTCCGTGTCTGCCATTGATGCTTAGGAAAGATAACACATGGAAGAGTCACATTCCTCCAGCTGCTTTGTCTACAATCAGGGTCTTGATTTTACATTATTTTCTCACAAATTTTTTCATCATTTTCTCAATTGTCATGGAAAAAAATTGGGTGGGGAGAGGAGATACTTCTTGAGCCTGTGCGAAAGGGAGCCACCACTTTCCCAGCTACCAAATTTTCCATCTGTTCTTCCCACTTCCCTCCACCCCCAGAGCCATTTCTGAATACAACTAGAGGCAATCCCATTTAAGACATGTTAGCAAGGGCTGGGCAACTGATTGGCTCTTGGATGTGGGAAGGGAGGGGACTCTAGTAACTCTCTGACTTCTGGCTTGGATGATAGGTGATGTTTCTTGTCCCTAAGATACATAAGGTGGGCCGGAAGAGGATAGTTATGGAAAGAAGAAGCATTTGGATTTAAACACATTGATAATGTGGTGCTGCCACAGGTTTTTTTTCTCTCTCAAAAGTCATTTATTTTTCTAGGAAAGACAATCACCTAACATCACAGAATTGAACTAGATAGGAAGATTTTATTTTATGCATCCAATAGTTTTTAATTATTGTTTAAGTGGCCTTAGTAAAAACACTTCTCAATTGTTGGCAGTTCTTCTAGTGTATTAAGCTCTAAGCACAGTATTGAAAAAATGGTTACAAAGTTGTTCATATCTCTAAAGGATATGTTTTTCATTTTCTAAAGCAAGAGTTCAAAATCCTAGTTTAAAATGGAAACTCAGAATAAATGTTAGATACAAGACTAAACACACAGCACTCTTTGCCTCTGGCACAAAAAACAAACGGGGGAGGCAACATTGATGCTTGCATAATGTTTTTTTTTTACTAATGGTGCTATTTTAATGATAAAAATTAGTAAAACCCTATAGTAACTCATTAATGTCTGTTTAACCAAATCAAAGAGTAATAGTGCTTTGCTAATTTTTATTGATATGAAATTCCTATAAAATGAAACTCACTAGTTCAGTGTACAGTGTGATGAGTTTTGACAAGCACATCTATAAACACAGTAAAGATAGAGCAGTGTTGTGCAATAGAACTTTTGTTGATGACAAAAAGGTTTTGTATCTGCCTCATCCAAAGTACCAGCCATTGGCTCTTGAGAACTTGAAATGTATCTTGGAGATTACTAATTTTACTAAGTTTAATTAATTTAAATCTTAATTTTAGTAGTATATTGATGAGTGGCTACTGGGTCAGCCCACACTATTTCCTTTGCCCTAAGAAGTTCTGTTGCTAACATCTTGCAGTGTTACTCTAGTGCCCTCTACTGAAAAAGCCCAGCATTCCACTGTCTAGTAAAGAATCTTCACAGGATATGTGTAGAACCACTAATAAAAAGCTGAAACTAACTGTGGATTTGGGGCTGAGAGAAAATAGATAACTAGACCAGCAGGTATATACTTAATTTTGATATATTTCAATTCATATAATATTTTTCTTCTTGATTTTTGTCCTGTCTTTAAATTCTTGACTAAAGAAAAATCACAAATAGTTTCTCTTAGGTTTTCTTTTGGAATTTTTATAGTTTTAGTTCCTATATTTAGATCTGTTATCCAATTTGTGGTAAAATGTTTATATAGTATGAGGTAAGAACAGAAGTTACTATGTTTTTATACACATATCTAATATCTTTAGTAAATTAAAAAATCTTTTCTTGCTGGGTGCAGCAGTGTATGCCTGTAATGCCAACACCTTGGGAGGCTGAGGCAAGAGGATCATGAGTTCAAAGCCAGCCTCAGCAAAAGTGAGGCACTAAGCAACTCAACGAGACCCTGTCTCTAAGTAAAATACAAAATAGGACTGAGGATGTGGCTTAGTGGTAGAGTGCCCCTGAGCTCAATCCCTAGAACAAAAAAAGAACAAGACCTTTTCTTTCTCCATTGAATTACATTACCATATTTGTCAAAAATTACTTGACCTGAATACAAAGAACAAGTGTTGGCGAGGTTGTAGGGGAAAAGGCACGCTCATACATTGCTAGTGGGACTGCAAATTGGTACAACCAATCTGGAAAGCAGTATGGAGATTCCTTAGAAAACTTGGAATGGAACCACCATTTGACCCAGCTATCCCACTCCTCTGTCTATACCCAAAAGACTTAAAAACAGCATATGATAGTGATGCAGCCACTTCAATGTTTATAGCAGCTCAATTCACAATAGCTAAACTGTGTAAACAACCTAGATGCCCTTCAATAGATGAATGGGTAAAGAAGCTGTGGTATATATACACAAGGGAATATTATGCAGCAATAAAAGAGAATAAAATTATGGCATTTGCAGGTAAATGGATGGAATTGAAGAATATCATGCTAAGCCAAGTAAGCCAATCTCCAAAAACCAAATACCAAATGTTCTCTCTGATAAGGGGGATGCTGATTCATAATGGGAGAGGGAACAAAGGAAGAATGGAGGAGCTTTGGTCAAAGGGGAGAGAGAAGAGAAGGAGCATGAGGACAGTGAAGATGATGGAATAAGATGAACATCATAGCCCTAGCTTCATGTATGACTGCATATATGATGTGATTCTACAAAAAAAAAAAATCAGTTGATCTTAACCACAGGTCTATTTATGGACTTTCACTTATATGTCTGTCCTTATGTCAATTAAACTGTCTTCATTTGAAATCACTTAGTGTGTGTCTTCTAATTTTGTTCTTTTAAAAAATTGTTTTGGCTGTCTAGGTAATTTGCACTTCAATATAAATTTTAGAATCAACTTGTCAACTTATACTAAAGAAAAAGCCTACTTGGATGTTTGGGATTTTATTAAATCTGTAAGTTGATTTGAGGTTAATGGACATTTTAATTATATTCCAACTTGCAATCCACACATACAATATATCTTCCCACACATTTAAATTTTATAAAATTTCTCTTCAAATATTTTGTAGTTGCTATTCTTGGGATTGGATGAACTGAAAATTCTTATTTCTTCTAGTTCATGTATTAAACTCTCCTCTGTATTTTATTTGTTTTTTGATACTTTCCAGTTGTTTTTTTGTTTGTTTGTTTGATTTTATTCACATTGCCAGGTATCAAATCCAGAACCTTGCAGTGTTAGGCAAGTGCCCTATCACTGAACCACACCCCTCGACCACCCAATATTTTCAAATAGTTTTTTAAAAAATTGACAAGATATCTATTCAAAATGGTAGATTAGAGAAGGTCACTTTCCTGGTTGCTCCGTGACATGAAACTGAGAAATCAGATACTCAGCTTCTCAGCAAGGTGAGAAGGGAAACTTTACTGGGAATAAATTCTGGAAATTCAAAGCATATTAGGGACTTACCAGGTTGGATATAACAAAATAAAGAAGAAATCCCCAGTGCTGATGCCACAGTGGGGTGACGCCGGCGGATGAGATTCCCAGTGCGCTAAAATAGTGGAGGGATACATCAATTAAAGAAACCCGCAATTTTAGGCCTGAGACATGTCTGGATATGGAGAGATCAGAGATCAAAGACTCTGCCCCACTAACATGAAAGGCATTCTGCACAATATCCTTGTGAGGAAAAGAAGTCATCTCTCTCCTGACTGCCAGGGAAAACAGAGAAAGGAACCATTTTGCAACTCTGACATGGGGGACTGGCCGTTGGGTGAACTGAACTGGCAACTGTGCATGACCCAAAATGCAGGGCTGACAAACTTGCACTGCATAGCATATTATGTGCCTAAATGACTGAGAGAAAATCAAACATGGAGAGGGGTTTATACAGGGGAGTACTGGTCAGGGAAACCCATCTAGCTTTCCCCCCTTCCCCCTCTAGACTGGCCACTTGAAAGATCAGCTGGGAGAGATGCACCCAGCTGGCAATTCAAAACAGCAGGGGCAGGAGAGATTGAGTATGGAGTGTGAATTTGAGAGTACAGAATACATGAAGTTCACTAAGTTCATGAAGTTCACTAAGTAGAACTAAAAATATAATTAATAATTCAGATTTAACAGACATATATAGAATATTTCATCCATCAATGACTGAATATACCTTCTTCTCAGCAGCATATGGATCCTTCTTTAAAATAGACCATATCTTATGCTACAAAGCAACTCTGAGCAAATACAAAAAATAGAGATAATAACTTGCATTCTATCAGAACACAATGAAATAAAATTTGAAATCAATGATAAAATAAAAAATAGAAGTCATTCTAACACCTGGAGACTAAATAATACACCATTATATGACCAATGGATAGCAGAAGAAATAAAGGATGAAATTAAAAAATATTTAGAGATAAAAGAGAATAGCAACACAACATATCAAAATCTGAGACAATATGAAAGTGGTTATAAGAGGAAAGTTCATTGCATTGAGTGAATTCTTTAAAAGAATAGAAAGTCACCAAATAAATAACCTAATATTATGCCTCAAAGCCCTAGAAAAAGAACAACAAATCAATACCAAAAGCAGTAGAAGACAGGAAATAATTAAAATCAGAGCTAAAATATATAAAATTTGAAACAAAAATTTTTTTCAAAAAAATCAATGAAACAAGTTGTTTCCTTGGGGGAAAAAAAAGAACAAACACAGTCAAATTTCTAAAATTCATGATGAAAAAGGAAATATCACCATGGATACTATTGAAATACAGATGATAATCAGAAACTATTTTGAAAATCTTTACCCCAAGAAAATAGAAAATCATATAAACAACAAAAAGAAGGGAGTCCTTCTTAACTCATTCTATGAAGCTAGGGTTGCCTGGATTCCAAGACCAGACAAAGACACATCAAGGGAAGAAAATTTCAGATCAATGTCCCTGATGAACATAGATTCAAAAATTCTTAACAAAATTCTGACAAATTGAATATAAACATATATTAAAAAGATAGAGCACAACGATCAGGTGGGGTTCATTCCAGGGATGCAAGGTTCGTTACACATATAGAAACCAATACATGTGATTCATCACATCAATAGACTTAAAGACAAGAATCACATGACTATCTCAATAGATGCAGAAAAAGCATCTGACAAAATACAGCATCAATTCATATTCAAAACACTAGAAAAACTAAGGATAATAGGAACATGCCTCAACACTGAAAAAGCTATGTGCTAAACTCAAGGCCACCATCATTCTAAATGGAGAAAAAGTGAAAGCATTTTCTCTAAAAACTGGAACAAGACAGGGATGCTCTCTTTCACTACTTCTATTTAACACAGTCCTGGAAACCCTAGCCAGAACAATTAGGCAAAAGAAAGAAACTAAAGGAATATGAATAAGAAAAAAAGAGCTCAAACTATCCCTATTTGTTTATGATATTATTCTATATTTAGAAGACCCCAAAAATCTCCATCAGAAAGCTTCTAGACCTCATAAATTTAGCAAAGAAGCAGGATATGAAATTAACACCCATAAATCAATTACATTCCTATACACCAATGATCAATCAGCTGAAAGATAAATTAGGAAAACTGTCCCATTCACAATAGCCTCAAAAAAATAAAATAAAATACTTGGGAATCAATCTAACAAAATAGGTGAAAGACCTCTTCAATAAAAATTACAGAACACTCAAGGAAGAAATTAAAGAAGATCTTAGAAGATGGAAAGATCTCCCATGTTCTTGGATAGGCAGAATGAATATACTCAAAATGGCCACACTACCAAAAGTGCTATATAGATTGAATGCAATTCCTTCTTCATAGAAATATAAAAAGCAATCATAAAATTCAATTGGAAAAGTAAGAGCCTAGAATAGCCAAAGTAATCCTTAGTGAGAAAATGAAGCAGGAGGCATCACAATACCAGACCTTAAATTACATGACAGAGATATAGTTACAAAAAATGGCATGGTATTGGCACCAAAACAGACATGGAGACCAATGGTATAGAATAGACAACACACAAACAAACCCATATGAATATAGTTGTCTCCTACTAGACAAAGACACCATAAACATACATTGGAGAAAAGATAGCCTCTTCAACAAATGGTGCTAGGAAAACTGGGAATCCATGTGTAGCAGAAAGAAATTGAATCCCTATCTCTCACCCTGGAAGAAACTGAACTCAAAGTAGATAAGGAACCTAGGCATTAGATCAGAAACCTTCTACCTAATAGATGAAAATCTAGGTCAACCTTTCCTTCATGTCAGCTTAGGAACTGAATTCCTCAACAAGACTCCTAAAGTGCAAGAAGTAAAATCAAGAATTTTAGGAGCACGCTCTGGCCCTCAACCCTTCCCTTCCCTCTTTCCCCATTCTATGCTGATGAACGACACTGCCTGAGAGCAGTGCCTCATTGTTTGTAACTTTGGGCCATGATTGATCCAAGACTGTATATAAGCTTCTGTACTTTCTGGAATAAACAGTGTTTTTGCGTTTTGCTCCAGCAGAACAGTTTACCTACCCCGGAGTCTGGGTGGAGTGACTCCGTGGACCGCCACCCCAAAACCTCGTCCTGTGAGACCTCATTTCGTCTTTCTTGAAGATCCCTTTTTGTCTCTCAGGACCCCAACTCGTTGAGCAGACCCACAAGGCATGACTTCAAACAATAAAGAATCAGAACATGGGATGGTATCAAACTAAAAAGCCTCTTCACAGCAAAAGAAACAATCAAGAATATAAGAAGGGAGCCCACAGAATGGGAGAGAAATTTTTGCTACCTGTACCTCAGATTAATCTCCAAGATATACAAGGAGTTCAAAAATCTTAGCACCAAAAAAACAAATAACCCAATCAATAAATGGGAAAAGGAACTGAACAGGTACTTCACAGAAGAAGAAATACAAATGGTTAACAAATATATGAAAAAAATGTTCAACAGCACTAGCCATTAGAGAAATGCAAATTAAAACATACTGAGATTCCATCTCAGTCCAGTCAGAATGGCAATTATCAAGAATTCAATAAATGTTGGCAAGGAGGTGGGGAAAACAGTTCACTGTTACATTGCTGGTAGGATTGTAAATTGGTGTAACTACTATGGAAAACATGGAGATTTTTCAGAAAACTTGGAATGGAACCCCACTTGATTCAGTTATCCCATTCCTCAGTTTATACCCAAAGGACTTAAAATCAGCATACTATAGTGATGCAGCCACACAATGTTCATAGCTGCTCAATTCACAATAGCTAAGCTATGAAACCAATCTAGATATCCTTTAACAGATGAATGGATAAAGAAAATGTGGTGCATATATGCAATAGAATATTGCTCAGCCATAAAGATGAATGAAATTATGGCATTTTCTAGTAAATGGATGGAACTGGAGACTATCATGCTAAGTGAAATAAGCCAATCCTAAAACTAAAGGCCAAATGTACTCTCTGATATGTGGATGATGCCATGCAATAATAGAGGTGAGGGGGTAATAGTAATTCATTGAATTCGAAAAAGAGGAAGGAAGGGAAGGAAAAGATGGCAATAAGGAAGACAATGGAATGAATCAGACACAACTTTCCTATGTTCATATATGAATACACAACCAGTGAAACTCTATAGCATATACAACCACAAGAATGTAAAGTTATACTCCATGTATGTATAATATGGCAAAACATACTCTACTGTCATGCATATCTAAAGAGAATAAATTGATAAAAAATTAACAATTATTATATTTATCTGCTTGAAATTTTTGGAACCACTTCACCTCTCCATTATTACCAAAAGCAAACTCCTCACAAATGTTAATAATAAACAAAGACCAAAACAACGAGTTCTACTTGAGTTCTACTTGGCTCTACATTCTGCCAATCTTCTCAGGGTTTTTATGGTTGAATATTATCTAATCACATTACAGTGCTTTGCACTTTGATGATGTCATAGTTTTTATCAGCTACAGCCTGAAATGGGAAGAACAAGATTGACAAAGCAAACCCAGTTTCTATCAATGTTCTTATATTTGTGAATTACACAGATCAGAATAGATTCTGAGATGAGGAAATTCAAAGCTGTGGTCATTTTCTTGAAATGCTAGATTAAGAAAAAAACATAGAAACCTCCTCAGAGGAAGGTAAGGAGAGTACAGGTAAATATTTTGAAATATTATCCAATATATTTTATTTCCATTCCCAGTAATACCTCTTGCCCTGTGACTTCTTTCCCTCATTTCCCCATTCAGAGAGAAGCAAGAATGTCAGATTCATTGCCTTCAAGTTTGTCTTCTAGAAATGAAGCTGGAAAGAACTGAGCTAACATTCAGCATTCGAGGTCCAAGTACTTGAGTATTCCAGCACACACACAAAAAATAGTTTTCTATTATTTCATTTTATTAAAAATATTTGCAAATGCATGTATGTAGTACAACATTCATTACATGTGGAAGAGTCTATAGATGAAAAAGTCTCTTGCATTCACTATCCCCTAGCAGGTTCCTTCTGTATTTTCCTATAGCTTTTATAGTTTTATATTTTACATTTAAATATTTGATTAATCTAAAAGGTATTTTTACATTAAATCTTCAATATGGATCCAATGTTGTATTTGTTCTTCCCCGTAGCTACTTAGTTGTACCAATACCATTTGCTAAATAACCCATATTTTTTTCTTACCAATTTGAAACGTTGCTTTCATCATGTACTGGTGTCCCATACATCCCAGGTATACTTGTGTGCTTTCTCTAACAATTTATGAGCTAGTACCACTATTTTAATTACTGGAACATGATAATACATAGTGATTTCCTTCCAAAATAAATATGCCATTCATTGAGGGTGGGGGGGAAGACCTAAAATGGACTCAATCAGCTAAGAACTCTTAAAAGACTGAATTTATTTTTAGTTGACAAGATTAAATTTTCTTCAGGATGAATTGAATGAAGTCTCAAAATAGAAAGTTTGAAGATATTACTAAATAAAAATAGAATTTATAAAATAGGTTTAAAAGGAAATTAGAAATTTTTCACACCTGAATTCTGTGGCTTAGAAATTTACAAGCACAAAATAGGTCTGGCTT
>CM053407.1:35572866-35650452 GCA_028644305.1 Xerus rutilus
CTTAAAAGACTGAATTTATTTTTAGTTGACAAGATTAAATTTTCTTCAGGATGAATTGAATGAAGTCTCAAAATAGAAAGTTTGAAGATATTACTAAATAAAAATAGAATTTATAAAATAGGTTTAAAAGGAAATTAGAAATTTTTCACACCTGAATTCTGTGGCTTAGAAATTTACAAGCACAAAATAGGTCTGGCTTGTGTGACGATACCTAAGAAAATAGTTTCAAAGCTGAATTTATGGACACTGCCCCTATTGCCACCTTCATTTCCTATTATTCTTTCTCTCTTAGCTGATTCCTTAGTTGCTACTGAATGTGGAAGCAAATTAAGGCAGGCATGACTGGAATGTCGCTTGCCACAGCTCCATGCTTTGATGTTTGCTCACCTGGGGGTTGATGCTAAGTACCTGGCTGCCTCTCCAGGCCTTATCCTATGCCTAGCAGGTGTCATGGCTCAGATGACTACTGAGAATCATATACAAGATATGTTGATTCTTCGCTATCTAGGGCAAATTTTCCCATAGGAACAGTATTATAAATAGCAGTTATGCTCTGAGTTAAATCCACACTTACTTAACCTTGAGTTGTTAATGTAGGTGAACTGATAGATAAATAAGAAAAAAAATCCAAAGTGATAGTCTTAGAAAATGTGAGCTATGTCAAATACAACATGAGTTAAAGGTTGGGTGTGTCCTGCCTGGGATCCTAGCATTTGGCTTGTGGCACAAGGAGAGAGGACACAATAGTGAGGCCTTGAGGTCAGGGGTTCTTGAGGACATAGGCCCCCTTTATCCCTAATGTTTTTAGCACATGTGTTTGTTGATAGAAGAATGTGAGGTGACAGGGAGTCAGGGAGTACCTGTCCCTTGGTGGATCCACTTTAAACAGGCCCATTTTTCTGAGTTCTGTGTTTATGTACAAAAACAGATGTCCCTATAATCATCTTGTGATTCATATCATTTTTCAGAGCTCCAAACTCAATACTAAGGAGTACTTAAAGCTTTGGAAGAGGAGTTTATAGTCTAAAATTAAATGTTCATTTTAAAGTGGTAAGATTATCACATTAGCCATTCTGCCTGGTCATTGGTAGTTTTCCACAAACAGCAATTTCAGACTGCATAGACCTCTTTGTCTCTTTTTATATCATTGCTAATTTTATGTTGTTTTTGGTTTTGCATGGTGAGCAAAGGAAGATTTTAACTTGGAAAAAGTTATTTTCATAAAATTTTCTAAGATATTCTTCCTTTTTCTTTAAACAGCCTTAATAGTTTATCTACTACAGAATAGGCGATACCTCCAGAAAATGGAGGTGCTTATTTTGATGAAATCTTTGCTGAAAATCTATTCCATGACAGACTATCTGAAAACACAAGGCACTGTTGACAGGTTTACCTCTGGGGAAGGGACTTGATTTTTATAGTGTATCATTTTTTCTTTCTTTTTTCCCCACATATTGCATGATTCTATTTTTTTCCATATTTATTGGTACATTAAGCATACCATTTTCACTTTTTACTTTTGTATTCTATGTCTGTGCATTACTTATATTAACTACAGTACAATAACACATTACTGTGTATTATTACTTTTTAAAATCCTCTGCAACTTGTACTATGTTTATATACCTCATTAAAACTCATCCCACATTGTAGCAAATTTTAAAATTCTACATATTCCTTATTTATTCATCTTAATTATTTTTTAAAAAAGAATCCTACTATTTAATTTGATTTGCCAAACAGCATAGATTATTATGACTACAGAGGATCTTATGACCTCTTAACCTGTTCTTAATGAACCACTATAGCTCAATGGGGAAGATTCTAATGTGCAGCATTTGTTTCTACTTGAAAATCAGCCTGTCCGTGGTACCAGCTCCTCCAAAGCTCTCTCGTGGTTCTCAAGAGTCCTACTCCCATGTTAATGTCACACCTCAATCCCTGTCGACAGAGATTACAAGACCACTTTTTATCTAATTCCCTTGCCCACACACCATCTCTGTCAGTGAGAGCTGTGGTTGGTAGGAACTCAGCAAGGTGCTGAGGAAAATTGAAAGGAATTCTTGGTGAGAAGAAACAACAAAAGAAGAGCTGATGAGCTATCATTTCAGTTACTTAAAATGAATCAAAATTTGTGTCATGTCTGGGATCTAGGAGAAAGGAAAGGATGGGTAAACCCAGGGCATTTGCTTTGAGGTTGCAGAAAGGAGTTTAACTCAAAGGGGTAAATGCCAAAGGCTTACTTGGTTTGTGGTCAGTCTCAAAGAGATGATCATCAGTTGCTGCAGTGTGGAGGTACTGAAAGAGGGCAAGACTGGGACCATTTAGAAGACTACATTAAGCAGAAAGTATGAAAGAAAGAATAAGATAATTCTGTTACATATAAAGGAGAAATATCCACAATATGATAGTCAAGCAGAATCAAGAGAACTAATTGGCAGTTAGAGAGATTAAGACCAGATCTCTGGGCTCCTAGCTGTATATTATTAACATTTTTGGTATAGTAAAGCTAACAGGTAAAGCAGCTATTTGTATTACTAGTAGTACTATCAGGAAACAGTGAATGGAAGGACCCCTAGGTTTCTGTATTGCTCAACAGGTGAGTAGAGGTGACTTTTTGTGGACTGGCATTACATACAGAAAAACAGGTTTTAGTGGGAGGAGAAAAAGATGGAAAATGTGCTTACTTAGAGGAGTTTGGGAAGCATTCAGTCGTTGCATATGTGAAAATAAGAGTCAGGATAGATCTGTCCTCCTCCACTCATATGTCAGGTAGACAACAGAGATAAGGTGGTCCCTGAGACAAGATCATACTAGAGATTGTGTTGTGTTCTTGGATTTTGTGTCTTTGCATGAGAGGATTTCAAGCAAGACATGAGACTTAGTAAAAGTATAGCAAAGTTTATTAGAAGAGAAAGAAGTGGTGGAGGGTGAGCAGGAAGCACCCTCAAGGGAGAGAGTGGGTCCTCTCAGAGGACAAGGACAACTCACTTTGTGAGCTCAGTTTTATTGGAATAGGAAGGGATGTTTCTGGAGAATCCTAACCAAGTACTACCTCTTAACTTTTGACTGAAAGAAGGATTGTATCAGATTTTTAAATCCCTCCTGCACGTTTGTGCGTAAAAGCAACTCTTGGTTATTTTGATTTGTGGAAAGGTCACAAAGGCCCTCTTTCATCCCCATTCATGACAGATCAGGGAAACTTGTGTTCTTTTTATTAGTGAAGGAGGTATTGGACCTATACTCCTCAGCCCTAGGAAGGAAGAACAACCCTGGAAATAACAAGCTCATTAGTTAAGGTTTGTAACATACTCTTATCTTTTTAAGCCCTAGCTGGGTCAGAATGGTCTTTGGTGAACTGCTTCAAAGAAAGACATGCTGAGAGTTAGCACATAGGCTCAGTCTACAGAATTAACTCTTTATAACTCATGTTCTCACAACTCATTTTGACCTGCTACCTAACAAGGCCAACCAGAACCTTCATCCTTCCATGAGGTTAAGAGAAGAGGAGCCCTCTGTTCAGCATCTACCACACATCAGCTGGAAAAGTTTTAGAAATCATGGAATCACGAAAGAGTGACAAAATAACCTGTTTGATAATAAATGAGAGATTATACATTGGAAGTATAATGTTGGCACTTGAATTTCTCTTTGCTGTAAGGTAGAGTACAGCTGACTCTCCATATCCATGGATTCCACATTTGCAAATTCCATCAACAAAAAGAAGAGCTGATGAGCCATCATTTCAGTTGTTTAAAATGAATCAAAATTTGTTTCACATCTAGGGTCTAGGAGAAAACAAAGGATGGGCAATGTACCACACAGGGCATTTGCTTTGAGGTTGCAGAAAGGAGTCTACCTCTGAGGGCTTATGCCAAAGGCTTACTTGGTTAAATAAGTAAGGTTCAGTAAGTTGGTAAGGGTCAATTCTTTTTTAATTTCAGAAAGTTCCAAAAGCTTCAGTTTACCATGCACCAATAACTTTAAATCCACATGAATGAAGGGATGTATAGGTGTACCCTGTGGTAGCCTCCTGCCGCTTCATAGATCTTTGTCCCCTCCAGCACGTGTTTGGGCATGTGAGCCTTATGTTTCTTTTGTGGACTATGTAGTCAGGCCTGCGATCATTGTATCCATACTGAACGTGTATAGATGGTGTTTTTTCTTGTCATCATACCCTAAGCACCACAGTGTAACAGCTATTTACATAGCACTTACGTTGTGTTGGGCATGATGAGTAATCTAGAGATGATTAATATACATAAGAGGAAATGCATAGGATATATGCAAGTTCTATAAGGGTCTTGAGCATCCATGGACTTTCATATCTGCAGGAAGTCCTAGGAGCAGTCCCCACAAATGTCAAGGGATGAGCATAATGTTTTGTGTAAGTAAATTTCTAGATGTTTACTACTTTAGAAGCTTAGCCTTTAGTTTTAACTATCTTTTAATGTAAATCTCACTTAAATTCCCCTATATTTGCAATACATGGTACACTTAATCTAATATAGTCTTTCTTGCAAACTCAAGATCATTGTGGTGATCATACTATGGTCAAGAATGGAAAATAAAAGAAAAAAATAACATTTATTGTCCATCTAGGATGTTCCTGATATATATTATTTAACTTCCTCTGTGACTCTATAAACAATTAATTGTTACCATGCTGTAGATGAAGACACTAACATTGAGAAAAGATAAATTATGAAAAATCAAGCATATATTTAGCCAGAATTTGTATCTTATTGTATCAGGGTTCTCTAGAGGAACAGAATCAACAGGAAGTATAATTATATAAAGGGGGTTTATTAGGTTGGCTTATATGACCAGAAGCTGGATAGTCCATAATGGCCATCTGCAGGCTAGAGAGCTGGAAGAATCAGTAGCTGCGCAGTCCAAGAGGCTAACACACCAGAACAAGAGGGATCAACCATGCTACCCTAGTCCGAGACCAAAGGCTTCTGGAGAACCACTGGCAGAGTCCGCTTTGGAAGAGTGAAGAAGTGAGAGCCTGACATCCTCAGACTATCAAAGCGGCAGTCAGGAACCCATTCAAGAAGAACTGAGCTTGCATCTGCTGCTGCTTCCAACTTTCCTTCTGTCTAAGCCATTATCCTATTGGACAGTGCTGCCCACACTTAGGGAGGGTCTCCATTTCAGATGACTATCCCATATGCCAGTCATTCCTAGACACATACTCATTGACACACCGAGAAGCCTCTTAATCATCAGCATCTCTTAATGCAATCAGGTTGACAATTAAAATTAACCATTACACTTATTATGTTTGATTCCGAAGCCTTCCTATTCCTCTTGCCACAAAACCTCCTTTTTCCAATTTTTAAAAAAATTTTCTTATGCATCATTTCTCTTTTTTTGGTGGGGACTCCTCAAAGACAATCTATCAAACAACTCACATCTTTTTAAAAAGATGACTTATCTCTCTTCCTCCTTGCTACTAATAATCACTTTCAATCCACCAGTTTTAGCAGGAATCCCTCTCTGCTTCTAATATCTTTTTCTTTTCTTGAAATACAGGCAGCTTATCAGGGAAAACCACATTACCAATTTTATTAAATGAGAAACATAACAACATGATAACTTAAAAATAGCTTCATATATCTCTTATGAATATTGTTTTCATTCCTTCCTAGGGACTTTTTCTTGCTATCAGATTCATGGTTGTATTTATTTGAGAACATTAAAGTTAACCGAAGTCTAAATGTTAGATAAATTGCTCTCAGGATTTGCCCAACAAGTCTTCCTCCAATCACCAGACCACAGGGGCCATAGGGATTTGTCTAAAGGTGGGCAGATACTCAAGTCAAGCAGTCAGAGGCTTTCCTGGCTAATTTTTCAGCAGGAGAATGATGCTCTTATCACTGCAGCTACTACAAAATGAGCTCAGAATTTTCTACCATCTTATGGATTTGGTCCACCACTCAACTTTGGCAGTAGAGAATGATTGCCATTCACAGAGAGAACAGAAACACGTGATGGAAAGAAAAAGACATAGACAACCTTAGTCTCTAGATTCACTTATTCCTATTCTGCAGTGGCCATCATCTTACAAGCCTTTAAAACCCCCTTATTTGAATTTTTTCTTAAGTCATATCTACTTGTGTTTCTGTCACCTGTTACTAATAGACTCTTGACCAGTAAACATAGACATTAATCAAGAGTAGTAGTTCTCAGCTTGGTTGGCACATTAGAGTCATCCAGAGAATTTTTAAAAGTCCCAATGCCAAGGCTTTGTCCCAAGCCAATTGAATCAGAGTTTCTAGGCATGGAAATCAGGCATTAGTAGTTTTATAAAGTTCCCCAAGGCAGGCCAATGGGTATCCAGGGCAATAACTACTTCACAGTAGCTTTCATTGTTCTACAAAAGTGGTCCATTAAAAATTGACAATAAACTGGGTACAGTGGCACACAGTTGTGGAGACTGAAGCAAGAAGATCATTTTAGTGCAGGAGTTTGAGGCCAGCCTGGGTGACATAGTGAGATCTTTGCTTTAGAACAACAACAACACAGGAGGAATCTTTGGAAACATCTTTATTGAGGTAAAAAAGCATGAGAATAATTGCCACTGTTCTTCACACCACTCAAGATAAACTGAAAGTCATAACTGATACAATAATGCTAAAAATTGTTGCATGAAATTTAAGTATAGAAAGTAGGCAAAGCTGCAATCTTTTGGAAAAAACATAATGGTCCATGTAGCAAATTCAAGCACATCAATAGACAAACTATAGAATTACTATTAGAAAACTGACTAAATCTAATATCAATACATTTACAAAGTATCAGTTCTACCCAAATAAATCTGTGTAATCAATGCAAATCCATCTTTTCACAGAACTTGACTATCATATCTTAACATTCACTTAGAAAAATAAAGGATCAATAGTAACCCAACAATTTTATAATATAATACATAGGGCATTTTCCCTACCAGATATTGTCTTTCTTTCTTTCTTTCTTTCTTTCTTTCTTTCTTTCTTTCTTTCTTTCTTTCTTTCTTTCTTTCTTTCTTTCTTTCTTTCTCTCTCTCTCTCTCTCTTTCTCTTCTAAATTTTATTTTACCCACATACACACATTTGTACCATAGTGTCATAAATGAATATAATTATTCAAGGAGATAGATATATTCACCCTGATTTGAACATTAAACAATGTATATATGTAAGAAAACATCATGTTACCTCATTAATAAGTATGATTTTAAAGTTTAAAAAATTATTTTTCTACACATTTACAATGAACAATAGAAAAGTTAAATTAATAGAACAGTTCCATTTATACTAGAATCAGAAAGAATAAAATACCAAAGAATAAGTTTAGTGGAAAAAGTCAAAGTTTATTATCTGAAAAGTATAAAACATTATTGAGAGAAATTAATTAAGATCTAATTAGTTAGGGGAAAAAAAACCCATTCATGGATTGGAAAACTTCACATTGTTCTGATGACTACACTCCCCAATTATCTATACATTCAATGCTTAGTATCCCAGCTGACTTCTTTGTAGAAATTGATATGTTGATTCAAAACTTCATATGGAACTTCAAGGAACCCAGAATAGCCAGAACTATCTTGAAAAAGAAAAGCAAACTGAAGCACTTGCACTTCTTTATTTCAAAACTCTCTACAAATCAATGCCAATTAAGACAGTGGTACTGGCATCAGAACAGATAGACAGTTGGATGAAATAGAACTTATAGTCCAAAAATAAGCCCATAAAATATAATCAACTGATTCTGGCAAGGATGAAAATGCCATTCAAAAGGAAAAAAAAGTCATTTGAACAAATGGTGCTGGGTCAACTGGACAGCCACAGGCAAAAAACAAAAACAAAAATTAAAAAAAAAAGAAAAAATACATCAGAACAAATAACAATGAAGTTGGACCCACATACCACGTACAAAAATTAACTCAGAATGGATTGAAGATGTAAGTAAAAGAGCTAAAGCCATAAAATTCTCAGAAGAAAGCATGATCATGAATTATGCAGTGGCTCCTTAGATATAACATCAAAATCATGAAAACCCAAAAGAAAATAGATAAGTTGGGCTTTATTGAAATTAAAATCTTTTGTGCATCAAAGGACAATATCATGAAAGTGAAAGGACAGTCTACAGAATGGATGAAAATGTTTGCAAATCCTGTATATAATAAGGGACTTATACCCATAATGTAGATAGCATTCTTGCAACTTATTAATAAAAAGTCAAATATTTCCATTTAAAAATGAACAAAGGATCTGAATAGACATTTCTCCAAGGAAAATAAAAAAGTGTTTATTAAGTACAGGAAAAGATATTTAATTCCACTAGTCATCAGGAAATGCAAATCAAACACAGGACACCACTTGACATCCTGTAAGATGACTAAAATAAAAAGTTAAATAATTGTGTTGATGAGGATGTATAGAAATCAATATCGTCATACACCACTGATGGAAATGTAGAATGGCGCAATCTCTCTGGAGTCTGGCAGTTCCTCAACTGCTATTGAAACATACTCAAGAGAATTGAAAACACATGTCCACACAAAAACCTGTTCATGAATGTTTATTGCAGCATAACCAAAGGTGGGAACAACCACATCAACAGATGAATAGATAAATAAAATGTAGCATATCCATAGAATGCAATACCTTTTGGCCATAAAAAGTAATTAAAGACTGATAATTGCTACAACATGTATTAACCTTGCAAACACTTATGTTAAACATATGCTAAGTGAAAGAAGCCAGGCACAAAATATTACATATTATATTTTTCCATTCTTATGAAATATCCCTAATAGAGAAATCTAAAAAACATAAAGCAGATAAGTAGGTTAGTGGTTGCTTAGGATTAAGGCTGTTGGATGGAAGAAAGGTAGATAGTTTGACAGCATTTAATGGGCATGGGTTTTTTTTTTTTGATGATGAAAAATAATTATGTTGCAAAAATTGACTATGATGATAGCTGCATATATCTATGAATACACTACAAAAAACACCAAATTGCACACTTTCATTGGATGAATTGAATGGCATATGAATTATATCTCAATAAAGCTGCTAATAAAAAGCTGCCACTGAGTTAAATAATTTGTAGGGTGATATTTATGCTATACCCCCATTTATTTAAAGTTTACAAGCACATAAAATAAAATATTTAATGTTTTGGTAAGGCCAATGACACAAGCAGCAATTATCCTAATTGCTAGGTCATTGTTGCCAAAGTTTATCATAAGAGAAACAAAGTCCATGAGATCCTTCTACTTGGTATAATTTGAACAGAAATAAGGACCTGTGTCTATGGTCAATGAAGACTTGCTGGATTTTACATCTTTTGATTTTGTTAATCTCAGTTTCAAACTCTTCTCAGTTGCTACCCTCATTTACTCAACTGCTTTGATCAAAAATAGGTACAATATGGGGCTGAGGTTGTAGCTCAGTGGTAAAGTGCTTGCCTCGCATGTGTGAGGCAACTGGGTTTGATCCTCAGCACCACATAAAAATAAGTAAAGATATTTGTGTATATCTATAAAAAATTTTAAAAAAATAGGTACAATATAATTTACCAAGTGTTTGACTAATGGAGGGATCTATACAATACTGTCCAGGTTCAATACCTTTCCCCTCACACATGAATGGGGTATAGGCTCAGTCTCAGTCAGTGTGGTCGCTGAACCTCAGATAATCATGAGTAACTAATAGGTAAAAACATTTTGACTTAGCTACTGGAAGATCAAGAATTTGCTTAACTAGAGTTCTTGATCACTCAGCATGGTAATAATACTCTTCCAGAGTATTCAAAATGCCCCTTGCAAACAAAGAGTAAAAAATCCACTCTATGTCTCCCAAATCACTTTAGTCCAGTAATTTCAGTGCAAGGATCTTCAAGATCTCTTTTCCTCCTTCTCCACAAGTCTCCCTCTTTCTCTCTGTACGTGCCTCTCCAACATGTTCGCCGTAGTTCTCACACTGGCACCATGATTTCTTGGCAGAGGAACCATCAATGCATTACAGATAATGGCTCAAATGTCTTTGCAATAAAATTTCCCAATTTCAGACCAAAAATATGAACAGTTTTTGTTTTATTTGTTTTTACTCTGCTAGCTTCCCAGACAGACCCCAACTTGCTAAAGGACAAATATTTACAAGACAATATTTACATTTGACAAACATGGTTTAATACTCTCTTTTAGAGTGGCACTAAAGTGCTTTTTAAAGTGATTTTTTTTCATCCCAATTTGCATTTTGTATGACTGAGTCCTTCATGTTTTTAGTGACTAGTAATGCATTCCCAGGGTTGATCTGGAAACAGAGACACAGTAACATCTGGGAGACTTGATGTTACCGGAAGTATTGCAGATAAGAACTGAATCTCAACTCTTCAAATGTAGTATTCCAAAACAGGTCTGATATGTACTCACTTACCTTTGTCACACAAGAAGATTGGGGAAAAAAATAAGCTTCTGTGAATTCCAAGGATATAATCTTGTATCTTTGGATTATACAAGAATCCTAGGCCTTACAAGATCTAGAAAGATGAGGAAGAAGAACAGATTCTCAGCCTGCGTGGGTAGTGTACCACCCATTGGAAGGCAGCTGGCTTCAATGGTGAATCCCCTTCCTCTACCCTAAGGTTGGCCAAAGAAACCTTCACCACAGAGTCATGCACTTAGAAGTCAGGGCACCTGGAACCTTTCTCAGGTTTTGCAATATCATGCAACAGCTATGCTCTCCCACAGGGCCCAGGTATTTTACTTTGACATAACTGGAAACCTTCCATTTCCCTTCTTCCAAAAGGAAGGCAGATAGGACATCACTGTCCATATTGATTCTTCAAATTCCAATGTCTCAAACTCCCACACTCAAAGCCTATCTTTGATTTGTCTCCAGAGTGAGTTCTTCTTTACCACCCCCCTGGCAAAGTTTTGCCTTTCTAAAAAATACACATTCAAATACAGTTTATTTTCCATTCTCCCTTATTCTCTCATCCCTGAGGATCTCTCTTTGGGGAGCAAAAGAGAGGATTCAGAGAAATTATTCTTTTTCTTTGATGAGTCCACAGTATGAGAGAAAGGTTTTCAATAAATCAGTTTTATATAAGATACAGACTACCCAAATAACCTAACAGCCTGAATTTCACCTAAAACTTTCCTCATTAGGTTCATTTCCTTTGGTTATATAACACTATCTGCAGATCACAATTCATTTATTTCTTCATTTACTTGTTCAAAAGGAGCAGTTTAAAAGTCAGAGATGAAGAGTCTAGTTTGGGATAAGGTAAATTTGAAGTGTTAAATGGTGATGTGAAGTAGGCCACTGAATAGAGGAATTGTGTATTCATATGAATTTGGAAATCTTGTTGTGGTATTTAGAGCATGTGCATGAACAGAGGTTATTCATTGAAAGAGCAGAGGCATGCAGGATGCAGTCTCGAGGCACCCATAGCCAAGGACATTGGAGAGGAAAGGCCTAGGATGTCAGAAGCAAAGTATCTGTGTGACCACAAAGGGCAACAAAGTCTAATGTTCAAGAGGAAGTTGTGAACCTGAGAGAAATGGAAGGGATGAGGATAAGGTGGTAGACAGAACATTTTGAAACATGCCTGCTGTGCGAAAAGATAGTTCTGGAAGTCACCAGTGTCATCTTCATCTACCCCAGATCTTCCTTTCATTTTTCTCTAGACGGCAAAATGACAGTCACACTGCCAAGACCTTTCTCTGCTCTCAATTAGCTATGAAATGGTCAAACTTGTGCAGTTTCCATGGCAAAGCTCAATGATTTCAAAAGCTTGTGTTGTAGGAGACTTTGGCTCTGTTCTCACCCTGAAGAAATAACTTTTAGATCTTAAGATCTCTCCGTAGGGGTTAGGGCAGTAGCTCAGAGGCACAGTGCTGCCTCTGAGACACTGGGTTTGATCCTCAGCACCACATAAAAATAAATAAATAAACAAACAAAAGCATGTTGTCCAGCTACAAAATAAAACAAAAACAACAACAGCAAATCTCTATTGTAACATTTCTTGATTTGAAAAGTTTAAATTAAGCTAGGAGCAGTGATGCACACCTAGAATTCCAAGGCAACACAAGAAGCCATCTTGGAAAACAAAATTAAACAATCAAAATCAATTAATGTACATAGAAAACAAAATGACTCTTTTTATGTTAAAAAATTCTAATGAAAAACAAATCTATCATTCACCTCTCCTGAATCCCAGCCTGTTCCACAGAGACTACCATTTGAAGTCATTTCCAGTTCCAGTATTTTTACCCATTACCCCAGTACTTTACATAGTCCTATAATCGCATCAATTAGGAGGTTGAGGTAAGAGGATCACAAGCTTGAGGCCAGTCCCAGCAACTTAGTGAGACCCTGCTCAAATTAAAAAGCAAGGACTGGGGATGTATGGAGCTCAGAGATAAAGGGCCCTCGTAGCACTCAGCTTTACTCTCCTCTAGATGTGTCACTCTCGCTGCTTGCTCTGCACCTTGACTGGCCTGCCAGCCCGTGCCCTGCCGCTTCCACCAGCCCAAGACTCTTGTGGGGCTCCAGCCCAGATATCTTCACTTTCCATCCTCCTCCTGAGTGTGTTGTGCTGTAGCTGCGGCCATGCGCACCTGACACCTCTAGCAGGCACCCAAAGCACAGCAGCAGGGTCCTCTACCTCCTAGTGGTCTGGGGTCAGTTGCCAGTGGCAGATGGGAACCTTGTCAAAAGGCTCCCCTTAATACTTCTTGCCATTATCTTCTGCCAGGTCCTGATGGCTGAGGAGGATGTGTCTGTGCTCCTGGCCCAGGAGGGTGCCCCTAGCCCTGCATCCCCTATGCCCATCCCTGCTTCCCTAGTCCTCAAGCCCGTGAGTCTGATTTCAGAGCCCTCCAGCTACTACCTGAATCTCAGCACCTTTCTCCAGCAACACCCAGCTGACTTCTAACAAAAGGGAACCTGAAAAACCCAAGAAACACCAGGTGTATCTAGTGCATGAGAGCAGTATTCCAAACTAGGACTTCCAAAGCAACTAGAACTCAGACTACTGTAGCTGAGACCACATCGGTTGTGCTTAGGGTGAGAAGGAGGCACAGACATGCCTGGGCTAGGCCCAGTGGGGAAGGAGAGCAGGGTTAATTTATTTGTCACTGCTCCTAATCAATATTTATATACATTTATCTATGTCCTCCTAGGTAATGGAGGGATATATGTTTTATTTATTTTAACTTATGCAAGGGTGTGAGATGTGCCCCCCCAGCCATAAATGAAGATCTCTTGGTATTTACTGAGCCTTATGAGATTGGCAGAGGTAGGGTGCCTAGAATTGAGGCAGAGTGGGGAAAGGTAGGAGAGGGGACAGGTGGGAGGACTACTGATGCGGGGATTGGGTATGGTGGGGGCTCGTAGGTTTATAGTCATACTCTGTTCTCCATCATCTCACCTCTACAGGTCTACTGTGTGAGACTTTGGCAGATCCTGGGGAATAAAGTCTATGGCCTTTAGTCTCAAAGTGACCTCTTAAGGGCAGCTGAGGGGTTGGGAGTTGGTGGTGGCTGCTGGGTGATCTGTGAACACAAATAAACTTGATTTACTGACAGCAAAAAAAAGGAGAGGGGGCTGGATTCAATCTTCAGTACCAAAAATAAAAAAATAAAAATAAAAATGTGCTCCTAGTTACTAATACCATATTGTACCCTTGAAAATTTGCTGAGGGTAGATTTCAAGTGATTGTTCCACAATAAACTTTTTAAGTTAAAAAAAGAATGTGCTCATTCTACAATTACTTATTAGCTTTAGATTATATGAAGCTATCCACCTTCTGCCACCATAGGTAAGGACTCTGTCCACATCATCACCCACCTTCTTATGTAGTAACTTATGATATATAAACTATATCTAATCCATCTTTTGCTTAGGTTCATAATTTTAAATAATTAAACTGCTTTAATTGATTCTGCTCCATCTCCTCAGTCTATTTTGTAAATGAGGACGTTAATTCCCTAGCTCTCATCTATCTCACCTTCCTTTTCTACCCTCTATTGACAGCCACCTCCTTGTTTTTCCATTTTCAAAGCCAATATCATTTATATTCAGTACTGAATTCATAATTGTGTGTTCCATAATTTTTAAATGTTAGTTCCTCAACTCAAGAGGTTTCCCAAGCAGGACATTATGATGGGGTCAATTTGAAATTGTTGTTTTGGCTTGGAGGAATAGTAATGTCATTTTGATGCAGCTTCATCAAAATATAAAAATTCTCTGTTGTTTTTAAACAAAAAGTAGACATGTATGCAGTAGACTTCCCTAAAGCTCAGCTCACTCCTGAGCCTGGAAGAGAAAGGGAAAAGAAAAAAGGTATTTAAGCTTGCTCTTAAGAAAATAAATGCCTAATGATATGCATATTAGGCTACTTCAAAACATCATGTGCTTTCTCTCTCCTTCTACACTTATTTTTGTCAAGGTGTATCTCTAGAGGAAAACATTGGAAAACTCTATCTTCTGTATTCGGGACAGGCGAGACAGCCGATCTAAATAAGAATAATAGAAAAACCTTACAAGAGAATATGTCTAGCAATGTAAATAGCTCTATGGGGAAATGTAGTAAAATTACAAAGAAAAATGCTTTATAAAAATAAATCTTGTCTGAAAATGCCAGTGCTGAATCTCTTCAATAAAATATAAGCTCAAAATAGAAAACTATAATCTCTAGCTCATCTGTGATCTTCTAAGATGACTATGAACAACAAAAAAGTCATTCTTCTTTTTCCACACATACCAGTCCAACATCAATTTAAATGACTTCCCTGAAGCTACAATAAGAGTGCTACAGGGTTGCCATTGTAACTCAGCCCCACAAAGCTTAAAAATTGCTATAAGACAAAAATCAGTTTGAATCCTATGCCACAGAATGAATTGTTATATTTTAATGAATGTATAATTCTGTTACATAACTCCAAAAGTCATTGTTATGGTGAGGTTTCAAAGTATTTGAAAATTTATTAGATTGTCCTTCTACATTGTACAGCCCTGTGTTAGACAGCAGTTTATTTTCCTTTTGGGAAAGAAGAAAAATGTACATTCCTTTGTGAAGACATCCATCTGAATATGTGTTGGCAGGCATTTTGAAATAGTAGACAAAGAAAAAGATAAAACAAAGAGTGCAATAATTTCTTTTAAAAATGGTTTCCATTAGGGTTGACTTTCAAGGCTGTAAATCTGCTTAAGACCTCTCAAACAGAGCTCACTGCTGCTTCTGCTTAATCTCAAAATCAAAAATCTCTGCCCAGATCATAGGTGAATTAAGAGTACTTTTGACCAGACACATTCACATGACAGCAAAGTCTATTGGGTTCTAGATATTATGTTGAGCTTAGCAGACGATTTCCATGGCAATCTGGCCCTGATATTTAATACTAAAATCAAATGGAAGACTCTGGAGGTGAGGGAGTGATATAGAAAATGTCAGGAATTTCTTCCGGGTTCAGTTGGGCCAGAAATTTACACATAAGAAATAATGAGTTTCAAGATGGTAGAGATTGCTTGGGAGAAACTTGACATTCTAAAGTAAGCTGATGTACTGACACTGAGCTGCCATTGGGAGGCTGAGATGAGAAGAATAATTCCAAACATTGCTGGATTGTGTAGAGGAAGTTGACCAGATCCTGTGAGTTGGGGGTAATCAGTAAGTCAGAGAGACTGAAGAAGAACTATGTGGGTGGTCGGGAGCCTTCCAGAGTACAGCTCTTCCTGGATCTCAGTGACAGATGGCCACTGAGTGAGGTAAGGTGTTTATAACAATGAGAGCAACTGATCTGGGAGTTAAAGCAAGAACAACCCTCTAGGAGATCTCACTAAGCTGTAATATGCTAAAGTGAAGGTCAAAGGCATACACAGGCCCTGATGGACACACTCCCAACACATATAAACTATTCACACATGAATGTGGACAACCCAGTAGTGCCCAAGGGACTGAGAAATTCCTCATCCATCCTGATGGCATACCTTAGGAATTTCTTTCCCTCTCAAGAACTACTGGGAATCTACTTTCTCCTATTCTAAGTGAGATAAATTAGTTAGGGTTAATTGAGTGGAATTATTCTCTGATATATATGTCTTGCTTCTATCTTCAGTGTTCATTGAATTAACAGAAGCTCTATGTGAAAAACTAACTCAACATGATCTGAGTGAAAAATGGAAGGCTAGGATGGAAAGAAAATTTATAGGGCTGACTTTTATTCCAACTTACACCAACTAGGAAAGATGATCAACTACAGTTTCTTGCCATTCAGCTACCTGAAACCCCCACCCCCCCATTATGGTCTCTCAACTTTCAGAGGGAATTTATAGAAATAATTTTAGAAAGTATTCTGTTTGTAAAATATGCACTAGATAGGTTTATCCTTTGCAATTTCAGAACTTCCATGTTTGACTACCAAATGAATGGGGTCCAAAGGAGTGCCACATAGTGGTCCTGAATACTCTAAGATACATTTTTTCACTGATTTAGAAAATATTTTAATGCATGCCTATTATATGCCAGGCTTTGTCCTAGAAATTAAGAATACAGCAGGACAAATGACAGAGTCTCTGTACTCATGGATCAATAAGATGATGGTGGCTTGGACAAACCCAGGAAAGTGAAGGTGATTCATGGTCAAAGCCAGCATATATTTTGAAAATAAAGGATATAGCTGATGGACTGGATGGAAATAAAAGATGAAATATGGATGTCTGTTAAGTATTTGTCCTGATCAATTAGATGGCAGTAAGTGCCATGTTCTATATTGGGGAAGATGGGGAAAAGAACAAGTATAGGAGCATGAGGAGTCAGTTTTATCTAGGGCATTTGAAATTTGTGATGCCACTTTGACAGTCACATAGAGATGTCTAAAGGCATTTGAATGTGTAAATATGGAGTGGAAATAGAAGAACTAATTAGAGATAGAAATTTGGAGGTCAACAGACAATGTGTAAGATACTGTGCATCTGAATAAAAGTCTCTCCCTTTCTACTTGCCCAATAAAGCTTTTTATTGTTCTATTTACAATACTTCCTACTGAGAAGAAGGTATCAATAGAAGTTTAAGGCTTTCAGTGGAGAGTACAGGTTATTAATGGTTGAAAACCCACTAAAAGTCCTTTTATGGGGACCATCCATTGTTTGTTCCTGCCTTGGAGAAAAAGCAAGAAGCTGCTTAAGTTCCTAGTATATATATAATTCTAGAAATGCATTGGGCACAGTGTATACATATATCAAAACAAAGGTTGTATACCATAAGTGTGTACAAGTTTTATTCATCAATTAAGATTTTTTTTTAAATGTTTATTTTTTAGTTGTAGGTGACAGAACACCTTTATTTTATTTTTATGTGGTGCTGAGGATCGAACCCAGCACCCCACGCGCGCCAGGTGAGCACGCTACCACTGCGTCATAATCCCAGCCCCCATCAATTAAGATTTTTAAAAAGAAAAGTATTTGGGGAATATGCCTTCTATAAACCTACTTAAAGTTGTCATAAATCCTACCTGGACACAACTAAGTTATGGCTCATGTGAGTTCTTGGTGCTGATTCCTTGTGAGAAAATCAGGTAGTTCTATTTGCTTTTCTTTTCATTTCCCCCTTGTATCCATGCAAATGTGGACTTAGATTCAGAGATCTTGCACAGAAACCAAAAATGGAAATGCAGCCAAGTCTCAGAAAGGACCTAGAAGCAGAAACAGGAAGTCATCAGAGTTTCCTATCCCTTGTTTCTGCTTCTAAGTAACTGGGGTCCTTTTTTGTTTAGTTTTGTTTTTGTTCTTGATCTTCTCCTTTACACAGTAGAAGCACTCTCATTATTTTCTGTTCCACATGAAAGGATGTGGCCACCACACAGGTAAGCCCAAGTTTACATGTGTAATGAACCATATCATTGGGTTTGATTCTTCTTGCCACCCACTATACACCCCTCCAGCCCATATTCATGCCAGGCATCATGTGATTGCAGTTCTAACAAGGAACAGAGTATATGTATCTATATCTTAGTGTTAGGTTCAACCATTGACTGATATGGCCAACAATGAGGCTAAAGTGAAAGTATGCCAGTTCCTACTGATCTTGTGCTTTCACCATTGCCATGAGAACATGGCTAGATGAGGTCACTGGGTCTAGAATGAAGATAGAAGGCACATGGTGTAGACCCAGAACAGGTCAGCTCAAGCCTAGCCAGTAAATACCCATGAGTGTATAGAATGCTGCTAGTGGCATGATCCAGAGCTTCTTGGTTGTTTTGCAGCATGACTGCCACCAGAATTAACTGATACATGTTATAGTTGTAGTTACACATGGAGACTAAATTCTGTATCTGAATTTTAACCTTATTTTTTGAGGAGACTATGATGTGTTAGCTTGGATCAAGCTTCAATCCCTATAGGTAGAAGAGGTAGTCAATGCTGTAAAGATAAACATGGCTACTGGTAGCCCATCCCTGTGGATCATGAGACAGTCCGCAGATGAAGGTGAGAAAGGAGTGGTTATTATGAACTGAGAAACTAGACAACCAAAAGGAGTCTATTTCTTCTACTTCACATACAAATTGCTTTCCAGGGTAAGAACTGCCTTAAAGAAAATATTGTTTCCTGTTACAAAAATCTTCTCCTGTAAGTTATGGATTTGGCAGGTGACAAAACTCTGAAGGGAAAAAATGAAAAATGGGTATAATCTTTAAAAAGGACAGATAAAGATCATATAGTGATGTTTATGTGCTATAAATCACAAGATTTGTGTAAAATTTGATCAATGGTTCACTATAAAATTAAGTATGAAATAGAAGGACTATTCAGTAATTTCTGTTCCTCAATCTTCACTCTCCTATGACTCCATAAGGATGAGCTGCTACTAGTCACCTCATATGAATGGCCACCAGACACAGGCCTGAACCCAGTGATAGGGATAGGGAAAAGGGATAGGGAGAAGGGATAGGGAGAAGTCTTTAAATGATAAAAACCAAAATAAATAAATAAATAATTAAATAAGTAAATGAATGAATTTAAGACATATTCACAACCTTATTTAATTTAATAAGGCCTCAGGCTTTCAAGATGGCTGAATAGAGAAGGTTGCTTTCTTGGCTGCTCCATGGCATGAAACCAAGAAAGCAAACAGGCAGCTTCTCAGCAAGGTAGGTGAATTAAAAAAAAGGGCAGGGGTGGAATTTACTGGAATTTAAAACTGAACATTCAAAAGCAGATTGGAGGCTCAAGAAATTGGATATAATAAAATAAGGAAGAAATCCCAGCACCACAGCCATTGCTGCAGCTGGAGGCACAAGCCAGAATGGTCTTCAATAAGCACAGGGGAGGGACAAGGGAATGAAAGGAACCTACATTTTTTAGGAGGCCTGAGGTCTATCTGGGTATGGAGAGTTTAGAGATCAAAGGCACTGCCTGACTAAACTGAAAGGTGGGCTGCACAATATCCTTGTGCAGGCAAAAGGCTGCCATCTCTCGTGGCTGTGTCTGGAGGACAGAGGAAGGATCCATTCAGCACCCAGGGCCAGTAGCTGAGGGAGCTGATTCCCGGCAAATGTAAGTTTAGCCCGAAATACAGGCCTGGCAAACCCACACTGTATGATATAGAGTGTGTCTAAAAGACCAGGAGAAAAATCAAAGATGGAGAGAGGTTTACACAGGGGACAATTGGTTGTGGAAATATACCTGGCTCTCCCCATCCCCCTCCAATCCAGCTGCTTGCAAAACTGGCTGGGAGAGATGGGCCTGGCTGGGAATTTGAAAGGGCAGGGGTGGGAGAGATTATGTTTGGAGACTGAACCTGAGACCAAGAAATGTGGGGTGTGCAGGTAACCTAGTTGACTAAGAATTGACTCCTCTACCACACTAGTGGAACCCAGGGGAGACCCCTGGGGTGCAGTCTTCCAGCATGGACTGCCAATCGTTGGGCCTTAGAAGTACACTGATTTAAAATCTCCAGACCAACTTATATTCAGTGAAGAAGCTGGAGCACATATAAGCATAAACCCCACTTCCAGAAGTTCTGTCTAAGGGATTATCTCTCACACTCCAGCAATCTGGAGGATGGAGCATCATGCTCCAGATGCTCCCGCCTAAAACTGCTGAGAAGAGAAGCTGAGAAACTTTTGAACTCCAATGGAAACAATTCCTTAACTTTTCACTGAGATTTTTTTTTCTCTCTCTTTTTTGTTTATTTTTCTTTACTCTGTTTAATTGTGACCTTAACGGTTCAAGGACATTTATATATATTTGCTTTTTTCCCCATTTCTGGCATTTTTGAAGCCAGTTATTTTTCATGGATCAGTTTTTTGAGGAGTAGGATGTTTGATTAGTATATTTCATTTTTGTTTTGTATTCTTCTATTTTTTTATTTTTTAAAAATTTTACTTTACGTATATATTTTTTACTCTCACCTGTTTTCCTCAATGCTCTTTCTTTTCTTCTGCTAATGCTAATCTCTATTCTCTTTCTGTTAATTTTTATTTGTATCTTCTCTCCTTCTTCCTCAGAATCATCACATCCTGTGTTACTTCTGTTCTCTCTTTGTTCACCGTTCAAAATTGTAAACCTTTTATGCAAACTTAACTGTTTTTACAGCAGGCAATATCTGACCATATCATTCCTGTTTACTGTGACAATTAAGATTGTATATGTCATAGCAGGAACTATTTGTTTCTATGCTGTATATTGTTTGAATTGGTGTTGTGATTACTTTTCTCCTCCTAAATAGTGAGGCACTGAAAACCTTCAGAAACACTATAAGTCCACAGGATAGAAACTCTACAACCTCAGAGCCATACAGTTAGATGGGTAGATACAAAAACAAGATAAAAAAGCAGGAGTACAAATCACCCCAAATGAACCAAGATACTCTGACAACAGAATCTATCAACAACAAAGTGGAAGAAATGTCAGGGAAAGAGTATAGAATGTACATAGTTAAACTGATCTATGAGATAAAGGATGATATAAGAAATAAAATCAGCGAGAAAAATACAGGAAGTGAAAAATCAGGTCAATAAAGAGAAACTGAAAAAAAATCAAGCAAAAATCCTTGAAATGAAGGAATTAATAAACCAAATTAAAAATTCAATTGAAAGCCCACCAACAGACTAGATCACTTGGAAGACAGTTTCAGGCAATGAAGACAAAATATATAATCTTGAAAACAAAGTCGACCATGGAGAAAAGATGTTAGGAGACATTGAACACAACTTTCAAGAAATATGGGATAACCTGAAAAGATCAAATTTAAGATTTATTGGGATAGATGAAGGCTTAGAGATACAAATGAAAGAAATGTACAATGTTTTTAATGAAATAATATCAGAACATATCCCAAACCTAAAGAATAAAATGGAAAATCAAATAAAGGAGGCTTACAGGACCCAAAGTACAGAAAAGCACAGCAGACCCACACCAAGGCCCATTATTATGAAAATGTCTGACATAGAGAATAAGAATAGAATTTAGAGGCTGCTAGATAAAAATTACTGGTTACATTTAGAAGGAAATCAATCAGGAACTTACCTAATTTCTCAACCCAGACCTTCAAAGCTAGATCTTTGAATAATATATACCAAACTGAAAGAAAATGGATGCCAGCCAAGAATACTATAATCAGCAAAATTAAACTTCAGAATTGACAATGAAATAAAAACCTTCCATGATAAACAAAAGTTAAAAGAATTCACAATTAGAAAGCCTGCACTATAAAACATGCTCAATAAAATAGTTCATGAAGAAAAAATGAAAAATAAATATAAAACCCAGCAAAGGGAGGAACTATGATGGAAAATTGGCATTCAAAGGAAAAACTAATTCAAAATAAAAACTAGAAATAAATCAAAATGACAAGGAATGAAAATTTTATCTCAATAATAACACTGAATGTAAATAGCCTAAGCTCATCAATTAAAAGACACAGACTGACAGATTGGATTACAAAACAAGACCCAACAATATGCTGTCATAGGCAAAGACATTCACTGAACGGAGGTAAAAGGATGGGAAAATAGATATCATTCATATGGATCTTGTAAACAAGCAGGGATTTCTATCCTTATATCAGATAAAGTGGACTTCAAGCCAAAGTTAATCAGAAGAAACAAAGAAAGGCATGACATACTGGGAATTATATATCAACAAGACATAATAATTATAAATATTTATGCTCTGAACAATGGAGCATCTACATACATCAAACAAACCTTTCTCAGTTTCAAGAATCAAAGACACCACAACAAAATAACATGGGTGATTTTAACATGCCTCTCTCACCACTGGATAGATCTCAAACAAAAACTAAATAAAGAAGCCATAGAACTAAAAAATTATTAATAATTCAGACATAACAGACATATATAGAATATTTCATCCATCAATGACTGAATACGGCTTCTTCTCAGCAGCAGATGGATCCATCTCTAAAATAGATCATAACTTAGGCCACAAAGCAACTATTAGCAATTACAAAAAACATACAGATAAGACCTTGCATTCTATTAGAGCATAATGGAATAAAATTAGAAATCAAAATAAAATAAAAATAAATAATTTAACATCACATCTCAAATCCCTAGAAAAAGAAGAACAAATTAACACCAAAAGCAGTAGAAGACAAGAAATAATTAAAATCAGATCTGAAATTAATGAAATAAAAAAAGAAACAATCCAAAAAATTGACAAAACAAAAAGTTGGTTTTTTGAAAAAATAAATATAATTGACAAACCCTTAGTCAAACTAACAAAGAGAAAGAGAGAGAAAATTCAAATTACTAAAATTCATGATGGAAAAGGAAATACCACAACTGACACTAATGAAATACAGATGATAATCAAAAACTATTTCAAAAATATATACTCTAATAAAATAGAAATCTTGAAGACATTGACACATTTCTAGAGACATATGACCTACACAAATTGAATCAGGACAATGTAGAAAATTTAAACAGACAAATTTCAAGCAATGAAATTAAAGGTGCCATCAAAAGTCTACCAAGAAAGAAAGGCCTAGGATCAGATGGATTCTCAGCTGAGATCTACCAGACCTTCAAAGAAGAACTAACTCCAATCCTTCTAAAATTATTCCATGAAATAGAAAAGGAGGGAACCCTTCATTCTATGAAGCTACTATTACCCTGATACCAAAACCAAAGACACACCAAGGAAGGAAAAATTCAGACCAATATCTATCATGAAAATAGATGCAAAAATTCTTAACAAAATTCTGGCAAATTGGATACAAAAATATATTAAAAAGATAGCACACCAAAATCAAGTGGGGTTCACCCAGGGATGTAAAGTTGGTTCAACATACAAAAGTCAATAATGTAATTTATCACATCAATATACTTAAAGATAAGAATCATAAAATTATCTCAATAGATGCAGGGAAAAGCATTTGACAAAATACAACATCCATTCATACTCAAAACACTAGAAAAACTAGGGATAGTAGGAATATACCTCAACACTGTAAAAGCCATATATGCTAAATCCCAGGCCAATATCATTCTAAATGGAGAAAGATTGGAAGCATTCCCTCTAAAAACTGAAACAAGACAGGATGCCCTCTTTCACCACTTCTATTCAGCATAGTCCTGGAAACTCTAGCCAGAGCAATTAGACCAATGAAAGAAATTAAAGGGATATAAATAGGAAAAGCAGAACTCAAACTATCCATATTTGCCAAGGACATAATTCCATATTTAGAAGATCCAAAAAAAACTCCACCAAAAATATTTCTAGAGCTCAGAAATGAATTCAGGAAAGTAGCAGGATATAAAATTAGTCCCATAGATCAATTTTAATCCTATATATCAGTGAGTGATGAATCAACTGAAAGAGAAATTAGGAAAACTATCCTATTCACAATATCCTCAAAAAAATTTGAGAATGAATCTAACAAAGGTGATGAAATACATCTACAATGAAAACTACAGAACTCTAAAGAAAGAAATTGAAGACCTTAGAAGATGGAAAGATCTCTCATGTTCTCGGATAGACAGAATCAATATTGTCAAAATGGCCATATTACCAAAAGTGCTATACAGATCTAATGCAATTCCTATTAAAATTCCAATGACATTTTCCTAGAAATAGAAAAAGCAGTCATGAAATTTAGAGGCCCAGAATAGCCAAAGCAATCTTCAGTGAGAAAAGTGAAGTAAGATGCATCACAATACAGACCTTAAATTATACTAACAGGGCTATAGTAACATAAATGGCATGGTATTGGCACCAAAACAGACACATAGACCAATGGTACAGAATAGAAGACACAGAGAAAAACCCACATAAATACCATTATCTCATACTAGACAAAGGTTCCATAAACATACATTGGAGAAAAGATAGCCTTTTCAAGAAATGGTGCTGAGAAAAAATGAAATTCATATGCAATACAATGAAACCAGAATTCTATCTTTCACCTTACACAAAACTTAACTCAAAGTTGATCAAGGACCTAGGCATTTAGACAAAGAGACTACGCCCACAAGAAAAAAAAGTAGGTCCAACTTTCCATCATGTCAGCTTAGGATCTGAATTCCTCAATAAGGATCCTAAAGAACAAGAAGTAAAATCAAGAATCAATAAATGGGTTGGAATAAAACTAAAAAGCTTCTTCACAGCACAGAAAACAATCAAGAACATGATAAGAGACCCTACAGAATTGGAGAAAATCTTTGCCTTCATATAGAGCATTAACCTCCAGGATATATAAAAAGCTCAAAAAACTTAAAAGCAACCAACCAACCAACAAACCAAATAACCCAATCAATAAATGGGCAAAGGAACTGAACAGGCACTTCACAGAAGAAGAAATATGAATGGTTAACAAATATATGAAAAAAATGCTGAACATCTCTAGCAATTAGAGAAATGCAAATTTCTTTACACTGAGATTTCATCTCACTCTAGTCGGAATGGCAATTATCAAGAATACAAGTAACAATAAATGTTAGGGAGAATGTGGGGGAAAAGGTACAATCCCACTCCTTGGCACATACCCAGGGTCTTGAAATCACTATGCTATAGTGATACAGCCACATTGATATTCATAGTAGCTCAATTCATAATAGCTAAGCTATGGAACCAACCTAGATGCCCTTCAACAGATGAATGGATAAAGAAAATGTGGTACATACACAAAATGGAAAAAAGAATGAAATTATGAAAAGCCATAAAGAATGAAATTATGGCATTTGCCAGTAAATGGATGGAACTGGAGAATATCATGTTAAGTAAAATAAGCCAACTCCCAAAAAACAAAGGCCAAATGTTCTCTCTATGAGGATGCTGACTCAAAATAGGTGGGCAAGAGGGAGGAGTGGAGGTTCACTGGATTGGATGGGGGCAGTGGGGAAAAGGGAGAGATAATGGGAGTGGAAAGACAGTAGAATGAATCAGAATTAACTTTCCTATGTTCATTTGTGAATACATGACCAGTGTAACTCCACATCATGCACAACCACAAAAATGGGAGGTTATACTGCATGTATGAATGATATATTGAAATACATTCTACTGTCATGTATAACTAAAAAGAACAAATAAAAAAATAAATTAATGAGTACACAGATAATGTTTGTCCTTTTGTTGAACGGTGAAATTTAAAATCAGAAAGTTATATCATAGCAAAAATTGGTTTATTCAAACCAGCTTCATAACAGCAAGAGAAGAAATTGGTTAAATTTCAAGTTGTTTTCACATTAAACATAAGTGAATCTGTATCCTCTAATAACTATTTCAGAAGATACTATGAGAATTTTCAGATTGCAAACTTCAAAGAAAGAGAAATGTTTATAACAATGCACATAGGTCTGTTTGCATCTAATACTGAAGATTATCAAAGCATTTCTCAAAATATTATAGAGATTATATTTTTCCTTTACATGAAAATTTTGGAAAGAAAATGGGTGGTTATGGTCTTACCCACTTCCATAAATGAGTAGATGTCCATCTATACATATATTTGAAAACCCATAACTATCACACAGACCACAATCTGAAGTTTAAATTGTATAAATAGCATCATATTCTAAATCAGCCAAATGAACTATCACTACCACTCTGAATAACTGATATAATTCTCAAAATAGTATATGATTCTTACCAAAAAGCCATGTTCACTGAAAGTGGAAACAATTAAAAATTAATAATAGTCACTAATGATCATGGAGAAATTTTGGGGTACAAGGTGCCCTACCAAACATTTACAAGGCAAAAGAATCTCAAAGATAGAGTTGAAAGAAAATGCAGATGAAATGGAAAGCTATTCCAAAGACTTCATAAGTCATGCTATTGAGGCCATAATCACCTAGCAGAAGTCACCGTTTAATTAGTTTAGGTCTTAATGAAAAATTGAAAGAGCTAGTCTTTAGCTTGTATTTTCTCCTGGGCAAACCCCTTCTCCAAACGCAAGTAAATCCAGATGACTGCTACCTAAACGGAAGGTAATTTGGGTTCTCATCACCATCTGATGAGACTTTATGTTCTCAAATGAGCCAAGAGTCTATTTTTTAACAGGGTCCCCAAGTAATTCTCTTGTGCAGCCAGGTTTTGGAAACCATTGTTCTGGAAAAAAAAAATGAAATGTTTATGCTGACACATTTGGTACATCTGTGATGGCACTCCATTTCATTCGGAATTCTCCAGAAACATCAAGCAGATGTGGCTCTTTAGGTTCCATGTTGACTCCCATATCTCTCCTACTCCCTTACAGGGATTAAAAATCTGCCATTATTAAACATAGGAAGGAGAAAACGTTTCGATCTTTCTAGTATACATTTTTTAAAAAACTGTTTTAAGATGTCTCACATGAAAATTGGATCCATCCAAGGAAATGAACAATTTGGGATTAAACTTGCATATGGTCTGGTCAAATGAATCTCTGAATTATTTAATTTCTACATTATTTATTTACTGGAGACTGTGCTACAAAGAGGAATGACTGACCACAGAACATGGTTTCCCTTTAAATGTGTTTTTAATCTATGTTGGTACCATTTTACATTTGAAAAAATACACCCTATACGAATTCACAAATCTTTCATGCTTCGTTTATCGATCTTCCAAATGACACAGTCATAACTACACCACAGATAATGCTACACGACAAACAGCTAGTAAGTGGAAAATTAAAAATTGCCTCCATCTGTCCACGCAGCTTTCTGATGAGCAACTAAGACAGCACTCTTGCTAAACTGTGCTTCAGGCACCAGACTCCTGGCAGCCTCTGGAGCCCCTGTGTGCCCTGTGAGAAAAAGAAGGATGGTGCTGATGGAAAAGGCATGAATGAGGGGTGGAGAGCTTAAGGCAGGTGGGAAGTCCAGCCCTTCAATGATGTTCTCCTCTGAACATAAAGGGCTTTTTGATCAAATCAATGGGAAATGTGCTATATACATAGCCCCTGTGGGAACTTCAGATTAATATTTGCAGACAGAAGATTCTGAGATGTCCTTACACGGAAAGACTTGGGGTGATTTTGTTTAGCAGAGCATTTCTTAAGTCAGGGGTGCTAGAAGTGTAGTTCCCAAACCAGCAGCATGAATATCATGTGAGAGATTGTTATATGTTAATGTCATCCCCACCTGGACCTACAGAGTCAGAAGAACTGGAGGTGGAACCCTGCCATTCGTGTCATCATAAACCTGCCATGGTGACTGTGATGAATGGTTCAAGGACCACCGTCCTAAACACTAGGCTCTTTTTCTTTCTTGATAAGTGTCTTCCAAAGTGTTTACTTGGAAAATATTGTTATTGCAAACTCTTTTTTAGATTCTTACTTTAACAAATCTTAACATGATTGAAGAATTAAATCTAGTATCATGATTTACTTGTTTGTTGCTAAATCAACATTCCAAAAATTTTCTCTCCATGAAAAAAACCCTTATTTTCCAGCAAGAAACTCTTGGTTATGTGCTTGTTTGTGACATATTTTAAAACTATTTTCAAATTAAAAAAAAATATATATATAGTGATCTCTTTGGCCTTCCAAAGCAGGTCAAACTATCTAGACCTGCCACTAATCTGACTAATCATAAATTAGTCACTGGCCAAATGTGGCTATTTGCATTTAAATATATTTAACAATTCAGTTTCTCAGTCACAATAGTGATATTTCAAGTGCTCAATAGCATGTGTGGCTAGGGGTTACCATATTGGATATTGCAAATATCAAACATTTGTTGAATAGCACTGATTTAGATGAATAGTTCCTCCCTTTTATTTGTTATCAATGCATCTCTCACAGCCAACAGTTTCAAGAAGACAGTCATCATGAAGAATGAATGTGGTCCATATTTTTCCACACAATGTTGGTCTACACAGGGAAGATGGAGAAGAAAACAATCAAGAGCACAGGTAAGAAAATCAGAGTTTTAAGCTCAAATGACTCCATTATTTTCTTGCACTGAATCTTAGGAGTTTCAGGCTCCATGTCTACTGACATTTTCCTCCTCTTGCCCTGGAAACCCTCTCCTCTCCACCACATAAAAACCTTGTTAACGACCACCCATATACCACTGGTACTGCCACAGTTGTCAATTATTCTGGGTGCCACATATTCTGGCCACTTGGCATCTTTGAAATCTCTTTATGCTCCCCCCACTTTATGAGTCTGTGCTTTCTTATAGTGTAGATTCCTTCCTCTTGCCAGCCTCTCTTGCACTTTCTTTGACTTGAGTTCCACTGGTCAGGCACATCTATGGAAGATTTCAGTTTGGAAGGCAGCAACACAATTAGAAGGTAATGTTGCGGCACTACAGAATAGCATGCTGGCAAGGATGGAGGAGAGTGAAGAGAGGTATTATTTCTTGAGGCAGCAGCAACAATAATCAATACATTCAAGATAATCACAGTGCATTAAGCTCATTGTCAGCAAGGAGTGCCCATTCTGTCCCAGCATGGCAGGAGGGCATCCCATCCACCGGAAGAAGCCACTGATATAACTTGTAACTTGTTTCTCCCTGCATAACATCCAAATCCCCATTAATGACTTCTTGGAAATACTGTGGGCTATTCCTTAATAAATTCTATTTCAGCTCAAATTAGCAAGAGTGGGTTCAATTTTTTATAAATATCACACATAGTAGAAATTCCTACCCAAGATGGAAAGAATTCTCCCCATATTGTTTACCCACACATTTTTATTTTTTGACTTGGATCAGACTGCCTTCTCAGGGGCTTAAAAATGCAAGGAAAAAGAGATATCAATAGACCAGTAAGAATACTATAGGTGGCCACAATCAAAATACAAATTTGTCATTAAGGAGACCCAGTGGGCCAAGAGGAGGGCAGCAAGTTGGGAAAGGCTTCAAGGAGAAGATGATCCTTAAACTGGGTTGTAAAATGCATAGGAATGTGACTGGCAGGCAATAAGAAAAAAGCAAAGGAAAATGCATGCATAAGGGTAAGCAGGCTGCAGCCATCTTCCATGTTCAGGTAGAACAGTCAAAGCATGGTGGGGAAAGTAAGGAGTCTGGGCAGCAAGCAACAAGGCTAGAGAAACCAGCATAGTAGCTGGCATTATCTGAGTACCTATGGTATACATTGTTGCATTAATTTACTCCTTGCTATGACTTCAGTAGGTTGATGACTCTATCATTCTTATTTACAAATAAAGACAGAGAAGTAAGTGGTTTGTCCAGATCTCACATAGCTGGGGTCATCAGAGAAGGATTTGAATTCCTGTGATACAGATCCAGATTCTATATTTTTAAAAAAATTTAATTGACACAGAAAATTAAGTATATTCAAAAGATATTCAAAGGATACTTCAATACATGTATACAGTGTACAGATTCCATACTAGTGACCAACTCACACTACTGCAGTCAGTGGGAGCTCTGCAGAAAGGTCCACATATCCAGGTCTAAGGAGACTGGACTTGACCCTCTGGAAGCACTAAAATGTTTTAGGTAGGTGAGTGGAATGATCAGACTCATGTTTTAGAACAAACACAAAGTGGAGGGGAGGAGAGTGAGAGTGGATAGCAAAGCAGGAGAACATGACTCCGTGTCCCATAATACACACACACCGCTGCTCCTGGGGCCTGCCCCACAAGCCAGCATAATAAAAAGCAAAGCGTTTTCATGGGAATGATTCAAAACCAAGGAAGAAACAGCCACTTTTGGCAAAGTATCTCAAGTAGACCTAGGTTAAAACCATGACACCTAACAAAGCAGCTTTAGACCCAGGGTAAATTACTTAACCTCTTTCGTCTTGTATAAAAGCAGAGGAATAGAGTGAAAATATCTACCCTCAAACTCTTGGGGAGAGGCTCAGATGTGTTTTCCGAATTCAGATATCTAGAATGTAGAAGAATAGCATGCTTAATAGACCATTTGTTATGTAATACACCAAGCAAGTTCTGTCGGATAAAATCCTCTATAATCCACTAATACTTCTGCAGCAAAACATGAACATGCACACTAAGTTGGATAAATCATCACTATCAACAATCTTCCATAAATTTACATAATAATCCTATGTAGGTTTTCCTGTTAGATTTCAGGTCAGGTCCGTTTTACCTTCAAATGAGTTCTGAAAAACTTGAGGTCTTTAAAGTATTTTGTGTTTCCAAATTATGGATGAGGTATTATTGTCCCTTTTATAATACTACTTGCTTCAGAGTTGTACGGGTTAAAGTAGGTAATACATATAGAGCACTTAGAATATGTGACCACTATCCCAGTGACAAATGCCAGGTACCCCAATTCTGTTATCCCAAAAAGTGTTCCCACAGACAAGTCATCCTTGTTCCTTGTTTTGCTCATGAGTTCTAATATTCACAATCTGTGACCCCCACCACCATTGTAATACCCTCTTCCCCATTTTTCTTGAAAATCCAGGCAAGTCATTATGCAAACAGGGCCCACGAAGTCCCCAAATTCTTAAGGTGAGTGTTACAGACCACCCCACCTCACCCACCTTGATGCATTAGGCTTGTCTGCAGGGCCACTCCTGGGAGGTGTGGATCTAGGGTCAGTCATACCATAGAGGATCTTCCCCTGTATCCACAATAGTTTTGAAGGCAAAATACTGTTAAAATCAGCACAAATGATCAAAAAAAGTAAAAGATGGGAAAGAGATAGCAGGAGAACCACATAAAACCTTAGGTAGACAATGGCCAGTACAAAGACATAATTTATTGACTGCATACCATGGACCAGGCATCGTACTACTATGCTGCCTGCCCCACCTTTAAGAACAGCAATTTTGTTTATTTTGCTTGGGCCAAGTCCAGAGGCCTTCCTGCACTGGCTGTCAGGCCTGGGGTAAAGAATGATAACACACTGCCTTTCAGTCAAAGTTTGTCTTCTTTTCTCCAACTCTCTATTTTACTCCCTTGCTTTGCTAAAATAATTATCACCACCATCATTCTTCCATGAATATAGTGTTTAAAAATTTACTTAGGCATCATACATACATCACCTAGTTTCTGCTTCACAGCCACACGGAATCATTATTACTAAATCTATTTTATAAGTGTGGAAACAAGCTCTGGGCCGTCTGACAGTTGCCACCTATTTCTTGAACCTACTCTTCTACTGGGCACTGCCTCCTAGGTTATCCGAATTTCTCATGGTGGACAATTTTTGCAAAGTGCTGGTTGTTCTGGTCAGCAGAGGCCCTGGAGACAAAAACATCCAGCAATGCAGAACAAGACCTTTCACACTACCACCAAGTCACAAATGCAATTTTGTTTATTTTGCTTGGGTCAAGTCCAGAGGCCTTCTTGCACTGGCTGTCAGGCCTGGGGTGAAGAATGATAGCACACTGCTTGTCAGCAAGAAAAAGGAGAAATTTTTGAGTGTCAATATTTCCATTTGCATTACCAGATCAGCAGTTTCCACACCATGCCTGAGCTTCAGACTGACCCTGGGAGACATAAAATGCAGATTTGCAGTCCCTGTCCCCAGAGATGTGGAGACTGTTGATCTGAGAGAAAGCTGGGAATCTGTGTTTTATTATGCTCTCTGAATGACTCTGGTACAAAGGCAGTCTTGAGAATCATTGACCTAGAAAACCAAAAGCCCAAATTACACACCAATCACTTTAAACCTACTGAATTCTAATCTCTGGCAATTTAAAAATTTGTGGCCACACTGGAGACAGAAAGGAAATGACCTTGGAATATTAATACCAATAGCTATAATAACTATTCACTTTGGATAACTTTTGTATAAATGACATGAAGACTTTGTGAGGGAAGCATAAAATTGTAAAATGTGAAGCCTAAAATTAGGTGGAATGACAAATGAATATTGGTTACCCAGAAGATGCTGTCGGGCAGCTTCATACAACGGCTTGTTGCTCACGCTTCACCTCATTCTCTCCTCCATCTCCCTGCTGCCCTCCCCTCCAACTCCTAAGGAAAGGTTGCTTCCAGTTGCAGGATGACACGTCAAAACTCAATCAGAAACCGAAAAATTACTTCTCTGGTTAGCATCTGTGTGGCAATATGTTTACTGCCTCTATTCAGCCCTGAGCAACTGCCAGGAAAGCTAAAAAGAGGGCAAGAGCTCTATTCATCTAATTACTTCAGCCGAAGAAAAATGTGTTAATTAACTGACCTTAATAATTCATATATATCTGAACCAAAGGATCATTAGACTTGCATGCAAGGCCTGGCACCTGAATAAAGGACCATCGGAATGATCTCACAGACAGCTTCATTTTGGAGAGGTGATCTATTTTTGTTTTCTCAAGAACAAATCTCCCACCTCCAAAATGATTGAAGAACCTTTCTGCAAATTACAGGTTGGCTATAATACCTTGATTCCTCCAATTTCCTCAGTCCCTCCAGGGGATGTGAAATATTTTTAGAATCACAACAGCCTAACACATTAATTGGATTTCATTATGCTAGCTGCTGATTGGAACATTATACAGTAAAGGGGAGAGTGACTGTGTATGTCCTCTGCAGACTTCCAAATCAGAAAGAGGAGGGACACCAATGAGGCTTGCTTTTCTGGGGAGTTAATAGAATCATTCAAATCCCGGCTTCCTGTCCAATATGCTACTGCATAGAAACCTGCCAAGAAAGCAGTTCAACAGGCCTCAGCTTCGGAAGTCAGTATAAAGAAGGGAGAAGATGCAGATAATCGTATTCTCAAAGAGAGTGGGGCATCTCAGAAGGTTCACTGTCTGTTTGCCTTTCTGGGGTCTTGGCAGCGGGAGGTGGAAACCCATTTTAACTCCACGAATAGCAAGGTAGAAATGAGTCATGGTGTATTTGTAATGGAGACAAAGTCATTTTCTGAAGCATTTGTGAAACGAACACACAAGCATCATAGATTGAGAAGCACACAGATGGAAGTGAGTCTATTTTACAAAAGAAAAACAAAAATAATGAACAAAGGGAGGCAGGAGTCTCTCCAGCCAGTAAGCAGAGATGACAAAGATCCAGCTGGTCATGGCAGAGGGACAGAGCACCTGCCCCTGGCAGCTACTCTAGCCCATCAGGCCAAGGCTATCACTGTAATGTGTGGCCACAGCTGAGCCCCAGAGCCAGGCAGCAGAGCCTAAGGACTCCTGCCTCACAGCAAAGGAACCCTTGCCAAAGGCCTGGTCAGAGGTGGGAATGGGCCAACGGCACCTCTGATACAGGCCCCCAAGTTCCTGGGTGCCATGAGTTGAAGCCTCTGCCCCCATTCATATGTTGAACTCCTAATTCCCAGTGCCTCAGAATGTGACCTTATTTGGAAACAGGTCTTACAGATATAACTAGTTAAGATGTCATCATACTGGAGTTGAGGGGAACCTCATCTGTATAGTTGGTATCTTTAAAAAAGAATGTCACATGAGGAAACAGATTTGCACACTGGGAAAAGGCTATGTGCAGACTGGAGTTATTGCTACAGACCAAGAAACTAACAGAAGCTAGGAGAGAGGCCTAGAACAGATCCTTGTTTAGCACGTCCAAAGGGAGCATAGTTCTGCGAAAAGCTAGATTTCGAATTGCTGGTCCTCCAAACTGGGAAACAACAAATTTTGGACATTTAAATCACGTGGGTTGTGGTACTTTTTTTTTTTTTTTTTTTTTTTTAACAACAGCACCTAAAAACTAATACACTGGATCAAGGAAAAAGTTTGAGCAGATGGGAGGGAGTTCTGACCTCTATCACCTCTACCATGGCTCCAAGTCTAGCTCTGTGACCTTAGACAACTTGCTAACTCTTTAGCAATGAGAAATGAGATGGAGCTCATTTCTCCATCTTTAAAAGTTTTTTTTTTTTTTTTTTCTGGATAGCACTTGTTTGTAGGATTGCTAGGAAGATTAAATAAGATAATGTTGGTAATGTGGTTAGCTTTGTGCTTGGCACATGGGAAGCATTTTAAAAATGTAAGCAGCTACTGTTAAGGGGATTCAGAATCAAATTAGCAAAGTAGAGGAGACAGTGGACATACAGCTGCAATCCTTTCCCTTCTAGGCATACTATGAATTGTGATCCCCAAGTCTATCATGATGGTTGAGGTTATTTATCTGCATGGCTGATTCTTCAACATCAGGACTCTCCTCAAATTCTCCTTTTTATTCTGCCACTTCACTAAATCCCTTCTGGTTTTCAAATCTCCCACCAGCCCCACTCCTTGCATTGGTCAGATCTCCATCCATTTCCACTTACATCTTTCATTCCAGGAAAATGACTTCTCCCCTGTGTACTTTGTTTGCGTTACCTACCTCTAGCTATAAGCCTTCCTTGTTTTCTAGCTGCTCTGCCTGGAGCAACCTCCCATGGTGGGCCCTCTCTTCCTTTCAAGCACCCTCTCATTCTACTGTCTCTTGAAAAAAAAAAAATCCACATCCAAAGACAGTGAATGAAAATAGGAGTCAGGTTCCCACTCATACCTAAATATCATCAACTACCTTTTAACCCTAGGTCACCTACAGCTGATAAAAATAAGCCTTTAAAAAACAATGAAGCCGGGCGCGATGGCTCAAGCCTGTAATCCCAGCACTTAGGGAGGCTGAGACAGGAGAATTGCGAGTTCAAAGCTAGCCTCAGCAATGGCGAGGTGCTAAGCAACTCAGTGAGACCCTGTCTCTACATAAAACACAAAATAGGGCTGGGGATGTGGCTCAGTAGTTGAGTGCCCCTGAGTTCAATCCCCAGTACCAAAAAAAAAAAAAAAAAAAAAAAAAAAAAAAACAATGAGTCATATTAATCTAACCTCTCCTCATTGCACCACAAGGAGATCTGTCTCCATGCCCTGCATGAAACCCTGTATATGCATAGCCAGGAAGTCCATGTGGATGACAGTTCAGGAGAGAGACTTGCTGACATAGTATCCCTCATCTCCTCACTGCACCAGCATCACCTGGACACTCCCAGGGAAAGGTAGAAGTAAAGGACCCAATAATTCATCTGCAAACCCACATAAGGAAACCCACATCCCTTAGGAAGTCCTTTTCTCCCTTCAGCACTCATATCACCATGAGTCAAACTTTTGGAATGTCCCCTTACCTGCTTTAGAAGCTGCATCCAAGACAGGGGTAGGAGCCGGGCGCGGTGGTGCAAGCCTGTAATTCCAGCACTTAGGGAGGCTGAGACACGAGGATCGCGAGTTCAAAGCCAGCCTCAGGAACGGCGAGGCACTAAGCAACTCAGTGAGACCCTGTCTCTACATAAAACACAAAATAGGGCTGGGGATGTGGCTCAGTGGTTGAATGCCCCTGAGTTCAATCTCCAGTACCAAAAAAAAAAAAAAAAAAAAAACAGGGGTAGGATCTTGCATAATGTTGCATAAGTTTGAGGTGAGAGAAGCTCTTCTATTCATTAACATCTCATTATCAATAAACAAGTGCATCGTAGATAGTCCTTATTTTTGTCTGCCATTATCTCTCTCTTTCTTTTGAGGATCATTTCCTTCTCTACTCCATATGTCTCATGATTCCATACACTGAGTTTGAGATGAAATTAGCTTCTCTGCTTCTGCTGGTGGGTGGGGTCTGTGTAAGCTGCAGGCCTCTGCGGCCCAGAAATGTGTTGTAGCTCTTAATGGTGGATTCTGCCCTCCAGTGTTGCAGTAGACCCTAGAAGTTCACCACCAATTTCTTTGTTCTGAGTTCTTCTCTCACAAATTTGAAGAATAAAGTCCACAGATGAGGATGAGTGTGTGTGAGAGTAGGCTATATTCAAGTGTGAATTGAAACAACTCCTACCTGGCCAGAGGGGAGCCAAGAGATGTTGCTGCTTGAGTGTGGCTAGTTTCGGGGATTATTTAGCACCTGGGTCAACGCTATTGGTCCAAAATTATGCTAATTAGGGTTTGAAAAGTACCAATGCTATTGGTTAACCCTTTAATACCATTCAGGTCTGCTTCTCTTCCATTTTCTCCCTGCTAGTAGGGAAGCAGAAAGTTGAGACCAGCAGATTTGCTCTGAGGTTCTGAACTGTGGCTCTGTGTGGAGCAGGCTTCTGTGGCCAGCATACATGCCTGGTCACGCCCAGGTGCCACCGGGTGATAGGTCAGTACTCCTGGCTCTCAAGCCTCAGGCCCGTGTTGGCATGGTATGCTCCTGCAGCCAGCCCATGCTTGCTGTCTGTACTCCAGCTGGGCTGCTGCTGTGCAGCTCTGGGACAGGGCTTGACTTCAAAACTACACATATGGGAAAAAAAATCCCCTAGATTGAACCATAGTATCTCATTCACCTGGAAACAGTGATTGTAGGCACATAACCTTAGGAGGACCAATTAGAGTTCTTCATATAGACCTTATAGTTCTATAGACCTCTATAGTTCTTATAGACCCTGGTAGCAGATGTGCCTTTCTCTTATAGGTTTGTTAAACTGGAAGGATGTTTCCATGAAAGTGCATTAACTATCTTAGTGCATTAAGAGAGCCTGCCTGTAGGAAGCAGAGGGACAACAGAAGAGATTGACGGAGACACACACAAAGCCATAGAAACACCATCTAAGCTAAGCTTCAAGCCATATCCACCCCACTCCATGCCATGCCCTCAGCTCCTCATTGCAAGAAACTTAAAATTTAACCCAGTTGGATTTAGCCTTAGTACTTGCAACTGTGGCTAAGACTTAGCTCATTTGCACCTATATGGCAGTATCAATGTTTAATGGTCAGCATCTGTTCTGTTTCACTGGTTGTTTAATATTTTGATCAGCACCACCACTTTTAGCAAAAAAAAAAAAAAAAATCCTGACCAATCAGTGTGTGATAGGTGCCATCATGCAGAGGGTTGGCAGCCTCTATTCTCCATAAGCTGTGGCTGCCTCTTCAACACATCTCCCTCCCCTATTACCATCTTAACAGGGAAATGAAACAAGACCTGAAAACTCTCTCCCATCCCTAAAATGTGAAGAGAACTACAGAGGCAGAAATAAACTCTTTATTTCTTATAATCATCACCAAGTCCTGGCTAGAGACTCTTTGTAAGAGGGGACACAAGATCACACCAGTGCCACCAGGATGAGATTGGAGGGCTGATTTGGAAAAGTCAAGTCAAGAAGGATGAAAAGTTACTGTTCAGAAGGGCACAAGTCTCAAAATATGAGTGGGTAGTCTCCTTGGGAAGGTGACACTGCCAATATAAGAATAATATAGTTTTCCCTTTCTACGGGAACTCGATTTGAGTGGTGCATTTCTGAGCAGTCCAAATGCTATGGACTGAATTGTATTCCCCCAAATTCATATATATGGAAACCCTAACACACATTGTGATGGTATTTGAATATGGGGCCTTTGGAAGATAATTAAGTTTAGATGAGGTCATGAGAGTGGAGACCCCATGATGATGTGAATGACATTAAAAGAAGAGACATGAGGGCTGGGGTTATGGCGCAGTGGTAGCGTGCTCGCCTGGCACGCCGGAGGCACTGGGTTCAATCCTCAGCACCACATAAAAATAAAATAAAGCTACTGTGTCCACCTACAACTAAAAAATAAATATTTAAAAAAAAAAAGAAGAGACATGAATGTAAGGAAATAGTGAGAAGATAATCATCCACTAGCCAGGAAGAGGTCCTTCCTCAGAAATAGATCATGTTGGCACTTTGATCTTACTTAGACTTTTACCTCCACAACTATAAGAAAATTAATTTCTGTTATTTAAACCATACAGCCTATTATATTTTTTTTATGGCAGTCCAAGATGACATAAAAACCAAGAACCTGACTGAGTCTATAGGAATAGAGCAACCTGAAATGTTAAGATAGCCCAGAAAATGGCTCAGTCCTTCAGCCAGGCGAGTGAAAGCAAGGGTGCCCTGAGCGAATTGTACTGAGTGACCCCAGGCTGCTCCAGCTTTTGTCTACAAATGATGCTCTATAAAGATGTAAGCCCAAAGGCTGTGGATTCCATTCCTCCTGATCTGGCAGGAATTTTAGCCACTCATAGATCCTCTATAACTCCTCAAGAGGAGTCCACAGAAGCCATCTCAGTGTTCTCATTGATCAGTCAGCTGTCTCTAGACAAAGCCTCAGCTGCTCCACTCCACCCATGGCCCCTGTGTGGTCTCTCCAACATCCTGCTAATTTTATTCCTCAAGGTGCCCAGAGAGCTCAAGACTATTTACAGGAAGGATGTAGAACTCTCTGGGTTATACTCAATTCCTGAGCCTCATTAAGTCTCAAAGTGTTACAGGTCTTAGGCCCTCATTAGGGCCACTTAGGAAAAATGAGGACATTTTAGTGATATTAACATAAGGCTCTGAATCTCAGGAAGAAGAGGTGGGTGTTATTATGATTTGGATCTAAAATTGTTCCCCAAAGAGCTCATGTGTTAGGCAATGTTAGGCTCAGAGATGAAACAACTAGATTAAGAGAGCTATAAACTCATCAGGGGATTAATCCATTTGATGGGTTAATAATTTGAATGTACTACTGGGTAGTATATAGGTAGATAGGGGATGTCTAGGGTAAGTAGGTCACTAGGGGTTGTGCCCTTGGGGAATATATCTTGTCCCTGGCTCCTTGCATTCTTTCTCTTTCCCGGCTGCCAAGAGCAGACCAGCTTTCCTCTGCTATGCCCTTCCACTATAATGTCCTGCTTCACCTCAGGCCCAGAGCAATGGAATCTGTTGATCATGGGCTGAAACTCTGAAACCATGAGCCCAAAATAAACACTTCCTCCTTGAAGTTGTTCTTGTCCGGTATTGTAGTCACAGCAAGGAAAGCTGACTGACACAGGTGTCCCTCTGTGGCTTCTTATGCAAATCAGTCCACATTTTATACACCAAGATAGTAACTGGCCTTTCCGAGTCAGACAAGAAGTCCCTATGGCCAGAGCAGCAGATACTTGCCTTATTTATATTAACACATTAAGAGGAGCCCTCCTGTGACTCCAGTTAAAGATCCGGTTCCATATGGCTCTACTCACTAAGAACACAGCTGTCAGATTCTCTAAAAACAAACAAAACATATCAAGGAATGCACCTGATCAAGGGACCCTGTTATACAAGTGGAGGCAAATAGATGTATGAGAGGGAGGGCTGTCACATGCCTCCACAAGACAGACTTAGCTGCATCTCGTTCTAGTCCAGGCCTTGTGACATGGATACACAGTCACCAATGTTGAGACCTATTAGTCAAATTTCCATTCAGGTAATTCTTGCAGAAGAGCCAAGGGGAGGCTTAACAGAGCACATGGTGGAATTTAGCAGTGGATAGTTGGAGAGAGAGAGAGAGAGAGAGAGAGAGCGCCTCTGACTGACTAATGTAATATGGGGTGAAAGCCAAATATTTTGTGGCGGGTATGTACCAAGGTAGGGGCCAACATTAACAGGAAAGTTCCATATCACCCATCAGATGACAATCCTTGATTTTCCCTGCCCCTTCTCAATCAGCTCCTCTCCTCCACTTATGGCTCTGCCAAGGGTATAGGACATTCCAAGAAACCGGACATTTAAGGAGCTCATCTCCTTTCCTTCTCTGGGAGGCTCTTAACCAGTTCATGCCTGTCATGCCTGCATGTCATTCAATAACAGAAATCATTTGCCATCTTTTAGGAGAATGAGCGACTCGATTCATTGTTCCTCCAGGCCCCAGCAAGGAAAGGGGAACAGAGTTCCCTTGTCTGATGCTTCACCCCATTATCTCCCTGAGATCTTGTGCATGTCTATCTTCCAGGCTCCAAGAACATCTGCTTGGGGCTTGGCAGTGTTCCATTTAGATCCCTGACTTTGGCTCTTACTTAATTTATGCTTTTGCTGCCATCATCAGGAAAGCTCTGGGCAAAAGCAATGGTAATTCAATGGAAGGGTCAAGGGTCTTGGGAAATTTCACATAGGGGAACTACAAGATACAGAAGTATACCCAGGGGAGGCATCTTAGCTCTGTGAATCCCCAAAGTATCTTTACAAAGAAAAATTAAAGATAAATTTAGACTCGAGTTAATTAAGGGATATTAGAAATGGACTGTTTCATAAGTCTGTTAGGAAAATGAACATTTTCAAGTCACTGAGAAACCAGTTTGAGATCTGTATTCCATGGATACAGATAAAGACTGAACTGTTAGCAAACACCACTGAAATGGAAGAGATTATAAATTTAAATGGAAGCAGAAATATCCTAAGTGAAATAAACTTCAATGATGTTATTGATGAGAAAATAATTCCCATTGATGGGTTAATAATAGTTTTCCATAGGATGACAGAATGGCCTCAATAAGGTGACAGGTTATTGAAGCCAGTATGAAGAATGATTCCCCAAAAGTGCATGGTAGTGGGAGGTCATTTGACCTGAGGTCATGAGCCTGTTCAGAGGTCATTTTCCTAATTTGAGACTTGTCAAGGAGGAAAGTGGGTTCCTAGTGCCCTGGAAACTCCACTCACCCTCTCTTCAGGTCCTGTTTGAAACAAGCTGCTCTTCATACCTCTGCCACTAGCCTCCCTCCCTCCCAAGTCACAGATACAGGCTGGCCACCCCTTTTGCCCTTGTCATTACAAGGTCAGTTATCATTCTTGGATGTTGGCCCATCACCTCCAACTTAAAACTTAATCAGCATTCTCTTTTTTTTCCTGTCCCCTCTCTTCCAGATCAGTTCTCTTTTTTGGCTTCATCTTTTGCAGTCACACCCTCTGTTCTCTCAAGCACCCAGACTTGAAGCTATGAGCTGCTTTTTACTTTAACTTCATCAAGTCTATACCTTAAGGCCACTATGTACCAAAAATGGACCCTTACCCCAGAATAGATCAGGCCTTTGCTCTTCACCTCTGGAGCTGATCTGGAAGCCTTTGTAATGTCCTGGCTGATTAGTATGTCTGTTTACCTGAGAGTTTCACAACACATCAGTTAATCTATCAGTGTGATTTACGCTGGCGGAAGTGGATCATGTGGTATCAGTTCGAACTCCAGAAGGACTACATGTAGGTGGCCAACCATGTCTACATGATCGAGTCCCAATAAAAACTTTGGACACCAAGGCACCAGAAAATTTCCCTGGTTGACAGTCCTCCATGTGTCTTCTCACACAACATTGTAAGAAGCTGTCCACACTGTTTATGATTCCCCTGTGATAGGACACCTGGGAGCTCCATGTTTGAAACTTTCATATTGTCTCTATCCTTGGATGATTTTAATCTGTATCCTTTCACTGCAGTAAACAATGACAGTGAGGATAACAGCTATCGGTAAGTTCCATATGTCCTTCTAGAAAATTATTAAACCTAAAGTGATCTTGCACTCATCCTCTGAAACTGCAATTGATACCTGAAGGCTGGTCGTATAGGTGGCCCCATAAATTCACACCTGCCCTTTCCAGAACCTACAACTAAGCTAGTACATAGGAGTTGTTTGATACTTCAAAGTCTAAAGAGGGAGTTTTAAAATTTTTTCTACCATTAAAACCAGAAGACACTGGAAGGCAAGGGCTATAGCTTGGCTAGCTTGTAGAGGTTTTGGTATTGTTGTTTTGTCATTTTATGCCTAGTACCTAGGAACATATCAGGGGATTAATAATTTCTTTTTATTTTTTTTTTTTTATTTTTTTATTTTTTTTAAATATTTATTTTTTAGTTGTAGGTGGACACAATATCTTTATTTTATTTTTATGTGGTGCTGAGGATCGAACCCAGGGCCTCCCGCATGCTAGGCGAGCACGCTACCACTGCGCCATAATCCCAGCCCCTAATAATTTCTTTTTAAATCAATGAAATAGCCATGCGTCCAGCCAAGACCAAGTGGCAAGAAAAATATGTGGTTCAAATTTGCCATTGATCCTGAAACTTATGGATACTAAGTTAATAGAAATATTAGAAAATTAGGAAGAAAACAATGATCATAATGAAATTTAACTAAGAATGGTTGAAGCTGTATATCCTCATATTACTGGTTTCATGTATGGATTAATATCTCAAGCTATGGATTCACAAAACACAGATTGGAAAATTTAGACACATGTATTCAATTGTCCAGGATATATTTGCTCTTGATCTCATAATTTATTAAACATCATTGAAGTAGTTTATCAACTTCTTCACCTGCAAGCCTGTCTCTTTTCAACATATGTAATGGTTTAGATATGAGGCATCCTCCACAAGGCCCTGTGTTAGTGCAGGAATACTCAGAGATTCAATGATTAGATCATGAAAGTTGTAACCTAATCAGTCCATCTTAGGTTAAATGGACTAACAGAGTGATAACTGTAGGCAGGTTGGGGCATTGCTGGAATAGGCAGGTCACCAGTGGTGTGCCCCAGAAGGGTCATCATTCCTACAACTCCCTCCCCTCTCTCTTTCTGCTTCTTGGCTGCCATGAACCAAGCAGTGCTCCTACACCATGCCTTTCCACCATGATGTGCTGCCTCAACTTGGGCCAGAGCAATGGAGTCAGCCAATCCTGTACTGAACCTCTGAAAATGTGAGCCAAAAATAACCTTTTTCTCCTCTAAGTGATTCTTGGTCACAGCAGCACAAAGCTGACTAAAATATCATCTTTGACTCTTTCTTCTCCCTTACCCCTTCATCCAATTATCGCCAAGCAGCCCTACTACCCCAGAAGGTCATCATCATCTTTCAACAGACTTTCAAATTCCTGCCTACTGGTCTTCCTGCCTCATCTCTGAGCGCTGTCCAAACCATTCACAGTACAACCTGAGTGATGGTTTTTAATGAAGCATATATCCTACTTTGTCTGTCTTCCTTAAAACCTTGTGATAATTCTCACTGCCTACAAGATCTATCATCCATACATCATTACCACCTTCCTGTCTGGCCTTATCACTCACCACTTCTCCCTCATACTTGATGCCCCAGCTATTCTGAGATCCATCCAGTTCCTCAAATTCACTGTACTTTATCTCATAACTCTAGGCTGGTACTCATCTTGTTCCTTCTGATTACAACACGATTCTCTACATTTTTTTTCCTAGCAAATTCCACATATTCATTAGGTCTGTGTATAGTTCAATATTCTGGAAATTTTTCTGTAACAGACTGAATTTTCCAAAGATGGCCAAAATATTTCTCATCCCACATATTCTTTGGAGTCCTGATCTGCCCGTGTATGGAATCTAACTACTCTGAAGTTGTCATGCTTTGAAGAAGCTCAGGTTACATGGAGAGGCCATGTGCAGGTGCTTTAGTTGACAGTTTCTGCCCAGCTGTCAGGCATGTGCTGAAGTTACTTACTGTGATGCCATCTTCCAGCCATTTTGAATCTTTCTGGTAAGAAGTCTCAGACATTGTGCAACAGAGAAGAACTGATTACATCATGTCCTTCCCAAATTCCTGATCCATAAATTCTAAGAGTATAATAAATTCTAATATCTAGTGGTATTATACCGCTAAGTTTTGGGTCAATTTGTTATTCAGCACCAGTAACTAAAATATCTTCTCTGACTACCCAGATCTGGATTAGGTTCCCATTCTCTGGATTCCCATGGCATTTTGTACCTTTCTCTTTCGAACGTTCCATACTGATATCATTGCCAACTCACTCATTTCTACTGCACACTAGATATTAAGTCTATGAAGGTGCAGATCGCATTTACATTTTGTGCTATGTATCCTTAGCACTCTGCAGTTTCTGGCATTAAATAAACTGTGCTTAATAACTTTTCAATCAGGGAGATTTGTGGCAGCACTGGGAGACTTTCCACATGACCATGACAGACTAGCACAGCCCAGAATGTATACCAGTGAGTCAGGTGTCCACTTCAGTAGGAAAGCACCTCGGGTGAGCATGAGGGCTAACAAGAGACTGAACCTGGTTCCACCTCAAAATCTACTTTCAATTTGTGAATTGCTTATGAGAGGAAGACAAGTTCTGCACTGGAATACAGAAAGTTTAAAGGTCAGGGCTATGGCTCTAGATGGCTATTCGTACTGGGAGTTTACAACTGCAGAGGGACTCGGGGAAAGAAACAATGCCTGGCCAACGTTTATCTGAAGCCTGAAGTATTTATTAATCCAGAGTCTGAACCAAATCTACTAAGTCTAGAGTTAAGTCCTGATTTCAAAATAGGTCTTGATGGTAGTCCAAAGGGCCAGTGTGTCACATAGGGGCATGGGGAAAAAGATCAGCAAAATTCATTTATAAGATAAGGAAACAAGAAAGGCATTTGGCTAAGATCTTTATTTGACCAGGGTTTTATTTAGAGTAAGTACATGAAACATAAATACTTAAATTCTGTAGTCAAGTAGAATCCTAATAAATAATAATAAATATTAACATTATTTCCTGATTAGAACTAGGGATAATGGATTAGAGTGGATTACATAGTGGTATGTTTTTCAGTGTTTTTTTTTTTTTTTTTTTTTGGTACTGGGGATTGAGCCCAGGACACTTTATCACTGAGCCATACGCCCGACCCATTTTATTTTTTAAATTTGAGACAGGGTCTGGCTAAGTTGTTTCAGGGCTTGCTAAATTACTGAGGCTGAGATCCGTTTTTCACTGCTGTGACTAAAAGACCTGGCCAGAACAATTGTAGAGGAGGAAAAGTTTATTTGGGGGCTCACAATTTCTGAGGTTTCAGTGGACAGCTAGCTCTATTCCTTAGGGCTTGAGGTGAAGCAGAACACCATGGCAGAAGGGTATGGCAGAGGGAAGCAGCTCACAGGATGATCAGAAAGCAGAGAGATCTCCACTTGCCAAATATACCCCAAACCCATGTCCCTCAAAGCCTTATCTCCTCCAGCCATACCCTACCTGCTTGTAATTACCACTTAGTTGATTCCATCAGGTGATTAATTCATTGATTGGGTTAAAGTTCTCATAACATAATCGTTTCTCCTCCAAAACTTTTCGCATTGTCTTACACATGAGCTTTTGGGGGACACCTCACATCGAAACCATAACAAGATCCTTCTGTCCCAGCTTTTCGAGTTGCTGCAATTATATGCATGTACCACCATGCCAGGCTAAAAGTATATTTCTTTCATATGTAAAATAATTGTTACTAAAAACACAGCATTTATATAAATTAGACAAGGGAGGTAAGAATTGGAATAAAAATTCATTGAATTGGAATCTAGAAATTCAATAAAAATATTTTGACAATAAAGAATGCCTTTTAAGATTTTCCTATCTCTGGTTCTCTTTTTGTTTTCAAAATATAAACATATAAAGGGAGGTGTTAATAAAATGTTCAGTTCTGAGAAATGCAGGAACGCAATACTTGCCAGAGACTCTTAGAGATGACGGAGGTCCTACCAAGGTTTACTATGATTCTTTAAAAAGGAACAAAATTTGAGTAATTTTGGATATGCAAAACATACATGATATAAAAGATATAAAAGGCTATAAAATACAAACCAAATTTCTCTTAACAATTTTATTGGAATATCTATTTTTTTCCCTGAAAATTGAAAATCCTTGAATTGTTTTATTTGGTATCTACTTCAAGAATAGCATTAGGAGTAATTTTCTAAATTACTAAGTACCAAGAAATAAAATAAAAAAGTATTCAACTGATATGAGATGTGATTAGAATTACTTTCTATCTTTTCTTCAACTCTTATATTCCTTTTTCTACTCCCAATATTCTGAGACTTACGATGGCAAAATCCTACCACCTAGTGGAAAAACTCTCTATTCTAAATTTATTTTAGAATTCAGAATACATTAGCTGATAACCATTAGCTACATATATAGATCATTTTAAAAATTTTCCTTTAAAAGAATAGGCTATTAAAGCACCTTAATGAAAAATTTTATAATTTTTAGCCCTAAAGACTTCAATAGTATAACCATTTTTTTTCTTTCTTCTTTTAGTATTATCATTTCTTGATAGACAGTTACTGCAAACTGCAGATATCTTTCATTGCTAGGACTTTTTTCCATCTTCATGTTCATTTATTGTGGATGACATCAAGATTTAGATACAAGATCAGGCACAGTTTTAAATTCTTGCACTTATTACGAACATTTACATCCACATGTGTCTGTAGAGTAATTCAAATTCAGAAAGGACCATGTCCTTTCTCTTCCCTCAAATCTATGAAACAAGATCTCATTCTTTCAGAGTTTGAAGGTTTTCTTTCCTTTTTGTTATTGTTTTGTATTCATGGACATGGATTTTCTAATGCTTTGTTTAGTTTGACTATATTATCACAATGATTTTTTTTTTTTTGGTACCAGGGATTGAACTCAGGAGTACTCAGTCACTGAGCCACATCCCCACCCTATTTTGTGTTTTATGTAGAGACAGGGTCTCACTGAGTTGCATAGAGCCTTGCTGAGGCTGGCTTTGAACTTGCGATTCTCCTGCCTCAGCCTCCCAAAGTGCCAGGATTACAGGTGTGTGCCATCACACCCAGCTACAAACAATGATCTTAAAGGCACAAACCTGTGTCAGAAATTATGGGCTGAGGATCTGACGAGGGCAATAGAGAAGAGAAGGGGAGGAGAAGAAAGGGACGATAGTAAGTTAAAAATCATGATAAAATATATAAATAAGGGCTGGGATTGTGGCTCAGTGGTAGAGCGCTTGCCTCGCATGTGGGAAGCACTGGGTTTGATCCTCAGCACCACATATAAATAAATGAATAAATAAAGGTCAATCAACAACTAAAAAAAATTTAAAAAATATATAAGTGGCTATTCAGAATTTAAGTCCTGTTGTGGGCTATAGAGCCATAATGTTTTAAATTTCTGATATCCACTCCTAAAACATCCTGGAGTTCAGCGAAGGCAGAATCCTTGGCTAAATAAATCTCCAGTATGACCTAATATAGGTGGACTTTCTCATCTTAGGATAAAAATTAAGACCAAAGAATAAGTTGACATAAAGCTAAAGAAAATCAAAAAATGTACACAGGTTCAACTAAAGGTTATGAATATTAAAATAACTCCAAGTAGAACTTTACCCAGGAAACTAGAACTGAATGGATATAGAAAAGACTTGAAAAGAGGAAATGCCAAGAATATTGTATGAGAGAAGCCAGGTATGAGAAGAGAATGTGGATATAATCTGGATGGTAACAATTTTTAGAGGATTGGAGAGCTATCCATGCACAAGCTGCGTCTCCCAGGGTCAAGCAGCTTGGCACTGCCTGAGATCCATGGCTCTTGGAACACCACCCTTGGCTTTAAACACTTTACTTGCTGAGGAACAAATACTAAGGATTCCAAAGAAAACTTAAAGTGATCATAGACATGAAAGGGGAGTTTTGAGATAAAACTGGATTCACTGCTTCTTTTGGTGAGTAGAGTCTGTGTAAGCTGCAGGGCTCTGCATTCAAGAAGGCAGCTAATCACGGTAGGGGATGCCTGCCAGCATAGGCTCCAAAGGTCACAGCTGGCAAAGCCTGGTTCTTTGCCATTATCACTGAGTAGCGTCTTGCAGCTTTCAGTATTGCAGCTCTAAATGGGGCTCTGCCTTCAGATGTTGCAGTAGACCCAGCAGCTCACTGCCAACTTCTTTCCAGGTTCTTGTTATGCATATCTGAAGAATGAAATTCTTGGGATAAGGGAAGCAAGAGTGAAAGGAGTAAGATCTATTAAAAACAACCCTTGAAGTGTGCTTGTCTAGGGCTTTATATAGCACTTGGGTCAAAACTATTGATCCAAACTTTTCCTAATCACTGTCTGGAAAAATACAAATGCTATTGGTTAACTCTTAAGACTGAACTTCCATTCAGGTCTTACCCACTTTTGTTTTCTCACTGGATGGTCAGGAAGCGGGAGGTTGAGGTTTTGGGATCATGGATGCTTGGGGGTTCCAGCTGCGGTGCTGCATGGGGGCTGCATGGGTGCCAGCTTCCAGTGCCCTGGTTCTTCTTGGCCCTGGCTTGCCACTCTTCAGATTGACACGGGTGCGTCAGGCTCTATGCGCCTGTAGTCTGCACTCAAATCCATCCAACCATGGCACCACAGCACCAGGACAAGGATGCTCGGATAAAATTTAGTCATAAAAACTATGCATATTCAAATTTCTAACAGAAAATGTGAGAACAGGACAAAAGAATAGAGTCTGAGAAATCATAATCCAAACACTTTCAGGATCTTGGGAGAGGGAGAAGGAGACACCTCCCAAGGAGGGAGGGAGAAAGAGAAATCCAGCCAAAAACAACAACCAACAAAGCAATGTGAATTACAGGAAACAAAGCCCAGCCTTATGAAGGAGAGAGATCTTGCTGTCTGGGTATTTCTTTTTCTGAACTGCATGCATCAGGAACTGAGCTGAACACTGCAGAAAATTCCAGGAACACACAGACTTGTGAGCCTGCAATATTGCTATAGTCTCTAAACCACAGCAGTTTCATGGTGGGCAAACTGTGCAGCCAGCCTGTGCTTTGATAATGCCATTCTCTTGCCATTTTAAATTTATAGTGATTTATAAACATGGGATCAGCATTTTTGTTTATCACTGGGCCCCAACACATAATATAACTAATCCTGCACTAACTTCAGATTGTAAAGAATTTTTTATCCACTACTGGCAAAATGTTCTTTTCCCTTTCATATAAAATAATAGAAAAACCTAAAGAGAGATAAAGCAGGAACAAGGACAATCTATTCATTTCCTTTCTCTTCCAGTTCCTCTTTCCATCTTACCCATGACTGAGGTTCCCTTAGGTATCCTGACCCTGGACAACAGTCACAAGGTTAGGTAGTGTGTACCTTGACTGCATGAGCCACATCATCAGTCTGTAAGCAGTTAGTGAACTCTTTGTCACCTAGTGTCTTGTCCACAGCCCAGTTGTGCCAGGGGTTGGTTGCACACAGGCCAAAGAAAGTGCCCAGCAACAGCATGAGACACATATGGTTTATTGGGGGAAAGCATACAAGACATCAGAGACTGCTGTAAGAACAGCTCAGTGGTGACAGCTGACAGAATCTTTGTCCCTCATAATGATTTAACAAGCAGTGCCTCCTGGACCTCACAAGTGTTTTGTCCAGTGACAGCTAGATACAGGAGCAACATGCATCCTTTCTACAGTGCCCTCAATTATATCTTTGTCTCCAATCAGGGAACAATAGGTTAGGCTACGGAATCAGTGACATCATCAGCATTAGCTTGCTTAGTTTGCTCATCTGCTCAGCAGTCCAAGGAGAAACTGTCACAGTGAACATGAAAGTAAGTTGCTTTCTGTAGATAACTCTAACTTGCCCTAGTTCCCAGTGTGCATAAGAGAAAGCCAGTGTTCTTCAAAATAATATATATCTGGACTTTCTAATATATAGCTCAGGCTTGCTTTCAATGTTCCCTTCATTTGGCCAGGATTTTGGTAACAGAAATGGAACATTCAGGGACTGTTCCTCTTTTGTTTAGGGGTGTTACAATAGTATCACTAATCTCCAGATTAGATCACCTTTCTTCATGAATAACCCACAATCTACCTTTGATGAGTGAATAGATGCATTAGAAGAGAACAGAACTTCATGACCTGGGAGAATTATACAATTTTATTCCTAAACCATATTAATAAGCAGGAGATTGTAGGAAATACACCTGTATATAAAAGCATCACTAATACCTACCATTTCTTTATTCATTGATTCAGAAAGTCCTTCTTTCTGCCAGACACTACGGGCACTGAGGATTTGGGGATGAATAAGACAGAGTCTCAGTCTTCATGGTGGTGTCAGTACAGTGCCAGTCTGACCGAGCCTAGAGCTATGCTAAGGGCTTCACAAACACATTACCTCCTTTCAAACATGTTATAAGATCAGTGATTGTCATCCTCAGTTTTAAAGAAGAGAGAACTAAAGTGGAGAGTGATGAAGTTTCCCTCTTCAGGCCCCATAGCCACCAAGAAGCAGAGTTAAGCTTCTAATCGAGTTCACCCGATTCCATAGCCTGCCTGGTGCCTGACAACCTTAGGTTAAGTCTTCTTGAGGGGATGAAGCTCAAAATACTTTAGAGGACCGTTCAAGAAGCCTGGATACCTGAAGAAAGGAGGGTGAAATGGAGGATTAGAAAGGATCCCCTAAACAGAAGGGACACTAAGAACGAGGACTTTGCTGTGGACACAACATGCTGTCAGAGTCTACCAAGCAGGATTTGGGAACTATGGAAGATCTTCTGTTAGGGAGTGTATGGATTTACAATGTTGAGTAGAGTACCTGAATTACCATGTGGAATAGGGCTTGAAAGAGACAAACCTAGAGACTAGTTGGGGACTGTTGTGATCATTTGAACAAAAGGCAATGATGGCCCTAGTTAGGCACAGGAGGTAGGGAAAGGGGAAGGCAGGGCTTGAGAAATGATTTAGAAGATGAAATTGAAAGTCCTTGATGACTAATTGGGCATGGTAAAGAAAAGCAAGGGAGTAGTCCAAGGTGGCCCCAAGGTTTCTGGCTGGGGTAACTGGGCAGATAGTGGTGCCTGCAACTGAGTCAGAGGTTAGGAGTGAGTTCAGTGGAGAAAGGTGCTTCGTCACTGGACCTGCTGAGCTTAGCTGAGCTTAGCTAAGCCCTTATATTGAGCAGGCAGTTAACTTTATATCTGAAACATAGTAGAGAGATTGTATGGAAGAAAAAGATGTGGAACTGGTGTGTGTGTGGGTGAGGGGGTGTGATTTGAAGCTATATAATAAGCCAACCCAGAGGTAGTATGTAGAGATTACAGAGCAGTGAGCAAAGCTATGGATAATGGTGACATTTAAGAGACAGGCAGAACATGAGGGACACTAGAAAGAAACAGAATAGAAGGCCTAGGAGAATGGAAGAAAAATCAGAAGAGTTCAGATCCAGAGCTCAAAACAGTGAAGTGTCATGAATGCAATGATTAAAAATATAAAGTGTAACAAAAAGCCAATTAAGGAAAGTTGGGGGCTGGGGATGCAGCTTAGTTGTAGAATACTTGCCTGGCATGGACAAGGCCCTGGATTCTATCCCTAGCATCCTAAGACAAAAGCAGAAAAAGTTTGAGCAAGGCCCTTGGATCTAGTGATGAGGTTATCAGTTAAAACCTTAGTGGGGCAGCAGGGGACAGGGTGGGGAGGTTATGAGCAAGATGGCTGAATAGAGCAGCCAGCACTCACCTGCTCCTCCACAAAGAACCAAAACAAGTGTATAGTTGCATATTGAGGTGAGTGATCATGAGAAAGCACTGAAAAACAATAAAAGAAAAATGAAAATTTATAAGATCCAGAGACCCAGGACAACAGGATAGTAAGAGGAACAAATTAGCCTGGCACCACCTGCTGCCCTGGTTCTGTAGCCAGGGAAGGGAGGAGTCTCCCCTCTGTAGGCGGAAGGTGAAAGAGAGAGTCCCAGAACCCTTCTTCAGGGCAGATACATGTTCCAGTCCCTGGGACCCACAGACATTCCTGCCCTGGCTCAGTGGGTACCTACCTAACAAACCAAACTTGGCTCAGTAGAGTGATTCTCAAACAACCTGCTGAGAGCAGTGTGCTGTAGGGAACAGATACTGTGACACCAAGGGAAATGGAAGGTGCTGCCCTCAAAAACCAGGGAACTGGGGAGCCTGCCTTCTGGAGACCAGGAGTGTGGCCAGGCACATGCAGCCTCATACTCATTCCAGGACTGAAGACAGTGCCCCACGTGGTTCCTACCACTCCTCTCCCATAGCCCTCCGCACCTGTGTAGTGTGTTAGTACAAGGTGGGGAGGGCCACTGTGGTCCGCTGCTGCTCCACCCACAGGGAGCAACACCAGGTACTATCTGTCACTTGCCTCTAGAGCACGTTGCCGAAGAAGGTCTGGAGTGAAACTTTGCCTGATGCCAGCGGGGTTCTGCCCTTGCCTGCTCCCATGAGCACTTCAGCTGAGAGAAATTTTGCCCAAGTCCAGCCATGAACCACTCTTACTTGATCCCTAGTGGGTACCACAGCTCAAACTTTAAAACTCTTAGAAGAAAACATAGGTGTAAATATTAGTGATCTTGGGAGCTAGGGTTGTAGCACAGTGGTAGAACACTTGCCTAGGATGTGTGAGGCACTGGGTTCCATCCTCAGCACTGCATAAAAATAATAAAAAATAAAAAAGTCTATCAACAACTAAAAAGAATTGAAAAAAAAATGAGTTACCTTGGATTTGGCAATGATTTCTTAAATATAATACCAAAAGCATAAGTGGCAAAATGAAAGTAAATGGAACTTCTTTACATTTAAAAGCTTTTATGTTTCAAAGGACACTATCAAGAAAGTGAAGATAAAACACATAGAATGGGAGAAAATATATCCAAATTATGTGTCTGATAAGGATTTAGTATCCAGAATATATAATGAACCCTTACAAATCAATAACAGAGAAAAAACTTTAAAAATTAGCTAAGATTTAAATATACACTTCTCCAAGTATATAAGATATATAATAAGATATACCAATAGGCCAATATGCCTATAAAATGATGGTAAACTTATCGTTAGGAAAATACAAAGCAAAATACAGCAAGATATCACTTCAACTCACTAGGATGACAACATTTTTTTTTTAAATACAAAGTAAGTATTAGTATGAATTTAGAGAAATTGGAGCTCTCATTCATTACCGGCAGGAAATGTAAAATGGTTCATGTGTTGTGGAAAACAGCTTGGTTGTTCCTTTAGAAGTTACACAGAGTTACCATGTTATCCAACAATTCAGTTCTGAGGTACAGACCCAAGAGAACTGAAAACATGTCTGCAGAAGAACTTGTATACAAATATTTGTAGGGGCATTATTCATATTAGTAAAAAAGTAGATACAACCCATTTGCCCATAAGCTGACAATTAGATAAAGTATAGTACCACGGAATATTGTAAAGCCATTAAAAATAATCAAATAATCAAGAGCAACACATGCTGCAACATGCATAAACCTAAGTATGCTAAGACAAAGAGCCCAGAAACAAAAGACCATGTATTGTGAGGTTCCATTTATATGAAATGTTAATAATGGGTAAATCCATAGAGAAAGTGAATTGGGGTTCATTACAGGATGTGGGGAAGGAGAAATTGGGATTGACTGCTAACAGATACAAAATTTCTTTTAGAGTAATGGACTTGCTCTGAAATTAGATAGTGGTGATTGTTGCACCAGAATGTAAACATATTAAAAAGCCACCAAATTGTACACATTAAAATGATAAAGACATAAAATTGTGTTATATGAATTTTATCTAAATCAGAAAAAATAAACTAACCATAAAATTAAATTATATTGGATAAATTGCAACAAAAATAAAAGGAAAACTTTTTCTGGGAAGTAGAAACAAAAAAGCCATAGCATTACTTTATTCGGTCTACTTAAATTTTACAAAAAATTCTCAATCTAAACTGGGTGGGAGTTAAAGGTTGGTAGTATTCTTCTCCAAGACTCTTATAGATCAAGCGATAATTCAGTGAAAAAAAATGAGAAGAGAGTATATTTTATTTTCATGTAAATTGATAACTTGACATTTCTGGCTTCCATGGTAAATTCTTCTGACCCTAACTGATGTGATTTCAATCCTGACTCAGCCAACTCTCAGGAAATTGACAAAAATCAGGCTTCTGACATGAGGTGGTAGTTAATTTATTTCAGGTGCATGCCTTCTATTGAAACAGTTTTGCCTCACACAGAACTCTCACACTTCTGTAGAAACTGATTTTTAAATTTCCAAGGATCACCAAAGTGCCAGCCTCGATCTCAATCATGAATACACCTATCTTTTACAGAGCTCAAAAAATCTAGCTGCATAAATGAAGAAAAGTACAGAAGTGTGTTGATTCACAGGGTGTTGTAATCTGATGCAATAAGAACATATTGAGATTGATGTCAGTTAGTGAGATGGTGAACTATCTCACCAAGAAGTACAGCTGGAAAGAAACCAATACCAAGAGGATCATACATGAAAGGAACAAGAATAGATCAAGATCCTGGAAGTCTGTCTGATACATAAAGTAAGTGTATTGTAATAAGCTAGAGAGTCATACCTTTGATAAGTTGTGGTTAGAAAATGTAGTACTAGTCTAGACTTCACAGAACTGGACATTTGAGAGTGGACACATGCCCATTAGTCATTGTCAACAAGTCATTGTAGAATAATCAGCTAAATTCACAGTGAACTCCATAAATTCATGCACACGTGTAAATGTATGAAGCAAAATGCAGCACTTTCTGTAGCTGGGATTTCTCCTTCTTAATATATTTTTGAATAATTTTTAAATAGTTATGTGTAACTCATCACTCGCTGTTATATACAAATGAATTCTCTCACAAGTGAATTTATCTCATATACTGTAACATATCAAATATGTAGATATCAAAGAACTAGTCAAGTTGACAAATTGGAAGAATTCCACATAACAAATAAAGCAGAAGCCTTAAGTAAAAACTTCATTTATCGCTTGAAAGCAGGAATTTTGGCAAAAATTTCTAGACCTATACATGTTAGAAAATTTTTTCTACAAAATTTCTATAATCTCAGAGAAGACTAACAGTTGATAAGGCAAACATTTATTCTTTGCCCTACAAAAGAACCCAAAGTATATTTAAGTTTTACTCCTGGGGTGTACTAAGCAACAGAATTAATTTTCTCAAGGACTCAAGTCAGAGAGGAAAAAAAAGTGAAATTAGGGTCTCTAATGGTTGCCAAAAATCTATCAAGGAGGCAATAAAGCCATCATGATATTACTTCCAAGGCAAGAAAATCAACATACTAAGAAATTTAGTAGAGAAAGAATATGAATAACTGCACACCAGTCATCAGTCCATTTCTATTAAACCATTCAGTCCTGAAAACTCACTTTTTCTGTTTGTTTAATAATCTCTCCACAAGGTGGCATGAGTTTGACATTTGATATACATATGATTCTAAGACACAGTTTAAACCTTTTCGTTTATTTGAACTTAAAAAGTTTGAGTTAATTTCTCCAGAAGTCATTTTATAAAACAAACAGATTTATATGCATTTCTTTCTAATCTATGGTCCAACCTATTGATTTTTGCTAAACAATTTATGGAGAAAGTCTTGATTAACCGAACCCTGTATTCCATAGGCACATATCTTGATGAGATTTTTAAAAACACAACTTTTTGTTGTATAGAAAAATTTAAACACACATAAAAGTAGACAGAAAAATATAATCAATCTCTATGTAGCCATCATCCAACTTTATAAATTACCAATTTATGGACAATCTTGTTTCACAAAAAGTGCTTCAAATATAACTGCAATTTCTCTTATTTTGAAGCATCATATCATTTTATCAGTAATTATTTCAGAATATTTTCACCCAAACATAATAATGCTTTTATTTTTAAAACATGAACATAGCACCAGTATAACATCTTTAAGAAAATGAACTTAAATTCATTGATATCATTGAATATCTGGTCTATATTCAAGTTTCCTTTTATTTTAAATATCATAAATGATTTTGGTTTGGATTCTTTTAGTTCTATTTTTGGGAGGAGTTAACAGTTTGCTCACATTTAGGCCAGAATTTCCTATGACATATATATATATATCGTTGTTGTTGTTGTTGTTACCTGGGGCACTCTACTATTGAGCCACATCCCAAGCCCTATTTTGTATTTTATTTAGAGACAGGGTCTCACAGAGTTGCTTAGTGCCTCGCTTTTTGCTGAGGCTGGCTTTGAATTCGCAATCCTCCTGTCTCAGCCTCCCGATTCGCTGGGATTACAAGCGTGTGCAACTGCGCCAGGATCCTCTTATATTTTTACTAGTGGAATAAAATATTTCCTGGACAAAGGATCCTCTCTCCAAATCTCCTGACCCATTTTAACGATTATTTTATGTAAAGTGTGAACTCGCCACTAGGTGGCAGTGTATAGTTTATAATTTTGTTAGAATTTATAAACTGAAAAGCAAATCTTCTGTACTGTTTTCCCTAATGTTCAAGTGAATGATTTTTTTCTCATGTTAAGAACAGTAAAGAACAGTGAACTGACTAATTGCTTACAATTTTTAAAATAGAATTATTCTCTCTTTATGCTGATTCTCTGCCTCTTTTCTCAATGAAAAACCTATATCCAAGTTCTTGTTTATTTGTGGTTCACTACTATTAGTTGACTAAAAGTTGTTTAGGACTAAAAATACATTATAATGTGGACTCATATTTCAAGAATATTATAAGTAATTAATTATAAATGAGCCTATAAGGCTGTATCTTATAAGACAATATATTAAATGCTAAATGATTGGCCCTGACAGTTACTCATATGGGGAATTAGTAAAAAGAAGATCTATGAAGTTTGAGAATATCTCTGAAGATTTCTTAGAGGAACTAGGAGCAATAATAATCATGATGACAGCAGAATACTTAATAAAAAAGGGAGAAGGGAAGGGGTGTTGCGATGGATGAACAGCATAAACAACTACTTTGAATTTTCTTTAATGTATTCATGAATGAATTTTCTGCTATGGAAATATCATTTTGTAACAAAATGATTCAAATTATGTGTAGACTCATCAAAGACTCTCCCCTTACATTGATACTTCTGAATATATACTAAAATTTTACTACACATGAAATATATGGGATGTATGAGAATATGTTTTTCAGCATCCACAAAGTTGAAAAGGTAACAAGTTGTAGCAAATAAAAACCTTAACATACCAATTTTTGTATTTCTAGGTATTAACAAATGTGCACACTTTGGAAAGCTACTTAATTAACACATTTATACTAATGAATTAACTTCAAGTTCACTGTAATAATAATTTGGTCATATAACATATTCTATATTGTAGAATTATATAATTTGTCTTAAGTTAAATATTCCATAAGTTAAGAAGTTAGGGACACAAGAAAATAATAATTAAAGAATTTTTCTTTTTTTGGTACTGAGGATTGAACTCAGGAGCACTCTACCACTGAGCCACATCCCCAGCCTTATTTTGTGTTTTATGTAGAGACAGGGTCTCACTGAGTTGCTTAGCGCCTCGTCGTTGCTGAGGCTGGCTTTGAACTTGCAATCCTCCTGTTTCAGCCTCCCTAAGTGCTGGGTAGAGAGTTTCTTTATTGGACAAAAGTAGTAATATTAACTGATGCTGTCATATGGCTAAATACTTTAACTCTGATTTTATTACCTTCTCTATCACAGGGAACAATTTCCAAACTGGAAATAATAAACATGATAGGAAAGAACTGGAGCTTAACGTGAGGAGATAATAAAATAACAGGTGTTTATATAAACTCAGGCCCCTAAAATGATATGATGTACATATCAGAACAGTAGGAGAACTGGGAGCTCAAAATGAGGAGGTAACTTTTGCAAACTTGTTGAGAGGCCAAGGTATTATAAGACTGGATATTGGAAATTAGACATGTCTAAGTTTACCCCTGAAAGTGTGCAAGGTGTCCTCTTTGTGGCCATAATCTGACATGTCATGCAGTGTGGGTTTTGGAAGAGACTTTATCAGGTAACAGAGTTACAATCAAAGAACAGAGAAAAGGTGCAAGCCAGGTCTTTGGTACTCCTAATATCCTCTGGCTAGGGTACTAGACCAGAGTACTCCAACACAGAGCAAGCCTGAAAGCAGCTTTTCCAACAGGGGCAGATGGACAGAAGAAACTGACTAAGAAGTCATCTGGGTACAAAGCTTACTAACTTTGAACAGCAGCTGTTAAAAGGATATGTTCAAGAAAGATGTCTGGCCAGCAACTGTATTCCTTTTTTGCAATGCAAACCATCCATTGGAAGCAGCCTCTACCACAAGTAGGAGGGAAGAGTCCTCCACTCTAATCACCTCAGGGACAAGGCATCATAAGGTAAGTTCCCAGGGTCATTTCAGGATGATTATGCTTGTTATATCACAGAGTCTTCTTTTATCTGGTAACATATCATAGCACACATATACAGATATATCTGTTTTTTTCTTCATCCCAGCAACAATTAATCCACTTTAGTTGCAATTTGTTACAATTAAAATAGCAACACATATTTTTTGTTTAAAATCAAAGAGGACAGGGATGCAAGGTTGGTTCAGCATATGGAAATCAATAAATGTAATCCATCATATCAATAGACTTAAAGATAAGAATCATATGATTTTCTCAATAGATGCTGAGAAAGCATTTGACAAAATGCAGCATCTCTTCATGTTCAAAAAACTAGGGATAATAGGAACATACCTCAACATTGTAGAAGCTATCTATGCTAAGCCCGTGGCTAGCAATAATCTAAATGGAGAAAAATTGAAAGCATTTCCACTAAAAACTGGAACAAGATAGGGATGCCCTCTTTCACCACTTCTATTCAACATAGTTCTTGAAATTCTATACAGAGCAATTAAACAGAAAAAAAGAAATTAAATGGATATGAGTAGGAAAAGAAGAACTCAAACTATCACTATTTCCCAATGACATGATTCTATATTTAGAAGATCCAAAAAAGTCCACCAGAAAACTTCTAGAACTAATAAATGAATTCAGCAAAGTATCAGGATATAAAATCAATACCCATAAGTCAAATGCATTTCTATACATAAGTGATGAATTCACTGTAAGAGAAATTAGAAAAACCATTCCATTCACAATAACCTCAAAAAAAAAAAAAAAAAAAGCCTGGGAATCAATCTAACAAAAGAGGTGAAAGATCTCTACAATGAAAACTACAGAACACTAAAGAAGGAAATTGAAGAAGACCTCAGAAGATGAAAAAATCTCTCATGCTCTTGGATAGGCAGAATTAATATAGTTAAAATGACAATACAACCAAAACTGTTATACAGATTTAATGCAATGCCAATAAAAATTCCAATGATATTCTTCATAGAACTAGAAAAAGCAATCATGAAATTCATTTGGAAAAATAAGAGACCCAGAATAGCTAAGGCAGTTCTTCGCAAGAAGACTGAAGCAAGAGGCATCACTATACTAGACCTTAAATTATATTACAGAGCAATAGTAACAAAAACAGCATGGTATTGGTACCAAAATAGACATGTAGACCAACGGTACAGAATAGAAGACACAGAGACAAACTCACATAAATATGGTTATCTAATACTAGACAAAGGCGCAAAAAACATACATTGGAGAAAAGATAGCCTATTCAACAAATGATGCTGGGAAAACTGGAAATTTATATGTAGCAGGATAAAATTGAACTCTTTCACTCTGAACAAAAATCAACTCAAAGTGGATCAAAGACTTAGATACTAGAGCAGAGACCTGGCACCTAATAGAAGAAAAAGAAGACCCAAATCTTCATCATGTTGGTTTAGGTCCCAACTTCCTGAACAAGACTCCTAAAGTGCAAGAAGTAAAATCAAGAATCAATAAATGGGACAGATTCAAACTAAAAAGCTTCTTCTCAGCAAAAGAAACAATCAATAACATGATGAGAGAGCCTATAGAATGGGAAAAAAATCTTTACCACATGGACCTCAGACAGAGTACTAATCTCCAGGATATATAAAGAACTCAAAAAGCTTAATACCAAAAAATCCAATAACCCAATCAATAAGTGGGCTAAGGAACTGAGCAGACACTTGAAAGAAGAAGAATTATAATCGACCAACAAACCTGTAAAAATATTCATCATCCCTAGAAATTAGAGAAATGCAAATCAAAACTACTCTAAGATTTCATCTCACTCTAATCAGAATGCAATTATTAAGAATACAAGTAATAGTAAGTGTTGGTGAAGATGTGAGGAAAAAGTACACTCATACATTGTTGGTGGGACTGCAAACTGGGGCAAACAATACCGAAAGCATTATGGAGATACCTCAGAAAACTTGGAATAGATCCACCATTTGATTCAGCTGTTTCACTCCTCAGTTTATGACTTAAAATCAGCATACTACAGTGATGCAGCCACATCAATGTTTACAGCAGCTCAATTCACAATACCTAAACTATGGAACCAACCTAGATGCCCTTAAACAGATGAATGGATAAAGAAAATATGGTACCTATACACAATGGAATATTACTCAGCCTTAAAGAAGAATGAAATAATGGCATTTGCTGATAAAAGGACGGAAGTAAAGAATATCATGTTAAGTGAAATAAGCCAATCCCAAAAAACCAAAAGCTGAATGTTTTCTCTGATAAGGAGATGCTGATCCATACTGAGACAGAAGGATAGGGAAGAATGAAGGAACTTTGGTCTGTGTAGAAGGGAGCAAGGGGAGGGTTGGGGCTGTGGGGATGGGAAGGATGGTAGAAAGAGACAGACATTATTATCCTATATACATGTATGATATTGTTGATACTGTATTTATATTATAATACTATTGGAGTGACTCTGAACCCTGTACAGCCAGAAGAATGAGAAGTTGTAGTCCATTTGTGTACTATGTGTCAAAATGCATTCTATTGTAAAATTAATTAATTAATTAACAAAAAAGTCAAAGAGGAGTTTATAGATTCCAATAGGTATCTGAAGAGATGAAAGATATTGTAAATACAGTTTTAATTCCTCCAACAAGACTATTCATGATTCTTAAAGAGAAGAATCAATTCAAATCTATCAACAAATTCAAAGCTTTTACTTTAGATCTTCAGGACATGTGTTGCTGCCATACCCCAGCAAGATTTGGGAAGAAGTTAAGAACTCTATTGTCTAATGTTTAATCTGCTAAGAATTCACTGTTAGCCACCTTCCCACACTTTCTCTGAGAGTAAGCTTAATACTTCAGGAGATTGAAAAGTATTTCTTCATTTTGTGAAGAATAGAGACTTTGTATTGTGCTTATTGTACATATGCTTGCTGCTCAATTTCCACCTTATGATCTCCCCACCTGAAATCAGAAGCAAAAGATCTACACCTGGGTGTGTGGCTGTGGCATACACTTCCAACTTGTGTTTGCATTTTACTAATGAACTTCTTTGAAAAATAATTAAGTGCCCCTAAGCAACCAAATTATTCTATTGCTTCAAGTTTTGAACTAAATGGAGTTGCTTTTTATTATCCCCCAGAAGACCCCCAATGATCTTGGAAGACAGATAAAAGAAACTAAAACAGTGATTAACCAAATAAAGTCATAAAACTTTTTTCTTGTTTCTAAAACGTAACTGGTACTCTGCGGCAAGCGCTAGTTAATAACATGTATTACCATCAAAATATTTTGAAATACGTAAGCCCTCGAACAAGAAATATCCTATCCATCAAATATCAGAAGTAGTGTCTCACAATTTGTGACCCCTGGGGCAATATGGAGATAGGATATTACCAGAGAGAAGAGGATAGGGAGCACATAAAACACAAGTCAGTCCACTGAGTCCATGTCAAGGAAAAATATTTCATATCATGTTTGCTCTCATCTTCAGCATTTCTTTTTGAGGCAGAGAATTCTCTGGAATGATTTCTAGAGCTTAGAGTTCCTCAGGATGATGATAATTGAATGGCCAGCAGGGTATGTGGCTGTTATGTCCTTCACCACAAAGAACTGCTAACTTCTGTAAGAAATTTGAAATATCATATTTGTCATGAAGGCAGCAAAATGAGAAATAAAGAAGCCAAAGAATGTTATCACTGTTCTTAATACATTTACATGGGCTTCTCTCCTGGCATTGGGAGAACCATGAGGTCCATTTTGTATCTGGTGAGTGTGCTTGTAAAGAGAGAGAATAACATAGAAGTTCACATCACGAATATAAATAGAGGAAGGATTAATGCCAAGTTGATAAGAAGTAACTCATTGTTGTTTTTGATCTTGGCTATAGCATTCTTCAGTGTGGTGTTTGTGAAGAATCCAGCATAGTCGATTTTAGGCAATTCTACCTTAGTACCTATCACTGCAATGTTCTAAGAGACCAGCAAGCTGCCCAGGAGCAGCCAGAGGATGAGCTTCGAAATCTTGAATTTCAGCCAAAGAAAACAGGAATGAGTGAAAGTTGCAGTCTTGAGGCAGTAAAATACAGAAAGGCTGGTGGCAAACCAGGGACTGATAGAACTAAAAAACATCCAAAAGAACATAATCTTTGCCCCATAAATGTTTGCCTGAAAAACAAGTGGAAAGAATACAACAAACTGTACTATTAAGATCATCTAGATATTCCTATACATAGTAAGAGGATTTGTAATAGTATTAGTTTTCTGTTTTCCATCAAGTCATTACAGTCATGATTATAAGAAATCCACTGACTATAATCCCTATGAAGAATTCTGTTGACATGAGAATCACATGAAGAGTAACTGACAAAATAAAGGCCATGTTTCCTAAGATGAATCTTAGCATTTCCCTATGGATGATCTTAAATACCTTCTCCTGATGATCTTGCACACAGGAAAATACAGTTCTGAGAAATCTGATCTTCTGTCAACTCCTGGATCAAAGCTAGAATCTCAAACTTGCTTTTCTCATAAGGAAGAAAATCAGAGAGACTACTTTTTGAATCTGGTGCTCTTCACATGAAACTGTGGGAATGCAAATCCAAACGTTTGAATGATGGTTAGGTCCTCCAATTACATACTCAGAAAAAATTGTCCTGTATGCACTATTCTATTCTCTATTCTATTCTCACTGTTGTTCAATTTTGAAAAAAAATCTGATTACAATTATATTTTATTTATGTTACTGCCATTTTATTTTTTCTTAATGTCATATCCTCAGGACAGAAGCTTATTTCCTGTTATCCAAATATCCAATAAAAAGTGGCTCTTTCCCAATCACACTTGTTGCCTATAGTACTTCTGAGACACTTTAATAAAATTTCTCCTCTCTATACTCCACCCTCACCAGAAGTAATTTCCTCTCCAAACTTGAACATCTGTTTCTGGGATACATCTTTTTTTTTTAAACCTGAATACTATTTTAACATAAATATATCATGTTCTCACTGCTGCATTAGTAGACTGGTGACCTTATATTTAGAAAGTCAAAGTTATAAAAGTAGTGCATAATTGATCCACAGTCTCACATTAGCTTATGCTGCTGTTGAGCAGTGTCACAAGGTAGATGGTACAGAAACTCTTGATCACCAGCAGAGGATGAAATTGCCATGTTAAAATGAGTTTCCTCCCTAAATTAAAAGAAAGTATTCACATAACCTTGATGAACTTTATTTCAATCAGATGTGTAAATAAACTATTACTACATAATGAAATAAAATGTATTGCTTAAACAGCTTAGTTTCATAGCTGGGTTATTCTAAGCACGGAACAAATATTAGCTACTATTAATATTATTAAATGTCTGTCCTTACGATCTGCTTACTATAACAATAAAAAAATGATTCTATAAAGAAACATTTTCAACAGGAGGTTAAAAATATAAGTTTGGAAGAGTATTAAAAGGAGGAAAAAATCAAATAACTGGATTTTCCACCCTCTGTCCACACTGATCCTGGTTTTTGGAGCTCCCCATGGTATCCTATGAACTATAATCTACCAGCCCATGAAAGTAAACACAGATGCCAGCTTTGTCATGGCCCCACCCATTTTTCACACACCACAGCTGTCCAAAGTGTCGCAAGATTGATCCCATTTGTCTCTTCAAAATTCTGGTTTGATGACCCACATAATGACTCTGGCTTTCATTTTGCCTCGGTTTTTTGGTCTTGGTCTTTCCTGTCTCTCAATTGTAACTAGGCCCTGAAAGTCGTGTTTACCAAGTCCCCTTGGCCTCCTGAAGGCATTCCTGCTTCAAGGTGCAAGTTAAGAAACTTTATCTCAGTTCCAAACTCTAGACTAGTGTCATGTGTGTGGGATGAAGAGAAGATAAATAGGACTTGGATCTGTTCACAGCTTAGTCCCCATTCTTGAGTTACCTGAGACTCAGCTATATACATTAAATGTTTGCATTTAAAAGATCTGATGATTAGGTTCTCAAATATTGTAGACTGTACAGAATTATAGTTCTTTGTTAAAAATAAAAATCCAATTAATCTCAGGTTTCCATTTTTCAAAAATTCTGTTTTCATTGATATTTTATTATGAATATTTTCACTAAATAACTTTGCTGAGTTAAAGGTGCTTGAGTAAATGAGGGACAGTATTTTAGTCATCTTTTTCAGTGCTGTGACTAAATGACCCAACTAGCACAATTATAGAGGAGGAAGAGTTTATTTGAGGACTCATGGTTTCAGAGGTCTTAATCCATAGAATGCCACCTCCATTCCTTAGGGCTCAAGGGGAGGCTGAAGATCAGGGCGAGAGAGGATGGCAGAGGGAAGCAGCTCACATCATGGTGATCAAGAAACAGAGACTCCACTTTCCAGATACATGTATATACACCAAAGCTATGCTCTAATTCCCACCTCCTCCGGCCACACCCTACCATTTCAGTTACCACTCAGTTAATCCTTATCAGGAAATTAAATCACTGATTGGGTTAAGACTCTAACAACCTGATCATTTCTCCTCTGAACCTTCTTGCGTTGTCTCACACGTGAGCTTTTCGGGGACACCTCACATTCAAACTATAACAGACAGCAATTTGTGATATTCGTAACCACCTAAATAATAAGTATAGGCCAAATTATTAATTCTGTGATATTAAATTTAAAAATCTTGGAATGCATACTGAGAATTGTGGTGATACAACAGATATCAATTCCATTTTTATTATGTTGTTAGAAGTGATTATGAAAAATATATTAATATGTTTAAAATACTTCCTATTTTAGTGCAGCAATAGGGATCTTCCTTTATTTCAAATATCTTCACCATAAAAACCAGGATATAAGTATAAAAATTAATATAGTATCTTCCTCATTCTCCATTTTTAAAAATCTTATGGTCTTATCTCTTAATTTTCCATGATTAATTAGAGTTTTTAAAAAATTTGATCAATATGTGAAACTCTTGTTAGCAAAAACAATTTTAACACATTGCAACTAAGGTGAATTTTCTGATAAACCTATTTTACAAAAATTAAAAATTAAAGTGAAAATTTCAGTTTTATACCAACATCAGAATGCACGTATGCTATGGACATACTTTTTAAAAATTTTTTTGAATTTCACTTCTTAGATAAATACATAATTTATAGGCTAGACACCCACCAGGGGCCCAAGTTCTTCAAAATTTGGGGCTGAGCTGTTTTCAAACCATCTTTAATTTGTCATGTTCATACCAGTGTAATTGGCCAAATGGACTGTGGGCTATGTGATTCTGCTATGAGATTTGAATTCAGTCAATGCTCATTTCACTCTGAAATCCTAGATTTTGTCTCTGATTTGCCTTTCTAATGCATCATTTAATTGAAGAGAAAGCTTGACTTTTGCAAGAATATTCTAAAACTATAATTGACATTAAGCTAAAATTTAGTTTGTATTTGCATTTGTGATTTTCCTGTCATAAGAGCCCTTATTTGCATTTGCCCTGTTGAATCCCATTTTGGAAGTAGAATATTAGTGAAGAGCTCTTTCTCAGAAGTAGGAAAAGTTCATGGTGAGCGAGATAGTCTTAACATTATTAATTCATAGGCTTGTTAGAGATTTGGAAAATGCAGTAGCCAAATGGAGAGAGATGGTTTTCAAATTAAGCAATGTTTAAAAGTTGCACTAAAACAATAGATTCCTTTCTGAAGAAAATAATTTCTACTAGGAGGCATTGAATATTTATAATTTGTTAAACTAATTTCATTTGAGTCACTTCCTATTGATAGTATGATTTTCTAAATGCTCACACATTTCTTAAGAACTGACATATCCCAATACAGTCCTTCATTTTTGTTTTTGTTTGTTGAATAATTCATTAACAGCCTCTGGTTCTAAGATGATGGTCATTAACGAGTCGAAAAATTAGAAGGTACTTTAAACATTGATCTTATAACCAGCCACCGCCCATGCACAGAGAGCTGCTTGTTTGCTTCTTCATTGGGTATAACTGCAGGAATATTTGAATTTTTAAAACAAGTTCAGTGAATTTCTACTTCATGCCAGTGATTAGGCCAGGTGCTTTATAGATCACTAAAGAAGACTGAAGCTACTTTCATTTCTTTAGTTGAACACATTTTTGTTGGCAATTTTCCTACCACCCTGGCTTTGCTGTTGAGGTTTGGCAAAGAGAATTGGCATTAAAAACGGAATCATTTACTGGTCCAACTTAATCCATTGGATTAGTTGAATACTGTGAAATACTTTTTCAAAATACTTTTTGGGCTTCTGTAAAATATTAACTCAAAATTTCACTTGCATTCTGTCTTGTCACTAGTGAATACAAGAAGTAAAAGGAGGAGTCTATATAGGTCTTAAAAAAACTCCTGCTTGCATGCTGGCAGCTTTCTTTTCACTGACTTCTTGCTGAGACCAGACTCCAGTCACTGGAGAAAAAGCAATTTGAAGTTCTTCAACATATCTGTTTATGTTATGTAATTTTCTTATATTTTGACTTTATTTCAGAATTGCAATAGGTTGTTTCTGAAGATTTTGTGCTTGAAGTTAAAGTTTTTAATTTAGTTGCTGAGTTTTCTTCTCAAGTTTCTAGAATAAAATCAGTCACATGGTGGGTAACATGGTGGGTGAAGGAGAATTCAGACAGATCAATCATTAGGCTCATAATTCAAGCAAGGAAAATTATATCCATTCTTGTTATCTTGTAGTCATAGACTTATTTTCTGAAAAAAGTAGACATTAAAATATAAAAATTAATGAAATTTGATAATCCTATTTGGATTTGACAATAATTCATCAATTTACTTGCCATAATATTGTTAAATAGTTATCATATTCTTAAAATATATTCCAGGCTTTGTTCTACACATTTACTGTTATTTAATTTTTACTGAAAAGCTATGCAATTGCCTCATTCAATGATGATAGTGAAGTGCAGAGACTGAGGTTAGCTTTCCCCTTTGGTAAAGCCAGTGTTGTAGAAAAACAAAAGATGAAAATCTAGTCTTGATTTTGTCAACATTTTCAGACTCATTTCCTTCCATGAAACCCTAGAACAGTTGAGCTGCCTTTGTGTAAGCTGTGTCTTCTCTAAGAGAGGTAAAGAACAGGATTTCATGCTCCAGTGTTTACTATCCAGAATGCTGTACAACATGCATTTGATTACACCAACCTGAAATAGACTGCAGCCCACCTCCACATGTGTGCAAACTTAGTAGCATGCATATAATCAGGAAAAGCAATTGATAGCCAAAAATACAGTACTAGAATAATAGCATAAGTGTATGAGATTTACTATAAGAAAGTAAGTAAACAGGGTAGAATTAAACAATTCATTTTCTTCTAAAGTAAGAGTACAGAGAGTTCATTCTTTAAGTTCTCCAGTACTTGTAGAGGAAAGGGTCATCTCTATTGTAGGTATAGGAAACTGTAGTCTTGGGATGTTAAGTAACTTACCTAAATTTAATCAAAAAATCTATGTCAGAAGCAGAAATGTTTTGATCTCCATTAATACAAATGGATGCTTTTCAGATATACTGTCACATTTCCTCCATAATTGAGGAATCGTACATTCTGAAATATACAAGGACTGCAATTCCAAATCAAAGTTGAGAACATAACTGAGAATAATTTGAAAAAAAAATCATGAAAGGCTGCTATTACTTAGCCTAATTTGAAAACCGAATTGCTTCAATAAGTTTCAGTAAACACACAAAGTTTAATATTTTGACTATAATGTGTTTCTTCTTCAGAGATTGTTTTCAATCTCTTTTCTGAATGTCTGTTGCATGTACAAGATGACCATATTCCAATGTGGGATGATGGTCTCCTTTTGTATTTCTAGAGGCACTCTGGGCTCAAAATGGAAAAGATAGCAACTTGTTGGCAAAAGATGTACTCATGACTGTTTGCTTGGTCCTTCCAAAGACAATTTCTTAAAATTGAAACCAATCAGCAATATTGTAAAACCCCATTCTCTTACTCACCTTAAGCATGATAATTTGAGTTGTCCGTCTCAAATAATGAATCAAAATGTGTTTTTCCTGTCTGAAATCTAGCTGGAATTATCTCAAGACAATATTCATAGAAAATATAAAACTTCATGCCCAATTTGGGTGACAGTGGCATACTGGAACTCCTGGGAGTTCAAAGAGGTGATATATAAAACGTGAGGAGTTTATATGACCTCCATTTACAAGTGGAGAGAGAGGAATACAACCCCTCTTGATTCACATACAAATGTGTTCAGGTTGACCTTCTGTGTCAACTCAGAGTGGGGAAGAAAGTTAAGTTTATACTTAACTATTGTATTGATTGAGCTCTCTCTCTCAAAAGGTGAATATGAAACATAGAATATGAAACACAGAAAACTCTTCTGAAACCAAAATATCTAGCTAGTATACCTAGGACTGTGAAACTGTAAAAACTAGTGAATAAAATGGAAATTTTCCTCTTCCAATGTTACATGCATAGTGCATTTATATGTGTGTACAGTCAAATATGTGTGTTTAGTAATGTTCTATTGATTCTACCCCTAGGAAATATAAATATGTATTTTAAGAAATAGATTTGGCATGACTTTTAATTATGAAGACTAGATTTTTGGAAGAGAAATTTTCATTCAAATTAGATGTAGGCCGCTTGTTTTAAAATATATGTACATATATGTATACATACATGTATATACTTATATATTCTGATTCAGGAACATTTTGTGATCACTGTCACTGGTAAATGAGGAAAAAGCTTGAGAAAAATTTCCTCTAAGTATTTATGATAGAGTAACTCTCTTCCACATAGAAAGGTGTCTGTACATTTACTTTAAACCTTGCCAAAAAAAATTAAAAACATACCCATGATTGTTTGGCTAGCAATAATCAGTATGATTAAAACTATAGGGTGACTTACTCTCTTTAGGAAGTCTAAGAATATATGTAAGATAATGAAAAATAACCCAATTTAACAACGAATTCTATTACACAGATTCCTCTTCAAAAATGAAAGCAATCTATGGTTAGTGTCTCTTTATCTTTCATTTTTATTAATAATACTGTCAATGGCATTTTAAATATCATCCCAATGGTCACATCATAGCTCTGCAAAGGTGTGCATCCAATCCTCTCATTTTGGATTAAGTTTAGCACCACATTAGCTCAGAAAATTTTCATCTAAGCTCAGTTATGAACTTAATGTAGGTCAGCAGGCCTAAAACTTATGTTAGCCCTGTAAAAGAAGATAAACAGTTCAGTACTATTTTTCTAATATTAATCTCCTCTTCTCTCCCTCTTTTAAAAAATAGATTTATTAAGGTATGATTGATACATAAAATTGTGGATATTGCATGTATACAGCTTGATGTGTTCTGAGATAACTATATACCCTCAAAAATGCCATAAACATGTTCATCATGTCCAAAACTTTCCTCCCATGTTTCTGTGTGTGTTTGTTTTCTTTAGCGGTTAGAGCACTTACCATACATCTATCCTCTTTGACAATTTTTTAAGAATACAAAGTTGCAGTTATGCAAAGACTGCTCTTTATATGTCACACTGAAGGAACCTAGAATAGTTGGCAAATAATCAGAAAAGAAACCGTTTCTAATAATGCAAGCAGTGAACAAAGACTTGCATTATAATGGAGGAAATAAGATTTGTGGCAATACTTTGGTTCTATCAAATTAAAGGATAGACAGCAGAAGGAATAATTGCTTTCCCTGTGCACATTCAAGAAAAGTGGTGCCTTTGTAACTTCAATACAATTGCATTTTTAAGGCTATATTTTAAAAATCCATAGAGGAAGAAACATTTTGAAATCAAGAATATGAGCAGAAAATTTTGGCCTAAAGTCTCCTCTTTCCACAAAAAAATGGGTCAGACTCTGCCCACCCCAAGATGATCCTTTCTTCTGCAGTCCAACGAGTAGAGTCTCTTCTATGTTCAATGGCCTTCAATTACTCCCTTATGCCAGACTTCCTTTTCAGATTCTCTTCTCTACTCTCTCCTACCTGATCACTGCAATTGACAAAAAATAAAGGAATAAAAAATCTTCTCAGTATTTTGGCACTGGTTAGGGCATAGTTTTAATTATTTTTAGCTGCCAACATACCAAGTGAAAACTAAAATTTTCAATTTCCAATTCGTTAACTATAGTTCTAAGAATATAAACCTATTATTGTTAAATTTTTTGATTAAATACACATTAATGATAAATCTAGTCTATAATCATAGTTGCATCACCTTTAAATAATTCTGTTTTCTCCTGTCTCAGCCTCCCAAAGTGCTGGGATTACAGGCATGCGCCACCATGCCTGGCTGCATAGGTGCTTCTTTACAGTTTTATATACCGGTATGGCCACAGAGTCTTGAGAATCTGATGAACACTATGGACACTGACCTTTAAAAGCTGCTTTTTTCCCTAACAAAAATTATAATTTTGGAGATTTCATAGATTGTGATGTTGATTTCTGAATTTTAGATCACTGATTAAGACCCTGACCTTAGAGGGAATATATACATATATATATACGCACACACACACATATATGTATATGTGTGTATATGTATATATATGTGTGTGTATATATGTATACATATGTGAGATATATATATCTCACATGAAGAAGTCATAATAAATAACTTTTAATATAATCAACATTTTATCATGTTAGAAATGATGATAAAAAGATCCTTGATCATCTACCTATGGGATTTATCCTTTTCAAAATTCAGTGAAAATTTGAGGCAAAATCAGTGATGGGTCAGCCCAAACTCCTTTGGTTGAAATATTTGTGTGATTATTTTCAAGGATAATTTTAATTTCAAATAAGTTTGTGAGACTCTAAGTTAGTGTTAGTTGCATGAGGTGTGCTTACAGCATTTCTTTGGTTGTTTAAGAAAGCCTTTGCTTTAAAAAGGAATCACTTGTGAATGTCAAAGCTGGTTTCTGTGGAATTCCTTCTTAAGCCAGTTTTTCCACAGGAAATCATCCAGACACATCCCAGAAGGTTCCTGGTGTCATATAATGTGAGTTCAGAACATCAACTGTTCTGTGTTCAAAAAGCAATATGATAGCTGAATTATCATTCCCCCAGTTAAAGTGGAATTCTGAACCCCCAACCTCAGTTTAACTAACACTTTGCCAATCTGTATTGTTATGCTCATGATATTTGTTAACTTTTCAAAACATATAATATGTTGTTATTTTCCCCATTTTAATATTCACTTTCATATCTGATTTTGTATGCATTAACTTATATTCTCTTTTAAAAGGCAGGCTCAGATCATTATTGATCTAGTTTAATGCATTATTAGTTGTTACTTAAAAATCAGAATATTTATTGCATCTCTTTACTTATAAATATTCTCATTTTCCTTATTTTCTGTATCTTTTATTTGAAACAAAATCTTATAATACTTTAAAACACCAATAAGAAAATATTCAAACTTTCTTGCCACTTAAACTTTTTTCAATGATAATCATTCAGATATACGTGTTTATAATTAATCATTTTATTGTTTCTTCTTCCATAACTCATAAAAGAATATTATTTTAACTTCATCATAAGTAACTGAGTCATACATAGTTTTCTAAATCTGTGATGTAATAAAGACGATTACCAGTTTTTCAGTCTAAAGGTAAGTTGAATGACATATTTATAAAGCTAAAGTAGTGCACTATGGTTTTCATTTCCACTTACCTAATCTTCATCTTGTTAAAGAGATAGTTTGTATATACAGAATGACACCTATTTACACGGGGGTGGGTTTAGTTCCTCCTGTGTCTGCTTAAACATTGACTCAACATACTGTAGGTAAATGCAAGTTTTGTTATATGTAAATAAGTGAGATGATGAGTCTTTTACTAATTCATATTCACATGTATTATCTGGAATTTTGCTGGTGACAGTGAATCTAGTTAATGGCCATAATCCTTTATGAAAATATACATTGAAACATTTAAAATATCACATAAACATATGGAAATATTATCATAGGTGAATTAACTATTTGTTGTTCTTTGATATAATGATGCAAACAAATTACCATTGTTTAAATCCATTACTGAATGTATTAGCTCAATTCATTGATATACTGAAATAATCTTTGGTAATAAAACAGATCTACTCATGAGCTATGTGATTGCAGTGAGCTACACCGCCCTGTCCATGTTCATGAAGAGTTACTAACTTTGAGTGAGGAAGGAATTTCAGGGGTATAGCTTTTAGTTAAAAAAAACAAAAACACAACTCTCAAGGCAGAGATGGATTTATTAGAAAGCTAGCAAAGTACAAGGATTGAGACCTCCAGCTACCAGTGACCATATGCTTCCTAGTCCTTGTAAGCATATGCTTTTGTAATATTTGCAAAGGTATTTGTTTGAATCCATTAAAGCAGTCCTCTCATTGCCTCCTTTATACTTTGCTCATGGTAACTATAATATGGGGACTGCACCAACTGCAGGCACCTTCTAGATTTTAAATTAGGCTAACAGGAAGTCAAGTAAGAAAATACACTGACGTTGTGTTTAATCTGATGTATTTATGTCATTTTTAGTTTCTTTGCTGGGTAGTTTTGTCATCCGGACTGTCTTTGTGTAGGACTAGCTTTCTAGCATCCACCAGTCAGGTGGGTTCCATGTCACAGACTGTCAGCACCTAAGCCAGGACCTTAACAATAAATATGTCCAACTGCACCAGGCATTAAGAATCTATGTGTAATGGAGGAAGAAAAGATGGTCTTGGGAAATAAACTCAAAAGCCAGTCTCTGGAAATTTGTCCAAGTCCTACAGCTTATATATATGAAGGAAACAACAGACTTAAAAATTGACATGAGAGCAGTAGTGATTAGCTGCAAAACTGAAATATTTTTTCTAAATTATTAACAAATAAAATGCTATCAACTATATTAGAAGATGAAATTATCTCTATATTATTTTCATAAAAATGTTATCATAATATTGTTATTATGTGAGGGGATACTCAAAAAGTGTGCAGTCAAAAAGTGTAGGAAAAAGTATTATTGAAGTGTGTGAAGGAGTTATTAACAAAAATGTATATTTTTTTGTATTTGTGGTGTGGCATTTATTAGCTTTTCAAAACATATAACATCTTGTGATTTTTATCATTCCAATATCCACTTTTGTATTTGATTTTGTATGCAAAATTTTATATTTTTTTATAAAGCAGATCCAGAGAATGTAAAATCCAGGGAATGTAAACTCTAGGCTGATGAAACCTCATTCTGCCCTGAATATAAGAATAATGTTGATTTGTGGATTTTTCAGAGAGGATAAACAAGCTGTCCCATGTCCTTTTCCTTCTGGCCTTCTAAGTTGATGCCCAAGGGTGTCATCAAAATCAGCCTTCAAGGAATAGATTTCTTTTTCTTTATTTAAATCCCTGATCACCAAAACAAACAAAATCATCATAGTCATCTTTATGTGATAGGACTATTGGGGACTTTTAAAATATTTTTTAATATTTTACATTGAAAACCATTGCTTTTTGTGAAGCCAGGAGACCAAAAGGTGGTAAATAAAACCACTGAGTAAGGCTTTACTGGGAAATACCCTTTCAGGCGAATTCCCCTGTCCAACAGAGCAGGAGGGGAGAATTGCATATGTGCTTGGCGGGATAGAAATTTTATGGGCTTAGGGCAGGAAGGGGAGGGCTTGGGGCAGGAAAAGGAAGTATCTGGAGTTCTGTGCTCCCCTGGTATTGGTCAGGGTATCCTGCTGAGGTCAGAGTCCTTCCCAGATGAGTCAGGAAAAGTCCACTGATTGGTAAGAGGCGCCATTACTGCTTACGTGTCAGTGTCTGGTGGGTTGCTCCTTTGCGCATGCAGGCTGCTTGATGCTTCCTTCCCTGGGGCGCTCCAAACTGACATTTTGCGCCTGCTGCAGCTGCATGGAGTCCGCCATGTTGTATGTTTTGCATCTGCGGCAGCCACGTGGAGTTTGCCATGTTGTACGTTCTACGTCTACCTCGCGAGAAGAAACGCAAGATCTCCAGCTGATCTAACACTTTTATTTTTAAAAAATTTAAAGTTATTACTTTAAAGACCTTGGTTAAAACCCAGACAGGGTGAAAATTATCTTAGTTCCCATTAGCAGAGTTCAAATTGATTTTAAATTTATATTATTTCCTACATGCCAGGCCCTAGAATTTCCTAAATAATTAATTTATTACAACTTTAGTTTTAAAATTCATGAAAAAACTAGATGAAGCCAAGCAAAAATCATATGATACATGCTAAGGATTCAAACTTACAGGACAGACTTTTTTTTTCTTTTTGAGAGAAGCACAAGGTGTTCCTTGCAGACTTTCTTGAGTATTCTGTGGAGAGACATTTAATTAATTATCTCTGGAATCTTCCTATCCTCATTCTTTGTTTGGTCCTTCCTTGGTCATGTGGATATTCTGTTGAAATCAATAAGGGATGATTGTAATTAAATGCTACAGACCTCACTTGCTGTAAGTCTCTGAAAAGATAAACTTCCCACACAAAAGAGCCACCTCCTGATTCCACCTTCTTGATCTTCTCTCTCTACATACATGATGGTATTTTCTCATAGGGAGGTAGTTCTTATGCACTTGTAGGAAGAACACTTCCTTCTTGTAAGCGTAGGTGAGCGGCCCCTTTAGAGAACTTCTCTCTGTTCTTTGTAAGACTACATTAGAGCCAAGGAGGCTCTGTAGGCCTAACCTGTCTGGATTTCACACCACAGGAAGAGGGATTTTGCTATAGGAACTTCCTTTCCCAGGGGAGATGCTAGAAAGAAGGAAAATGTGCAGAGCTGAGACTTAAGGGAAACCAAATGAGTTAGGAACTGGAAAGAGGATCCAAAATGACTACTAAGAATTTCTGAGTTATTTCTTATGAAAGGTACAATACAGGTTCCTTTTCACTCCTACATGGGAATGTTAAAAGTCTTTGGCTTGCTGTACAGGTTTGATGCTCCTTATTTCTCTGAGGAGGTTTGAACAAAACTGAGATCTGAGGTCCAGTAAGAGATGCAGGACCAGAAGACAGCGGGAGAGCTGACTTTGTGTTTTATGTAATAGCAGTCTGGTAAATTAATGAGTGGAGAAAATTAAAAATACATGGAATATTTAATAAAGCTGCAAGAAAGTGTATTAAGTCCTAGGTAGGATACAAAACTAGATGTTTCCATGTAGAATGAATATGGAATTTATGGCCCAAGATTCAAAGAGTTTGAGGCTCTTCATGTTTGCTTGTGGTGTATCTTCTTTTTCTCTTTAGAATTTTTAAAAAATTTTAATATAAACATAAAATAAGTAATTTTATAAGATACTCTAAAATAATTTAATATCTCATATGAAAGTTCATTACTTACACTTTAAAATTAGCTCTTTCCCTCCCTAATGCTTAAACCAGCTTTTAAGTTGATGACATTATAAATACCATTTTCAAGATGTCAGTTTTTATCAATCTTTCAACAGATTTCATCTCTTACCAGTACTACTTGGGGTCTACCTTTGATAAGTAATTCTAGTTTTCCACTAATTCAGATAACTTTCCAGGATGAACTTTTTTGGTTAAACATTTTTAAGAAATTGTGTGAAAGTGCATTATTAGAATACTTATAACCCTTTCATCCAGGCACTCTGGTGCTTATATAATTTGGGTACTTATTTATAGTATAATTACTATAACACTAAAGCCCACTAGTGTATCTAATAGAAACCAGCCCTAAGCATACTCCCAGCATTTTCAGTTTTCCAGGCTGTTACCTCATGTGCAATCTAAAACAATGCCCACATGCTCCTTTCCTATGGAGACCACCAGACATGCCCTCTGGGCCTTGGTATGTAGTCAAGATATGTGTGCTCATATTGCCCCAGCATGATAGAGAACAGGCTGTGACTTTTTAAACACTTAGAATTTATTGTTGTTTTTGAGTTGAAACAGGTGTAACATGGAGGGTGAATTGCAGCTTGCCTTGGTCCTTCAACCAGGTTCTCCGTGTGGGACAAGCTAGTTCCTCTATCACTGGATGCTGCAGGCATTTTCTCACTCATGGTCTGGCCCCAAGGGCCTCCATTTTTCATCTCATACTTAAAGCTGTCCTAAGTTTCTTGACAATGAAAACACATCACTACCTTTAGGTGGGCACTTCTACTACCACCACTGCAGGGCTGATCTGGATCTGTGGCTCTGAGAAGCTCTGAGAAGTATTTGGAAAATCATTTAGCTAAGTCTGACTTACATGCACACACTTACACATACAAATTGTGTAGCACAAGCAGCCCAGTCCAAATTGCAAGCAGTTTCATGTCCAGTCTTGCTCCTGCTTACCATTTTTCCTCCAGTCCAGGCTGGGTAGAAGATGGTCCCTGAGAGATTTTGAGAAAAATCCATGGTAAGAATATCTCCCTGAGGAAAATTGATCATGGTGTTATGGTTTTCAAGTAAGATGCCCCCCCAAAAGCTCATGTATGAGACAACACAAGGTTTAGAGGTGAATGTTTGGGTTATGAGAGCCTTAACCCAATCAGTGAATTAATCTTTCTGATAGGAATTAACTAAGTGGTGACTGAAAGCAAGTAGGGTGTGGCTGGAGGAGGTGGGTCCCTGGGTGTACCTATTTTGTCTTTGTTGAGCAGAGCTCTCCCTCTCTCTCTCTCCCTCTCTCCTTTCTAATAATGTCTTAAGCTGCTTTCCACCATCACACTCTTCCACCATGATGTTCAGACTCTCCTCAAACCCTGAGGAATAAAGCCTGCCTTCTATAGACCGAGACCTCTGAAACTATGAGCCTCCAAATAAACTTTTCTACTTAAAATTGTTCTTGTCAGGTCTTTTGGTCACAGTGGTGAAAAAAGCTGACTAAAATACATGATTTGTCCTTGCACTTGATCAAATACTTGTCACTTGATCTGAAGCATCTGCTTTGGGCTATTTCACTGTGGTATAATTCCACAGGAACAAGAAGTAACAAGTCCTACTAAAAGGCCCTACCACAGAGGGCATGTTATACCTCCCCAGAATACAAAAGAAACACTGCCTGAAACATTTAATGTTTAGCTGTTACATTTAAAAAGAGATAAAATTCATTAGACATATATATTATTTAACTTAATAGGTGGCTTAGAATTTACATACTTTTTTCCTTAGAAGCTATTTAATTACATTACTAATAGGTATTTAAAAGTTAGTTCTGTTGGTATTTTGGGTGCTTATGCAGTAAGTAATGTATACTAAAATTGGTTTCTAACTATTCTATTAGTTGAATTAGCATGCATGACCATTTGAATATGCTAGGCTAATATCCAAGTGAAAATTTTAAGTACAAAATAATTCTTCTGATATATAATTTCCCACTTTGCTAATACTCAGAAATTTCACTTCCAAATATACTGGCCAATGGCTTTGTAGTGTTTTCTGCTTGTAATACTCTCTTAAGCTGTTAAACACAACTCAATAAAGTTATAAGAGTCATGCAATTTCAAAGCAAAAAC
>CM053407.1:35650952-35726853 GCA_028644305.1 Xerus rutilus
AAAAAAGCCACGTGAAATATTTACAACTGTTTATGGTGTAATTTTGTCTTCTTATCTTGCTGATCTTAATCAGTTTTACTAATATAAATTTGCTCTCTAAAAGGGAAGGGCAAGCATTCTCCCATGTAAAATTTTAAAAAGAACATTAAAACCCAATTTATTAACAAATAAGGCCCGTGCCTTCTTTGGTTTACATACAGATTTTCTCTTCATGAAGAACTTTTCTTAAAGTAACACACAAAATGATCAAATTAGAGTAATATTTCCATCTCCTTAAACATTTATCATTTCTTAGTGTTGAGAACATTTGAACTTCTAGTTCTTTATAAAAATATGACAAATTACAATGAACTATAGTTGCCCTATTATGCTATAGAAGAACATTAGAACTTATTCCTTCCACGAAACTGTACTCTGATACCCTACCCAAGCAACCTCTATCCCTCCTCCCTCATGCCCTTCCTAACTACTATCATAAATAATCTTTTAAAGCACATTTACACTAAGAACATAAATATGCAGTCATTATAGTTAGATAAAATATTTCTCAAAAATGCAAACAATATTAATCAAAGAAGGTGTTTCCATGCTTTACTATAGATGGCATGACCCCTATTGACTCTGCATAATAGCTTTGTAATCTCTTTGCAGAAGGTAAATATTATCTTTTGCCAGGTCTCAAGATCATATCATGATAAAGTTAATAATTTATGTTTAATAGAGTAGAAATAGAAAAGGTGAAAAGACAGTATTGAGGTTTTTTTAAGCACCTTTATTAAGATATAGCTCATACACAAGTTGCTCTCTTAAAGTGTACAATTCTATGACTTTAGCCTATTCACAGATATGTGTAACCATGACTACAGTCAATTTTAGAACATTTTTATCAAATCAAAAAGAAATACTGTACTGTTAGCTGTCAAACCCTTGTATCCTCCATCACTCTACCTAACCTCCCCTGTCATAAGTAGTTGTTATTGGGCTATCTCAATTTATTTACCTGCTCTATATATTTTGTGTAAGTAGAATCACACAGTTAGCTGTCTTTTGTGTCTGGCTTCTTTAGCGTGGCTTAACGTTTTCAAGGTATGTTCATGTTGTAGTGTGTCAGTACATTTCTTTTTAAGGTGGAAACATTTTCCATTGTGAGAATGCACCACATTTAAAAAATTTATTTATTTTTTCGTTCTTTTTAGACATATTATACATATGTAGAATTACTATGTATATATAAATATTATACATACAATTACTGTGTATGTATAATGCATATGTATTATTACATATATACAATATTATGTATAATAGTATATACATAGTGATATGTATGTAATTAGCGTATTTTGACATATTATGTGTATATGGAGTATAACTTATTCTAATTAGGATCCCATTCTTGTGGTTGTACATGATGTGGCGTTTCACTGGTTGTGTATTCACACATGAACATAGCAAAGGAATGTCTGTCTGATTCATTCTACTGTCTTTCCTATTCCCATTCCCTCCTTGCCTCCATTCCCCTTTGTTTAATCCAATGAACCTCTATTTTTACCCCGACCCCGCTCTATGTTAGCAGCCACATATCAGAGAAAACACTTGGCTTTTGGTTTTTTGGGATTGTCTTATTTCACTTAGCATGATAGTCTCCAGTTCCATCCATTTACCTGCAAGAGTCATAAAGCCATTCTTTTTACGGCTCAGTGATATTCCATTGTGTATATATACCACATTTTCTTTATCCATTCATCTGTTGAAGGCAACCTAGGTTGGTTCCATAGCTTAGTCATTGTGAATTGAGCTGCTATACACATTGATGTGGCTTCATCACTGTTGTATACTGATATTAAGTCCTTTGGGTATATACTAAGGAGTGGGATAACTGGATCCAATGGTGGTTCCATTCCAAGTTTTCTGAGGAATCTCCATACTGCTTTCCAGAGTGCACCAATTTGCAGTCCCACCAGCAAGGTATCAGTGCACCTTTTCCCCTACATCCTTGCCAACATTTATTGTTACTTGTATTCTTGATACCTGCCATTCTGAAGGGAGTGAAATGGAAGGAATCTCAGGGCAGTTTTAATTTTCATTTCTCTAATTACTAGAAATGTTGAACATTTTTTTTCATATTTTTTTGACCATTCGTACTTCTTCTGTGAAGTGCTTGTTCAGTCAGTTCTTTTGCCCACTTATTGATTGGGTTATTTGTTTGTTTGTTTGTTTTTGGTGTTAATTTTTTGAATTCTTTATATATCCTAGAAGTTAATACTCTGAGGTGCAGGTGATTTTCTCCCATTCTGTAGGCTCTCTTTCTTCACATTCTTGATTCCTTTGCTGTGAAGAAGCTTTTTTGTTTAATACCATTCCATTTATTGATTCTTGATTTTACTTTTTGTGCTTTAGGAGTCTTGTTGGAGAAGTGAGTTCCATTGACTTGATGGAAAGTTGGGCCTATATTTTCTTTGAGTAGGCACAGGGTCTCTGGTCTGATGCCTACGTCCTTGATCAACATTGAATTGATTTTTGGGATGTACCACATTTTGTGTGTCTATTTATCAATTGATGAACATATGTGTTATTTCCATCTCTTGGCTATTATAAATAATGTTGCTATAAATAATGTAGTCTGTGTACGAGTTTTTGTGTGGATTTGTTTTCATTTCTCTGAGGTGGATATCTAGGTGTCAAATTACTGGGTCGTGGGTAACGATGATTACCCGTTGAAGAATAGCCAGAATGTTTTTCAAAGTGAATGAACTGTTTAGATTCTTGTAGCAACATGTGAAGTTTCCAGTTTATTCACATTCCTGTCTACACATTATTATCTGACATTTTGATTATAGCCATCCTGCTGAGTGTCAAGTGATTTTTTCATTGTAGTGTCATTTGCATTTTCCCGATTATTAGTGATGGAAATATTTTTTTCACATGCATATTGGACATTTTTCTCTGGAGAGAGATACTCGCTCAGATCTTTGCAAAAAGAGAGAGAGAAAGAGTTAGTTCATAGTTCATGACTTTTTTTTACTGAATTATGAGTTATTTGTATATTTTAGATTCAACTTTCTTATCAGATATATGATTAATAATTATTTCTTCTTTTTCTTTGCTGTGGGTTGTATTAGTAACTTTTGTGGCTTATGCTTTTGTTATAATACCTTAGAGTCCATTGCCAAATCTAAAATCCTGAAGATTTAGCCCAGTGCTTTTTGTCTAAGAGTGTTTTAGCACTTACATTTTGATCTTTGCTCAATTTTGAGTAAACTGTTGTATATGATTTAAGGTAAAGATCCAGATTTCCTAACACATTTGTTGTATAAAATATTGCTTGAACTCATTTGTGTCATGTGTAAAATATTGCATGAACTCATTTATTGTAATGGTTTTTATTGCATTTCTTGGAAATTTCTAAATACCCAATCATGTTATCTGAGAATAAAGATAGTTTTTCTTCTTAATTTCCACTCTGGATACCTTTTATTGATTTATCTTACCTAATTGCCCTGAGTAGAACCTAAACTCTGCTGTTGAATGGAAATGGTGGGAGTGGTCTTGTTATCAATCTTATGGGAAAGCATCCAGTCTTTCTTCATGACATAGGATGTAAGCAGTGGGGTTTTTGTAGATTAGCTTTATCAAATTTAGAACTTTTCCTTCTATTCCTAGTTTATTAAACATTTTTATTATGAATAAGTACTGGATTTTTTCAAATATTTTGTCTTCATTCTAAAATGAACATGTGGAATTTGATTTTTGTTCTGTTAACATACTATATTATATTCACTCATTTTTGGATATTAAACAAACCTTGCTTTCCTGGGGTAAGTCCCACTTGATCATGGTTTATTATTCTTTGTGTATGTGTTTGGTTCACCAGTATATTGCTAAGGGTTTTTGAATTCACATTCAAAAGATATATGTGTCTATATATGTGTCTATATCTATCAATTGATCAATATATATTGATCAATCAATCAGTCGATATGCTGACCTTGGTCTATAGTCTTGTGATGTTTTTTTCTTGCTTTGGTGCCAGGGAACCATAACACTAGATTGTAATCCTGGACTCAGGATGAATCTGGAACTGTTCCATCTTCTCCTGTTTTTTGGAAGTGTTTTAGAGGATTTTGTATTAATTCTTCTTTAAATGTTTGGTAGGTCTCATCATTGACATTATCTGAGCCAGGCCTTTTCTTTGTGGGTAGCATTCTGATTGCTGCTTTCATCCCTTTACTTTCTATGGGTTGTCTTTTTCTTCTTGAATAAGTTTTGAAGTTTATATTTGTAGGAATTTGCCATTCTCATCTAATTATCTAATTTATTGGCATACAGTTATCATAGTATTCCTTAATAAGGCCTTCAATGGTGTCCCCTATTTCATTTTTGTTTCTAGTAATTTGAATTTTCTATTTGTCTTAGCAAATCTAGGTGCAGTTCCATCAACTTTGTTAAGGCTTTCAAACAACCGGCTTTTTGTTTCACTGATTTTCTCTATTATTTTCCACTTTGTTTCATTAATTTCCTTTCCAATCTTCAAAATCTCCCTCCTTCTATTACTGTTATGTTGTGTATGCTCTTATTTTTTCCAGTGTCTTAGGTACAAGGTTAATTTATAATGTTGAAATCTTTGTCTTTTAATGTAGCCATTTATGTATTTATGATTTCCCCTCTAAGCACTACGTTAGTGGCATCCCATAAATTCTAGTATATTTCACTTTTATTTGAATTCTGCTCTAAACATTTTCTAATTTCCCTTTTCTTCTTTTGTTTAATTTTTACACTTTTGTAAATTTCATTCTGTTACTGATTTCTAATTTTATTCCATTATGACTAAAGAATATACTTTGTGTGAATTTCATCTTTTTAAATTTACCTAGGTGTGTTTTATAGGATAGCACCCACCTTGGATCATATTCTATATGCATTTCAAAAGAATTTATATTCTACTGTTGGAAATAGTGTTTTATAGGTGTCTGTTAAGTCAAACTGTTTTATAATATTGTTCTCTATTTCCTTACTAACATTCTACCTATTTTTTCTATCTATATTGAAAGTGTAGTATGGAAATTCTTAACTATTATTATTCAAATCTGTATTTTCCCACTTCATTTCTGTCAGATTTTGATTCAGATATTTAGATGCTCTGTTATTAAGTGTATATGTTTACGATTATTGTATATTCCTCATGGATTGACTCAATTATCATTATAAAATATTCTTTGTTATCTCTGGTAACATGTTTGGTTTTAAAATCTTCCTTGTCTGATGTTAGCACAGCCACTCCAGCTTTCTTGTGGTTGCTCTTTGGATAATATATCATTTCCATCCCACTACTTTCAATCTATTTTTATTCTCTTTAGGAGGTATTCAGTTAACTTATTGGTATATAAAGGAGAGCACTGTAAATGGATTTAGCAAATCACTCTCCATTTCTTTCAATCTTTTGGGCTGCTGAAGAGCCAAAATTTTACTTTGAATTTCAGAAACTAACTTTTTATTCTGATTGCATTTAGAGCTGAATTTTTGGGGTAATTTATAAGATATTTCAAATTTACAAATGCTGAAATTCCCACAGGGTAACATGTAGATGGTTTTATCATTAAAAACTAAATTATTATTAAGTGCCTACCTACAGGTATTATGTATGTTTATCTCTTTAAAATAAAATGATTTATTTGGTGTCTTAACATGTATGTTAATTCTGAGTTTTAAAGAATTATAATCTTGGCTATTGCATTGAACTAGAAAACAGTCTAATACAGGCTATAAACTGGGAAGCCATTTGCATATGCTATCACTCTGTATCTGTTGTATATAAACCAACACATTCAAAGTATTTGAAACCTAAGTATTACAGTCTTAAATCATATCATAAAGAATACAGAATAAGCATAAATATTAATTTTAATGTACATTTTATATGTATTTTTGATTTGAGAGAAGAAGTTAGTTGGAGGGGCTGGGTTTGTGGCTCAGTGGTAGAGTGCTTGCCTAGCACATGTGAGGCACTGGGTTCGATCCTCAGCACCACATAAAAATAAATAAATAAAATAAAGTTATTGTGTCCATGTATAACTAAAAATATTTTTTAAAAAAAGTTAGTTGGAGGTTTGCTGGACAGTTCTAAGCATTGTGCCATGAAACAGATCCTGAGGAGATATAGAGCTATCCTTCCAGTACTGAGGAGCTCATATCTACCAGCAGCCCAAGCTGTTGTTATAATTCCTGCTTATGATGCATTCTAGAGCTCAGATTAGAATGAAATTTATACAGTATGTGACTTGCTCATTGCTAAAATAATTTTTAAATTTTCTACATTTAACATTTTAAAAAAGACATGTAAAATTTTTAGGAAACAACTGAGAAGTAACTGACTCAAAATATGAGCTGCTTTTAATTATTTGAATTAAAAATTTTGCTTGAAAATAAATATTAAGTGAAAATAAACAAATGTTAAGCAATTCCTATTTAAATATTACACGCTTTTCTGGTGTTGATGATGTCACACAATGATGTGTTCTACACTTTTTATATCATCAGCTTTGCACTGGGAAATAATTTTTCGAAGCTATAAAATCAGAGGAAATGTGAGGAATATAGTGGCATTTAAGAAGTACTACATAAAATAAAAATGTAGTTACTAATATTTCCCAAGATGAAAGTCTTGCAAAGAATAGATTATCCAAAACATTTCAGTAATTGATGCAACTTTCATTACTAATATCTCTTAAAATATTTTCTTAGTTTCAATCTAGGTAAACTTTTTTAAAATTGGCCTAGGGTAGCTTAACTACTTACTGTACCTGGTTTAGGAATAATGTTCTTATATTGAAGGTGTTAGAATTACTTTAAGATCAGATGAAATAATAACACATCCCTTATTTGAACCTACAGACCTTTTAAAAAATATTATCTGAAGTTCACAGATTGCAATTGTCAAAATTGTTAGAGCCTTTTGGGTTAAGTTCTTCTTGGAATATTTAGAGCTATTGAGGAGTAAGAGAAAAGGAAGAAAAGAGCTTTTCTGTGGTGATTCCAAAGACATTTTAATTACAAAATAAAAACAAAAAGACTTTAGAAAGACCTTTGTCTTGGAAAATAATACTTTTGAATCAGGTTAATTGTTATAACTGCAAACAACAAAATAAAAAGCAAACATTATTGTAATGATAATGACTCAGTTTTTATAAGCTATACTTGTAAGATCCACTTGTAAATTAGTATCTCTAATTAACTTTACTCATTAAATTGGGAAACTGATTTTATTTTGTAAAAATTTTGGTATTTTCAAGTTATATAATGATCATTTGAAAGTTTTGTTCAGTGAAATTTTTTTCATAGATCTTTAGAAATTAATAATTATTTTTATAGTTCTATTTTACAGATATTTTTATTATAGTGTTTCCCTTCAACTAATAGATACTATTTGGAGGTTTTCTGCCTACTGTGTTCCTCAGATACTCTAGTATCCTAATAAGGGTGGTTCCAGTAGCACTTATTGTTTGAGTAGCATGGTAGTGCAGGAGCCTCAAACAAGAGTTGTATTCCTAGGAAGACAGTTTTTTTAAAAAAAATTTATACACACACACATATATTTTAGATATACATGACAGTAGAGTGTATTTTGACATGTATATGGAGTATAACCAATTAGAATTTTATTCTTGTGGTTATAAATGATATGGAGTTTCACTGGTTTGTATTCATATATAAATATGGGAAAGTTATGTCCAATTCATTCTAATGTTTTTTCTATTCCCATCCCCCATCCTTTCCCTTCATTCCTGTAAGGTAAAAAACAGCCCTTTTGTAATTAAAAGCCCAAGGCAGTTCCCGCCCCAGGGGGTTCCGCTCCGGAATCTTCCACCTGGAAAAACAAAGCCTAACTGTTCAGGTTAGCACATCAAAAGAAGACCGCTACTGCTTATCTGCCCCCAAATTTAAAGTGACCAATCCCTAGCTCACCATGCGGTTTTGTAGTGGGCTCTATAAAATCCCTCCCGCGCGTCCCCTCTTTCTCTTTTTCCTCTTTTCTTTGCCCGGGCGCCCACTCCCCTGAATAAAGGATTTTCCTGGCTGTATGAGGTGTCTGTGTCTGGCTGGCCACTATCCTAACAATTCCCCTTTGTCTAATCCAATGAACTTCTATTGGTTCCTCCCCCTCCCTTATTTTTTGTTAGAATCCACATATGAGAGAGAACATTTGGCCTTTGATTTTGAGAGACTGCCTTATTTCATTAGCATGATAGTTTCCAGTTCATCCATTTATTGGCAAATGCCACAATTTCATTTTTTGTGGCTGAATGATATTCCATTGTGTATATACCACATTTTCTTTATCCATTCATCAGTTGAAGGGCACCTAGATTGCTTCTATAGCTTAGCTATCATGAGTTGAGCTGCTATAAACATTGAAGTGGCTACATCACTGTGGTATACTGATTTTAGGTCCTTTGGGTATATAAGGAGGAGTGAGATAACTGGGTCAAATGGTGGTTCCATTCTAGATTTTTCTAAGGGAACTCCATACCACTTCACATAGTGGTTGCATCAATATGCAATCTCACCAGCAATATATGAGTGTACCTTTCCCCCCACATCTTTGCCAACATTTATTGTAACTTGTATTCTTGGTAACTGCCATTTTGAATTGAGTAAAATGGAATCTTGGTGTAGTTTTAATTTGCATTTCTCTAATTGCTAGAGATGTTGGACATTTTTTCAAATATTTTTTGAACATTCATATTTCTTCTTCTGTGAAATGCTTGTTCAGTTCCTTTGCGCATTTATTTATTGGGTTATTTTTTGGTGTTAAGTTTTTTGAGTTCTTTGTATATCCTGGAGATTAATGCTCTATCTTAGTTGCAGGTGACAAAGATTTTCTCCCATTCTGTAGGCTCCCTTTTCACATTCTTGATTGTTTCCTTTGCTGTGAAATCGTTTTAGTTTGATACCATCCCATGTATTGATTTTTGATTTTACTTCTTACACTTTAGGAGTCTTGCTGAGGAACTTGGTTCCTAATCTGACATGATGGGGATTTGGGCTTACATTTTCTTTTTTCTTTTCTTTTTTTTCATACTGGGGTTTAAACTCAGGGGTACTCCACCACTGAGCCACATCTCCAGCCCTATTTTGTGTTTTATGTAGAGATAGGGTCTCACTGAGTTGCTTAGCGCCTTGTCGTCGCTGAGGCTGGCTTTGAATGCATTACATTTTCTTTTAATAGACACAAGGTCTCTAGTCTAATGCCTAGGTAGGTCCTTGATACACTTTGAGTTGAATTTTGCACAGGGTAAGAGGTAGGGTTTCAATTTCATTCTACTATATATGGATTTCCAGTTTTTGCAGCACCATTTGTTTGAGAGGCTATCTTTTCTCCAATGTATGTTTATGGCACCTTTATCTAGCATGAGATAACTATATTTATATGGGTCTGTCTCTATGTCTTCTATTCTATTCCATTGGTCTTCATGTCTTTTTTTTTGTGCCAATGTCTGCTGTTTTACAGATGATAATCAGAAACTACTTTGAAAATCTATATTCCAATAAAATAGAAAATCATGAAGACATCAACAAATTTCTAGAGACCTACCCAAATTGAATCAGGAGCACATTGAAAATTTAAACAGATCAATTTCATGTGATGAAATTGAAGATGCTATCAAAAGCCTACCAATAAAGAAAAGCTCACAACCAGGTGGGTTCTCAGCCAAATTCTACCAGATCTTCAAAGAAGAACTAACAACAATCCTCCTAAAATTGTTCCATGAAATAGAAAAGGAGGAAAACCTTCCAAACTCATTCTATGAAATTAGTATTGCCCTGATACCAAAACCAGACAAAGACACATCATGGAAAGAAAATGTTAGACTAATATTCCTGACAGACATAATAAAATATTTAATAAAATATTGGCAAATAACACACAAAAACATATTAAAAAGAGAGTGCGTCATAATCAATTTAGGTTCATGCCAGGTTGCAGGATTGGTTCAACATATAGAATAATCAATAAACATAATTCATTGCATCAATAGACTTAAAGACAAGAATCACATAGTAATCTCATAGATGCAGAAAAAGCATTTGACAAAATATAGCTTCCATTCATGTTCAATACACTAGGAAAACTAGGGATAGTAGGAATATACCTCAACATTGTAAAGCTATATATGCTAAACCCAAGGCCAGCATTATTCTAAATAGAGAAAAATTGAAAGGATTCCCTCTAAAAACTAGAACAGGACAGGGATGCCCTCTTTAACCACTTCTATTCAATATAGTCCTTGAAACTTTAGCCAGAGCAATTAGACAGAAGAAACAAAGGGATATGAATAGCAAAAGAAGAGCTCAAATTACTCCTATTTGCAGATGACATGATTCTGTATTTAGAAGACACAAAAAACTCCACCAGAAAGGTTGTAGCACTCATAAATGAATTCAGCAAAGTGGCAGGATATAAAATTAACACCCATAAACCATTTGCATTCCTATACCCCAATGACAAATCAGCTGAAAGAACAATCAGGAAAACTATGCCATTCATAATTGCCTCAAAAAAAAAATCATTGGGAATCAACCTAACAAAAGAGGTGAAAGACCTCTACAATGTAAACTAAAGAAAAAAACACAAGAAAAAAAAATTGAAGAAGACCTGAGAAGATGGAAAGATCTCCCACGTTCTTGGATAGGCAGAATCAATATTGTCAGAATGGCAGTACTACCAAAAGCTCTATAGAAATTTAATACAATTCCTGTTACATTTCCAATGATGTTTTTCATATAAATAGAAAAAGCAATCCTGAAATTCATTTGGAAAAATAAGATGCCCAGAATAGCCAAACCAATCCTTAGCAAGAAAAGTGATGTGGGAGGCATCACAATACCAGACATTTAATCTTACTACAGAGCTATAGTAACAAAAATAGCAGAGTATTGGCACAAAAACAGACAGGAAGACTATTTTGCAGCCTGCTGTTCTCTCCTTCCTCCTGCTAAGAAGAGGAGCTTTGTGTTCTGCCTATTTGAATTTGGCAGAAAACATATCTTCCAGGTCAAAGGAAAGACTGTTCAGAAAACAGCTTCCCTATCAGAACATCAGAACTCTTCCTTTCTCTCTGTTCTTGTTCTTCAAAACTTTTCTCCTTCACCCATTCCTTTTCTTGTGCTTCCTAGTAAAATGGCACTTTCAATAGACCAAAAGTAAAGAAGAAGACAGGGAGGCAGGCAGGCAGAAAGGAAGATGGGAAGGCTGGAAAGGTTGCTCAGTGGTTGAGGATGTACTCACGGGTAGAGCCCTTGCCTCATCTGAGCAAGGTCCTAGGTTCAGTCCCCATTATGAGGTTGAACTGTGACTTGAGATGGACATAATAAGCATACCCTAACTCAAGAAAAATCAGTTCTATTGCCTTACTCAAATTAAATGAAAATAAGTTTAAGCACCTCAACAATGCATTCTAAAGAGTTTCCTTGATTTGTTTATTGTGTTTATGGAAAGTGCAAGAAAAGTCACCTTTGACTTTTTAAGAGACCCTGAGATTTCAGATGGTCTCTGTTCAAAAGTGCATTTATTTGCTTTTTTTCTTTGTACTGGGGAATCAATTTCATTTGAAAACTGAACTATGCCGGTGAGCAAAACACATTACATAAAGATACCTATCTTTCTATCTAGCTCGGGAATGCTCTCCTGGGGGTCACCAGTTTCTTCAGAGTCCTTACAGAAATGTCCATTTTGACTCGATGTACCTCCAGCAGTCAGCTGCTCAAGAGATGATATGTGATCATTCCCTCCCTTCCGGATGGTATCGATTTCTCCTCTTTGACAAACCTGCTGAGATGCCAACTAAATGTGTTGAGGTACTTTGACTCATACTCTCTGTGGTTTCTCTTACGTTCATTTTCATATAAGGATTGAGTCTTCTTACCTACAATTTATTTCCTATGCTCAAATGTTAGTTTAATTATTAGCTTGAGGTCATTTGAAGGCATAGCCTAGTGTAATAATAGTAATGGTAATAATGTTGTGCTCCATGCCGTCTGCAGTATCTTATGTAATTTTCCTAACTCCAGGATACAATCTACCAATAATTATTTTTTCATAAAATTGTTCAGTGCACATATATTCTTATGCATAATCCCTCTAGAATCACCTAGTTACCAGTTTCCAGTATGAAGAGCCAAGCTTTGAACATAGGCAGTCAGTCTTCAGGGCTTATGTGCTTAGCCACAGGTAATCTGCAAACGGTAAATTCTGTATGTTTTCGTGTTTCGGTTGGACTCTGATGGCGTGAAACCAATAAGCTGAGCACCTCCTATTCCAGACTGCAGAGAACTCAGCCTGGCAGTGAAATCTCTAAGTATTTCCTGGCCCAACATGCAGATAGTGCATCTGCAGCAAATTGAACACCCAGAGGCCTCTAGCCTCATCCCACTGTGGTTTCTTCCATAAGTCCACAATTTGTGCAGCTAACCTACTTCATTTTTCTTCACTTGTGAACAGACAAGCATGTGTTTTTGAAGTACATTCTGTTTAATTTTGTCTGCTTTTGAACTTTTTTACATTCAACCACACCAGCTTTATTTTTCTGCCACTTAACTTTTTATGAAATTTATCCTCTTGAAAGTGTCATATAATGATTTTCATCCTGACAGTGTTTATAATGAACCAACCCAAATGACTTCTTTTACAAACTCATTTTCTTCCAAAATGGCTCAAAGAATAAGCACAAGAAAAATAAACACTGAAGCATGATGCCTTAGGCGTTTTTCAGCCCTTGTAGTCCTTGTCAAGATATTCCTTGAATTTTTGCTGAAAAGTACAGTTAGTCTAAATAATGATTTTCAAATGCAGGTTTCCCAAAATTTATCAGTAGTCGCCATTCAGTTGAAGATACTATCATGACATGGACATCATCTCTACTTGTGACACTTTTGACCAGTGTTAGACTTGCAGTTCAACTCCCCCTATTGCTACTACATTTTTAACCACATAATCTAAGGAATGAGACTAAGTCTGAATCTCTTGAAACTAAACCTATTACCTCAACCTTCCCAGTTATAGGATCAAAAGGGAAAGGAAGGATTTGAACCTGACATTTATCTTGCAGCTCATGTATTCCCTGCACTGGTGGACATGATCACGTGGGTAACTTCATTTGATCTCTCAGTGAGGCTGTGAGGAAACTACTGTTTCCTCATTTTAAAGATGTGCATACAGGCAAAGTTTGAATCACATAACCAAAGTCATTACTTGGGAGGAGGCTACACAATATACAGTGTCTCCCTCAGCATGAGCCCTTTTCCCTATCACAAGCCTCCAACAGAGTCCAGGCATAGGCAAGTGTTCAGATGGGATAGGTAACTAATAGAGGCTCTGTACATATTTAAGAAATGCATCCATGTCACACTTGTCAAGTTACTAAAGGTGCTGTCATCATTCATGATTTTCCTGTACATAATCTCACTGCATTGGGTATGATTTCATTCTTAAAGGTAATTTTTAGTGTGACCTAGAGGACATGAAGCTACTGTTTAACACTTGATGTGAGACCATATCATACAGGATTATGTCTTAGCAGAAGATTAGCAGAAGATTTGCTTTACTTATCAGCATCCACATTTTGAAAATTATGCAGAAGCAGGAATTCTTTTTTCTGTTGAAGCTCTAATAAAAAGACCTCAGAAAAGACACTCATTTTAAAGACATTCCATTTCAACTTATGGCATCGTGGCTAAGTCTGTTTTCTTTTGTTTTTTTTTTTTTTTTTTTTTTTTTGCTTATTTGCGCGTCACTTTTGTGACATTTTATTTACAGGCAGCTAAAACGTCAGAATTTTAAAATAACCTTCAAGAAAATTAGAAGAAATTCACTACATTCTTAAATATTTGTGCTTTTTTCCTTTGGCTGAACTAGCGATAATTGATCCTAGAACCTAACTGAACTGTAAAGGAGAAATAGTTTCTCTGTGCCCTGTAGAGAAGTGTTCCTTGCCCTCACCCCTCATTCCATTTTTTAAAATATTTTTTAATTGTTGATGGACCTTTATTTTATTTATTTGTATGTGGTGCTGAGAGTCAAACCCAGTGCCTCATGCATGCTGGGCAAGTACTCTACCACTGAACCACAATCCCAGCCCCCTCATTCCATTTTTGAACCAAGGATTTAGAGCATTCAAGTGGAAACTCAATAGTATTTTATTTCTCCTTACAAGATGATATAAGTCTGTTTAAAGTAATACATGTGCATTCTAGAATACTAAGGAAATAAAGAAAGGATAGGAATGGAACACTTATTCACATACATCAATAGTTATGACAGTCATAACTATCATTAACGTTTTGCTTTTCTTTTCTCTTATGTATATTGTTTTGTAAATTATGCTCTATGTTCAAATATGTTTTTGTCAGTTATAGCTATAAGATTAGTATGTTCCACTTACAAATTTTTATATCAGTTTTAAAATAATATTCTGTAATAAGCATATGTCATATTTAATTAAGCTATTGCCATATATGTGCACATTCAGATTTTTGCTACAATAATTAATTCTACAATTTTAGCAAACGTACATATAATCATTGTAATCATTTTAGTGTGTTTAGTAAGATTTATTTTATAAGTAAAATTAGTGAAGACTAATGTCTTTTTGAGGGTTGTGATACATACAGTTATTTAGGACATAATGCTGCTGGGCATGGTGGTGCCAGTCTGTAATCTCAGCAACCTAGGAGGCTGAGATGGAAGATCACAAGTTCAGAGTCAGCCTCAGCAACTTACTGAGGCCCTAAGCAATTGGTGAGATCCTGCCTCAAAATAAATAATGACAACATTGGAGTAATGAAAAGCTCAGGGGTAAAGTACCCCTGGGTTAAACCCCAATACCTAAAATATATATATATATATATAAATATAAATATATAAATATAAATATATATATATAAATAAATGGATAAAACATAATATTAATTTTTAATTACCATAGAAGTAGATGGACATGCCTTTTTCAATACCAAATATTCTAATGCATTAGACATCTGTATTATTTTTGTGAATTGTGTATTTGTGGTCATAGAATTTTTAGATGAATAATATATGGTTAAAATAAATCAAGAAGTAAAATAGTATAACAATAAAAACCATGTATTATACTAAATATAATACTATTTACAAATAATTTTCTCTTATTTATTTTATATTATTACATTATTATTTAATCATATCTATCAATCTTTTTTTATGATTTTGCCTTTGATTTTAAACATGGAAATAATAAGATTAGGAATTACACTCTGGTTAATGAGTATTGCAGCATTGCTAGGCAGACCTCACATTATGTACATTGCTTCATTTACACTTCACTATAGCACTTTCAGTGGGAACTACTATCCGTTCAAACAAAAGAGAAGGATGTTGAGTGCCTTGTCTAAGGTCATGAGTTTAGTGAGTTCTTCCCAAATCATCTACAGTTTCTTCTTATTTCTCCTTCACTAGTTTTCTATTTTTCTACTTATAAGTAATTTTTACAGTAGGTTTCATGTGAGCTTTTAGTTTCATTTTTTCTCAAATTGCTAAATAATTTGTCCATCATTAGATTATGAACAGTGTCTTCCTTCTTCTCTGATTTTTGTTGCATCTTGAACTCTGCATCAGCTTCTTACATATACTATTTCCAGCTATTTTGCAAGATATTTCCAAGATCAGTTTTTCTTTGTGTTATACATTAAGATTACTTCAGATTGACTTCCTTGTTTTAGAATGTTCATCAAGTTATTTTAATAAGTTACCTGACAAGGAATTTCTCTTTTTTACAATATAAATGTAATAAAATAATAAATGTATTTGTTTTAAATTTAGTATTAAAGCAGTAAATCAAAGTATTTGCAGTAAACTTAATCTTTCTTGTATATTATAGGTACAACTTACTATATTTTTAAATGACTGATAATTTAATTTTTTAAATATTGTTTAGAAGAAATGCAAAGTTGATATATCTGTATGAAAATAAATTGAACTTTCAATTTTTGTTTTCCCTGATGGAAAAGATGAACCACTGTGGAACTCAGGCACCGATCTGGCTTTCTCTGAGAGATTCAGAAACACTGCCTTCTCCTGGGGAGATGAAGCAACTGAGAGCTTGTGCCACATGGCAGTTTTTGTTTAGCACTACAAAAGATTGCTGTCTCTTTCAAATCCCAGTGTCTGTACGAAACTGTGGGCAATTTTATGTGTATTTACTACAACCCACTCAGGGATGTATGGGCTATTGTGCAGAAGGTAAGAAAATAGCTGTAATATACATGAGCTGCTAATCATGGAACTGTGGGTGGGTGCATTTGTGCCAGTCTCTGGAGGGTGGTATGGAGCTACTGCAAATCTCAGTAAGAGACTTGTCTACCATTATCACTAAACTGAAGCTAAATTTCTTGTTTACTTTGGCCAGGTTTGTTTAGAATTCTTGGCTAAGTTCTTCAAGTGCTCAAAACTATATGCTGATGTGAAGTATCAAAAGAGACTCCTGACATTATTCCCACTGCACATAATCCTTGAATGTGTTAAAATTTCTTTGGTTTCCTTGTACTCTTTCCCTCTTTAATTAAAGGATGAAAGATGCTGAGTTATTAAAATCTAGATTCTGAGCTGGACACGGTGGCACACACCTGCAATCCCAGCACTTTGGGAGGCTGAGGCTGAGACAGGAGAATTGCGAGTTCAAAGCCAGCCTCAGCAAAGACGAGGCACTAAGCAACTCAGTGAGACCCTGTCTCTAACTAAAACACAAAATAGGGCTGGGGATGTGGCTCAGTGGTCGAGTACCCCTGAGTTCAATCCCTGGCACCAAAAATAAATAAATAAAGAAAGAAAGAAAGAAATAAAGAAAGAAATAAAAAAAATAAAATCTGGATTCTGTATTATTTCATCTGGATTTTATCTCAATTTATCTTTCATTCATCAATATTTATTGACTGTTTATCCAGTGCCAGGGAGTATTTAAGGCATTAGGGTTACAGTGCTAAATAAGACAAATGAGATCTTTGTCCTCATGGAACTTATACTCTACTGAAATCCCTCAGACAACATATAAAAATAAACTGGGTATAACTGTTAAAGAATAAAATGAGGGGCTGGGGTTGTAGCTCAGTGGTAGAGTGTTTGCCTAGCATGTGTGAGGCACTGGGTTTAATTCTCAGCACCACATATAAATGAAGAAAATAAAGGTTCATCAACATCTAAAAAATTTTAAAATGAATACCCATTCACTATATAAATTAACATCCATTTACTATAAATATTCATTTACTATATAAGTACATGATTAGAGGAATAAATATAGGAAAGATGACAAAGCTTTCTTAAAGAAGATTGCAAATAATATTTTTAGCTTTCATTCTACCTAGATGGAGCTTGACTCTCTTCATTTTGATTATTAGTTTTGTGCTTGCTTGCAGATAATAGTGTATGGAAAGGAAAAAATAATGATTTTACAGTGGAGACACCTGGCAGGTCCTACATTTATCAAAGTTAGCATCACTAGTTATAAAGCATGTGGATATCATGTATCTCCTGATAACAGTCATTAAAAAGGGTACTATTCTTTTTTGGTCTTCTTCCCCAAAATCCATTCCTCTAATCTAATCACAAGAAAATTCATATAAACTCATGTTAAAGAACATCCTACAGAACACATGAATAGTGTATTTCAAATGTGTCAAAATTATGAGATACCAGGAAAAAGTGAGAAACTGTCATAAATTAGACTAAAACGACAAATAATTTAATATGATATCCTGGATTGGACACTGGAACAGAAAAGGGAATCAGTAGGAAAAGAATCTTCAGTTTATTTAAGAGGATGATCCTAAAGTCAATTTCTTAGTTTTGATAAATGTATCGTGGTTTTGTAATTGTTGTCACTTGCAGAACATAGAAAAGAGATGTATAGAAAAGCTCTAGGTTACTTTTTTAAATATTTTATGAGATTCTAAAGTTATTCTAAACTAAAACATTGATCACAAAACAAAAAAAATTATTTTGGAAATTAATATGTTATAAATTAAAGAAAACTGGTGCATGCAATAGAATTGGGAATGGGTTGACATAGGGATGCTATTATAAAGGATAATTGTGGGAATCTTCTCTGAACAGCTGAGGAATTTGAGCTGATATCTGAATGAGGCAAATGGCAGTAAAAAAAAAAAAAATGAGGGTAAAGCATTCCCAGTAGAAAGAAGAGCAAATGCAAATGTCCTTAGATGGGTATGAAGATGGCAGTTCAAAAAACTGAAGGAGGAAATGTGGCCAAGAACAGAGCAAGTGAATTGTCTTAGGAGATGAGGTCAGAGAAGCAAGAAGGTGGCAGTAGCTGGAGGGTCTTCAGTTCATGGTAAACAATTAGATTGAGTCATAACTATAGTGTAAAGTCTTAGAGACTTTTAAAGTGGTGATAATATGCTCTTGGGATTGAATTTAAAATGAAATTATTCCTGCAGAAAGATGCCAACAGGTTGTTGCATTAATTCTGTGGAGACGTGGTGTCTTAAAGGGATGGGGTGGAAATTGCTTGGACTAGGTGTGATTTTCAGATAGAGCTTGTGAACTAGATATGGGAGAAGGAAAGAAGAATCAAAGACAGTATCTAGGATTTTTGCTTGAGTTACTAAGGCTGGAGTATAAACATTAGATAGGATAATTAATTTCTATTAGGGCTGTTAACCAAGAGGAGACATGATATGCACAGATAAAGAATCCACACCAGACTCATGAGCTGGTGTGGACTGACTCTGACCATGATGGTCAGAGTCTGACCAAGCTGACTCTGACCAAGCTGGTCAGAGCTTGACTCTGACCATGATGTTTATTAAGGATGTTGTGGAACAGGGACCCTTGCTTGGAGTGCCCAGAACATACTAATGTGAAGCTCATCAAAGATAATTGAGCTTAATGAAACATTATTTCCTTTTTCTCTCTACTCAATTATGACTTAGGAACTCTTTGAAAAGAGATAATATGTCCTTTACATCAGGTGTCATGACTTGGTATTTCAAATAAAATGGAGATTCAACAAATGATAACAGTGTTTAATAGAACTAGTGGTATAAACCCTCAGATGAAAGAAGCTCAAAACAGAAAGACACAGCATCATGGCACTTTTTTGACTTTGATTGGTTAGACAATGATGAAGCTGATAAATTGGAGATTTACCCTATAATTTCTCTGAAAAGATGGGTGTACTCATATATCACTGATTTGGGAAAGAAACTAACCGTCAGTGTGTGTTATCTGGGCCCAACCATATCATATGTGGGAGACTGAAAATGCTGGGAGATACTGTTGCAGATTAGAGTTATCAAATTAAGTAAACATTTAATTCATCAAACAGTATTTAACTGTATCAATACACATAAGTATTTCCATCTTTGAAATTGTTAGAGTCCCCAAACTAATAAGCCCCAAATAACATACACACAAGCAAAACAAATAAAATAGTTGTTCAAGTATTAGAGTAGTTAAAACCTTATTTTGAGTTTTTTTAAAAACATTTATTTTTTAGTTGTAGGTGGACAGAATATCTTAATTTTATTCTTATGTGGTGCTGAGGATTGAACCCAGTACCTCACACGTGCTAGGCAAGCATGCTACCACTGCACCATAACCCCAGCCCCTTATTTTGAGTTTTAATAACCAAATTAGACATACTAAATATGCAATCTCAAAAATCATTTTACTCATCACAGATATAGAATATGAACCAGTATTGTTAGAAAAATGAATTTCTTTAAAGTTTCTATCATCTTTACCTTATGAAAATCTATTTCTTAATGCCAGCATGAAGTTTTCTCAATTACATATTTATTTGAATTGTCAATGCAATATAATAATTTTAATATTTTGCAGGTTTGTAACTCATTCTTTTTTAATAAAAATAATGTCAAACATCCAAGTTTCCCATTATATTTTTACTGCCATATTATTTTCAAAATTTCTTATAAATAAATCATCATTAGTCAAAACTTCTAAGGAAATAAGGCATTATTATCTGCTCTTCATGACTGAGAAACAATGTTATCAAAATATTTTCTTATTTTGCTTTTGGAATACATGTGAAATTTATAGTAAATGAAATGATTTAGATATATTTTATCATTAATTTCCCAATAGTAGTTCTATCTTTAAAAAATAAATAAACTTAGTGTTGACTAATAAGATAAAAAATGTATAGTATAAAATTTTTTAGTTCAAACAGGTATTTACTGGCAATATTCTACAGTAATGATAATGATACATGAATTATTTTACATATATATACTGGAATCATGTTTATTTTCCAGCCAATAAAGTCCTTACTATAGAGGGATGGACAAAATAAATGTGGTCCCTAACTTCACATCACAGAATATTTGTGCAGTTAGTAATTGGAATCAATTGTATGAATGGAAAGATTAAAATTTGCTGTAGAAGAGAATGGTGGAGGTAAGGAGAATGTAATTTGCAATGCCATGTCATTAGAGAAAGCCTTTCCTGATGAAATGGCATTGATGCTGAGCGCTGAAGGGTAAACAGTTCATGGTCAAATTTTAAGGGGAAAAATACCCCAGACAACAATAACAGCAGGTAACAGGCCCTTAAGCAGTTAAGTGTGCTCTGCACAGACTGATAGCAGGGAGAGATGGTGGATTCCAGTGAGTGAGGCAGAGCACATACCTGTGTGAAAGGGCAACAAGGCCTGATCATTGAGGGAGCTCTGTATTTTGTTTGTCAGATTGAGTTTAAAAAACAAGATCCACCTATAGGCTATCTAGAAAAATACTTCAAATATAAAGAAAAATGAATTTAAAGATATAAGGATATAAGATGTACCTAGGTAACACTAATCACAAGAAATCTAGAGTGGCTATGTGAATATTAGACAAGGTAGATTACAGACCAAAAAACATTACCAGGGAAAACAAGGGTCATTTCCCAATGATAAAATGATCAGTTCAACAAGAAGACATACAATTCCAAACGATTATGCACCTAATGACAGATTCCAAATATGTGAAGCAAAACTGTTAGTTTTGTAAGAAGAAACAGACAAATCTATAATTATTATTGGAAATTAACACCCATCTGCCAATAATTGAGCATATAAAAACCAACAGCAAAAATGGAGACTAAAACAACTCTGTCAATGAACTTGATCTAAATAACATTTAAAGAAGACTTCATTCACACAAACATTCTTTACAAGTGGATATTTACCCTATAAATCACATTGTGAGCTCTAAATTAAGAAAATTAGAATATCAGGAAAAATGAAGCCAATTAATATTAAAACCAACTAAATGTCTATAATGAAAGACAAGAAATCATAAATTGAGTATGTCTATATATTAAGAGATTAAAATAAAAAGTATAAATGAGACTCTGAGCAGATGAAATGATCAGAATAGAAATCAATGAAGATGAATACACAGAAGAACAAGAAAATATAGTAAAATCAAAAGCTGGATCTTTTGAGAAGTTCAATAAAATTAATAATTCTCTGGTCACTGAGAAAAATTATAAAAACCCAAGTTAATGGAGAAAGAAACTGTTATGGATTGAAAGACTCAATGTTAATGTGTCAGTTCTTTACAAACTCATTTGTAGTCAGAAGAGTCCTGATAAATATCTTAATAATTTGTCTTGTGGAAATTGAGAAATTCATTTTAAAATTCATATGGCAATACAAAGTACCCATAATACTCAAAACTACTTTGCTAAGGCAATAAGTTGGACAACTTATATCATCTCACTTTCAAACTTATTCCACAATTACAATAATGTAGACAGTGTGTATTTACAACAAGTAGATCAATGATAAAGAATAGAATCCAGAGAAAGAGCAACACAGTTACTTGATGTTCAATACAGGAACACAGCCAGTTCTACAAAAGAATAATTGCATTTTCAACACATGCAAAAATATATTTATATGCAAGAAACTTTAGTCCACATCTCTTGTCAAAATAAAAAAAAAACCTTACAATTATCATAGACAAAAATGTAAAAACTAAAAATATAAAACTTCTAGGGAATATTTTTACTTATAGGTGAAAACACCTGTGATCTCAGGTTAAGCAAATATTTCTAAAATACAAAACCAAAATTGTTACCTATGAGAAAAGACATAAATTGAACAATTATGAATAAAACTGCCATAAGTGTCCATGTTCAAATTTTTGTGTGAAAATAAGTTTTAACTCCTCTGGATGAATACCAAAAAGGACCATTGCTGTATTAGGGCAAGAGTATATTTAGTTTCATATGAAACTATTAATCGGTCTTTTGAAGTTACCATACCATTTTGCTTTTCCAACCAGTAATGTGTAAGAGTTCCTGTTGCTCCGCATCCTCATCAGTATTTGTTATTATCAGTGTGTGTTTCATTGTTTATTTAATAATGCAGATTCAAATTTAGAAAACAAGATAGATCACTATGACTATTTTGAAATATAATTCTTTATTTCCATTTGATCTTCTCTTTTGGGGAAAATTTTTATTATGAAATAAAAAGAAACCTTAAGAAAGTCGTAGTCATATTAAAACATACTTCTCCAAGGAATTGTCATCTTGGATATATGTATGTGCCCAGTTGAATAAATATAAAACCTTAACTTTTTGCAGCTATTTCTGATGCAAAATCACACACATGTGGACCAGAAGAAACAGAAATTGGAAGGGACTGTATTGGTAAGTATCACTTTAAAGGAGGGGGTGCTGTGTGGGTCTGCTCGATGAATTGGGGGTCCAGAGAGATGGAAAAGAAAGGGTATCCAGGGAAGAGGAAATGGAGTCTCTTAGGATGGTGACGGTCCACGGGGCCAGTCTCTCTAGACCCCGGGGTGTAGGTAAAGAACTGCTCTGCCAGAATGAGATGCAGAAACACTTGGAGTGCGAAGCAGGAACACCGGAGCGAGAAGCAGAAACACCGTTTATTCCAGGAAGTGCAGAAACTTAAATACACTCTTGGACCAATCAGGTCCAAAGGTGACAAACAAAGTGGTGCTCTCTGTCAAGAGCACAGTCTATTAGCATAGAATGGAGGAAGATAGAAGGGAGGGGTTGAAGGTATTGGAGAGTGCTCTTACATATTCCCCTTTTTACTTCTATCTGAAATGTCAGTGGGACCTCTATGGCCCATAAGCAAGCATGTTGGAGGGATCTGTGATGATATCCTCATGAGAGAGAATCTTTCTGCTGGATTTTCCAGACTCCTACATGCTGCATATGATAGAGGGGGGGTGCAAACGAAACTGTAGTCTGTCTTAGGTCGTGCACCTCTGAGCATCTTACCTGTCATAGATCTATCAGCTTGTGTGCAAGAGAGGGGCAAACAAGGCTGTGCCTGTCTTAGGTTGTGCTCCTCTGAGCATCTTACCCATCTTTGGCTAGCCGGCCTGTATGCACATGCCCCAAAATGAGCTCTCTCCCAATAGAAGGAGTGATGGGGTTAGGAGGGGTTGGAAGGGAAGGGGCTTGGGGTTAGGATTGGTCGAAGCTGCAAAGCCTTGTGTTTCCAGCGAAGATGAGGTGGGCAAGCTTCTTATGTGTTTTTGAGGGCTACAATCCATGTGGCAGGAATTTTCTTGTGTTCCTATGATTCTTTAACGATATGAACTGAGAGCTTGTTTAGTTTGACAAAGAGAAGAACCAGAAGAAGGCTTAGAATGCTGAGCCCAATGGTAACCCAATTGGATGGATCTAATAGAGTTGATAATTCACTCCATACCTTTTGAAGAATAGAAGGGTCAAAGATAACATTACTTTGGCTTAGGTACTCACAGAAGGGGCTTCTTACTTCGGGGGGGGGGGCAGATTGTCTTCTCAAGAGAGGCTTGGACGAATATTCCTGGGTGGGATCCAAAGGACTTAGACTCTGTGGGGGGGAAGACATAAGCATAGCCTCGCCCTTGTGTGAGCAGAGGGTCTGGGCCTTTCCATTGAAATGTCAAGGGGTCTTTCTATCGCACCGAGGGAAGAGGGGTAGGGAAGGTAAATGGACCCCAGTGTCGGATTGCTGCATTGAGGCCTTGTTTGTCAAAAGTGAGGTAGTTAAGGGTAAATAATAATAATAATAATAATAATAATAAAATAATTATTAAATAATCCCAGTGTTATTTAATACTAATTATTATTAAATAATTATTAAATAATAATTATAATTAAATTAATTATTAAATAATAATAATTATTATTATTATTAAATAATTATTAAATAACCCCAGTGTCGTATTGCTGCATTGAGGCCTTGTTTGTCAAAAGTGAGGTAGTTAAGGGTAAATAATAATAATAATAATCCAACAATCTCAAAGAAGTGTCCTTCTCTGTAGAATCAAATTTCTGAAGCATCTCCTTTACAGTGCGATTGGTTCTCTCAATGATTGCTTGTTCCTGAGGGCTATAGGGAATCCCTTTGATATGGGAAATTCCCCAGGAAGTTAAAAATTCCTTCAATCTGAGGGAGACATAGGCCGGGTCATTGTTTGTTTTGATTGACCATAGGACACCCATTAATAGCATTGCTTGCTTTAGAGGCTTAATCACATGGATTGCTTTCTCCTCTGCAAGGGCAGTCGCGTATACAAGGTAGGAATATGTGTTAATTATCATATGTACAAATTTAGATTTCCCAAATGTAGGGATATGAGTGATATCCATTTGCCAGAGGGAGTTGGGTGTTAACCCATGGGGGTTGACTCCCTGTGGTTGGAGTAGACCCAGTGGTAACAATTGGCCACAAGAGGAGCATGCATGGATCAGATGTTTGCACTGTTGGATTGGAATTTCAGGCAATAGGTGATGAAGACTATCTGCTGAGAGGTGAAACCTCTGGTATAAGGCTTTAGCTTGTTCTAGAGTGGACATCATGACTTCAGGCTGACTTACAAGTTTGTCAATGGAGGCATTCTCTTCTGGTAGAAAGCCAGGCAACCCGGAATGGGAGCGAATGTACATAATATACCATGGTTGTTGTCTAACTTCTAGTATAGCCTTCAGGGTAGCCATAGGCTGATCGACAGAATAGTCGGCAGGTCTAAATAAAGAATAAGCAATGGAAGAGCAGACCTTGACAACATATATGCTATCAGAGACTATGTTAAGGGAAATGGTCTGATATCTTTCCAGCACCAGGATAAGTGCAGTCAATTCAGCTACTTGGACAGAATCTGAATGCCTTTGGACAAATTAATCATTTGTTATATTAGATCCCATTATAACATAGCCAAGATGGTGAGTGTTGGCGTCTGTGAACACACATGGGGCCATAGGAATGGGTTTGCTTGAGGGAAAGGCATGAGTGGACACTATCAATGGAAGATCTTGTAGGGTCTGCAGTAGTTTAGAAGGAGGGAGATGGGAAGACAGTGATCCAGGAAATTCCTCCATCATTATCTGGAAGTCTAAAGAAGTTTGTAGGAGAAAGGCAATTTGTTCCTGATGAAAGGGTACAACTATGGTGTCAGGTTCCTTATTAAAGATGGATCTAGCATGTTCTCTGAGCCTCACCACTAAGGCTATAATTTGTGATGTGAGACTGGTGACTTTGTGGCAGGAGCTCCAGGGAAGGTGTGACCATAATAAAGGTCTGTCACATTGCCAAAGGACACCTAGGCGTAACGTTAAGGTGGAAAGTACTATGGCTGATAGAGAAACAGCAGGGTCAAATCTTTGAAGCTGGGCAGATGTGAACAGTTGATTAATTTCTGCCAGGGTGCCTCTAGCCTCTGGGGTACTCTTAAGCCTTCTTGAAGGATGTTTGCTGCCTTTAAGTAGATCGTAGATGGGCTCAAGTACTTTTGGAGGTGATGGCAAGAATGGCCTAATCCAGTTAATATTACCACGTAATTTTTGTAGCTCTGTCAAGGAGATGTTATCGAGGACATCAAGAGAGAGTTTAATAGGTCTTATCACTTGAGAAAAATGAAATCCTAAGAAGGAGAAGGGAGGGTGAGTTTGAATCTTCTCCTTGGCCACACGAAGATTAAGATCCTCTAAATGTTTTAAGAGTGAAGTCAGAAGCGTTTGAAGAGACGCTTAGTCTTTGCAAGTCACTAAGATGTCATTCATGTAATGAGTAGCATAGCCATTGCTCCTTAAGGGGGTGATGGCTTTAGCCACAAACATTTGGCAGATGGTAAGGCTGTTTTTCATTCCTTGTGGCAAGACTTTCCATTGATATCCTCACAAGGGTTGGCATGATTAGGTTCCCAGACAGAAAAGGCAAGGTAAGTCCTGTCTGCTTCATGAAGAGGGATGGAAAAAAAGCAATCCCTGATGTCAACGATAGCAATATAGTGATCTATCAGGATGGCTGAGGGGAAAGGAAGGCCACCTTGACATGTGCCCATTTTTTCCATTTTCTTGTTGATATGTCCTGTAATAATCTCTATTTACCTGATTTTTTTTTTGAATGACAAAAATGGGAGAATTATGAGGGCTAGTTGAAAGCTCAATATGACCTAAAGCTAGTTGCTCATGAACAAAGTTCTTTAATGCTGAAAGCTTAGGCTCAAGAATAGGCCATTGCTCTACCCAGTAGGGTGAGATGTCCAGAGTCTCCATGAGAGTGGAAATCATTGGGGGTGAAAGAGAGATACCATACAATAATGAGTGGTTTAAACATTGAGGAAAAGACATGGAAAGTATTTACATGGATGATCAGTTTTTTTATATAAATGCTATAACATGAGAAATACCCAAAAGTAAATAGAATTTTACCATCAAGATGCAAACCCAGTAAAACAAAATAACAACAAAACACTACAAAAGGTACAGAAAACGTGAGGCTATAGGAAATTATAGTGTAAATTGTAGTATATAAATTGGCCCATGTAGAATACAAAAATATTTATTGAAGTCAGAATTTTTAATGAAACAGTGCTTATTAGAGGTATTTTAATATGAATCAGATATATAATTTAAAGGTAGAAACTTTAAAAACATCAACAGCATTAAGCCAGTGTCATTCACTTGTTTCCATTTCTTTTTTGTTTTAAAAGTTGCTGTTTTGACTCAAGAAAAATCTCCAAGTCCTACATTCTTAAAAGTATTATCCATTCTTGTCAGATTTATATTTAGTCTTTAGGAAGTGATTTAGCTTGGCAATGCAGCTCAAAGTAGCTCTAGGAGAGGGGTTAAGTTAATCAGGAATCTGATTTTGAGCCAGTAAGGTTTTCAGGCTGAACGGACAGCAAATTTAAGTGAGAGAAATTATTTATCATTCCAATGATAGTTACAGATATAAACATGCTAACATGTAATTATATTTTTATTTTCTATTGACTGGGAGGTATAATTTGTCCTCCCCAAATAACCATAGAAACCTTGCCCATATGGGGTGGGCAAGGTTGTGCTGTGGGAGGAGTTTGTCCCCTATGGAGCGGGGTTGCAATCAGGGGACTGTAACATTGGGCAGGGGTTGGACCTGTGTCTACCCCGCCCATACCATCCTCTCCCCTCAGAGAGTAGGAGGCGGGGAGAAGAGAGGAGCCAGGTGCCTTGGAGTCATCTTTCCTTGCAGGCTTTCCCAGCTGTCCTGGAGCCAGTTGCAGTGGGCTACAGTGGAAACGCATTTGGCAGGGGCTGGTCGGGAGCCTGGGGGTGATTCTCCGCAGACCTGTCTGCTTGCCTTCCACGCCCTCCGAAGTGCTTCCCCTCCAGAGGGAAGAGAAGGTGGTGGCGCAGAGAAAAGGGATGGGCAGAGGGGCCAGGAGGAAGAGGACGTGGGAAGAGTCTACGAATTGTGAGAAGAAAAAGAAGAATGTGAGGCAGATCCAAAGTGAAAGCAAGCATTCTCTGAGAAAGCCTGACTGGTTGCACTCTGCATTCCAGCAAGAGCCGCAAGTGAGGCAGGCAGCAACTTTGGTCTGCCTGCAGCTTAGGTAGCTTGCTGGACGGTGTGGCCTTGGCCAGAGGAGGTGTGGCACAGCGCTTGGGAATTTTCTTTTTTCTCTGTGAGCGCAAAGAAAATTTGCTGCATGGGACACTTACATGGCAGTGTTTTTGTTCATTTCTCCCTGGGAAGGCTGGCGGCAGCAAGCAATTGTGCACCAAGAGATAGAGAGTTTAAGGGGGCAGGGCTGCCAAGGTTGGTGCGCCCAGCCATGGTGCAGGGCGGGCGCGGGGCGGGGGCAGGGGGGATCTACTGGAAGGCTGGTGGCAATGAGGCCTGCACATGCATGGGACAGCGGCAGGTATGGGCTGGCCCTGGGGCCCGCGCAGTGTAGCAGGCCGCGAGTCCGTTAAAGGATGGGCAGGACCAATGCAGCTTGGAATTGGGGCTGCTGTGGCTGGCAGGCAGAGCTGCTGCAAAAGTGGTTTCTTTTACTGTTTGTCCAGCAACTGGCAGGAGTGCTGGGTCCCTCACAGCAGCGCTCTGTGTGCAGGAGCTTGGGACTGCTGCAACTCGCCGTGGGGGAGGGGTTGTGCATTACCGGTGTGGGCCTGCGCTTTGGGAGAAGGCATGGGCGCCTCAGGGCAGTGCCAATCCCGGAGACCGAGAGCTCACGGAGCGGTAGCCGGGGGGCATCCGGAGAAAGGGGGAGGTGGGTTGGGGGAGCTTCCGAGGAGCAGGGAGAGGAGGGCTGGGCAAAAGGTGGGACTAGCCCTCATAGATGGACAGCCAAAGTAAGGGGAAAGCCTCTCGAAAGTAGGAGAGAACGCTAGGAGAGATAAAAGCATGAAATGTTTAAAACTAGGGTTAGAGTCACTGGGCTGATCAGACCTTTTGTGACTGATGGACGAGCCAGGAAGTAGAAGTACATTCCCTGAGCTAACTTTATCACACAAAGACAAACATAGAAGACAATGACAAAAAGGGCTGGTGTTACCTTCAGCAGCAAGACAAACAGGGGAACCGTCATGAATTCTTACCGACCGAGGATTCGAGAAGCCCATCCCATCTGGGTCACCATTTATCGCTTTAAAGGGGGAGGCATGTGGATCCGCTCGAGGAGTTGGGGGTCCAGAGAGACCACAAAGAAGGGGTATCTGGGGAAGACAAAATGGAGTCTCTCAGGACAGTGATGGTCCACCGGGCCACTCTCCCCAGGCCCTGGGGTGTAGGTAAAAATCTGCTCTGCCGAGTGAGATGCAGAAACACCCCGAGCACGAAGCAGGAACCCCGTTTGTTCCTGAAAGTGCAGAAACTTAAATACACTCTTGGACCAATCAGGTCCAATGGTTACAAACAAAGTGGGTACTCTCTGTCAGGAGCACAGTCTATTAGCATAGAATGGGGAAAGATGGAAGGGAGGGGTTGAAGGTATGGAGAGTGCTCCTACAGGTAAGTATAGCATTTTGTGTTTTAGTAATGTATTTATAAACTAGTGATTTTTAACAAGAACTTATATTTTGGGTCTTTAAATGTTGAATTATACTAACATTTGATAATACCACAGTCTGGTACATATCAAATATAAAAATTACTTTATTGTGCTTTTAAAATACATTCCTAGAGTTGGCAGAAGTACACAGAATTAAAGAAACATAAATGTTGGTAGAATTTTTCATGAGAAAAATTGGTAATTTATCTCAACATTCTTAAAAATCCACATGTATTTGTGCTACAATTCTTACTTCCAAAAATCTATCTTCAAGATCTATTCAAGGACATGTGCATACCCAGTATTTATAAGAGTTTATAAGAGTTTTTTTTCTAAAAATGGGAAAATAAATATATAAATATCTAATAACTCAAAATTTGTGATGTACAGGTAATGAAAAAAGGTTCTGCAAACATCGTTAAAATGCAGAGGTGTGTTCTTTGACATTGGTAGATATTCATGGTATACTGTAGCTAAGAAATCAGATTATGCAGTACACTCTGCAGTACAGTTTTGTTTTCTAAACTTAGAGCAGAACTACCATTTGACCCAGTTAACCCTCTCCTTGGTATATACCCAAGAGACTTAGAATCAGCATACTACAGTGATGCAGCCACATCTATGTTTATAGCAGCTTAATTCACAATAGCTAAGCTATGGAATCAATGTAGGTTCCCTTCAATAGATGAATGGATAAAGAAAATGTGGTGTATGTACACAATTGAATATCACTGAACCTTAAAAAGAATGGCTTTATGACTTTTGCATGTAAGTGGATGGAACTGGAGACTATCATGCTAAGTGAAGTAAGATGATCCCAAAAAACCAAAGGATGAATGTTCTCTCTGATATTTGGCTGCTAACACACAATAATGGTTGGAGAGAAAAATAGAAGTTCATTGGATTAGACAAAGGGGAATGAAGGGAAGGGAGGAGATGGGAATAGGAAAGACAGTAGAATGAACTGGACATAACTTTCCTATGTTCATATATGAATACATGACCAGTGTAAACTCGACAACAGGTACAACCACATGAATGGGTCCTAATTAGGATAAGTTACATTCCATGTATGTATAATGTATCAAAAATACACTTTACTGTCACATACATCTAAAAAGAATTAAAAAAATAAAACAATTTTGTTTTCTAGGAAGATTGCCTTTGTACCAAACAAGTTTTGAAAGGTAAACACTGAAGGTATTACTGGTAGTCAATATTTTTTTCCTCCATTCAATCCATATTTTTCATTTGCTATTTTTGTTTTAAAGTTATTTTAAATATTAAGAAATTACCTAGCTATAATATTTTTTAAAATAAATCACTCTAAAATAGATAGTCTAAATAAAAAAACATATGGCATATACCTACAGGATGGGCAGAAATTAGAATATTTACTCAAACATTAGCATTTTTATGGGACCTCTAGTCAAATGAATGAGTTGAAATATAATTAATATAATTAACAAAGGTGATATATATGGTGAAATAAATCATAATGAGATAAAATAAATCAGAATCGATAATATAATGTTCAAAGTGCCTTGTCTAAAAATTAATTTGCTTTGTCTTTTAAAAATATAGTATGTTGTATGCATGTATGAATATGTAACAACAAATCCCACTAACAGGTATAATTATAATGCACTAATAAAAAATTTAAAAATAAACAAAAAGTTATTACAGTAATTATCAAAATAAAGCACTGAATTGGTTTTCCATGTACTGTTCCAATTGCAAATAGATTTTCCAGCCCCCTTTTGTAGTATTCTATAAATAAATTATTATTATATCTGAAAGGCTGCTTAATTAGGCCTTGTGATGTAGATTCATAAAAGAATAAAGCAATATCCCTTAGTAGCAGTAAGCATAAGGTATAATCATTTGTTTATCTGCATGGTAGGTATGGATTTTCTTTATGATATACATATAGTAAAATCACTTTTCTTCTTTGAACAAAAATAATTTCCAGCTGCTTGTTGGTCTATTCAAAATATTTATGCAACAAATTGTGAAACTCATACTATACAAAATTGTATCTAACTTGGAGAAGTAACACCTGAGTGAAAATATTGAATATAAGTATGCTGGCTTGGCTTAATGTTTAAAATGTTTTGCAAAATATTTGTTAATTAATGTGAAAACAATTCATTTGTCTTTGGGACTTTGGAATATGATATTTGACAAAATGACACTTTAAAGTATCTGAAAGTATATTTTCTCTACCAAAGAGACCTTAAATGAAGGTCTCTTGGAATTTTCCAAAATCTAGATGACAGAGTTGAAAGATTGGTTTTGTGTTTCTCATAAAATTACAATATATGTAACAAAAATTATTTATACATTGCAGTCTTAAAACATATTTTAGATCAGAAAAATAAAATTTATCACTCTTATTTTTTCATTTTTAAATACAAAAATACTTTCAAATCCTCCAATTTAATTTTGCAAATACCTGGAATTAAAAAATAAATTGTAAACTCTCCATATGAGTTCCTAGAAAAAATTTCAAATATTGTTAGCCTCAGAAAAATGAAAAGAATAAGACTATTGTTTAGCACTTGATATATTTCACTGACAATACAATTAACCCCCCACAATGAACAGCTATTTCAACTTAAAGCAGTGAAGAGTTGCATTATAAGAGTAAATTATAAAGTAAACAGGAAAGTCATTTGAGTTTACATTAGTGACTACTTTTCTTTATAACAAAGTATTATAATGTATAAAACCTGAATTTTGTTTGTTATATCTTTTAAAAAAGATAATTGACTAAAAGAATGTAAACTATTTTTATTTTCAGGAGCCAGACTTTTTGAAAGCAGACATTTAACATGCAACAAGCTTGATAATTTAAGTTGCTCTGCTGTCAATCAATACTTATGAGATAGTTTGTCAATGTGAATGTGTTACTTTGTTGACTACTATAACATAATCATTTTTCTGAATTTATTTCCTTTTTTCTTAAGATAAATCCTGAAATTATAGCCTTGTGTGATTATTTCATTCTTCAAGATGCTCAAGTAGAAAATATACTTCTTCTCTCACCAGGTCACCTGTCACCCTCCTTGCCACCTCCACCTCCAGGAAGGCCAGAGGTTGTGGTGGAGCTGATTGAGTCCAGGCTTTTCTGTAGGTGTGCTTTTGATGTTTCCCCTACAAACAACTCAGTGGGATTTCTCATAGCTTGGTCTAGGCTTTCTTCTCAAGAAATCAAAGAGGAGCTGAAACAAGAGACCACAGTTCAGGCATTTTCTCTTTTAGAACTTGATGGCATAAATCTCAGACTTGGAGACAGGGTATGTTAACAAGAACTGGATTTACTTTTTTTTTCATGAATGTATACATTGTTCAAACATGGAATATTATATGGATATATATATTTATATATGAAGTACAATTTTGTCTCTAAAATATAAAACACTAAGGTTCTCCTTTTGTTTTTTCCCCTTAGCAATTGCGCAATTTCTAGTGATAATTAGATGACTCATTAATATAGTCTTAGTGATTATATATGAATATCTCTTTTTAGCAATGTGATAATTATTATTTATGAATCTTTATAACTGTATGTCTCTTCCAGGTTTTAAAATTATATATTCTTATATTTTGGAAAATAATATTTTAATTTTTTCAGTGACTATATCATGTTTATCTACTTTCAAATACATCTTAAGTATATGTTGAGGTTTGAATGAGTAATATTTTATAATAATGAATTGTTCTCAAATTTCAGGCAAGTACTTAAATTATTTAGTTCTTTTATCTGCTGTGCACTATCTGCCAAGAATTAAATTAAGAATTTAAAGATAATAATTTACACATTTTCTTCATAATTTTTTTATTAAATGATTATTTGTTGACTATATTTATAGATTTTCTGCAGTGCATCCATCTTTTACTTGGAGAAACCACATGTACAAAGTTTAGCCATCGAAAGCCAGGAATTTTTTGCAGGCATTAAGGTATGTAGCAGAGAGGATGAATCAGAAAGGTTATCACTCTGGAACTATTTCCCCAAGTTGTAATCTGTTTATAATGTTTTCTGGTGGAATCTGAAAAGCAAGACTCAGGAGTCTGTATTTTTAAGGAATAACTCCAAAAATTCTACTGTACAACAAAGTTTGAGAACCCCTGTTAATGATCTAAGGTTGATATATATAGATGCTCTTCAACTTATAATGGTATTATCTCCCAAAGAATTCATCACAAGTTGAGAATAATGTGATGTCAAAAATGCATTGAAAACAGCTCACCTACCTAACATAGTTTAGCAACACAGTACATTGTAAAGTATTAGTTGCTTACTCCTCATGATGTCATTGGTGACTGGGAGTTGTGGCTCATTGTCACTGTAAAGCATCAGGCATATTTCTAGCCTGGGAAAAGAACAAAACTCAAAATTCAAAGTATGGTTTCTACCTAATGTGTGTCATTTTTGCACCAAAATTCATAAGTTGAACCATCATAATTCAAGCTCTTGTGGCTTTTTCTTTAAAGAACTAGCCGTAATGGAAGTAAAGACTCTATTTCCATAATTCATTCTGTCATTTAACTAAAAGTTAACATATCAATATTTAATTAGTATGCATTTTTGAAGTCAGGTACCAGGCCAAGACTCGGAGCTCTGGTCTTTATGGAATACTGTGATTGAGTTAACAATGCAATATATTTAATTATGGCTGGTAGCACTAGGGTCTAACAGGTGAGCAGAGGTGACAGGAAATCAGAAATGGTAGAAGGAATGGAGCAATATCAAGAGGTCCAGGGAGGCAAGAACCATACGTCTGGGAGGTCTCACTCACAGAACTGGAGTTTGACCTACAGTCACTCCAAGTTCAGAGACAAGTTGGAAAAAAGAAGATTGTGAGAACAGTATTCAGGACAAGGATAAAACCTGTTTATAGATAAAGTTCATGTTACAAGCAGGAACCAGGAATAGAAGAGTGGACCACATTGTAAGAATGGCATACTCGCAGTGGGAGGGGGAAGTGAAACTGAGACCTAGGGGACACAGGATGCTTTTGATCTGCATTGGTAATCGCTTGGCAGACAAAGTCAAGGGCTAGTGGTCAGTACTGTTTCAAATTAGGCTAACAGAGAGAATAGTCAGTACTAAAACACATCTGTTTTGAGAGCTAGCCAAGACTTGAGGCTGAATAAAAATTTTCCCCTCCTCTAAAAAAAAAAAAAAATTGACCTGTTAATTAGGTTGTAGCAGTACTCAGTAAATCTAGCTATGGAAAGCAAAAACTCATAAATATCCTGAGAGTTGAGATATTTCAGGTGACAGCATCATTTGATTTACATGTAAAAATATAACTAAATTTCCAATTAAGATGGTGAATATAAATCCCTAAAGATAACCAAACTCTTACATTGGAATTACAGCAAACAAGTTTAAGAAAACAGAATTCTGTTTTTTTTTTCCATTCTCTAGTGCTCATCACTGACAGACACTAAACACGATTTGCCCAACATGGGTTGGAGAGCCAAACTGTTGTCTAAACCCAATGGTGCAACAGCTCCGGGTATCCCTCTGTATGCCGCTTATGTTTTAATTGGTTTGGTCTTAACTGATCTTATTTAGTTAAAAAATTGCCAGTGCTTAATTGTCAGCTCATTTGGCAAAAGAAAAGCTGTTAAAAAATGTGCTTATAAAATTATACTTTAAAAAAATTCTATTTTAACATAACATTCTATATCTTGCTACACCAGTTACAACCTGAATTGAGTACTATATCAGAAGATGGGAAAGAATACCAGCTGAGGATAGAGAGCACAGTTCCTGTCGTTTGTTCTGATTTTAGTGAGCTTGATCAAGAATGCAAAATCTCATTAAAGCTGAAAACTGTTGATCAAGGTAACTACTAAATTCATTTGATTTTGTTATTAGATTTAAAATGGTAACTGACGTTTTTTCTTCTCTAGAAAAAGTCCCTGAAATTTATTCATCTACTAAATTATGTTGATGTTTACATCAAATTATGGCTGAATCATATTAATAATGCTGGATCAAACTGATGATTGCCAAAGCAAATCCTATTTAATCTTCTTGGTATCAAAGCATAAATTTAAAATAATAGTGAACAATCTCCTCTTTGCTGTAATCTTCCTGCTCCCTCTTCTCTTTTTCCTCCTCCTCCTAATTCTCATTCTGATTCTCATGCTCTTACTTGTTCCTTTCTTTGCTTTCTTTTCAGAGATTGAAGGACAAACTACTCTTTTAAGATTTTTCAAATCATCCTCAATGAGGGAAGTGTGATAAGTTATACTAAAAGTTCAAGGTTATGAAATATGGATCTCATAACACACTCTTCACACTTTTTAATGTAAGATATGTTTGAGTATCTTTAAATTCTTCTATTTAAATTACTAATTTTGTAGATGTCCTGATGCATGGCCACATATACTTCTCTGTGACAGCCATAAAGAGAATGGAAATCTTCCCATAGTGTTAACAAGATGCAGTATCAGAGGACAAACCATGTATAGTAGTGGTTGGGTTGGTTGAGCTCTCTTCCCCTCTTAAGCCTCTGATCAAATCAAATAAGAGATATACAGATTAAGATATAATTTACAAGAGAGATTACAGTTCTGTTCATGGGCCACATACTGTTTTAGTCAGCTATTTTGCTGCTGTGACCCAAAGACCTGACAAAAACAATTTTAGAAGAGGAAAAGTGTATTTTGGGCTCATGGTTTCAGAGGTCTCACTCCCTAGACAGCTGTCCCCATTGTTCTGGACCTGACATGAGGCAGAGCATCATGGGAGAAGGGCATGGCAGAGGAAAGCAGGTCAGGACCTGGCTACCGAGAACAGAGAGAGGGGACTTCCCCTCACCCAGGACAAATGTCTACCTCAAAGGTATGCCCCAATGACTCACCTCCTCCAGCCATACTCTAACTGCCTGCAGTGACCACCCAGTTGATTTTTATCAGGATATTAATGCACTGATTAAGTTGGGACTAGCATAACCTAATTATTTCACCTCTAAACTTTTTTTTTTATACCAGGGATTGAACCCAGGGGTGCTCAACCGCTGAGACTTTTTTTTTTTTTTTAAATATTTTGTCTTAGTTGTAGGTGAACACAATATCTTTATTTATTTTATGTGGTGCTGAGGATCGAATCCAGTGCCTCACGTATGCAACGCAAGCGCTCAACCGCTGAGCCATAGCCCCAGCCCCGACTTTTTAAAATTTTATATTTTGAGACAGTGTCTTGCTAAGTTGCTTGAAGTCTCACCAAGATGCTGAGGCTGGCTTTGAACCTGAGATCCTCCTGCCTTAGCCTTCCAAGCAGCTGGGATTACAGGCGTCACCGCCTTGCCTAGCTTCCACCTCTAAACTTTCTTACATTGTCTCACTCGTGAGTTTTTGGGAGACACCTAATATCTAAACCATAACATTTAACTTTCATAGTACAACACATACCTCTTTCTAGGTCTTGATGTCCACGTTCAAAAGGATAAAATGGCCACAGAGTATCATAGGGTCAGAGACAATCTTATGGGAATGGTGCGTCCAAGAAAAATATGGGTAAGGAGATAGAGAAATTAAGAGATGTCTTCCTAAGATACTTGACAGTTAAACAAGCTTGGATAATAGCTACTCACCCAGATTTCAGAGGCACCATGAGCAACAATGTATTTTAATACATATTCCAGAAATATGGAATAATGACTTTTTATTCAGACATGTAGACATAGTTCTACTTGAAGCTACCTTTTGAATACATAATATGCAAATGTTACTACAATCTACAGGCAGAATAGAAAGAAGACAATGCTATTGTTGTTTTTCAAAATTGTATTAGGCAAAGATTTCCTTCATTTATAAGAATACCTTAAAATATATTTGCATGCTCTCAAATCTTTCAATGAAGCAGTTATTACCAGTGTAAAGATAGCTTTAAATATATTTCCTACATGTTAGAAGTTTCTGTGTTCTTATTCTTTGTTAGTTAAAAATTCTTCCTCTTCCTCTCTTCTGCCCCTCTTCTCTCTCTTTCTCCTAGAGAAAAATTTCTGCATTTCATTTTGGATATTCCTCTTATTTTCTATTTAAGTATATTTCTATTAAATCTCTACTTTCATAGAGAACATGTTGGTGTGTCAGTGAATTTCTACAGTATTGCTTTTTCCCAGACTTAAAAAGGAGGACGTTCAGCCCTCATATCATAAACTAGGCAGGTGAGATCACTGGCTGTAGTCAAGCCTCAAATATCCTATAGTCACCTTAGAGAGCTGGTTAAGAGTCTGAGTATTTCCATTGTTTTTATGTGTATGAGAAAATTTATATTTCTAGAAAAATCATATAAAAGAATTTTTTTTCCTGAATTTTGAATCCAATATAGTGTATCTATACCTAACCAGTATAATTTCATTCCTGAGTAAACAGTGTGGAAGAAAAGATAAGAGCTTTTTAGTTCTTCCTTCCTCCTTCATTCCTAGAAGGACTTTATCATCATTAATTGTATATAAAAAACACTTCCTTTGTACCAATTTTGAGAGGGAAATCTGTTCTTTTCATCTAGTTGTACAAATTTCTTAATCTCCTTCCTTGTTCTTTGTTAACATTTCCTTTTTCAATTCTCTTCTTGGGCTGAAGCTGTAGCTTAGTGATAGAGCACTTGTCTAGCATGTGTGAGGCACTGGGTTCAATCCTCAGCACCACATAAAAATAAATAAATAAATAAAAGTATAAAAAGATTCTTTTCATATTCTTTGTTACCTAGGCAAGGGAGGTTGTGAATGTATTGGCACGTTCGAGAGGTGAAAGGAGATAGTTTATTACTGGTCTGGGGTTGGCCACTTTCATTTGTGTTGACTTTTTACTATTTCCTAAGGTGATGAACTCTACATAAATAATTAAATCCATTGCTATCATTTCCAGTGTATAGATCATGAAGAAATGCCCTAAAATTTATTATAGAACAATCTGGACATTAGGCTCTGTTGTTAGGCAGAAAAAAAAAATGCAAATTATGTGTCTTGGAGTTAGAATTATGACTTTTATTTTAAAGAAAGACAACTTTTTCTTATTGCTTTTTTACATCTTGTTATTGCTTTTTTACATCATTAACAGTTTTTAATGTTTTAGTGCATAATATTTGCACATGTACCAGATACATTGTACATATACATATACTTGAAGTACACATACATGTACTTGAAAACATGTAAAGTATTTTGATCAAATCAAGGTTATTAATATCTTTGTTTCTTTATCATTACTTTGTTATTTATTGCTTTTAAATCTTATCTAGGGGCATATGAATTGGTAACTTGGTTGAAAATAGTTATGTATATATATGTAATATATGTGTATATTTTCAAGTTTATTGATTATCTATAAAAATCAGGTAGATTCAATAACTGTTTAAAATCTTATTCTAACTAGGATCCCAGTCTTGTGGGATGCTATGGAGATTCATTGTGGTGTATTTATAGATGTAAAGAGGAAAATTGTGTCAGATTCATTCCACTGTCTTTCTTGTTAATCTTGTTTTAATTTAGGATAAAAATTGCAATCATAATTTTTTAAGAAAGAGAAAATATGTTAAGATTAATCATTCTATTTAATGTTTCATACATATATACTGTTGGGAAACTTTTCAACTTTTTTAAATTATTAAAATAGGTAAAGAACACCTCGGCTTAAACTTGGCATTATCTTCCTGCCACGTGGACCTCCACCAGACAACATCCTGTGCCAACAGCACCTGTAGCCAAGCTTCTGTGTATTACACTGCTGTCTCTGATTTTTCCCAAGATGGAGATAGAGTTACAGATATTATTGTACAACCTATAGTAAATGAAGATTTCCTGTGGAATAGCTACATTCCAGACAGCATCCAGGTTGACAAATTAAACAATCTTTATAATTTAAACTCAAAATGATATGTGTATTTTATCACTATATCTTGTACATCTTAATTTTAAAATTATTTGATAAATTATAAGTTTTAAATTATCCCATTTTCAATATGTAAGACAAGAATTAATGAACAATTTATTGTAGTTGAGATGAGTAATTGTCACTAAATAACAATTAATGATAATATTTATCAAATATCTTTGTTTTTAAGATCAGCGTCAAGGATGTCCCAACAGCTTACTGCTATTCATTTACTGACCCACATATAATTACCTTTGATGGCAGGTAATTTCCTAAAATTCTTTTCTTTTAATGGTTGTTGTTTGTTTTGATTTCACTTTTGCTTTGTTTTAAATAGCATTCTGTTTGATCATTTCTTAGTCCTAGTCACTGAAAAATTAGAAACAAGGGCATGTTTTGCCATCACTGATCTGTTTGAAGATGCTAGTTTATTTGTATAGAATTTTTTCTTAAATCTAGTGTGTATATATAGTTATATAGTTGTTAGCCTGTTTGTTTTTTAATAATTTCATTATTTGCATAAGAGATGCTTACTGTGATATTTATTGTGATATACTGTGTTGTATCTTTATATAAAATGAAATAATCTTTAAGTTTTATGAAAATAACTAACACCTTAGAATTTTTAAAGAACTAATCATCTTTAATTGTAATGAGAATACTCAGGGAAAAAAAAAACTATTACAACCTCATAAAAGCCTGAATATTTAACTGTAGAATTGAAGTAAAATGAGCAAGATGACCCAGAAAATGATCTAAGTTACCCGGCTATTAATATCTGCATAGAAAGATTTAAACTCAGTGATATTATTGTGAAGGATTAGTGATATCATGTTCTTAAGGAAAATGATACTTTATTGTCGATTCAAAATTTTCTTCATGATGCCAGATACTTTTTTCTTTTAATTTTTAAAAATTATAACATGATAATTTTCAGTAAGGTCATTAAATATGAAGAATAGATGTATAATCTCTTCAGTAGAAATGACACTCCACAGATCTGAGCAAGAATTGAGAAATTGTTGGAACTTATCTCTCATGCAAAACTTTCTTCTGTGGTTATAATTGAAGGCTTTAGAATTTTGGTGGGAAAAAAAAACTCCAGAAAGCATAATAGTGATGTATTTAATCCGACTTAATTCAACAAGATTAATTGTACAACAGCGAGGTGACAAACCATGTTCAAATTGCTGGGAGCCGGGTGGTGACAGTAAACAAGAGATTATCTTTCCCTCATAGATCCAACCTCTGAATAGAGGAAAAGAGATATTAACACAATCAGTAAATAGAGTATATAGTGTGTCTGAGATACATGTCATAAAGAAAACTAAATCAGGTCGAAAGGGAAGGCTGGAAGTGGGGTTAGTAATTTATATTAAAATAGACTGGTTATGGAAAACCATTGTGAGGGTAATGTGAACAAATACAAAGACCAGAGAGACAGTGAGGCCTCCCTCCTCAAGGACTGCAGCCTCTAGGGAGATGAAAGGGAAGAAAAGAGTAAGTGGGATAGATATAGGTGTTTCATTCAGTGCATACAAACAAATGCTCATGACCGGAAAAGGTGTTGGGAATCTTGATTTCTCATTGTAACATCAAAATATATTGAAAGCCTATAAAGAAATGTAATACATAGTTGGTTTATAACATACTATTGTGATATTTTATAAATGACTCAATGCGGTTGACTTTTGTTAATGATAGGTTATATGATAATTTCAAGACTGGAACGTTTGTGCTTTATAAGAGTGTGTCTCGTGATTTTGAAGTCCACGTGCGTCAGTGGGACTGTGGAAGCCTTCACTACCCTGTGTCATGTAACTGTGGGTTTGTGGCCAAAGAGGAAGGAGATGTCATTACTTTTGATATGTGCAGTGGTCAGCTACGTGAATCACGACCGTATTTATTTGTAAAGAGCCAAGATACAGCCAACAATATCAAGATAAGTGAATCTTACTCAGGAAGAAAAGTGACAGTATGTATGATTCTTTAGTATTAAAAATAGTTTTCCTTTTTCCCATTTGAATGAACTATTCATCTCTATTTAATTAGGAGCTATCATTTTTCAATATTAGTTTGTTCAATAGCATTTGAATTAACTATGATTTTAGAATGAATGGTTTTGCATCTACCACACACAAATAGACATAGTTAAAACACTGTCAAACCTAAATCACCTTATTTAACAATTCAGTACCACAATTTTTGTATTATTTATTAAAATTATTTTTGCAGTATCTAATAAATGGCTTATTAGATGACAGACGTGATTAAAAATAAATATTCAATAGCTAGCCAATGTTTCAAGTGAATTTAACATGTTACTGCTTTAGGAATGGGCTGGTAGATAAGTGGAAGAGAACAAAGTCAGGAAACATTCTCAAAATTATATATATTCACTAACACTTTTTAGAGATATCATTTCATGTCTGTGAGCTAACAATTTGTATCTTAAGATTGTGCTCATTTTCCTCTTATATTTCACTAAAGTAAATTCCAGGTAAGTATAATTCAAATTTAAATAAAAGTGTTTGTAAGTATGTTTTTTTAAAATTTTTATTTATTTTATTTTATTTTTAAAATTTATTTATTCTACTTAGGTATACATGATAGCAGAATGCATTTCAATTCATTGTACACAAATGGAGCACAACTTTTCATTTCTCTGGTTGTACATGATATAGAATTACACCATATACTCAGTCATACATGAAGCTAGGGCTATGATGTCCATCTCCTTCCACCATCTTTCCTGTCCCCATACCCCCCACTTTGACCAGAGTTCCTCCATTCTTTCCATGCTCCCTCCCCCATTATGTATCAGTCTTCAGGGCGTAGACCAAGGAGTGGGATAGCTGGGTCAAATGGTGGTTCCATTCCAAGTTTTCTGAGGAATCTCCATACTGCTTTCCAGATTGGTTGCACCAATTTGCAGTTCCACCAGCAATGTATGAGCGTGCCTTTTCCCCCACATCCTCGCCAATACTTATTGTTGTTTGTATTCTTGATAACTGTCATTCTGACTGGCATGAGATGAAATCTTAGAGTAGTTTTGATTTGCATTTCTCTGATTGCTAGAGATGTTGAACATTTTTTCATTTGTTTGTTGATCGATTGTGTATCTTCATCTGAGAAGTGTCTGTTCAGCATCTTAGCCCACTTATTGACTGAATTGTTTGGGGTTTTTTTTGGTGTTTTTTGAGTTCTTTATATACCCTGAAGATCAGTGCTCTATCTCATGTGTGTGTGGCAAAATTTGCTCCCAGAATGTAGGCTCTCTGTTCACTTTGTTGATTGTTTATTTTGCTGAGAAGAAGCTTTTTAGTTTGAATCCATTCCATTTATTGATTCTTGATTTTATTTCTTGCACTTTAGGAGTCTTGTTAAGGAAGCTGGGGTCTAATCTGATGTGATGAAATGTTGGGCCTACTTTTTCTTCTATTAGGCTCAGGGTCTCTGGTCTAATTCCTAGGTCCTTGATCCACTTTGAGTTGAGTTTTGTGCATGATGAGAGACAGGGGTTTAGTTTCCTTTTGCTGCATATGGATTTCCAGTTTTCCCAGCACCATTTGTTGAAGAGGCTATCTTTTCTCCAATGTACATTTTTAACACTTTTGTCTAGTAAAAGATAACTGTATTTATGTGAATTTGTCTCTGTGTCTTCTATTCTGTATCATTGGTCTACATGTCTATTTTGGTGCCAGTACCATGCTGTTTTTGTTACTATAGCTTTGTAGTATAGTTTAAGGTCTGATATTGTGATACCTCCTGCTTCATTCTTCTTGCTAAGGATTGCTTTGGCTATTCTGGGTTTCTTATTCTTCCAAATGAATTTCATGATTGCCTTTTCTATTTCTATAAGGAATGACATTGGGATTTTAATTGGAATCACATTGAATCGGTATAGTGCTTTGGGTAGTATGGCCATTTTGACAATATTGATTCTGCCTATCAAAGAGCATGGGAGATCTTTCCATCTTCTAAGGTCTTGTTCAATTTCTTTAGTGTCCTGTAGTTTTCATTGTAGAGATCTTTCATCTTTTCTGTTAAATTGATTCCCAAGTGGTGAAAGACCTCTACAATGTTTTTATGATATTTATTGAAGTGAACAATAACTTTTAACATACCATTATATATTTTAATTCCATCATCAAAAACCAAAATGCAAATAAAGGATTGGGGAACATATTTGCTACATATGGTCAGCATATAAAAAATATATCTCTAATGTACACTCAGAATTCTATTGAGCAAATATAAAATGATAATTCAAAAAAAAAACATTAATAAACATGTCCAAAAGTACAAATAACCCACAAAGATATAACAATGTTAAGCACATTAGTAATCAAATAAATATTGATCAAACATCTCTCATATAATATTGTCAAGAGTAGTGATAGTAGAAATAGTCTTTCTGAGGGCATATATAGTAATACAATCTGAACTTCTCTATGTAGTTATTTTATAAATTTTGCTTCTGAAAACTGATTGCAAGAAAATAATCAACGATGCACATAACTCTTGTATCTCTTCTCGTAAGAGAGAAACCTTACAATTAATCAATGATCAATGAGAGGGTTCAGAAATATGAATTATGTGGTATTCCAGTCATGGCACTCTAGCACCACTGCTGAAACCCCAACTCCTACAGCTTGAGGGTGTATGGAAATAAGCATTGAACCTATGCAAGGTACAGCAGCAGAAGCAGAGGATGGCCACTCTACCAAAGGAGCTTTAGACCTCATGGGACCATGTGAAGCATGAGTGTGACCTGAACCACAAGGCTGATGTGAACTAGGAAGGCAGTGGAGACCATTATGGTCATGTGCACCTCAAGGGCAAAGGTGGCCACTGGGAACCCAGGCAGCAGCAGCTGGAGGAGCTGCTGGTTCCACAGCCCCTGTGCATGGAACCACAAATACAGTTTGCCACTTTATACTGTGGCAGCTGCAGAGATTGGACAGTTGTTTCCAGGAAACTCCATACCTTATGTACTCACAAGCTGTACTTGGCTACACATAGGTTTGCGCCTGATTCTGTCAAAAACCACCGTCTCCCTGGAAATGTTTGGATCTGACAGGCTTCGAATACAACTCCATGGATCTTCCTGTGCCTCCAAGCCTCCAATAAGCTTCTCCAGTATGCCATCATACATCTTGCTATGCTAGCAGCTCACACATGCACAGATGTATGAGCAGGAGCACAGGGAGCAGCAGTGGGAGCTGCAGACAGGGGATCACCTGCAGAAGAGAGTGCCTGCCAGCTAGTGACCAGCCGTTAACATCCTCCCTCTGCCACTCAGGTGCCCATAAAAGTCCTTGACTTCTGAGTTCCTGTCTAATGTTCTTCTAATGAATCTGAAGGACTCCTCTCACACGGGACACATCTAATGGTGACAAACTCCCTTGGATTTGGGGTTATTTGGTGTGGTGGTTTGAATGTGTGAATCCTCCAAAATTCCTGTTGAAACTTGAACCTCATTGCAACAGTATTGAGAGGACCACCCAACTCCAACCTCATGGATGAGATGTGTACCTTTAGAGAAGAAGACTTGTCTGCATGCACAAGACCCTAGCACTACACCCACACAAAAGTACATTTATTAAGCTAGGTATGCTGGCATACATCTGCAGTCTTAGCTACTCAGGATACTGAGACAGGAGGATCACATGTTTAAGTCCAACCTGAGCAACTTAGTTAGTTCCTGTCTCAAAGTAAAAGGGCTGGGGATACAGCTCATGGTAAAGCATGATAGGTATGCCTATCATGTGAGAGGCTCTAGGTTCAATTACTGTGCCACACAAACACACACAAAAAAAGAGGGCTTGAAATGGTCAACCTTCGGTCCCTTCTGCCATGTGAAGACATGGCAAAAAGGTACATGTTTGAAGGAGAAAGTTCTCCCACACAGGAATTTCCTGGCACCTTGACCTTGAACTTGCCTGCCTGTAGAACTGCAATAAATCAATTTCTGTTGTTAATAAATAACTCAGCCTAAAGTATTTTGTTACAGCAGCATGCAGGGACCTAGGCACTTTGGAATGCCTCATTTCTTCTGTGGAAAGGATATTTGTGCTGGCCATAGGATTCTTGTTGATAGGTTTTGTCCTTCATCATGAGAATATATCAACCCACTGCCTTCTGAGTTCCAGGATTTCTGATGAGAAATCTCATGAAGACCTTATGGGGAAATTATGATGAAAGCCACCTTCCTCTGAGCCCCATAGGTTTAATAACGTCCCTATGGTGTCTTAGGATACAGAGCATTGCGTCATAGTATCACAACCTGAGTGAAGTGCTTTTGATATCAATTATTCAGAGTTGAAAGAGGAATTGAATACCTTTTTTAAGTGTGGATATAAGGAGATCTTTAAAAGCCAAAAATTACTACAGATTTTCAGACTCCAATTGAAAAGGCCATTGAAGCCCCCTACATATTTTAATTTCTAAACAAGAAAATATTCTCCATTACTTGCTATTATGCTGTGTATATAAGGTATCCTCCAAAAACTTGTGTGTGAGACAATGCCAGAATATTCAGAGGTGAAATGATTAGATTATCAGAGCTGTCACCTAATCAGTGGATTGATCTATTTGATAGATTAATAATTTGAAAGGACTACTGTACTTGATAGTTATAGGTAGGCAGGGTGTGGCTAGAGGAAGTGGGTCACTGGGGGCTTGCCTTTGGGGTTTATTATTTTTGTCCCTGCACCTTGCTCTCTCTGCTTCCCACTGCTGTGACCTGAGCAGTCTCATGGTGGGACTGCAGCCTATACTAATGACAACATCCAGAGCTGAAAGCAGGTGACTAGGTGGATTTCTGCTTGTATCCTATGAATATGCTGCTGTGTGCCATGTTGCTGCTTGCTCTCCCAAGAAATACACCCTAAATTCAGGAACAAAGTGGCTCCAATAATGTGGACAGCTGAGACAATCAAAAGCTAAAAGAACAGATCCCATCAGATCTAACTTATGTGGAACAGCTATAGGAGGGAGGTATGCAGCCTGCCTCAGGCTTGTCCACACTGATTTCCGTCACGGGGACATCTGAAGATTGAGGGGACCTCTGCCCTGTTCTTTTCTATTCTTTCTCCCATGTTTTTGCAGTAGTAAAGATGGTTCTTAATGAACTAGTTCCTTACAAATCTTAAAATAAAATTAATGTTCCTCGAAAAAAAGAAGAATGTTTTAACTAAAATTCTACAATGATGTACACAATAAAACATATGGTAGTCATAAAAATGATGGAGTAGGTTATACTTACCGATAGGCAAAGACATTCATGAAATAAAGAAGAGACTTGAAAAATTTGCATCAAGATCTTAGCATTAGCTATTTTGAGTAGAAATGTAAGATTTGTGTTTGAAATCATTTTGTGTAATGAACGCATACCAGTTTTGTAAAAAGATAAAAGCACTATTTTTAGAATTAAAAAAAAAACTAAAATGGGAACAAGAATCAGAGAAGCAAACACAGATATTGTATCTTTGTTGACTCTAGGAAGAGATAGTTTTTCCTCATGTACATCCAAGTGGCTGGCCAGGGACAGGTGCTGTTCCCGCAACAGACCGGTGGCTCATAGTTAGATGACACAGGCTATTAGAGTCATTCAATAAGAACATCTTGTTCTGATTGCCAACTCCTTAAGCAACCTTTGGTTTTAATGTGGCTTTTATTTGCCAGCTTGCAGCAAGAAAATGTTGATAAGCCACAGGAATATGAACTCCTTCAGAATTATATTTATCTGTGTAAATTAATTACTTGTGAGTCTAATTCCATATTAACTACTATCAGAAATGTAACTTGGTGGGCCGGGGACATAGCTCAGTGGTAGAGCAGTTGCAAGCCCCTGGGTTCAATCCCCAGAACCCATAAAAGGAAAAAGTAAGCATTACTTGATAAATATTGTCCCTAAGATTTATAACTTTTCATTATATATCTCATTTTGGTTTAAATTACTTAAAGAAAGGAGTTACAAATAATACATAGCAATAAAAATCAATAGGTGATCAAATTTCAAATCAGAAAAACTCAAAAATTTATTATTTTAAAATAAAGCAATAAAAAAGATGTCCCCTGGAGAAAATCAGTATTTTATTCTGTTTATATGGGAGGAGAGACTGAGTTTGCTTTTTATTTCTTAAATGATACTTTTTTCTTAATCCATATTGAATATGGCTTTCACATCTTCTGTTTATGTGTTGGTTTCTTTTGTATTTCAGATTTCATTTTCTTCTGGAGCATTTATTCGTGCTGACCTGAGTGAATGGGGCATGAGTTTAACCATCAGGGCACCTAGTTTAGATTACAAAAACACTTTAGGACTCTGTGGCACCTTTGATGAAAACCCAGAAAATGATTTCCATGATAAAAATGGGGTCAAAATTGATCAACATTTTAATAATTGTGCTGCTTTTATTAATGAATGGAGGTAAGAAATAAACTAATTTTCATTTGTGATTGTATTAATATTAGACTTAAATGTGAAGAGTCTCTGACTTTGGCAACACACTCCTGGGAAAAATGTTCTGGTTCAAATAACATTTGTTTTCTGGTTTTCCTTCTGGAAGGATTTTACCAGGGCAAAGCATGTTTGACAGGATGCCAATTTCTCAGACTTTGCCTGGAAAAATATCCTATTGTAGCTGCTCATTGGATACCACCTCAAGGTACCCATTTTCTAATCATCTGGATGGTGTTTCTCAACCAGAAATTGCTTCAGGTTGCAAAAAGCTCAAACATGGTCGACTCTCTTCTTTGATACCAGAACTAGATATCACCTCTACATATATTAATTCAGAAGGTCTTGTTGGGAGGATAAACAAACATACGTCTAAAGAAGAAAATAATTTGAATTTCTTACTGCAAGGAAAGAAGTATGTAAATCTAACCAAACGGGACTTAAATTTACAACAGCCTGCAAACGAAACACAAGATGTGGCCAAATATTCAGACAATGAGAAACATACACAGAACCAGGGTAGCCACAGCCAAGAAATGAGGTGGCATCCACAAAACAGATGGAAACGGCAAAATTTCAATGCGTTTCCTTCTTTGTTTGCTTTCCAAAGTCTCGGCCAGATGAACCTGGAACAGTTTACTTATTTCTTCCCTGAGGATCATGCGGAGGATGTCCACCAAGAGTTTGTCCCCTCGTGGCCCACACCCTCTGGCCTCACCCTGCACAGCAGCTTGGGACTCTGTCAGCGTACTCTAGCCAACTCCAGCATAGGCAGGCTCTGCTTTGCCTTTCTTGGCAAGAGACTGGACCACGTTGTCGATATGTGTGTTCAGGACATTCTGTTAAAAGATGATGTTAGCTGGGCAGAAGCAGGTGTGGCCCTTCTAGAAAATGAATGTGAAAAGAGGATTTTGGAAGAGGGGAGACATAACACAGAAGAATATGATAAGTCCATTGAAGACATTCTCTCGGTATTGAAATGCCCCAATTTATGCAGTGGCAATGGGCAGTGTATGGAGTGGGGGTGTGCCTGTCTCCCAGGCTTTAGCTCCTATGATTGCAGTGATTGGTATGGTAAGTAAGCACGCTTAAACTTTAATATTGTGCACAAAATTTGATTATGAAAATCTCTTTTTTTTTCCTTTTTGACTTTAGTTATCTTAGGGCTTATGAAGATCATATAGTAATAAAAGACCCAACTTAAAATGATTAACACATGAATAATTTCCCCAAAGCGTTTCATCTCATGAAAAAAAAGAGAAAAGTCGAAGTCCTTATAATTGCCTGTAGGATATACTGTGGTTTGGCCCACAGAATCCTTCCAGACTCATCCAGCTACCGTCATCCTCTGATCCCACTGCAGCCACTTTGGTCTCTGCTGTTTTTGAAAATGCCAGATTCACCCTGCCTCCTGGCCTTTGCATGCAACTGGTCCTTCTACCTGTAGAGAATAATTGTTTTCCTGGAACTCAAATTTAGTATATTTTAAGCACTTTGTTTATGTTATTTTGCTTAAAATTTTTTTTCTCTAATTTGTCTATATAGTATAAACTATTTTGTATCAAAATGTTAGAGAAAGAAATTTTGAAAATGTTGACTTGGTTCATTTAACCAGTAAACCAGTAATTCTTGATTCCCCTCCCACAACCACTACCCTTCCTTTTTCTATTTACAGTCTCTTCTGTCTCAGTAAATGGGAAACTTCACTCTGATTGCCCAAGTTCAAAACTTGCAGTTATTGACTTTTTCTCTCACGCTCAAGTTTAACTTCCTAGCAGTAAGTCCAGTTCTAGCTTCAAGGCATTTCTTCTCTTTCTTTGCTACAACCTTCGTCCAAGCCACCATAATCTCTCACCTGGATCATAGGTTCTCTCAAAGCTTGTTTTCTATTCAGGAGAAGCCCAAGTGACCCCTTTGAAATGTAAGTCAGATCACATTGCTTCTCTGCTTAAGTCCTTCAAATGGCTCACCATGTTTGCAGAATAAAATCCACAATCTTTACATGGACTAGAAGATCCCAGCCCCCACTCTCAGTTCATCAGCCACTCTTCCCCAAGCTCACTGCTTTAGCCACATTGGCTGCTTCGTTGTTCTTACAGGCCTGCTCCTACCTCAGGGACTTTGTACTTACTGCTCTTTCATTGGAGCATTCTTCCACCACAAGGCTTCATGACTGACCTTCATTTCTCTGTTCAAGTGTCATATTATCAGAAAATCCTTCCATGGTCATTCAGAATAAAGTATTTTTCATAAAACCTCATTATCTTTATCTTTACATCTATATATCTCTATCTATCCATCCATCCACACTCTATATTCCTCAAAACATTTACTGATGAATTTTATATTCATTTCTTTTCATTTTTGCACTTTTGTCCTCTCATATCAGAAAGTAAATTAGATGAAGGAGGGCACTTGGTTTTGTTCATTACTATAACCCCTATAATAACACCATAGACAAAGAAATTACTAAAAAAAACCCCACCACTTATTAAAGTATGAAAGAACAAACTAATCAAGGGATTTCCTTCTAAAACTTAAATGAAGAATTTTCAATATTTTAAGTTGTTTAATGGCTAATAGTACTGTTTTATTACAAAATTATTTTTCCTATAACCCATCTATATAACATAAACCAAAATGATAAACACAAAATGTATTTACTGTAGTCCTAATTTTTTTTTCTTTTTTGGTACCAGGCATTGTGCCCAGGGGAACTTATATACTGAACCCTTTTTATTTTTTTATTTTGAGACAGTATCTTATTAAGCTGGTTCACTAAATTGCTGAGTTTGCCTTCGAATTTGCAATCTTCCTGCCTCAGCCTCCCAAGTTGCTAGGATTACAGGTGTGTGCCACCATACCCAGTTTGTAGTCATGACTTTTTAATACCTATCTTTAATTGATATCAAATATCAAAACATTAATGAAGCCCATATATGTCAGCACTGGTAGCAATAGTAATGACATTGTTGATGTTGTTGGTTTAATGGTAGGTAACACTACTTTTAATACCAGAATGCTATTAACATTTAATGGTTTAATTAATGTAAATAGTATTTGGGGTGTACTTTGAAATATTATTTTACATATGCTTTGTATTGGGCTTTGAAGCATAATTATGTAGTTTTTCTGGAATTAAAAATAAAAAACATGTTCTATTTGTTATAATTGTTTTCCAAAGACAAAGCTCCTGAAATCACAGAGCTTGAGAATGCTGGATTCTGTGATGTACAAAAGTATAATTGTACGACAGTGAGAATCTTTGGTCAAGGCTTCAAAGAATCACCTTCCATTAACTGTGAGGTTACTAAACTGCAGGTATGTTAATTACAGACTTTATGAGAAATTATGTAAAATAATTTATAAGTTATTCAGATTAATTTTGTATTGATTGCTTTGGTCAATCAGCCACATAATCCTAAAGGGTGTTAGGTCCAAAGAGGGTGAAGGAAGATGATTTAAGTTGCTTAACCTTGAAAGATTTCATATTTGTAAGCTTTCCTGAAGTATTTTACATTATTTTTATTGAGGTATTGATCACTGTTTTCAGTCATAATAAAAAAAGTAAAAGATTATCAAGCTTGAAATTCTGAGGCATCTTTGTCTTTCAAATGCAAAATACTAAGAATGGAGATGGATTTTAACCAAGCCACCCTGCACTATAAGATCCAGAGACATGAATGTTTCCCTTTTACAAAACAAAAAGCCAAGGCTGATTGTGCCCATCCTTTGTATTCTTTTACTATGGATTTCAGACTGGAAAGTACTGCCCTCCCCCAAATTAGCATTTTTTCTTCCTTGAAATTAGCATTTTTCTTTCTTGTAGAAAAAGCCGGTGGTGTGATATTCAATTTGAACGTTAGCATAGCAAATTATACCTTATTTTTGATGATTATTTATATGGCCTTTCTTTTCCTTAATCAAGTAGAATTTTTATTTTATGGACAGCTCTTTGAATTTAGAAAGGTTTTATGTGGGTAAGCTGAAAGTTAAAGTAGTAAAATAGTAAACGGTATTTTAACATCCTTCCTACTTTTTCTCTAAGTTGACAAATCCAAATGTGGATCTGAGATTGGGACTTTATAGGAGGAAATAATGTTTGCCTGTAATTTTGTCACAGGATTCTGCATAACAAATATGCTTATTTTGTGATTTTATGGATAGAGTCTTTCTAACTAAGTTGCAAATTATTCTAATTCCAATGAAATAACAAAACACACAATAAATGGATTATATGTATAATTTCAACATCACCCAAGAGAGTCAATATGCTTTTGATCTTGACAGAAGAAAGCATATGACATCACAATAGAATTAAGTAATTTACCAGGAGAGAATTTTATAGATTTCTTTTCCCTTAGAAGGTACATTTTTAGTATTTACTTTCAGCCACTTATTGGTTGTGATTTACTCTCACACTACTTTCCTCTTCCAAAATTATGATAAAAATCTGGAATTCTGTAACATACTTGGCAAAACTATAAGAAGAAATGAATGTGCTTAATTACTAAAACCAAGATTAGAATGCACATCAAGTGTGTATGTATATATATAGATGTATTATGTATTATTAAAGCCATCTTTCCTGGCCCCAGTTTTGCCCAATACTGCATTCTGGCTTTTGCACCCTTTGGTTCATTCCTTGAGTCAAGTCTAATTTGGTACAATTTTAAGACTCCCTGCTCCACCAGCTTGGGACCTGCAGAAGGCTTTGTACTTGCTTTGTTTGGAATGTACTTGTTTTTCCAGTAATTTTCTTGTTACCTGCTCAGTCAACAGGAATGGATTTCTGCTCCCTTTTTTAGTTGGAATTCCAGTTCCCCTTAAAGATGGGTTTATCTTAAAAATCTAGCTTTCTAAAAATTATGTCACACAAAACCCTTCATTTCTTTCCATTTTATCAGGGATTGTTTTAAAACATTTATTTTGGAATAATTTGAAACTTGCAGAAAAGCTGTAAAAATAATAACAAGGGTTCCCAATAATTTTTCACCCTGATTCTTCTAGTATTTTCATCTTACATATCTCTAAAACTGTTATGGAAGCTAGAAAATTCACCTTGGTACAATACAATTAAATACTTTACAGACCTTGTTCAAATTGTGTCAAGCATCCATCTAAGAGTCTTTTTTCTGATTCTGCAACCAATCCAAGATTTTATACCACATTTTGTTGTCACGTCTCACCAAACTTCTTCAGATTGTGACAGTGCATAATTTTTCTGTCTTTCATGAACGTGGCACTTTTGAAGAGCACTTGCCAGTTATTTTGTAGAATCTTTTCTAAGATAGATGGAGGTTACACCATTCTTCCTGCATCTTTTCATGATCAGTGTTTCTAATTACTGGTGATATAAATTTTAATTACATGTTTAGGGTGGCATTTCCCATTTATCTCCACTGGAAATTTCCTATATTTCCCTTTGCAATTAATATTCTGTAAGAAGACACTTATAAACAATGCTAATATGATTTATATTTTGTGTCCCTGATTTCAGCATTCAATTGTAATTTTTCTTACGAAAATCATTACTGTGGTATTTACCAATGGCAATTTGTATTTCCATCATTTCTTCTACATATATTTATTATCTGAAATTGTACTAAAAGGGAAAGCTGTTCCTTGTTCCCTATTAATTCATTCATTTATTCATATCAGATGGACATAGATATTTATTTTATCTTATTCGATGTTATTATTTATTTTGCTTGCTGCTTAAATTATCCCAGATTTGAACATCGGGAGCTCTTTCAAGTAGATTCTCATGTCCCTTTTACTGTGCATTCATAGTTTATTGTACAATTTCTCACATTCTCACCACACAATATTGCAGACTCATCTTGCATTTTCTCTACTCCAACCATAGAATCAACCATTTCTCCAAAGAACTCTGTTCCATTTATTAAATAATGCACTCAAAAACCATGATTTGATGATGTGGGTGCAAAGTGTGCTCATTATTGCAGACTAGTTATTGATTCCTGGCCCTCTGAATGGAGGAAGCTAAGAAATACATGTATATATTCTCACACATACATATGTATCCCTCTCTATCTATCATCTTCATGAGTTGATACTGATATCTCCATTTGCAATGCTTAGAGTTCATTCCAGTCTTTTCTTATCCTTCTTCACAAGTAAAACTAGTTCTCATTATTTGTTTTTACTATTTTATCAATCCTAATATATGCAAATCGATTTCAGAAATGATAACTCATACCTATGTGAAAGACAAATTTGCAAAAATGAGATCACAATTTAAAAGCAAATATTGTTTACATAGTGAACTTGTGTTGGCTGTTTTCTTTCACTCTCTGTTCAGGATGGTTATATGTTTCTTTTGCAACAACACTCTGGTTGATTTTCGTTATAAATTATTTAGGGGTGTCTGAAATGTGGTTGTGATAAGTGGCTCTATACAAAAGGTACATACAGAGAACTGTCACTTTCTTCTCATCCCTAACACCTGCTTGCTATCACCCTTTATTTCCTCCCTGTTTTCTTCCATGGCCTGAAGTCTTTATATTCACAGTTATTATTTCCTGGTTTATCCTCAATGTGTTTCTTTGATACAAAGGAACAGATAGCACACTCCTTTTTGAATACACAAAAGGTAGTATATTATAAATGCCATTCTGTAATTTTCAGTAGCAATTTTTAACAAATGCTTAGCTAGAAATCCAGTCACCCAATCATATCCTTCACTTTTCCCCTAAAAGCAGAATCCAATTTTTAAATTACTGACTTGTAGGATTAAATCCAAGTTGTTATCCTATAAACGAATGGCTCTTTATGAGGCAGTTCTTGCCCATTTTTGCAGGCTTGAACTTCCTCCTCATGCTCTACTCCAGTTCCACGCATCTGTGACTTTTCACACTGTATTCTCTCCAATCATCTTAAATCACACTCTATTTCTGCTTCCAGCATTCACATGGTGGTCTCCTTTTTACTTCTAGGAGAAGTATCATCCTCCATCTTTTGTTTTAAACCTTCCTTGACATAGTTAGATTTAATGGCTTATTTCTTATTATACCTTATTTGAATCTCAGTTATAGTGATAATAAAATTATATTTGTCTTTTCCTCTGGACTTTCAGCAGAATATCCTCAGCACATAATAGATAATCAGAAACTATTGATGAGTGGAAAGGAAGTGGAACTTTATTACTAGTTAGTGTAGACCTCCCTCAGAGGGATGGAAATTATCCCTAAATCCCCAGTCATTGGCTGGATTCTGTTTCCACACAAGAAACCAAGGGACCTATATCCTCTAAGAGTAGGTATCACGATGACTTAGACATTCTTATTATCCTTCCTGTAGAGGAAAGTCACTGAAAGAAATGCTACACACTTCCATAAGTATGCAGTTTTGTGTTCTGGGTCACTCTGTCAGTCATCTGTCTTCAAGATATTGTCTGGGAGCCATAGACTATTCTTGTCTTCCTTTTCTTTTCCCGCAGACCCACAATACTGAAGCAGCTGCATATTATATGTGTGATTCTGAATGGTTGAAAACATTCTAAAATAATAATTTTTTAAGAAAGTATTAATTTTGACAACAAAATATATTTTTCTAGTTTTCTCTATAGTTACTATAATCAGAAAATTATTCTGTCTTTTCCTCCCTAGACACCAATGCATTTTCAATAATGAAAATTAAAACTTAAAGTATAGCTTCAGCAGGAGATACCACTAAGTTATTAAATAAGAATGAACTGGCTGAAATTTTACTTTCAAATTACATCAACAAGCTTGAACAAAACTAATACTTATTTTGAAGATGGTACATTTATTTTACAGAATTAAGGAAAAGGATGTAGCTGAATTCTCAGGAAAAAAACTTGAAGTTGGGACTTGGACAACACAAAGACTTAGCATGTGCACATTTAGATATGTGTGTGTCTATTTGTCTCAGTTCTCCTATTCTTTGATCCCCCTCCATTTTATTACATACTAGATTTCTCCATATACAGAAAAACATGACTGCCAACAGGTCTTGAATCTCAAGTCATCAGAGACAGACTGGCCCAACAGCCCTTTTGGTATGACGTTTAAATATCCTAAGTAATTGAAGCACTGGTTCAGCTTAGGGCTCCTTAGACCAGTCAGGTGTAGGCAGGGAGATAACAAGATGGGAATCCTGGAGGAACCAAGCAGATTGAGGGAAGAAAGGGCAGTTTCAAGTAGATGGAGAAGGTGGGTACCTTTGCAGAAGAAATGAGGGTGTTTCTGGACAGAAAACCCATCCATTGCCTTGAGTACAAAGTCGAGTGACCCCCGCCCCATCACATTTGGCCAATATTGGTGATTTCTTTCATTAGAACCACCAGGAAATTCAAGATTTCCTAGGAACACTTTCCATCAAATTAAGATGTATACATTTTTATCATTCTGAATAAAACTCACTCTCATTATACTAGGCTTATATTTTAATATTTGTATTTTGATTGTATGCAATTCACTAGCAAAATATGTTCATAATTGTAACAGAAGTTATCTGCTTTCCCATTATGCCTTCAGTACAATAGTAGTATATGGGTGCTTGGAGAACCTGTCTATACACGGGCAGTTTTTCACAATAGCACAACTGTTGATTGTCAGCTGCCCACTGATGTCCAGCAGTCTGATACCATCCATCTGATAGACGAGAAACCAATTGTGAAATGGCAATTAAAGGTAAAAAATAAAAAGATATGCTCTTGTTTATAAGCAAAGCCAATACTTATATACAAATTTTTATAATGAACTTATGAGGCTACATTTAGAACAAATTATCTTATTGTAGAACTACATCTTACAGGTATCTAATGATGGTTATAAATTCAGTAATTCCAAAATAATGATCATATATGATGGTGCTTGTCAAGTTTGTGGTCTCTATGAAAATGACTCATGTACTATAAAGGTATGTATCTTTTCACTTAATTTTCACATTTACATCATAGGTACTTTCATTTCCCATGCCATTGGCATATCAGGAAAACTAATAGAGAAAACTTAAGGTTAATTGGACATAAAACATAAGGTTAATTGAAATGTTTACTCTTCCTGTAACTCTTGTTGAAATAGTGAGAAAGATGTTTCCTCCTTAACATTTTGGAGTGGCAGATTGCTTATTCTTAAAAAATCAAGAGGAGGTTCACACTAAATTATTTCCTCCTTTCTGCATTCACTTTTTTTTCAGTATTAATGATTTTCCAATAAGATATCTCTTTATGGCCTGGCACAGTGGCTCATGCCTATAATCCTAGAAACTCAATAGCCTGAGGCAGAAGGATTGTAAATTCCAGAAGGACTGTAATTTCCAGGTCTTGTAAATTCGAGACCCTGTCTGAAAATAATATATAAAAAGTAGTAGGGATGTAACTCAGTGGCAGAGTGACCCTGGGTTCAGTACCCAGTACAAAAAAAAGAAAAGTAGATATCTCTGTGATTTATGGTTACCGAGTCCTCTTTGTGGCTAATGGCATACATTTGAGTAGAGTTTGTAAAGTGTATAAGGTTAGCATTTTTATAGAGAGTTTTCTGGCAACTAAATTCTTTGGACCATGTGAGAGCCTTACCACTTGATGAATTACAGAACAGTAGCACAACCTAACCTAGTTTTTATAGCCTCTCTCTTTTAACTTATATCCAGACTGCTGAATTTATCCACAGGGCTTTTTCTCATGTACATTGCTGGCAACCCTCAACTAATGTCACTTGAGTCTTCGAAGCCAAAGAGCACATCAAGTATGTGGTACACACCTGTGAACCCAGTTATTCAGGAGCTGAAGGCAGGAAGATCACAGGTTGGAGGCCAACTGGGACAACTTAGAGTGACCTTGTCTCAAGATAAAACAATAAATGATCTAGGGGTATAGTTCAGTGATAGAGAACCTCTGGGCACAATTCCCAGTATTATAAAAAATAAACATTCAAAAGGAATATTTTTTCTAAATTTTAAATCTTTTTTCTTTGAGATTAATCAGTTTATTTAAATAGCAAGTTTTTATTGTTGTTGAGAAATTATTGGATTTTTATTTTCCCTTAATATTTCATTTCCACAGTTCTTAAATACTTTAAAAACATTGTTATTCAATGTTGTCTTATCCTCTTAGGGCTATTCTAACTTTTTTGCAAATTTCAAAATTATATCAAAGGAGATCTTCTAAAATGAGCAAAGTTTATATCTCCTGAATAAAATGTGGTCTACTTCACAAGTTAAAAATGATTGCTATATTTAATGTTCTTTTTCTGTGTGATAGCATTTCTTTCAACTATATTTTTTTAATGTTACTCATTATGAAGTGTGGATAATGATGCTTTGGATATGTGGTCAAGTTTAGTGGGCTATTAAGGAAGAGGAAGATAACTATAAATTAATGTGATTTTAAAGATATGCAAAAATGAAAAGTAGTCAAAAAATAAATTTCTTTTCTTTTTTTTCTTTCTTGATCCCCTGCCTCACGTCCCAAGTAGCTAAAATTACAGATGTGCACTACCACACCCACTTCTTATTTCTTCATTAAAAAACCACTGCCAGCATGAGTTTTAGCAGTGATAAAGACAAAAAGAAAAGAGAGGTTCCCCCATGTTATTTATAAGCTATAATTTTGCACAGAGATACAACCTGCATGCACTTTCTTATTCCTTCAAATTGATCAGTTCCCTAGGCATTTAAACAGATAGGAAATAATTTGTTTTATGATCTAGATTTGTGATAATGGTGTATGATGGAATTATAATATGTTTTCATTGGAATCATCAATAGATATGCTGCTATCAATCTGTGTACATGTTTTCCATGCACTAACTATAACTTTTGTTTATTGGTGTTTTTCTTTTTAAAAAATTTCAACTAGGAGAATGTTTGCATTATCAGTGGATTCTGCTACATTGACGGAGATAGAAATCCTGCCAGTCCTTGTTTGATTTGTAGATCCCAAATCTCAAAATTTACCTGGTCATTTTTAGAAAGTAAGTTATTCTTTGTTAATCCAAATATTACTACACAATATTGTTTTAAACTACAAGTTACATAAATGTGTTTATGGTGAATGAACACTGTATTTCATTTAGCATCTTTCTTAATGCTTATTTTACTTTGCTTCAAGGACCTGTAAATTGAGAGGATATTTTTACATACAGTCCTGCACCAGATAATGTCATTTTGGTCCACCACTGTGTGCATGTACAGTGGTACACCCAGAAGCTGTCTTCTAGTGATGTCATAGCTGTCTTAGGTCTTTCTTTTCTTTTCTTTTTCTTTTTGTAAGTACTCTCTGTGATGACACAATGACAAAATTGCCTGAAAGTGCGTTTCTAAGACCACCTCCCTGTCATTAAGTGGCACATGACTGTGTATAATTTCTATGATTATATAGAATATAAAATATATATTATAAATATATATATATATAGAATATGAGATATTTATTTTAATATTTGATAGAGAAAGCAATGTGAATTATTAATGGAAGAAATGGGAATTGGTAATTCAGTTACACACCATTTCCTATTCCTATCCTTAATTCTGTTCAGGTTTCTGATAAAATATTTACCCATTAAAGTTCTAGAGGATATTCATTTATCACTTGTTAAATAAGATATATGGACTCAATAATCTTAATAATAATAAAGTGCCTTTCAACACTGCTGTTCTGTGATGCCATGAATATAATGTTGGATACAAATAATATTGAGATTCTTTGTTTCATCCAAACAGCATTCCAAATTGTGTACCACATACTGGATAACTTTTTCACTTTCCTAAACACAGCTGGATATGATTCCACATGGGTGCCCAAGTTCTCTTTCCACATGGGATGATCAGGCATTATTAGATACAATGGAACCTGATTATTCCCTGATGCTATGTAATTTTATCTGAATAATGAAACTTTATACAGTACTTTATGATATCATTAAACATGTCATTATATGTGTGAATTTTTCATTACTATGTTGCATCATTTGCCAGATGATTCACTACCTAGGTGCAAGACTCATGCAATTTTTTTGAAAGACAATGGAAATTTAAGGAAAAAATTAGTGCAAGAGAAAAGGAAAATGCAATATGACTTTTGAATTAGTGTCTGTTTTAATGACTATGGTATAATTGATTCAGTAGAGAGCCTTAGTGTTCAAAGTTGTAAGGGTTCATAAAATATCATGTTTCCAACCTCATCATATTAAGGATGAGGAAATTAGGACTGCTAAATTAAACTGCTTATATTCAGGGGCAGAACAGGAGCAAGAAAGACAGTCTCTTGGCCTCAGTGCACCATGGACACAAGCAGAGTGTCTGTGAACAATATGATGTAGTATGGCTTTGTATTCATTTCTTAAGCCAGTGGGAAAGAAATACAGATAGTTTTTTAAACATAAGAAGATATAAAAATATAGTTTAAATTGTTTCATGAGCACAGAGGGAACTCTCCCAATCCCCCAAAACAGCCACTTTACTAGCATGTGAACTCAGCCACTGGAAAGACCTCAGAGGAATAGGAGATTGGTGTGACTGTTGGCTCCCAACGTTACAACATGCACAGGGAGGAAAATTCTGGGGAATCAAATGAGGGATGCAATCAGGGATAGTAAAGGAAAAATAAGAGAAAGGGAGGTACACAGAGAGAAAGGCTAAAAGAGGCAAGAGTGGAGAGGGAGAGGGAGCGGGAACGGGAGGGAGAGCTTGCAAGCTTATGCAAGCAGTGAGATGATCAACTGAGAAGTAATTTAAGACAGAAGAGGAGGTGCATCCTGACTGGGCAGTGCAAATTTGCTTGTGTATTTTATGCCGTATCCAAAGTGTTTTCACACTCTAATAGCAAAGCTTGAGGTCCACACCTGTTAGTTACTTTTATATTTTCTTAGAATAGAATTGATTATTCAGAATGTTTGAAAAATGAAAGCAACTAAGAGAACTATTAGCACAGATCAGTTTTATCAAAATGCCTGCCTCTGTGGGAACTCTCAAAATCACACATGTCCTCATACAAATATTTTTAAGTTATAGAGGTGTAAATATTAAATATACAGTTATTGAGCTGATATTTGTCTTAAAGATATCTATGTTAATATCATATAGAAAAGTCAAAATATTTAGATGTCTTTTAATTTTCTTCATTCTTTTAAAATGAATAGTTTTATCATATATAAATCTCTTTACTGAGTCGTAGACAGAATTCAAGTATTAATTGCTACAAGGATTTTACTATAATAAGATTTACTATTCATTAATGATAGGAATCTTTTCATTCAGATGAGTTATTAAGCATTGAAAGAGCACCACCTCATCTCCAAATGTTTTACTGATGAAAGACTAACTTTTCTAACACATTGGAAACTTTTCACAAATTATCACAGACAATGCGGAGAAATGGATAAAACAAGTTGTCCTTAAACTAAGGCAGAAACCATTCTACATAACCATTTTTATTGTTTAAAAAAATCACTGAGTTTTTAAATGAACTACAAATGAATTCTCTAATATGGTAACCTTTTACTTTAAATGTTAATGGACTTTTAATCATCTTATTTATAGACAAAATTTTATGTACTTGAAGGGTCAGGTTGAATCATAAATGAAATCTAAGTAATGACCTTACATGTGATTATCCAATAAATTTTAAAAACAGCCCAGTTTTGTCCTCACAGTGCATGAATTCTCTATGGGGGCTGGGAGGTCTTAAATAAAGAGTAGAAGAAATCAAATAATGAGCCAGGTAGACATGTAATATATTTCAAATTGAGTCATTTGAACTCTTAATCTATATTCTGTTTAGGCAAAAACTGCCAGGAAGATGCTGATGAGTGTGAATCTGGGTCTTGCTTTCCAGGAGTAGAGTGCCACAATACCTCTGGCTCCTATCATTGTGGTTCATGTCCACAAGGATTTTATGGTGATGGAAAAACCTGTCATGGTAAAAGTCTATTTTCTGCTGTGAGATGTTTTGTGCTGCATTTAATTAGCTCAAATCACTCAATTCCATTTTCTTTCTTACACATTCATTTGGTATGTATGCATTAAGTGTTATGCACTACACTAGATGCATAGGATACAGAGATATGTCAGAAGTGTCCTCTGACTTAATAGGTTAGGGTACAAGAGCAGTAATCCTTTAGTACAATGTAGTATTCTGTGTCTTTTGATAGAAGAGTCTAGAGGGACTTGCTGGAATCCTACACAATGCATTGTGTTTACCTGGAGGGATAATGAAAAACTTTTAAAAAGATGTCTAGACTATAGTAGATATACAAGAGCTGAATCTGATGTATGAGATCAAGGGTGTGAAAAGCATTGCAGGGAAAAGGAAGAGCCCGAGTAAAGGCCCAGGGATATGTAACATCACAGGAGACCCTGAGTACTGAATAATTCAGTCTGCCTGGAGTACCACAGGCCAGGAGAGCTGCTGCAAGAGTTGAAGAGAGGTAGCCAGCATGCCAACCAGCAAGAGTCCCTTAAAGTTTTGAAATGAGAGAAACATGATAAGACTTACATTTGATAAAATTAAGTAATATAGAGTAGACCACTTTTCAATAAGGAACTGTGTAAGCCTGAAGGTGGGAAGAAAAGCCAAGATAGTATTTCATATAATGAAGATATTCTACCTTAAGGTAAGATAATGAAAAATGAAAGAGATGCTAAAGAAGCAAGCTGAGAGTAGTTGGTCCATGACTGGATTTGCATGGGAAAGAGTCATTAAGTTGCAGGTGTCTGATTTAGGTGAGTAGTGTGTGGAATTGGCACTCACATTGCTGTGGACTGAACTGCATTCCACTAAAATTCCAACATTGAAGTCCATAAGGTTACAGGAGGTGATAAGAGTGGAGTCTTGATCCAGTAGGATTAGTGTCTTACAAAGAGAAATACCAGAGGACTCTCACACACACTCTCTCTCCCTCTCTCTCTCTCTCTCTCTCTTTCTCTCTCTATCTCTTTCAATTGAACTGGGGATTGGACCAGAGATCATTCTGTCTCTGAGCTTCATCTCCAACCCTTTATATATATTTTTTTATTTTGAGGCAGGGTCCCCCAGTTGATCAGGCTGCGTTCACACTTGGCAATCCTCCTGCCTCAGCCTGCCAGGTAGCTAGGATTATAACATTGTGCCACCATGCCCGGCTCACTAGAAAACTCTCTCTGCCAGATGAGGACATATTGAGAGAATGTCTATCTCCAATGCATGGAAAGGATCCTCACACAAAATAAAACAGGACAGCATTTTCATCCAGACCTTTCCAGACTCCAAAACAGTAAGGAAGTAAATTTCTGTTGTTGAGGTTATCCAATCTATGGTATTTTGTTATCGCAGGTTGACCTGATGAAGACATATATGCAACATACAGGAATAAGTAGTGGTTTTGGAAAAGAATGATAGTGAATTCAGTTTGGTTACCAAGAGACTAAAGGACAATGGAATATCCACATGAAGCTCAGGAGAGAGGACTAAGTTAAATATATACAGTTATTATGGTCATCAGCTATGAGATGACATTACCCAGGGAGAGAACGAAGGAAAGAGGAACAAAAAAGGAGACATCAGCCAGGCGCAGTGGCACACGCCTGTATTCCCAGCACTTAGGGAGGCTGAGACAGGAGAATCGTGAGTTCAAAACCAGCCTCAGCAATGGCGAGGCGCTAAGCAACTCAATGAGACCCTGTCTCTACATAAAACACAAAATAGGGCTGGGGATGTGGCTCAGTGGTCAAGTGCCCCTGAGTTCAATCTCCGGTGCCAAAAAAAAAAAAAAAAAAAAAAAAAAGAAGGTGTACATCAATATTTTAAAAAATTAAAAGAGAAAAGTAAATTAGAGAAGAAAAACTCAGAGGATGAGATCTACTCTATTGAAAAATAGATATTAATGATATAATCTCACCTTAAGCTTCAAATTGGATTGAGTGTGTCTAGCACTGGAAATGACAGCATGAGGAACACAGTGCAGAGGGTAAAGGGATTCTCCACTACTTCAGCTGCTCACATTTCTCCTTCAGTATCCAGTTACTAATATTAACACTTTCTGCTCTCTGATTAACATCCCTCCTTTCTAAACAGAGAGGACTATTCCCTAAATAAAACTGTTATCAAGTGGACTTTAAGAGGAAAACAAGTTGAACCCAATACCATTACACATGAGTGACTGAGAGGTTTTTTAACCTTGTCAGAGATATTTGTGTATTTCACAAAACTTATTGCTGCAAAGGAATTGGTTGTTGGTGGTTACTTAGTTATGGTAGGCAGCAGAGTTTGAGGAGTATAAAAATAAGCAGAGCGGAGTTTGTATTCTTGAAGTTATTGCTGACTAGTAAGAGAAAGTCATACACAAGAGTCAGTAGCACAAAGGACAGTTCTGTGAGAGAACCCAAGTGAACTAGATGGATTTGGTGTGTGGGTGCTACTGAAGAAAGCTCTCTTACTCAGATCAGGCTGCCATAACAATACCACAGACTGAGTGGTAAATCTCAAACAATAGAACTTTGTTTCTTCAGAGTTCTGGAGGCTGAAAGTTCAAGAGGAAGCTGCTGGCTTGACTGGTTTGGGTTTGAGACTTTCTTCCTGGCGAGAAGACAGCTGCCTCCTCACTGGACCCTCCCTCTTTGCACTCTCCTGGCATCTCTTCCTCTTCATAAACCAACAATACTATTGGACCAGAGCCCCATTCTTCTGACCTTGTGTAACCTTAATCACATCCATAAAGGCTCTGTCTCTAAATACAGCCATGTAGAGTTAGGGCTTTGACATATCAACTTTGAGGCACACAATTCAGTCCATACCAGAGGGTTTGCTAAAGAGATGATATCAAAACTGATTCTTTAATCTAATATGCAAAGGGTTTCAAGTGACATGTGTATTATATGTTCATGATGCTTTGGTTTTATAATATTTTAATTCTGATCTGTTTTTTGTGTACCCACTTATAGTTGAAAAAGAGTTTTTAAGTGAACTTACTACACAAACTGCAGTTCTCACAAGGTCTCAGAAAAGTATGATTATGGAAGAGCATGGTAAAAGTGCCAAACATGGAGAAAACCACATTAAGCTAACAAATAGAAATGCCTCTAGTAAGTAGTAATGATCTTAGTTGGAATACAGTGACAATTGTATTCACATTTTTTTTTTGCTAATCTATTGAATCCTCTGGATCAGATTCTAGAAAAAAATGTATTCATTCATGTTATATAGCAATCAAAGGATAGTATCATTTAAGGGGATTTCAAAAAATCTTACTAAATATTAGACTTTAGCTTTTATGCCAGCTACTATTCTGTGCTACCTGTGTCCCAACAGGTAGCCATGTAAGATCCTTGAAGGCAGGAACAATTTCATGATTTCCATTTACTTTGTGGCTCCTCATATCATGTTATACATGTAGACACTAAATGAAGGCATGAATAGCTTAATGACAAATACTGTGGGTAGAGCATAACATTAATAAATGTTATTGACTAACAGTTATGTTTCTTTTTTGGTTGTTTAGATTTGAACTTTCAGCCACTGTCAACAGAGCATTCACTAATTGGTGCAAGCTTTACCCCCACTCCTCCTTCAGTCAAAAGGTTCTTAAGTGCAATGAACATCTCCCACCTGTCACCAAAATCAATTATGACTCTGATGGATAATTCAAAGAGGGCTGTTTCTCAACAGATACCTGGTTCTGAACATGTGGATCATATTCTGAGTGCAAATCTCAGTGTGGATGAATTGGAAGATTCTACAAACTCCAGTCATTCTTTAAGCATTAATCCCAACAGTTCTCATGGCCAAGTAAGAGAGATTATCCAGAGCACCATCCAAATAGAGATGGAAGAATATCATTCTCACATTAACAGTTCTTCCCAAGGTTATATACAATATGAGGATGAGTTTGCAGCATTGGTTACTAAAGCAGTCACTATCTTGCCACAAAAGTTTGGATCAACCAGAATATCAACTTGTGCTGAGTCACCTTGTTTTCTTGGTGTTCCCTGTCTGCCAACCACAGATGGTCACTTCAAGTGTGGACGCTGTCCCATTGGGTATTATGGAGATGGTGTCAATTGCAGAGGTACTTGAAAATTCTTCAGAAGATACAGAGAAAACTACTTCATTCCACTTATTATATACTCTTCCACTTATTAATTTTTGTTCCTTCTACTTTGTTCACCATGTTTTGAACAAAGAAGCAAAAGTGGGTTTTCTAAGTTACTTTTTAAAGTGTTAATATTATATACTATCACAACTATATGATATACATTATAAATATATTTATCCAGTACCTACTATGTCCCAAGGTCTTTAGAAACATTGTGTACCAATTATATATAATCAACAATAACCCCGGTATAATAAGTGTTATTGTTCCCATCAGACAGGTGAGATAGTGGATGGAGTTGTGAGGGACTGATTGTCCTGTTATTAAGCAAGTATTGAATTAAAACAAGGATGTCAATAGAGATATGATTAACATTGTGGCCTGAGTTATTTTTAGTTCAAAATAGACAGCACTTTAAATGACTAATTCTGGCCCATTTACTTATTTGCATGCATCTTCTCTATAATTCCTCCAATTCTTTGGAGACTTAAACAAGTTTTGCATTATTTTAATTTTACAAGATTTTCATATCTTTCCACAATTATTAGCATTGTTTTATCTGATGCAAATCAAATTTTTGACTTCTATAACATAGAACCTGGTTTTTATTTTTTCTGTTGTTAGGGGTTTGATGTTAGTGTTTTGTTTTGTGTTTTGGTTTGTTTTAGACCAAAATTAAGTGAGAGAGCCATTGGAATATTCCTGTTCCCAGTATTACCTAAAGAAGTTTTGATTTTCTTCTTTTTTTCCATAAGAATAAGAATTCTCAATATTTACATGTATATGATGCAGAATTACTTATTAACAGATGAAACAAAACAATCTCATATATATCAGATACCTCAGGAAGTGTTAAATGTCCAGTAGAATATATCAGATATTTAGAGAAGATTAAAGAACCAACCTCATGATGTGTTATTGGCATCTTTGAAATTCTGATTATCCCTGTCATTCATTAAAATTTAGCTGATTTGTATCTGAAACTTCATTACCCCCTGAAAAAAGACTACAATGTGATGTCATTATTAAATACCTTATCAAAATGTTCCAATTTGAGAAATTTTTAATTTTATTATAAGTAATAAATGAGCAGCGTGTATATGTTATGTCAATAGTTCAGCCATTTTTCCTTGATTTTTCCAGCCATTTGTAGACATCCATGTGGAAGGAGCAGGGAGTGTGTGGCACCAAACATATGCAAATGCAGACCTGGTTATACTGGTTCTAACTGCCAAACTGGTAGGTGTACTATTCATTAGATTGAAAAATAAATTTTATTTGATAATTGATATTTCTAAATAGGTTTATTTTATACAGCTGTATGCCACCCTGCTTGCAAAAATCTCGGAAAATGCATGAAGCCTAACGTTTGTGAATGTCCTCCAGGACACGGCGGAACAACCTGTGATGAAGGTGGTAATCCAGATTAAAAATCAACTAATAGTATTAAAATAAAATGTTATTTACTCTAAAATGCTTTTAAAAGATAATTCAGTTTTACTGTGTATATACTAATATGTATTTATAAATGTTAGTTCAAGAGTTTACGTTTTAAGTATTCACTGGAAACAATTTGAGAATTGTAAAATCTGAAATTTCAGAAGTCAGAGATCCAAAGAATAGTAGCTTCTCTTTGGTGAAATTATCTTCTGAAATTATTGTTCAAGATTTGGTTATAAGGTATCATATCTTTACAAATATTTTGCCTTCAAGCAAAAGATAATTAATTGTTAAATGACTTATCAAAGTGGTTCCTAGAAATGTTAAATAATTAGAAGACACAAGGTAATAAGAAGAAATCTAAAAAGTAATTTTAAAAATACGTCTTTAGCCATATAATTTGCATGGCTTTAGCTGAAATATTAAGTGGAGAATTTATGAAATAGAATTCCTAAAAGTAGATATTTTAAAGGAATGAGTTAGTTGTTTTTTTGAAACAGTTTTTAAAAAATAATATATTTTGGTAGATGGTACATAAGATTACAAATAAACTGAGTCATATTATGCTTTAATATTTTATGCATTAAAGTCATGCTTTAATGACAAGGCAAACAACAAACTAAATTAAATTTAGATTGAACTAAAACATTTAACAATAGCTTGTGGTGATAGCTATATAAATATGGAAATACTCTATTTTTAGGGTAGAAATACATAAGTCCAAGATTCACTTTACAGAAGAAGCCAAAAGTTATATATTTCCATCCAGTTAACCAAATTTTTATAAACCTTTACACAACTGTCTATGTTGCATTTTCTAGGTTTATTTTATAAATCCAAACATGCTGATGCCTGGTGAGTGTTTCAGAGTGGTGAATCCATGCAGTCAATCCCACAGAGCTGAATCTCATTGTCAAAGAGAACTGAAGTCATTATAAGCTGCACTTACAATAGGCTTTATTGTGACTGTGCTTCATAAATATAAATGGATACTTCATTGTGATTATTATTAAGACCTGACTTAATAATGTCATCTGTGCCTGCAGAACATTGTAGCCCACCTTGTCAACATGGTGGCACATGCTTGCCTGGCAATCTCTGCACTTGTGCTTATGGTTTTGTGGGATCAAGGTGTGAAACAAGTAAGCCAAGCTCCCTTGCAGTCTGGTATAATGAACTTGCTCTTTTGATGAACTTTTTTTAACACTAAATAGAGTGAATCCAAACCCTAAGTAAAGAACACTTCTTCATGATATATGATGACAGTTACCATCCTGGGTAGCACTGGAGCACTTTGTTCTCAGAAATAATTCTATTCTTGACCCTACCCATGACCCTGTCTTTGAGATAAGATGAATTCAAATGCTCTCATTTGCAAATAAATTTATCTCATTCATTTATGTCTATAGTCACTTTCATAAGTAGCTAATAATTTCCCATAAGAGCCAACTTTGTGGACCATTCAGTTCAATGGTTTTCTACTATGCTTGACTCTATTAGTAAGAAAATAACTGAATATGAAAAGGGAAGAGCATTTAAAACCAGAGTATAAATTATGTTTCCTCTCTCCCATCTTATTATTCATTAGCAAATACATTTGTCAATCATGAGCTAATTAGGTAACAGAATAGTAGTGAGCATTCTTAGACTAACTTGTCTTTTATCTTTACTGTATGTCTTAGTGGTTTGTAACAAGCACTGTGAAAACGGAGGTGCATGTCTCGCACCAGATGTTTGTCAATGCAAGCCTGGCTGGTATGGACCCACTTGTAGTACAGGTAAAATCAGAACTATTAGCAATGAATGTATCCATTAAAATAAATTTAAAATGTGCCAATGTTCTAAAAACTTGCACCTAAGAAATGAAACTGATCTGACAAGATATGTATGAAGTTGTTACGTCACACATATTTTTAAAACTCTCATCTTCTTATATTGGACTGGATTATGTCTTACAGCTTTATTGTTATCCAACAATGTTTTGTTTTTTGCCTTTATAAATATCACCCTACTATTGACTCAAAATACTTACTATGTTGTATTGTCAAGATTTCTTTTATTTTTTTAAATCACAACATAGATGCCCTATCTCATTAAGCAATTCTTAGTTATACAGACAACCATCCTGTTATTACATTTATTTATCAAAGTAGCAGACTAGTTTCTTTGGTAGCAATGTATGCAGTTTTTCATGTTTAATTAATTGACAGTTGATCCAATGATTTTTCTCAATGAAAATTTAACTCAACATTCATAATTTGCCAACTAACTGTATGTGATGCATGATGCAAAGGGGAAACAAAGACCAATTTGATTTTGCCCTTATTTCACATAGCATATTGGATAGTAAAAGAGACCTAGGATGCAGTTATGAAAAACACAAGACTAGGTAGGACAATTTGGGTTGATAAGTAGTATCATCCAAGCATAGTTCATTGGAAGCAGAGATGGAAATCCGTTCTGGCAAGTGGGATTTGTAAGAAAAATAAAATTTTAGTAGACCTTGGAATAATGTGAAAAATGGAACTGGGGTGCTTTTTAAACAAAACAAAAGTAATGGAACAAATACAAAGAATACTTTTAAGAGTGCTAGGGCCTGAGTGCAGTGCCTCTGTTTCATTTGGGAAAGAGACAAAGAGGTACAACTAGCCTCATGCATTCAAGCAGGTTACAAGCCATCCTGTTAGTGCTATTGAATGAATTGTCTTGTCTTCTCTTAACTTACAATCATTTTTTTTTTTTTTTAGCTTACCAAGGGCATTCTGAATTCTAACCACACACTCCACATTCTTAGTTTAATAGTATTTGTAAACTTAATCAATATACTTTGAAAACTATTATGCAGTTATTTCATGCCTCTTATGTTTGGCAAAGTCTAATTAATTATAGATGATGGGTTTTACTTGCAGTAAAAATAAAATGTTTCATTTTGCTCCATTTTGTATTTCTGTGAAGCTTTCATTTTTAAAATAATAACACTTTGATGATCTCTTTCCCTCTTGCTGTTCATTAGCTTTGTGTGACCCTGTTTGCCTCAATGGTGGCTCCTGTTACAAACCAAACACTTGCCTCTGCCCAAATGGATTCTTTGGTGCACAGTGTCAGAATGGTAATGAGTTTTTTTTATAAGTAAAAAAGTCAAATGGAACATTGGACATCAACAGAGCTTTGAGAAAACATTAGGGAAGTTTCAAAGAGGAAGATGCTGTTTTTTCTATTTCTTGTGATGCTGCAGGTCTAGCCATCAAATGACCAGTTCATATAAAAAGTACTGGAGTTATCAAGTAAAATAGTTATATTTATTCAACTTATATTAGGCTTACAATCTTGACACTTGTCAGTGCTTTGTAGAACAAAGGTATAAAACCAGTAAGTGAAGTTTCCATGCAGTTTACAATGAAATGATATTATTTTACTTGCCTTTATAGCAGAAATGTTTGATGTATAATCTACTATTGATTTCCCATGATCTCTCTTGACTTTAGTTTCATTAAACATTTATGAAGAGTTATCTATGTACAGCTCTCTGCAAGATGCTGTGGAGACATAAAGATGCATCATCTTCTTTGTCCCCCATTATTTTAAAATCTTCCCTCAAATAGTTAATGCTACAGGGCTTTCTTCAGAGTAATGGGATTGTCTTGAGGGTGACAGTACAGGTAGGAATTAATGTCAATAAATTTTAAAAAGTGTATTTTCTACATCTTCATATTTTGAGTTACACAAAACATAGAGTCAATTTTTAGTATAGAACATACGAACATCATCATAATTAATTCATAAAATTAATACTTTCCTTGCTAGGATACAATCTGATTTCCAGTTATTATTGTTTTTTATTTGGAAGTTGGCTAGGATTCTTAGGATGAAACTGAAGTAGAGAAGAAAGCATCACTCAAACACAAGACATATGGGCCTAGGGAACATATCCTCTAATTACAATTTTCTCCAAGGAGCCAGTTTGTGAAATGGAGGAAGCAAAGACTAAGTTAAACAAATCTTAGAAGCTAAGAGATTGTGACTAAGTCCATGCTGAAGAGTTATAGGAATAATTCTGAGTGGAGAAAATAAGGAGGGAAATGAATAGCTTACATCTGTCTGTCATGCTACTTGCAGATATAAGACATGGAAAAGTTCTTCTTAAAACTATATGCCAACTGTGAAACTTAGATAAAGGAGGGAATCTATAAGTAATTCAGTTGTACTAAAAATTATCTATGGAACATCTGCCTTTTTCAACAACAGGCTGCTGTACTCAGACAAGAGTAAGTTTGGGAATTACCCCCCACTGCAACTTCCTAGCTGGCATAGACTTTGGACATTTACTGTAAATCTTCAGGCTTCAGATTTCCTGGCTTTCAAGTTTTATCTAAACACAATTACATTATATCCACTTGTGAGTCCAAATGGTGAGCAGGGAAGATGGCACACATTAAAAGAAATTGAATAAAATTAGACAAAATATGATTAAAAGTAAATACAAGGGACATATACTGTTTATACAACAGAATTTCAAAGGAGGAAGATAGAAATTTAGCTGGAAACATCACAATAAGGTTATACTACTCTAAAAAATAAAAGACTTAAAATGTATGGCTAAAGAGATATATAACCACATCTCCCTGTTTCTTTCACCTCCTAAAATTCCCAATTACTTGGCTCATTCTGGGCATTGTTGGGAGAACAATCTAAGGCCTGAAGAATCTGTTAAGAAGGTCAGTTTTCGCCTAAAACTCCTTTTTTAACATGGGATGATAATGATGGGTGGATGACTAAGTCCAAATTTTATTCCCTTTATGAATATTATTCCAAGCAGATGTGCTTTTTATATAAATTTGTCTCTACACTCAAGATTTTGTGAATTGTTACAAGGCTGTATACCACGAGCAATTTGGGGCTTATTATTTTAGTTTTGAGTTTCCAGTCATAGGCATTTACTATGGTGCTTCTGTAGTGGAACAAAATAACTTTTTCCTAATAAATAGAAATCATCTTAAATTCTGTAAAGAATAGAGAATAGAACCCATAAGAACATTTCACCACTAATAAAACACAACATATACCTGTTTATAATTATCCACATCTAGGTATTTTATAAGTCAGTATTTGCTGTGTAACAAACAATCCCCAAAATCTCAGTGTTCAGTATCATGCATTTATTTCCCTTATTCACAGGCCAGACAGGTTGTCTGGACATCATTCTAGACTGCCTTTCCTGTCTGACTTCCTCCATAGGCCAGCATCTACCTGGTGTATGCTATTCTCAAGCAAAAACCAGGAGAGCAAGTGGCCAAGGCAAACTACCCTGAATATTTAGAGCTTCTGCTTACATCATGCCTACTGTCAGGCCAATGGTCAAATTAAGTCCTATGGCAAAACCAGTAACTACTGTATGAGAAAATAAACCTCACCTCCAATGTAGGGGCTACAAAGTCACCTGGAAAAAGGTGTGAATAAACAAGGGTGAAAAATTGGGAGAAATAATCTATAATCCAACCTAACTCTGTTTAATACCTAATGACAGGTTACTGTCAGTTTTCTTTTACATGTTTCATAAAGATTGTTGAACAAAGGCTTTAAATATAAAAAAGTATCCAGAAAATATCAGAGAAAATAGACTCAAGCATGAAATAGAAAAGTCTCAGTATGACATAGTGGAAACTATCCATTCTCTCAAAGTATCCAGTTATGTTGTTTTTTGTACTTGAAGTGCCACATTATTTATATTTGTAAATCCATTTGAAATCAGTGAGATTTTTCTATAGTCTTTGGAAATGAAGAAAGCAACTAATAAGGTGGGTCTAATTCAAACCAGAAGTTAGTCTTTTGGTAATGATAGTCCCATTACTAAAATCCGTCAATTTGAAATTCATTTTAAAAATACAGACTAAAATACACCTAACTATCATTCAAGGAAAAATTAAATCTAAAAATTTCCAGGGAAGTCTGCCTCATATTAGAAAGAAAGAAAAGAAAGAAAAGGAAGGAAGGAAGGAAGGAAGGAAGGAAGGAAGGAAGGAAGGAAGGAAGGAAGGAAGGAAGGAGAGAGAAAGAAAGAGGGAGAGAAAGAAGGAGGAAGGAAGGAGAAAGGTAGGGAGGGAGGGACGGAAGGAAGGAAGGAAGGAAGGAAAAAAACGTAACTGCATTTAGCGGTGGGTGTAGCTAAGAGTTGGAGCATGTGCTTAGCATGTACAAGCCCTGGATTTGATTCCCAGTAGGAATAAAGAAGACAAAAGCAAAAGAAAAAAGAACAACCTGCACTTAAATTAATCTTTTCATAAAAATAACTCAACCTGTGAACTTCATGAAACAGAATCATATAAACAGAAGGTACTAGTAAAGTAAATTATAAATATTTAATAAATATTCCTAACAACTCCTAGGGATCATTGTCAAAAAGATTTTATCAAGGATTCACAAGAACCAGTCATATTAAACTGTCTCAAAAGTATTCAAAAGTTAAAGGTTTTTTTATACTTTTGTGATATGTGACAAATTGTAGAGATTTTTCTGATATCCACAAGAGGAAAATCATTCTTATTTTGAGGTAGGTTCTGACTTATTTTCTTGGTTATGTCCTGATCATTTATGCTTTATTTACCTTATAATGTGGTGAGATCAGACCAAAGTGAAGCTTCATAATATACACACTGTAATACTGAAGAGTTCATTTGTTATGAATATTTCTTCCATACATTTCAAATTGTGCTAACCCACTAGCAGCTTATGGTGATAAGCATCGTATTTTATGATTTAGAAAGGACAGTTTTAATGACTTACAGTTGTAATCTTTTATCTTAATAGCACATTTCTCTGCCTAATGGCCCCATAGATAGCAAGCACAGGATGCAATATGCAATACATAATAACTGAAAATGTAATATTCACACATTGCCACCATGTGTGTTCTTTTAGCTATCTGTCACCCTCCCTGCAAGAATGGTGGCCACTGCGTGAGAAATAATGTGTGTGTCTGCCGTGAAGGATACACTAGTAGGAGATGCCAAAAAAGTAAGACACTACTAAACCTATATGCAAACTACAGGTAAAGCAAATAAAACTGTTGCTGTTTAAATGCTAATATTTCATGTTTTTCCCTTAAGGCATCTGTAATCCCATGTGCATGAATGGAGGAAAATGTGTGGGACCAAACATTTGCTCCTGCTCTTCTGGGTGGAGTGGGAAACGATGCAATACACGTAAGAAGAATACTCTTAAAATGCCAAAGTTGAGACTGCTGTTGTGTCTCAGTGGTAGAGCACTTGCCTAGCATGTTTGAGGCACTGGGTTTGATCCTCAGTCCCACATAAAAGTAAATAAATAAAATAAAAGTATAAAAAATACAATAACATAAAAAATGATATTAGAACCATTTAAAAAAAAAGCCAAAGTCTATAGCCTTTGTGGGCATATAAAGCAAAATATAAAGCAAAAAAAACATTTTCTTTATTTTTATTTATTTGTTTTAATTTATCTTATTTATTCCTGCATTAGAAGATATCTTTGTAATAGAGTAAAAGGCGAAGTTTTCTGAACCTATTTTTTCAGGTTAGCAGAGGAAGCAGTACATTGTATTTTCTAGTTTTCTGCTATGTTTGCCCAGGATAAATAATGAGTCCTTACATTATAGTCTCCTATATGTGAAGTAGAGGTTAATGGAAGTTTAAAAAATTACTGATTCCTTGGCCTTAACTGAAACATACTGCCTCTCAGTCTGCTTAGTACCTGAGATGATGGCACTTCTTATTCAAGTGTTTCCTTTTTTCCTTTCTATAAAATTATTCAAAATTAGAAGCAATTAGAGTGCATAGATCAAGGTGAAAAAATGAGAAGTAACAAAAATGCCCAATAATTGAAGAAAACACTACAATACATTCAACCAATGGAATTTTTATTGCACGACCATTAAAATCATATTTTATAGGAGTGTGTAGTAACATTGGAAAACATTGTTAGATAACATGTAAAGAGAAAAGATTAATTAATTATTGACTTTTAACTTTTTTATTTACTGAAAATTTATGTGGTTTACGACGGGATTTGACTAGTAATTTAAAATTTTAACTTGTTTATATTTCTATTTGCAGCTATTTGCTTTCAGAAATGTAAAAATGGTGGTGAGTGCATTGCTCCCAGCATCTGCCACTGTCCCCCAACTTGGGAAGGAGTGCAGTGTCAAATACGTAAGCCCACAGGATTTTTCTCTACTATATATTCATATCAGAACCCATTCTAATAGTTAAAATATGGTTTTAGGAGAAATCCATAATGGAAAAAACTACAGCATACTGATCCTTTTTAAAAAATTATTTGGGAGACAGGCATGGTGGCTCATGACTGTAGTCCCAGGGACTTGGGAGACTGAGGCAGGAGGATTATAAATTCATGGCTAGCCCCAGCAACATAGAGAGGCACTAAGTAACTTAGTGAGATCTTGTCTTAAAATAAAATACATAAAAAAGGGCTGGGGGATGTGGCACAGTGGTTAAGTACTCCTGGGTTCAAGACCTGGAACTCCCCCCAAAATGATTTTAGAAATAAAAAGAAATCTTACCCAATTTTGTATTCACTTACAAAAAGGAAAGTATGATATAATATATAATTTTTTATGACATGGTTTCAAAATTATGGTCTGTGGATTTCCAGTGCAGTTTCCTCAGGTGGGATAAAGGAAGTTTACATGTTATTT
>CM053407.1:35727353-35747394 GCA_028644305.1 Xerus rutilus
CTTGTCCAGAAGCTTGTCTTATACATGGACTGTGCTACCTAAACATATGCATTACTGCCCTCTGCTGGAAAAATGTTGTAATAACTATTTCAATGTGTGATGGCTAATGGTGCTTCCTTTAGCTATGGAGGACTTGTGCTGTAATAATCGGCCCAGACTATAGATGGCAACCCTGATGAAAACATAGATGTCAATGTTGTATTTATATCAAAAGGAATATTATTCTAGGAGTGTTTAAGCTTTCATTATGAGATATCGAAGCAGTATCACGCCCATGAAAAGTTTCCATATTGTATGTCATTTTATACTCTGCTCATTTTCACTCAATATTAAAAATGTTTACCATGTCCTAAAAGAACATGATTTTAAACAACACATTAGGTTCCATAATATAAATACCATGATTTACTTAACCTTTCCCCTTATCTTGAACATTTATTTATAATTATAAGTATGCAAAGCATTTTCTCTCTATAGATGGATGATGGAAAAATAAATCGGCAGATAGATGGATATATATGTGTGTGTGTGTATATATATATGTATATATAGTTAGAATTACCTTGGAAGATATTTCAAGAAAGAAGTTTCTAGTGCAGTGTAATGTTTAAGTTTCCAAGAGTTGTTGCACGTTAAACTGTCAATGATAGTATATAAAATTGTCTGTTTTTTCATATAGAAACCAATACTGAATTGTCTCTTTTAAATTTTTGCTAAGCTGTTAAACAGAAAGTTATAAATACTATTTTCTATTACTATTTGAACTCCTCTTAAAAAATAAACACATATACTCCAAATACTTTAAAAAGTAGCCGGTAAAGCCAGGCATGGTGACACACACCTGTAATCCCAGTAACTTGGGAGTCTGAGGCAGGAGGATCACAAGTGTGAGGCAAGCCTTTGCAAATTACCAAAATACTGTCTCAAAATTAAAAATAAAGAAATAAGTCAAAAGGGAGGGGAATGTAGTTCAGTGGTAGAGTACCCCTGAGTTCAATTCCCAGTACTGAAAAATAAATAAATTTGGTTTCTTTCAATAACACCTTTATAAAATTGTCAAAGTGTTGTTTGAATTTAAAGTATTTTGTTTATTGATATGTTTGTGTGTGTGTGTGTGTGTGTGAATACATAGATTATATCCACTTATGGATGGTTCATTAATAGATTATTTTCACCTGATTATTTTCTATGCTAGTGCCACCACTAGAAAAATTAAAGATACATATTTGGCTTACATTATTTTTATTTTTATGGGCAACAGTCATTCATTTTATATATTTTAACTGATATATTTATGAAGTATCACATTATGTTTCAGTGTGTATATACATTGTGTACATACATTGTGTATATACATTGTGTACAGCTTCTTATGACTATATTAGTGGCCATTACTACAATTGATCAAATTGCTTCCAACCACTGAAACAAGGTGTGTCACAAGCATTCACTGTCAAAAGATGTTAATTGTAAAAATTTGTGTATTGCAGTAATTTGTAATCAAAAGTGTCTTTATGGAGGCAGATGTGCATTTCCCAATGTGTGTTCTTGCCGCACTGGTATTCTGGAGTCAAATGTGGAAAAAAAAATACACGTATTTTAAACTTTAAAAAGAAGATAAATATGGGACATTAACATCTGCATATCTATTCTCTTTAGTAATTAGCTACTATTAATGTTTTATTTCCAAAATAAAAAGCGTACAAGGTATTATGCTTAACATCTAGAAAGTGCCCCATGTGTCAGGCAACACAGCAATTTTCAGAGGTAAAAGATTGGATCGCGAGGGTCCACCTTCATCGGTGGATTAATAATTTGAATGGACGTACTAGAAAGTGGTAAAAAAAAATGATAGGCAGGTGGAGCATTGCTGGAGAAAGTAAGCCACAGGGGTCATGTCCTTGGGGACTCTATCTGTTCTCTTCCTGGCCCCCTTCTGTCTATCTGTTTGTCTCTCTCTCTCTCTTTCTTTCTCACCCCCTCCTTCCATGCCCCCCACTGCCATGAACTGAGTATCTTTCTTTGCCATGCCCTTCTGCCATGATACCTTGTAGCCAGCCAACCATGAACTGAAGCTCTGACACTATAAGCCAAAATAAATCTTTCTTCTTCTAAGATATTCTTGTCAGGTATTTTGGTCACAGAGATGAAAAGCTGACTAATGTACAAGAATTCAATATTTTCCTCTAAAATTCAAATTAATCATTCTAATTTTATTTTAGAGTTTTCATACAAAACTTTGATCTGAGTGTTTCAGTGTATAGGTACAACTCCCAAGTATAATGCAGGATTTCATGACACTGGAGCTGAAATAGCAAATATTCCACAATATGGACATAAGACATCACTCATTTATGTTTTGGTCAAACATCACTTCAAGAGACCACCTTACCCTTCTCAAAAAATTCACTACTTTTAAATTAGTGAATCACTAATTAGTGGTGGCCCTAAACATTTTCAGTGGGTCATGTGCCACAAAAGTTTATCTATTCTCATTATTTTCCCTGCCAGAAATTCTTTCTCATTTTCTTTCTATTAAAATCCATTTCTAGGAAAATGATAGAAACTCTTCCTATCATTAGAAGTAGGATTTCTTTTTATTTCAGAGGAACCAACAGAAGAACAGAGGTTTTATTGGAGTTGCTGAAATTGCCCAACATTTACTTGTAAGGCCACAGCTAGAATTATTTAAATATTTCTTTGATCTTATTTCTGCACATAAAATTAAAGTGCATTCTGTTTGGTTTCTATTCTTAAATTTACAAATATCAATAGACAAGATATGTTTTCTGTCTTAATTCCTCAACATACCAGGGCTGCTTTTCGCACACACATGCATAAACGTGCACGCGCGCGCGCACACACACACACACACACACACACACACACACACACAGCAAAAGCAATGATTTCTTAAAGTTAATATGCAGGAGTTTTAATTCAAAAAGTTATTATATGCTATTTAGCACTTCAAAAGGCCCAAAGGTCATGAATATCAAAGTGTGCTAGAATATTATAATTTGAAAAATGATAAGAAACTTTCTTCTTGAAGCTGGATACAGAATCAGTCTGACTTAGAAGCAAAGTAGATTTATGTATGTTTTTCTCATAGCACTGGTGTTCATCTTGGAAGGATATGGGCCCAGTGTGAAAAAAGCAGGATCAAAATAGGGCTCTGTATTGGAAATCAGAAAGCAAAAGTTATGGAGTACTTATTTGATTAGATATTATTGGGAAAAAACAAAAATAAAAGCTTGAGTTGTCTGGGTTTGAAGACAGCCTCACTATATTTTACTTTAATTTTATTTGGGCCTTCCATGGCACAGAAAACCCTGTGACCTCAAAAGCCATCTATAAGTAAAAAAATATTTAAAAAAAAAAAAAAAAAAGCTCTTCACTCCACATTGGCAGTACTGAAGTAGGTAGCTTCTCTGTGTGGTTTTTTTTTCCCCTTGTATTTATTTGCTCTCTGAGTTCTTCCTCATACGATCAATAGCAAATCATCTTCACCCCTACTAGTGTTTCTGAGATGACACCTAGAGTCTTACCAGGGAAAAGGAGCAGAAGGTCATGGGCGAGAAGGACTAGGACCATGTGGCCTACTCACTGTAACCCTCTCTCCCTGGTTCTTACCTGCAGTCCTCACTCTGGCATTCTGTTGCTCGTAGTGGTCTCAAACTTGTAAGCCTCCTGGCTCAGCCTCCTAATCACTCAGATTACAGGCATGCACCACTGCTTCTGGTTATGTTTCTAATATTCTTTGGCTCTTAAACAGAAGGTAAAAAAGAAATTTCTCATTAGCAGGGATAAAAGCAACCATGATGCATGGGTATTCACAGAACCTTCCCTAATGCCTTCCTTTGTTTCCCTTCTTCCCCCAGCTTTGCAAAGGAGACTTCAAGCTGGCTAATAGCCCTCGTCCTTCTTCTAGCACCTTGAGCTGGTGGGTAGGGGGAAAAAAAGAAGAAGAAATGGAGGATACTGATTAGATTGCTAGAATTTCAATGAAATAGGGAATTATGGGCTAGAGACAAAAGACACAGCAAGAGGAAAACAGACTAAGGAAGATAGAGGTGCTAAAGCGAGCAGGTTGATGATAAGTTTTGAGAAGCATCATAACCTCTGTGAGCTGTGGGGGGGTACCTCCTATTGACCTTGCTGCTTATTCACTCTATGATCTTGGGCAAGTTACTAAACTTGTCTAACCTCAGTAACCTCATCTCTAATATGGAATATCGGTTCCTACTCTTTAACTTTACAAATATCAATAGAAAATATGTTTTCTGTCCTAATTCCTAATTCCTGTACAGCTCCTGGTCTATAGCAAGCACTATATAAAAGACTTTGTTATTATTTATCACATGGAATAGAGGAACAGAGAGAGGTAGTGAAGGAAAAGGATGGAGAACAAGAGTTGAGAAAAATGTTAGAATGCATTATGAGTATATAGTCTTCCACAAAGGATATTGGGGGTGAGGGTTAAAACCCACTGCTTGAATGGAATGCTTTGCCAAGATGGGATCATATGCAAGTCTCGTTCATTACAAGGTCTCTGATCTTTATATATGTACTTGACTAGATCTCAGGTTTATGAAAACAAAAATAGTGTAGTAGCAAACAGAACTGAAAGCACTCTATGTATCATGTCAGAGAAAAGAAGGAAGAAAATGTTCAAGCATTAAAGAATTTTCTACTAATCACTGAAACTTGGTTTCCTTCTTACTACAGATAAAACATCATTGAATAAGATCAAGCATATGAATTCCAAGCCAATATATTAAGAATTGAAATATTTCAGAAAAAGATGAAGATAAAGTTTATTTGATCATCATTGAAAAAACGATTTAAAGATCAAAGAAACTAATAACATATACAGAGATCTGACTTGTCATTGTTAGAGAAAAGCAAAAAAGGAAATTCAGTTAACCTACATTTGACTTTGAAATGTGATATTTATGTATTGAGATGATATATTGGCTATTCCAGTCATTGGTAATATTTAGTAAGTTGAATATTTTCCCATTCCTAACTGTGGCTGTCTCTGTATCATCAGGGGTCAGTCATCATTACAGATGTCACTTGATGTCTCCCATATACAGTGTTTCATGCAGAATAGGGATTCACGGGATTATTGGAGGAACTGGAGATGAGAATGGGGAGGTAGAGCAGAGAAGTTCCTGCCAAAGGTTGGAAAGGCTGGTACTGAAGATTCCAGCCTAAAGCACCAAGTGGATACCTTTCAGAAGCTTTCTTGGATCTGTTACAATACTTTAGAATCTTCAAAATCTAGCACCAGCTCTCTTGGGCAAAGTAGGTCATTCTTAAAAATGTGCTGGGAAGCCACTGTGAATCTTCCACCTATCCATTCACCTGGTGGCACACATCTGTGGAAAAATAATGGTTTCCTCTTCATTTCCATCTATAACTCTCCAGTAAGTTCTCATTGGTAAACTCTAACCTAGAGGAACACAGAGAAGGGGATCGTGGGAAGAATTATGCTTTTATAATCAGAAAGGAAGCTGGGTACAGTGGCTCATACTCATTGAGTGCTCTCTGTATGTTTGATATTGAGATTAGGAACATTTGGGGATGCAAAATAAACCAAGTAAGCTGGGCGCGGTGGCTCAAGCCTGTAATCCCAGCACTTAGGGAGGCTGAGACAGGAGAATCACGAGTTCAAAGCCAGCCTCAGCAACGGCGAGGCGCTAAGCAACTCAGTGAGACCCTGTCTCTACATAAAACACAAAATAGGGCTGGTGATGTGGCTCAGTGGTTGAGTGACCCTGAGTTCAAACTCTAGTACCAAAACCAAACCAAAACAAAACAAAAAACAAAAAAAATAGAAAGGAATGGAGTGGTACCATGAACCATCAGTGAGCTGACACAAGACATGCAGAGAGTTTTACATCTTTTTACTGTAGATTTTTACTATGTTCCAGAGGCCAAAGCCATCACTTTTCATTGGTAAAAATATCATGTTTAGTTTTGTTTATTTTTTCCACTCCAGTCATTTTCTTGTTGTGGCCTATACCAACACAGGCAAGGGTAGAAGAAATAAAATAATTTGGTATTAATATTTACTTTTATTGTATTTATGTGTGAAAAGAACCCTAAATGTCTGTGGTGTCAATACCATGATTCCTATAGTTTGGACAAGTGACCCCCAAAGGTCCATGTGGTAAAGGTTTGGTACCTAGCTTGGAGCTATCAGGAAGTGGTGGAAACTTTTAAAAGGCAGGGCCTAGTGGGAGATCTTTGGGTCTTTAGGGTGCACCCTCAAAGGGAATAGTGGGACCTTGACCCCTTTTTCTTCCTCTCTTTCACTTTCTGATCATGAGATGAGCAGTTTTGCTGTGCAGCACACTTCCACTATCATGGGCCATAGGACCAAAGCAACAGGGCAACAGATCATGGACTGAAACTTCCAAAACCATGAGCCAAAATAAACTTTCACTCAAGTTGATTAATCTCAGATATTTGTTATAGTAACAGAAGTTTGAAAAGTAATTATCCATTTCAATGTAGGAATCAAGAGAGAATCACAAAACCAAACCCTACAAATATCAAGAGAATTTGGCCAGGTGTGGTGGTAAATGCCTGTAATTCCAGTAGCTCTGGAGGGTGAGGCAAGAGGATCTCAGGTTCAAAGCCAGCCTCAACAATTTAGCAAAGTTGTAAGCAACCTAGTGAGACCCTGTCTAAAAATTAAGAAAAATAAATAAATAAAGAAGGGCTGGGAATGTGGCTCAGTGATTATGCACCCTTGGGTTCAATTCCTGGTACAAAACAAAAAACAAAAAAGGAATTTGTAGTGATGCTTAAGAAAAGCAAAATTACATTCCATAAATTGCTGAGGAAGTAGATAATGTCAACAGGGAATATACATATAATTGAAACTTGCCTTAGAGGATCAAATAATGGACAGTTAGTGAGGGTTATGTATCTTCCTTTTCTTTACTATTTTATATTAGAACTCAACCTTTTCATAAAACATGTTAACCATAACCACTTCAAATTATATAAATTTATAAAATTCATTTTTTCTTTTAAACAGAGACTGACAATCCCTAACCATATGTAGAGTATAAGATAAAGTAAGACATGATTAGAATAAAATTACAACTAACTTTGCAAATGATCTTTTAAGGAATAGCATCCAGTATCAGAATTAAAGAGATTTTATTTTATCATTTTATTTTTGCTGAAAGTTAGTTGTAAAGGATTACTAAAAAGGATATAAAATTTTTCGCAATATTTCATTTTATGTTACCAAAAATGCAGAAATAGAAATGCAAAATAAGCATTCAAAACTTGAGGTATATTATATTTAAAAGATATTATGGAAAATATGAGCATGAAGAGGAAAAAGTCTGTTGTAGATAAAAATGAATAATGTTTTAAAGTTAATAATTGGAAATGAAATAACAGCTATGGAAGTGGTTATAATTTTTACATTAAAATCTCTGCCAACTTTTCTCAGTATGCAACATGGTAATTCTGTCAGGACTCATCAAATTGATTTTTTATGCAATTTTTTACAACTAAAAAGGTATAAGTGCTCAAGGATGTATTCTGAAGTACATAAACTAATACATTAATTTTTCATAAACATTTCCTACATTCATAACAAGAATCCCAAGGTACAATTAAAATATTAACCTTTAAACTATCCATTTTATAATATGTTTAATGGACCTGTATATTTAATAGTGAAAAAACACTATGGCTTTTAGGTTTTATATAAAAACACTTCTTATGAAAGTCACCAACTCAAGGAAATGACAGTAATGTTTTAGAAATACAATGTAAGTTTAGAAAAGCAAATAATTTGATAAATTTATGAGGAAGAATTTTTTTTTGTTTATTTCCTGGTACTATTTTTCCTATCAATTAATTTTAAAGTATTTTATTCAAAAGCTATTTAGAAAATACTTCGAAGATAATGAGTGTTTACAGAGTTGAGCAAAAGTTCTTTAAAATGTGTAATTTTCAAGGATTTCTTTGCAAATCATTTTCCAAAAGGGATTCAGATCATAGACCTTTCTTTGTTCTTTGTGCTTATTTGTGTTAACATGAAAACAAAACATTTGCATTATCAAATATTCCTAAATTTTTTTGACCTGTGTAAAGAATGTCATTTAACTTCAGAATACACCTATTTTAAAATATCAAAGTATCACTATTATTTTTGATAGAATTATAAATTTATCTTAATTTTTATATTTACAAATTATAAAACTTTTCCTACCTGTAGCATACAAAATAAAATTTTAAATTTCAGATTAAAACTATTTGTGGCTGGGCATGGTGGCGCACACCTGTAATCCCAGCAGTTTGGGAGGCTGAGACAGTAGAATAGCGAATTCAAAGCCAGACTCAGCAATGGCGAGGCACTAAGCAACTCAGTGAGACTTTATCTCTAAATAAAATACAGAACTAGGGCTGGGGATGTGGTTCAGTGGTCGAGTGCCCCTGAGTTCAATCCCTAGTACCAAAAAAAAAAAAAACCACTATTTTGGGCCATTTTGGGACCCACAATGGAAACATAGATATATGGTATATACTATAACAAATTCATAAAGCACCATTTTAATTATGTAGTTGCTATTTATGTGTCAGAGTTTAAATCATGTAAATTAATATATTATTCTGCCTTTTTTATGTCACTTAATAATTTGTTTCTTCCTTATGATAAACATGCCAGTTACTTCTAAAATGAGACTTCCCAGGTACAATTAAAATATTAATCAGTAGACTATCCATTTTATAATATGTTTAATGGACCTGTATATGTTAACAATGATGAAATGCTATGGTATGTTGGTTTTATGTAAGAATATTCTTTGTTAAGGCTAATGACTCAAGCAAATGAAGAGTCCTAAATGCAGAGTCCTAAATGTTGAACAATAAGTTAGGTAGGGGGAAACACAGGAAATGCACAAAATCTAAAAGAAGAAACATGGTACTATTACAAACTACAAAGAAGAAGTCCATAGAAGGCAGAATTATAAGAGTCTATTCTTTTAAAAAAAAAATAGAATCATCATTTGTTCATAGAAAGCAAAGTTCGAATCTGAGTGGATATATTAATTCATTTTTATGTACTAGGTAACGAATAACACAACAGTTGATATTTCCTCCATCACCGTTTGTAAATGATACCAGAAATACAATTCTTGTTTTGATGGGAAAAAAAAATCTCTGACAAAGTCTTTAAAAACTGCATAAACCTTAAACAGATTTTCTTATCTGATGAAGTAGATGAAATATTTGTGAACAGTGGTAAAATAGAGTTGTATTGAAATCACTAATATTTAATATTAAATAAGAAACTTATAAAACTTGTTCCCAAATGACTTTCATTTTTCCTGAAACTCGCCCCTTGACCCCAGAAAACAGGCTGCAAAAATTGACTTTTCTTATCAGATTTTTTTCTCCTTGTTTTCAATTTACCTCTCAAGAACCTCTTTACAGAACACTTTAAACTTTTTCCTGAGGTTGGAAACTCTGGTCAGGATCCTTGCACTCTTCCTCTAATCATTCATGTTCACAATAGCTTGGATGGATCTAGAGCTCGCTTCATATGAGTGTGTTGAATTGCTACCTACCCCTGGTGTTAAATGGTGGGATACTGCCCTCAGTTTTCCTCATTTTCTATCTCTATCCTAAGATCTCACTTCGGTGGAAACTGTGTCCCTTCTTCCAGGCAGCAGTCATCAAGTGGAGCATTTGTTCACTTCAGCTCAATGAGAATGGTAGTTGATTCAAATGTCCTGGCAATCCAGACAAGAAGTGAAGCTGAGTGGAAAGGAAACCTGGAAGCAATCAGAACAGGAGACCCAAGACCCACTGTTTCCTGTTTCTGGAGCTGCATGGATTATCTCTTGGCTTTTCTGTATTTCTTTAGTTCTCTTTGCCCATTGCTGCCTTTTATTGGTTTTCTTCAGGATCCAGCATGACTACCAGATCTACAGTCTTTCAGTTCTGGTAACTACTACCAATTAGCTAGAAAACATGTCATTTAGTTCAAAAGTCTTAAGCAAGAAAAAAACAAAATCTCAGAGGGTAATGACCAATCAGTCAGTGAATCAAGTTAGCTTGTGCCAGAAACCAACCCAAAGCAATCAACCATGATCAAGATAGCAAAGTAATATGGCTGATGGAGCTGTCTGTTTATTAGGCTATGGGGAAGTTCGTCTTCAGCTGAACATGCAACTGTTTTAAATGTAGGAAACTCCCAGTATGTCATGGTTTCCAGAGCTTGGCTTTTGTGATACTGAAATTAACTAAGGTAAATAATTAGGCCAAAATGTGAGCCCTAGTCTTGAGAAACCATGAAAATTCTAGCTAGACCCTGGATGTCAATGAAATGGGATTTTTTTTGTTTTTATTTCTATAAAACAGGTAAAGTTTATGTGAACAAATATATCTGTCAATAGATACTGTTAGATATGATGATACCTCGGCTCAGCATGTACTTTTATATTTATGTCATTCAATAACACACCGTGAGAGGTTTTGGGGGTGTAGTTCAGCCACAGAGTGCTTGCCTAGCATGCCCGAGGCCCTGGATTTGATCACCAGCATCACAAAAAGAGAAAGAAGAAAACAGTAAGAGAATTAGAGTGTCTTCTTGATTGGAAATAGGTCAATTATGTGTTTTTATTAGAGGAAAGATATTAGGCTATTAGAGGAAAGAAAACTAAGTATACTGAGCATGATGCCAGGAATTTTAACATTATTAATCATTTAGACTTCCTAAAAATTTTCAGGGATATATATTCCCATTTTACAGGTAAAGGCACCAAAGGCCAAAGAAGTCTAATTATTTAATATCCTACTACTTACATATTATACTTATTGTATTTGAAATTCTGCCTATCTGACTACAAAGGCCTTTTTTTCCAACTGCATAGTATCATCTATTAAAACTAACAAAACCAAGAACTTTTAATGACTCAAAACTACTCAGTATTTTCTCAAAGCAACCTCCTAAGTATCTCATTCATCTTTCCAATCCACACTATGGGTTAATGGAAAAAAACTATGTATGTTAAAATAAGAGAATTTAACTTATTAACTTACTGGGGAAAACTGTTTTGAAAGGAACACACTTCAAAAAGAATTCCTGGATCAGTAGCCCTGTTTATTTTATCTGTGGTATATGCACGCATCCTGAGAACTGTGACTCAGGGCACAGTGCAGAAAGAAGACTCAAGGCAGGAGAGTGTCAGAGCCCACTGGGTTGAGGCTTGAATAAAATGCACTGGGTTTCAGTTTGACCCTAAATTCCCCTTTCCCCAGCTATTTGGACTTGTACACACAGAGCTGCAACTTCCTTTATACTTGACTTCCTTCCTTTTTAAAAAGAAAGATAAATAATATTTATTTCATAAAGTCACTGGGTAATTTTAAATTTAAAATGAGACTTTTGTAAATAATTTTTTCACAAAGACTGCCATCTAACAAATGTCCAACATATGGAGGTTTTATTATGCTTTTTGTTGTTGTTGTTCATTTATTTTCTAAAAATGTCTGCATGTAGACAGCTTATTTGGCTTTAGGTTTTTCAATAATTACACATATTTTTGTTGTTGTTTCTAAGTCAAAGAATTTACTTTTAAAAGCTCTGATTAAACAGTGTGAGTTAAACACAAGACAAAATCATTGAACATAGATTTTGAATCAACTCTAGTACACAAGTCATTAGAATTAGACTAAAAGGACTAAAATTTAAGTCAGACAGAGTGGTGCATGTCTTTAATCCCAGTGACGGGGAGGCTGGGGCAGGAGAATTGCAAGTTCAAAGCCAGCCTCAGCAACTTAGCAAGACACTGTCTCAAAATAAAAAATGAAAATGGCTGGGGATGTGTGTCAGTGGTTAAACGCCCCTGTTTTCAAACTCTGGGACAACAACAACAACAAAAAAGACTGAAATTTGGGACTGAATGAGCTCTGTCCTAAGTAGTTTAAAAGGATTCAGTTGATTATTCTTCAAGCCCTGATCAATTCTTCAGCACTGCAGCCTGTGAGAGAGATCAGAATGACCTTAGCGTCCTAGGCACTCTTGTCTTCGGGTATCCCTCCTCCATTCAAAAATAATAAGAATTAGGATGGGAGATGTAGCCCGGTGATAAAATGCATACTTAGCATGCAGGAGGCCCTGGGTTCAATCTCCAGGACCAAAAGTAAATAAATAAAAATTCTGTTTTATTTGGGATGGATATAAAGATGAATACATATTAAATATTATAAATATAAATATTTTAATATATTAAAATTAATTTAAATTAATAGTAATTAAATCAATAATATAAATTATTATTAAATTAATAATATAAACTATTAATAACATAAATTTATAATATAGATTTAATATTATATTAAAATATTTAAGCTGGTTATGGTGGCACATATCTGCAATTCCAACTACTCAGGAAGGAAACTAAGGCAAGAGGATCACAAGTTCAAGGCCAGCCTGGACAACTTAGTAAGAACCTATCTCAAAATAAAATATTTTTTAAAAAGGGCTACTGGATATAGTTCAGTGATAGGCCCTCTGCCCTAGGTTAAATTCCCAGTATAAAAAATTAAATTAAATTAATTTTTTTTCTTTTAACCTAAAAATCATTTTTTTCTCTGATTATAAAAAAAATAAAAGAAAGAAAAGAAAGCATCCTTATAGGCTTTGTGGGCCATAGTTGCTGTGCTCCCTGGCTAATCAAGAAAGGGCCCCATCTACAAGACTATGGCATATGTCAGCATAGAAATCCATATACTGTAGTTCTCTTTAAGTGGCCACTGCAAATATTTTGAGAGAATAAATGAAAGGGGGGCGAACTAGATGGCATTTTAATTTATTTTTTATTGTAATGACAGCCATCTCCATTCATTCTTGAAGCCATTTCAACCTCCATTTAACCTTTTGTAAAATTACAATGGCCAGATGAAATTTGCAGATTTTGCCTGAAGATGGTGCTATATGCTCAGTTCCCAGGCAACACATTGTGAATGCAAAAACAACCACTTTGATAAGACAGCATATAAACATTTAATGCAAACATGACATTTTTCAACAATAAAATTCTTCATTAACACATCAGTTTTTCCTATGTGCCTAGACACCTTCATTACACCTGATTAGCCAATAATTATAGCCACTTGCCCGAGTTCCGTTAACAATTCCTATTGTGCTAGTAAGGGGTATTACTTTCATTCAAAGATTTGGTGATTTACTGACTCTGTCTGCGATTAAAATTTTTTGAATAGTATTAAGTTACACCAAAAACATTTTGTCCTGTATACACTGAACTTGAAAAAGTTGGAAGATTAAAATAACCAGTACTTTCTGGTACCTTAAGATGATACTATTTTTATCCTGCTATTTTGTCATTGATAAATAATCATGCCATACATAATCATATGTATCATTGACATAAAAGTCTGTGTAAGGGATGATACTTTCCTTAATGTCCTCCTTTCTCTACACCACAATTTTGTCTAAAGTAATTAGGGTTCTCTCTGCTATCAGTATAGATAGCTTAAGAAATAAGATTTTTAAAAGACATACAGATTATGTATGGTAAAAATTATCCTAATTTATTACCCACACTTTGTGTGTGTGTGTGTGTATGTGCGTGCGCGCATACACTGAAGACTGAATCCAGACCCTTGCATGTACTAGGCCAGTTCTCTACCACTGAGCTATAGTGCAGCCCTTATTTTCTAATTTAATAGATAAATTATAGATAGATAGAGATAAAATGTTGCTGGGCATGGTGGCACATACCTGTAATTCCAGTATCTTGAGAAGCTGAGGCAGGAGGATAGCCAAGTTCAAGACCAGCCTTAGCAATTTAGTGAGATCCTATCTCAAAAAAGGAAAAGGGTTGGGGCTATAGCTCAGTGGTGGAATGCCCCTGGGTTCATTCAATCACTAGTATTTTTTTTAAAAAAGATATATAGAGAGTGCATTCTGATGTGATGTCAAACTTCAATCTTCCTTACCAAGCAATTACTGTTAATCTTTGTCTACTGTGGTCAGGAGATACTGTTATGAACTAGTTTGATTTCTTCTTCTAGGATCTCAGATAATCCTCTGCTTTTTCTTTACTATTTTGGTTCAGTGTTGTCTGAGCTGAGATGTTCCTTTCTTGGTGGAGGGCTCTGATTAATCAAAGGAAATTCTTAGGGTTTAAATTCTTAGAGGTTTGCTCATTCTGAGGCCCAGTACCATGTCATTAGATACCAAGAACTGTTGATTAATTAGGAAGACTTTGACACCAACTCCTATATTAAAAGAGTTAACAGAGAAGGCTACAGAATACTTTGTTCCCTGATCTGACTGCTCTTTGCCATGTCAGCATTTTCTGCTCATTGATTTTTTCTGAGGACTATGAGAGTGGACCAGAATTTTTTTCAAATCCCTTCTTGTGATAACGGTCAATCCTTCCTTTGGATTTTTCCTGAAACCAACTTCCCCAATATCAGAGTCAAGCCATTTCCAGTGCAATGCCAAAATCATAACCCTCCTGCAGTATAGCAGATTAAATAAAATGAACTTTACAGATGAGTTGACGATCTTCCCACTTGATTTCCAGTCTGAGTGGTTAACATAGATGTGAAGACAACTGGTTCAGTCCAGGAAAAAACATGTAAGGCAGTGACAAAGGTTGGTGGAAAATGTGAGCTCTCTCACAGAATTACTTAGTGAGTCATAGGCAAATATTTTTTTCGATGGGAGGAGCTTTCATTTCCTTTTTCTCTCCATAAAAGATAACTGTCGGAAATGGAAATTTGCACTACTAGATTATAAACCCTAAATTGCTCATTCTGAGGGTTATCACTCAGCTGTATGCCTAGTTCTGTTGTAGAGCAACAGTGAGATTTTTTCTGGAGTTATATGGCAAGCCAAAAAGAGAAAAGGACTAGAGAGGACAGAAGGCAGTTTTACAGTTAGCGATAAAGTCCTGATGTACAATATATTCTAGAAGCTTCCAATTTTAGACTTGCATTAGAAAGAAATAGGATACCAAGGAACACTTTAAAGTTTTATTTTTTTTCTCCTAAAATGAAAACAGATTCCAAAGCAATACCTGTCAGCAGCTGCTTAGATGAACTAATCTTGTAGCAACCGTTAAACCAAACAGTTAAGAGAAAAAATTCATATTTCTAATTGTTTTAAACACCATTATTGTTTTCCAAATGCATAAATATTGAACGTCCACTAAAATGCAAAATGCCTCTACTAACTGGCAGACTCTGCCAGTCCCTTTACTAAGCACCAAGAAGACAATTTGCAAGGGAGTTGTTGAGTGGACCCCCCCTCAGGGGGTCCTAAAATGACAAGCATGATTTAAACAAAAATGAATAACTACTCTGTAATTTCCAAGAGAACACTCATGCTGAAAACACACATGTGAGATTCTAACTAATTAGGCCCCAAGTTCTTTTTAAAAGCCACACTGCAATTAATTAAAGCAATTGCTACTCATTATTTTTTAAAAAAAAGTAAATTCTTTATTATACTTACAAAACTGTCAGAGAAAGATGAACATGCATAAACTACAATACAGTTTTCATGCTGAAATAGATAAAATATTTATAAGATTAACTGTCATATTATAAAGCTGTTCATTTGAATTGAAATTGTCATAGCTAGTATTTAACAATAATTGAATTAACAAATGAAAATGAGAACACAATTTGTAACCTTACATTGAGGACCAGATTTAATAAGATTTATCACAATCACGTTAAGAGCAATGCAATCAAATAGAACCTGTCAGTGAAAATTTTGAGAAGTATGACCAACTAAGGGAGAAGATCAAAATTTTAAATACCTCTGATATATTAGTTATGCTTCTAATAATTTATCTTAATTAGAATAACAATTCCACTTCCAACAAAGTGTACTGTAGTGAAGTTTCTAAAACAAAAAAAGTTAATAAATAATAAAATAAATATAATTATTATAAATAATGCATATTTATAAAAACAAAATAAATGATAAAATGGTTTATATAACCATCAAACAGAAAATCATCATATTGTTACATATTCTGCCAGAGAATTTCTATACAGATAATTAAATAATGATTGATGAGAATTATTGGAGAACTATATCTTAGATCATATAAAGGACAGTTATACTAGATGGAAAGTGTATAAAGGAAAATTTTCCAACAATGATTATGCTACACTCTAATTTCAAAATGCATACACTTGCACATGTAATTCTTCAATTTCATAGAAAATGTCTAAAAAGATAGATATCAAACTTTTAAAATTGTTTACCTCAGGACAGTGGGATTGGGAAATGAGGAGGTGATTTACTTTGTATATATTTATATTAACTAAAATTGTTATGTAATCTTAAATTAATTAATCAATGTACTTATTCATTTCATTGTTTTTTTTTCCCCCAAGATCTCCCGTTAAACTCAAACAACACAGCTTTCTCGAAATACCAATTTGGAGACATTCACAATAAAATGTGTTGAAAAACAAAGAACTACTGCATTCTTTTTCTTAAGAGGGCAAAAAGAGATTAATTTAAAAATTCATATGTGATTTGTATAAAATTTTAGTTGTGATACTTAAAATTATGCTCTTTTCAGAGAAAAAGATTTAGCAATCTCAATATTGCAAATGTTTTAAATTTGGAAATGGTTGTATTTAAATTAAGGAGAATAGTTTACAGTCCCATAAGTATTATAAGATTAAAATTAATTACTCAGAATTTTTATATGAGGCCACATTGAACAGGTAATCAGTCATAGGCTAATGTTATTAGCTTGATTCATGCTATCAAACTATATTTCTGATAATACCAGAAAAGGGTGCAGGTAGGAGAGAGAGGTACAGAACTAAATATCAAAATGATAAAAACCAAGTTGTTTCATCTGAAGTAGTTTTAATATTTAGAGGTCACATTTATGGCAAATAGTTGTGTTTGTAGTTGAGTAATTCAAGTAATGAGGCTACATTTACCTAAATTTATGGGTGCAAATACACCACAAAATGATGTTTTCTATTAGAAAGGTTGAAAAGTGTCTTCAATATGAAATTTTTGAAATCCTTAAAGGAGTGAATCAATGATACTGCAAAATGAGCTAACAAATATTTTATTTAAAAAATATGTAGGATTAAAATGACTGTATAGTTTACATAGATGATCTAGGTGTGCAGGGATAAAGCAGTCTGCTCACAAATTCATAAATCAGATGAAATGCAATAGTTAATTTTCAGTAAAAACTGGAGTTATCTGGGTAGATCTTACATGGTTAAAATTTGTTTTGTTTCAGCTAGACACAGCTGTGTATGCCTGTCTGTAATCCCAGCTACTTAGGAGGCTAAGGGAGGAGGGTTGCAAATTTAAGGAAAGCCTGGGCAATTTAGGAAGACCCTGTCTCAAAAGTAAAAATTTTTAAAAGTACTGAGAATGTAGTTCAGAGGTAGGGCAACACTGAGTTCAATGGTTCAATCCCTAATAGCACTCTCTCTCTCTCTCTCTCTCTCTCTCTCTCACACACACACACACACACACACACACACACACACAAACAACAGAAAAGGAAGAAAGGGAAGGAAGGAAGGAAGGAGGGAAGGAAGGAAGGAAGGAAGGAAGGAAAGAAGGAAGGGAGGGAGGGAGGGAGGGAGGAATTGTTTTGATTCTGAATATAACTTTCCTTTTGAAATTAATGTGTAATATTTTATACATACAAAGAGTACTATATCCCTAAATTTATAAAACATTAGAAAATGGATAGTCACAATTCAATCAGCCAATTCAGAAACATGCCAATGCCAACAAAATTGTACCTACCAATGACTCCTATACCTCTGTTATAATCTTGCTTCTCCACCTGCCCCCCAAAAGACTATCCTGTATTTTGTGTTTATTCCCTGTTCTAAGCAATTTCTAAGATGATTCTCAATGACCTGGGCTTTCTAGTATTCACATCTTTGTGTAATTTCCTTCCCTTGAGGGTGGACTGGACTTAGTAATTGATTTCTAACAAATCCAATCCAATGGCTATAGTAGATGTTTGGTTATAAAATAACAATAGGCAGGGGGACAGCAGAAGGTCAGAGAGACCTTGCTTCTGAGGTTCTTCCAATCTCCTTAAGCTCAAAGTATTCAGCATGCCAAAAATCTATATTTTGGGGAGGATCGTGTTCTGAGCATTCCTTTTTTATTTTTATTTTTTGTATTTTTATTTTGAGATAAGGTCTTGCTAAGTTGCCAGTGTTGGTCTCGAACATGTTCTCCTCCTCTCTCAGTGTGCTGAGTAACTAGGATCACAGGCATGTGCTCAGCCTTATTTATACCTCTTAAATTCCATATGTAGCTGAATTTCATGTTTAAATACTATAGAAGCAGAAAGGTATAATACATTCCCTTGCCCATTGTAAGTGTCACAGCTGACACTCCCGTAACACAACACAGGTAAAAAAGAGCAAAGCATAACAAATTTATGAATCAATGTTTTATGTGACATGCAACTTCGAAAATGAAGGCTCAAAGATCCAGGGAAAACTATTCATTTTTATCCAATGGTTCAATGAAGAATGGGACAACTTTGCAGAAATGTGAACAGGTAAAAGGATTTTATCTAATGGTAATAGATTGAGGGTAGAAATCCAGCAGGTATCCTGTTCTGATTCTTCCTGGTCTCCCTGTGTAGCATTCTTTCCTACTGGGTAGGGTCAGGACTCTTGGAATACATGTCTTTGATAGAAGAAACTTTCTAGGTTCTATGGCTTACTTCAGAGAAGAAAAGTTCTAGTTTCTATGACCAACCTTGAAGAAGAGGAACTCTGATTCCTCTGAATCACTATGGGGTGCAGAAGAAGGGCAGGAGGACTGGAGAAAGGGAAACCTTGCTTCTGAGGTCCTTCCAACTTCCTTCAGTTCTAAGCACTCAAGCATGCCCAAAGCCATCTTTTGGGACATTATGATCTGAGCACTCTTTCAACTGAAAATAATTAAAAGTTTTATAGTTATAAATATATTTTAAGTTATTTTCACCATTTTGTTTTGTATTTTTTGTCTTTCTTATACTACTTTCTTTTCCTTTCCTGATTCCTGCTGGGTAGATTGAGATGTTGTACATGTTTGATTCTTAGTTTATCTTTTCCGTCTAACTGTCTAGGGCATAACATATAGTATGTTTATTCTTTTTATTATTACTTTTGAAATTCTCACAGTTGGCAAAATGTAAGTCAATCTTTATCCTGTTTTCAGAAAATATAAGATACAGTTGGGCTCCTGTCAACCTTCTTCTAAGTTTCACACTATTGTTGTAAAGTATTTTAACTTTATCCTCTTCTACATCAAATTAGAAATTATTAGTATCACTGCATAAAGACAATGTTTGCCTAAATTTGGTTAAATGTTTACCAGTTTGCTCACCATTCTTTCTTGCCTGGTGACCTTCTTTGGAAAATCATCTTTTTCTTCCTTAAGTACATTCATTTGAAAGCTCATTTAGTGAAAGTCTGTTGATGGCAAATATTTGGTTTTTATATTAAATTATTTAACTATAATTCCTCATACTTGTATGCAGCTTTGCTGGATACCTAGGTTTATAGCTATATTTTACTTTTAACTTGGTGCTTTATAATTTGACTGCAAGGTGTCTGGATGTCTATTTTTTTATTTATAATGTGTAATATTTTTGTGCTTCCTATTTGTACAGACTCATGTCATACCTACTTAGAAGTTCGCTCTAAATATTAAGTTGATTAAGTAATATTAAGTGCCATTGGAAGTACCTAGCACATAGAAAATGCAACATATATGTTTACTATTATTATTGAATAATTATTATTTTTATCCTCATCTACTTTAATATTATTCCCACTTCCATTATTTGTAGTTATTTTCTAGGATGCCCAAAATAAAACACTTACCCAAGTTTGTTGGTGCAATGCCTGTAATCCCAGGTACTATGGAGGCTGAGGCAGAAGGATTATAAATTCAAGGTCAGCCTTGGCAACTTAGCAAGAACCTGTCTCAAAAAAAAAAAAAAAAAAA
>CM053407.1:35747494-35833346 GCA_028644305.1 Xerus rutilus
TCCTATTTTTCAAATCTTGTTCTTTTGTGCTGCTGGGCAATTTCTTTAGATCTAGCTCCTAAATCACCAGTTATCTTTTAAATTATGTCTACTCTGCTGTGAACACATCTGCACTGGTGATTGGCCATTTGAACACACTTCCCACCCTCTGCCTACCTCTGTGCTCTGTACATTGATCTTTACAGAGCACCTCACTTGGGCTCCCTGATGGGGCCAGGACAACAGGAGTCAGGAGCAGTGAGACAGCAGGGTATTGAGTCCTTTTTCTCTCCCTATATTAGTGTAACACTTGCATTTTAGTAGAGTTAACATTTTACTTCTTTGTGAAGCTGGATTTATTCTTTGGTATATGAAAGACACAAATGATATTTTATTTCAAAGAAGACTGAATGGAATTCTGCAAAATCATGACCAATTCCCAAATAAATGATGAAACATAAATCATTTTTGCTTCACCTGAATATTACCATGCCCATCATTACTGGGTATTTTATATGAAATTGCTTCAAAAGTGTTGAAAATAAATAAACAAATCCTTTTCCAAACTAAATGAAAGGCAGAGCAATTCTCTTTATATGTAGCACATCTGGTAACAGAATGGGCGTTGTTAAACAAAGATAGAGAAACTGATTACAAAAAGGAAAAAATGTTTAGAGATTGGCATGATGCGATCAAAAGCTTTCACAAAAGGAAATAATACACAAATGAAAAGTGAATTTTTGAGCTAACGTGTTTTTTTTCCCTTCCTTATATAAAATGTGGATGATCATCATAAAAATACAGTGTGATTTCTCTACATAGTTTTATTATTTATTTGCATGCAATTACTAGAATATTAATAAGGACATAAGTCAAGTTGAATATTATGAATTAACTTCTAAATTCAAGAAAGAATGCCAGAATAAAAAAATAAAATTTTAAGAAACTATGTAATATGAAGGAAAACTGCTACATTATCACATAATATCTGGGCCTCATCAGATATTATTTAGGTGGTCCCTGACCACCCAAATCCAGGTGAGAATAGTTCTGGCTTATTTTCAGTTTCCATGCCAAGTTGAACAGAGTTAAAACAAGTATACAGCATTTTCAGAGCTGCACTCAGCATTCCTGCCTTGAGTTAGTAGGAGGAAAGCTTCGCTAACTCCCCACATCTGTCTAATGATCATCTCATTAATCCTAACCTGTCAGTTTCCCTAAGATCCTATCAAAGACAAAATTTAAAAAAACAAAAACCAAAACCAAAAAAATTAGTTTAAAGACCTTACTCAGCTTTTATTTGTGATTCTAGAAAACACAATGAGTGCTCTTGTGAGCTGAGCACCCGAGCTTGGCTGTATAAACAGAAAAGGGCTGAGGAAAGCACACACAGGCAACAAAGCACAGATTGGTTATTTCTAAGTTACTTGTGAAGGTTAAAGCAGAGGGGACTTCTTCATCATGCCTGCTAAAACTAGCCTGTGTGGGGATTTAGTTTCTCTGTCTCTCCCTCCTGATGCTTTGGAAAGACAGATAAACAACTTAGTTTTGGCCTGCTGGTGTAAAGTTTCAGTATGATAACTCCATTTTGGTATGGTCTGTTGGGCCTACAGTATAGGAACTCCATCCAAACCAACAACACCTTATAAAGTGAAATGGTACTTGAGACAGAAATAATGAGGTCCATTTGTCTACCCCAAATCCCTCTCACCAGTCCTCATCTTTGAGCTTTCCTTCTAACCTAAGTGTGCCTTTAAATAAAGTGTTTAGAAGTAAAGTAGTATTCAATGCTAGTGTGACAACTGTTTACCTTGATACACATGCTTCTAGATGTTATGTTAGCAGTATCTTATTACTTGTAAAAAATCATCCGTAGTATTTCAGTATACAGATAACATAGTTCAACTATTAAATAACAAAATATTTAAGTAAGGTGTAGAATTAAGTTTAAGCCTCAGGATGTCTGTACCTTAATCCCATATAAAAAAAAAACAAAAAAAAACCCTGCATCTAATTTACTACAAATAGCTGAGATTTAGTCACAGCAGCTGAACTTCAGTCAATCATGGGCAGCCTGCTGATTTAAACAAACCAAAACATGGACCTGTAGCAATTACATTGTCTCCATATGTTACTTCTCTTTTCTGTCCTTGTTTATCTGACCATGTTGCAGCCCCAACATTCTTTGGACCTGTTCTGGTGGTAAGGCCTGCCCAATTCTAGAATTTTGAATACAAACCAATTAAGTTCTGTCAACTAGCTTCGCTGTAATTTTGTCTTTTGATGCAGGTATGAACTGAAGTTGTCTAAAAAGCAGCATCTGTGTTAAAGATCCTGCAGTCTATTCAACCCTAGCTGACTAGATTGTCACAATTGTAGAAAGATGGAGTGTCATAGGTTAAGAGGCAAAATTATCTTGGGCTAACTTAAGGCCTTGAATATCTTAATATATTAAGATAACTTAATATATTAAGTTATCTTAATTTTTGTATCTGACTCAGCATTTGCCTAACAGATAAACTTCTTGGAATGCATCACTAAGCTTAGTAAATCTCTAGCCTCCACCAACCCTAAAGCTAAGAACTCTATAACATCTGAAAACTATCAAAGTGATTTCCCTGCTCCCTGTAGCCTGACTACCTTATGCTCCCACCAATGGAGTTGGTAAATGATTTATAACTTTACTTTGTGACTATAAAAACGCATGTCACCTCTTCCACAGTGGAGCATATCATTCAAGGTAACTTGAATCTGTGTTCCTGGGCCACGCTCATATCTGGCTCAGAGTCAACTATTACTTCTTTTCAAAAACCAGAATCCTTATTTTATGTCAACACAGAAAAGGAAAAAATCAAATGAGATCTGGTCTATAATGATCCAAGATGCTAAAAGATCCTGTTCTAGACTTGATAAATCAAACTGTCTCAGAAGTTTTTAGATTTACCTAGGCAAACCCCCTAAGATCAAGGTATTATTGGCTAATGCAACAGTGTGTTTCTTTTGAAAAAATTATATTTCAAGGCTTGCTTCAAATCAACAAAGTCATACATGGTTTTCAAAGTTCAGAGCACATGGCAAGTATGAATATTTCTAAAACCAAATTCAATTTATTCTAATTTTAAATAAGTTGGCTAAAATATTAAATCGTAAAATAAATTTAACAAGGAAATATGAAATAGTAGCCCTGCTTTGCTTAAAGATAGGTAGGAAAACCCATAAACAAGTGTATCTGTCTTGAAAAATATATAACTGAACTCAGCAAACCAGATATCTTTTATCAATTATTAAGGATGCATGTAAAGGGAATTTTTCAGCATATTTTTCTCTTTCCCTCCTCTGTGTTATGGACTTAAAGTTCTTTGTTCCTTCTGATTTATTGCCCTGTTTGTGCATTCCAGCCCCCGAGTCATAGTTAAGGGGACAGCTAAAATTAAGGGACTAAGGAATAGGCTGTCAATCTTTGCCCCTGGGTAGAAGGCTGCTATAACAGAAATGAAAAATGAAGCATCATTAAGAATAAATTGTAGGTTTTGAGTTATGTTTCTTTATTCTCAAAATGGGTTTTCTTTTTTGAGAATTGCCTCTTTCCATTTGAATTGGTTTGTATTATAAGCTGATTATGGCATTCTGTTTTCATCTGAGTCTGCCCAGATGTTTCCTCAATTTAGGGGATAAATTTCTACTTTGTAGAAAGTTCTGCATGTATGAGCCCCATCTGTAGAGTTAGTTTTAAAAGTCCTAGTAAAGTTCTCAGAAACTTAAGACAGTGTTACTTTTAAACCCATACTTTCCTTTCTAATACAAATAGAATGAAAGAATAGAAATTTATTCCACTTTATCATTTTATTAAGCTTTGAAAGTTTTCCTGCATTAAATCAGTTAAATTTCAGATTGAAAAGCAGTATATTCATGTTAAAATTGTAACCTGCATATTCAACTTTGAAAAGTTTTTAATAGCTCTATTTTCCCTTTTCAGTTTCATTGATGATCATTGAAGAAAATTTAATATTTGTATATTCTTATAAATATATTTAGTGGACAAATGTAATATCATAAGAAGTGTAACTGAGACATAATACTCAGGAAATGATAAATAAACATTAATAAATATACATAGAAAGTGAAATAGAAACTAAGAACTAATCTTTCAAAATCTTAATATAAAAGCAATTTTAAACTGTCTCTCTGCTCTCTGATCAGCATGTGAGCTGCTTCCCTCCACCACACTCTTCCTCCATGATGTTTAGCCTTATCTCAAACCCTTAGGAATGGAGCCCGCTGTCTATGGACTGAGACCTCTGAAACTGTGAGCCCTCAAATAAACTCTTCCTCCTCTACAATTGTGTTGATTGGGTCTTTTAGTCACAGCAGTGAAAAAGCTAACTAAAACAGAAATTGGTACCAAGAAGTGGGGTTGTTGCTGTGACTAACCTGACCATGTGGTTCATAAGTTTTGGACCATTTTGGAATTGGAATTTTGGGAGGAATTTTGAGATGTTTGGCAGTGCAAGCTGGAAATGTTTTAGATTGTTGTAAGCAGAGTTTAATGATTGATTCTGGTGTGAGATCAGAAGACTAGAATGCCAATAAGACAGAGAAGGCAGGGTTCAAGAGGGTTTAGAAGAAAAGGAGGAAACTGTTGGTAATTATACTAGAGGCCATTCATATTATGTTCTGGCTGAGAAGTTGTCTGCCTTTTGCCCATGTCTTGAGATTTTCTGTGAGACTGATTTTAAAAATGAACTTCTTAATCTGGTGGAAGAAATCTCTAGACAGCACAGCATTCAGACAGTAGCATGGACATTGTGGGATCTTTTAGCCAAATTTATTCTGATAATCAGGAACAGAAAGCAAAGCAGAAAGATTTGAAAAACTTGGATTTGGAAGGTATGAGTAAATCTGGGGCTAAGAAAGTTGCAATTGTTAAAGACATTACTGTCACGAAAGAAATGCTAAAGACTTTGCCCAGAGACAATGAGAAAGATGGTTTGAGGGCATCTCAGGAGCTGGCAAGTTCATATCCATCTCACACTCAAGGAAGTAGAAGTAAAAAATTATCTAGAGAATAGACCAGTGGGGCATCCATCTTGCACAAAGGGGCCTAGGAAGTTTTTTCAACATGCTCATCCACCCAGACACTCAGAGGATATTGCAGCCAAGGTCCCTGGAAGCTTTACTACTGCTTGAGATGGTGGCAGACCTTGGCATCAACCATGTGGTGCTAGGTTTGCAGGAATACAGGATGCTGGAGTTGTAAGATCATGGAGGCTTCCACCAAGATTTCAAAGGAAGGCCTGGGAGGCCAGGCAAAGTGCAGCAGGGTCTGAGTCCCTGTAGGCACTCCCTGAGAGGGCAATGCATGGAGATGTGAAAAGGAAGCCAAAGCTGCAGTGGAAAACCCCAAGAAAAGAAATGCTAATATGGAACTGGAACATCTGCTGAGCAAGGCGGCAGGAATCAAGCTGAGATAAGTTAACAGAAAGGCCACTTGGGCTGCAACCAACAAGGACACAGGGTGGCGCTGCACAAGCCCTTTGGAGAGAACATCATTATGCCATGTGCCCCAGATGCCAAACATGGCAATATAGGACTTGTTTGCCCAATTGGATTTCAGTCTTGCTTTGGTCTTATCCCTTCTTTCTATTCCCCTATTTTTGTGAATGGAAATACTTACTCTGTACCTATACATATTGGATACTTGTAAATTGCTTTTAATTTTTACAGGTATTCATGATGAAAGCTTGTCCTGAGTCTCAGGAGACTTTGGACTTGAACTTTTGGGCAGTCTTGAACTATTGGGACTGTGGAGACTCTTGGAAATGAACAAAATGTATTTTGCATTGTGAGATGAGTGTGAGCTTTTGGGGACCAGGGGCAGAATGTTATGGTTTGGATGTGAGGTGTCCCCAAAAAGCTCACATGTGAGACAATGGGAGAGGGTTCAGAAGGGTAATGGTCAAGTTGTGACAGCCTAACCCAATCAGTGAATTGTTCCCCTGATTGGATTAACTGAGTGGTGACTGGAGGCAGGTGGGTGTAGCTGGAAAAGGTGGGTCACTGGGGGCATGGCTTTGTTACATAATTTATATTTGGCAAGTGGACTCTCTCTCTCTCTCTGTGCTCACTGATCATCATGTGAACTGCTTCCCTCTACCATTCTTCTGCCATGATGTTCAGCCTTACCTTCAGCCCTGAGGAATGGAGCAGCTATCTATTGACTGAGACATCTGAAACTATGAGCCCTTACATAAACTTTTCCTCCTCTCAAAAAAAAAAAATTAGGAATATAGGGATATAGTATAGTAGTATAGCACTTGCTTAGCATGTAAGAAGCCCTGGGTTCAATCCCCACCACCACACAGAAGAAAAAAATTTTAATAAAAATTGTATTACATAATAACTCTGGTTAAAAACTCAATAGACTTACCGCATGTATTTATTAAAAAGCTCAAAAGAGAACAAAACCGGGCTGGGGCTGTAGCTCAGTGGTAGAGCACTTGCCTAGCATGCGTGAGGCACTGGGTTCGATCCTCAGCACCACATATAAATAATAAATGAATAAAATAAAGATCCATCAACAACTAAAAAAATATTAAAAAAAAATAGAACAAAACCTAAAGGAACAATTTGTCTATTGCACATAATACATTTCCTAATTGTTTTATATTGTCAAAAGAAAAACCCAATTATGTTAATATCATTTAGTCTTCTATCTTCTAAATACTCTAGGAAAGGCATTATGTAAGAACTTCTCAAATAGTTGAAAAGTGATTAGTCAAGAAATATTCTTGGGGGCTGGAGTTGTAGCTCAGTAGTAGAGCGCTTGCCTAGCACATGTGAGGCACTGGGTTTGATCCTCAGCACCACATGAAAATAAATAAAGTAAAAGCATTGTGTCCACATACAACTAAAAAATTATTTTTATTTTTTTAAATATTTTTTTAGTTGTTGATGGATCTTTATTTTATTCCTTTATTATTTATATGTGGTGCTGAGGATCAAACCCAGGGCCTCATGCATGCTAGGCAAGCACTGTACCACTGAGCTACAGCCCCAGCCCTAAAAAATTATTTTTTAAAAAAGAAATATTTTTAGAATCTGGGCATGATGACCCACGCCTATAATCCTAGTGACTCAAGAGGCTGAAACATGAGGGTGATAAGGCCAGCCTGAACAACTTAGCAAGGCTCTATCTCAAAATAAAAAGTGAAAAGAGTTGGACGTGTAAGAGTATAGCTCAGTAGTAAAGCATCCCTGTGTTTAGTCTCCAGAACCCAGAAAAGAAACAGAAAAAAGAAGAAAAAAAAAAAACAGAAAGTAAGAAATATTGTTAGGTCTTGAGTTTATACAAAAATATTAAAAATTTGGGTAAAAATCTGAATTCACAGATAAAGAATCATTAATGAATTAAATTTGGAAAAAAAATCATTTCTGGGTTTCTGCTTATGAAGTGAGCTTTTAAATTTTAAATAAACTTCTGAGTCTTAAAATGACATGGAAATACATGCTTTCATAATTTGATTCACAGCTATATTGAGAAATGGAAGAGAAGTAAAAGAAAGATTCCTTCAATGAACTAAAAGATCGATAAAGGTAAATGTAACCTACATTATATGTACTTCAAAATGTAATGAATAGTAAATTGTCACTGGAGGTGATTTGAAGAGGTCCCTAAAAGGGGAAACCTCAATTTAGAATGGAGTTCTTGATAAACACCGTAGGAAAGAATTTCTGGACAAGTCAGATATGGAGGCACAGAAATCTGTTTAGGGAACCAAGAAATACACATTCAAGGGAGAATGTAGGCTACAGGAGAATGAGCTGCACTTTTGGGTGTCTCAGCCTCCTCTTTTAACAGAAACTTGAGAGAGGTGGGTGGGGAAAAGTATATGGGGATGACATCACTCTTATGATGGCAAGAAGGCTGATGGTGGTCTGGAAAGTTTTAAGATCCTTAGGTTGATGTTTTCTTCATATCTGATGAATGTTACATGTGTGTTACCTCCCTTCCCTGAATCTGTTCTAGAAATACATGTGTTTTAGTCAGCTTTTTTCCTGCCATGACTAAAAGATCTGACCAGAACAATTGTAGGGGAAGAAAAGTTTATTTAGAAGCTCACAGATTCAGAGATCTCAATCCATAGACAGCCAGCTCCATTCCCTTGGGGCTGGAGGTGAGGGAGAACATCAAGGCAGAAGAGTATGGCAGAGGGAAGCAGCTCCTATGATGCCCAGAGAGCAGAGAGAGAGAGACTCCATTCTCCAGACACAAAATATATACCCTAAAGGAACACTTCAAGTGACCTATCTCTTATAGCCATGCCTTACCAGGCTTTAGTTAGTACTCAGTTAATCCCATGAGGAGACTAATTCACTGACTGGGTTAAGGCTCTCATAACCAAATCATTTCTCTTCCAAACCTCCTTACATTGTCTCATACATGAGCTTTTAGGGTATACCTCATGCCTAAACCATAACAGCATGTATTTATGTAACTAACATAAGTAACAGTGCACAGGTCAATTTTTATAAGTGAGTTAATTTCTAGTAAATTTAAAGATTGTGAGTAAAGATTTGTAGATTTTCCAGAAATTTGTGAGTAACAAGTCTATGAGAGAACTGGCTTGGAAAGTAAAGGTATAAAGAACTTTAGCAGAAGGCTCCTAGGTTAAAGCTATAGTCTCCTTGTCCTTCCTTTTGTCTCCTTTCTACTTATCTTTTATTTTCTTTTTTATCCTACCTCATTATCATATACATACTATATATGTAATAAATGTGAAGTATAAAGATAAAAATGGGAAAGACAAATAAAAATAACATTCTAAAAAACTTCTTTAATAAATGATACATATATTATATAATAGAAACTCAGTTTCTATGACTATATTCAGATTCAAAATTATTCAAAAGTTGCCTCAATTTGTATACCTAATAGGCTCCAGCAGCATTTCTAGTCACAGATGAAGGATAAGAGATTTCATCTATCAAATGTACAGTGTGAATTAAATGACAGCACATCAATGATTAGGCAATCTTTATTACTCTTCTACTACAATATTACATCTACAATATTGTTTTTCTCTATAACTCAAGAATGGCCATCAAAATAACATGATATTATTTAAGAAAAAAATCCATCAGGCTTAGGAGTATAACACAAATCTAAAAACTAGCACTAACCTAGTGTCCTAAGTAGGTATCTAATCAAGGTTGGAACCAAAATTCTTTATTAATAACATTCTAAGTGACAAAATATAAACATAACTATCTATCTATCTATCTTTGGGATTGAACCCAGGGCCTTGCACATGTTAGGCAAGTACTATACCACTGAGCTATATACTGAGCTCTGTATTTTATTTAATTTTAGACAGGGTCTCAATAAATTTCCCAGGCTGATCTTGAAGTTGCAGTCCTTGTTTGTGAGCTTCCCATGTAACTGGGATTACAGGCAGTTGCCACCATGTCCAGCTTATTTATTGTTTATTTTTAAAAACACAAGTGAACTCAATTCATTATTTTAAAGAACATATTAAATTTTAGTGTTCTATGAAAACCAGTGGAAAACATTTTCTGAAAACATAAATTTAGTTTCAAACTCTCCATCATAAGTCTGTACAGTCTGTTAATTAGTGTGCCTCAGTGCCTTGGGAAATATATAATATCAATTTAGATCAATATTCCAAACTCCCTGCAAATTCCTGAAAGGTGGCATAATTGGTGCTGTTGTTTTGTAGTTTCTAGACATTTCTTCATGTGCACATGGCATTAACTCACAGATTTTATTTTTTTAATCTTCCCTATCCAGATAAACAGAATTTGAATGGAGCAGAAATTTTGCTGAATGGTTACATTGCATATAGTAAATAAAAATCTCAATTAGAGATCTACATTCTTAGATATTTCTAGAGCCACCCACACCATTAAGGATTTCTACTTCACTATTTACCCCATATAGAATCCAGCCCTTCCAATGATCTCATTTCTTCCTCCTTTTTGCTTCTCTCTGTTCCTTCTCTCTTTTGTCTTTGCTTACAAGAGAAGAAAAGAACAAGGTACCCTTTTTTGTTCTCTTTCTTTTCTGAAGAATAGCAAAGTTTTCTCTTTTATTGTCTTTACTTCTACAGAATAATACTTTCCTCCCCAAATAGTTTAACAAGATCTTATCCTTAAGAGGGGCATTTGCTTCCCAGTTAAGAGTTAGTTGGATACTATAGAGATTAAATATTTTCCTACTATGCATACCTTAGTAATTACATGACACAGAGTTACTCAAAAGTCTATTGTTCCTTTTTAGGGGAAAAAAATTGGTAATATCATAGTATGAGTAGAAGAGAAGCCATGTTTCTTCCACAAGTGACCTGCATATCAGAGGGCATTAGAAAAGCATTTCTCTTATCAGCTCTGGTAGAAATGTCAGTGGGATCAAAGCCAGGAATTTAAAAAAGCCATTTCACCTAGGTCTCAATATCCAAACAGAGAAACATCTTCTAGTAAGTTCTAGAAGCTGACAGAAGGCTGATATCCAGACTTTTATCATGGCAGGGAAGACCTCAGTAAGAACAATAGAATCATGAAAGCTCTCCAGTAACCCAGCCAGCCTGCCTGTCTTCCTCCAGTTCATGTGCTCGTAGCCAGAAAGTCTTTCCTCCCCATGTTTGTCAGGACCACTCAACGTTCCCAAATCCAAATGCAGTGTCAGAAACACCACAGACTAATTCCTGTTAACACTTTTAGTCCTAGATCCAGTGTTATTTCCTTAGTGGTCACTTCCTGAGTCCTCCAGGCAGCTTAAGTATCCACATTCCCAGGGCCTTGTGTACAGTTTATCTATGTCTGTTGTCAACTTCTAGTAACAATCATCATGCCTTATGTTTAGGCATTGATCAGAAATGTCCAAAGAACTCAAGAAGGAATCAATAGAAGACTTTACATAAATTATTTTTTGACACAAGTTTTGAAAACTACAATTAATATCTGCCTTATGGTAACTTCATGCTCTTCTTTTTTGAAAATACACTTTTGAAACTTACAGACTAGCTGCAATTTTTCAAAGTAGGAAGAAATATAAAAGATTCTAGTATTTGCTTCTACTAATTCAAACGCCATTATAAATTTTTAAAAAGAGGTAATCCCTCATTTACTCAGTGAAGGGCAACTGTCAGATCATCAATTTTCACTGTATTGAAGAGTTGAACAAGACTATAGGACTTTTTCCATTAAGAGGCTCTGACATGGTGGGGGATGTAGCTTAGAAGTAGAGCACTTGCCTAGCATGTGTAAGGCCCTGGGTTTAATCCCCAGTACCGAGGAGAGGGGCAGGGTGAGTCACAGGAATCATAATTAACAGCATGTGATCTTTTCTTTTCAATTTCTGCTGACTTGTGCATATGCATCATCACATGCTTACAGGCTTAGTGTCTGGGGCTTTTGTTTTGTTTTTGGTGGTTCTGGGGATGTTTGTGTTTTAGTATGGTCATCCACTGGAATTCTTTAGTGCTTTTCCAGTGCCAACATGGAAAGTGCACACAGTGCATTTATAGAAGGTAAAGTTCTGTGTAAATACCACATAGCTTTTCCACTGTGCACTCATTTGAGAATTGTACCACCAAAGGCAACTGTTTTCTTCTTTGTATACCTTAATGGCAACAACCAACAAATCCCACAATCATTGTAATACCACAGCACATATTATATATACCTAGGAATCATACCAATTCACTATAAGTAAGTTCTTCATGATGCTGTAGCATCTCAAGGGATCATTAGATTCTATTTACCACCAGAAATGGGACCTTGTTGGCATTTAGCTGGTGAGTGATCCAATTCCATCGTCTTACCACAGGATTTTTTTTTTTTTTTGACAGACAGGATCTTGGTATATTGCCCAGGCTAGCTCTGATCGCTTGGGCTTGAGCAGTTCTCCTATCTCAGCCTCCAGAGTAGCTGAGACTGAGACTATAAGCACATGCGACCACACCCAGTACTTATTTTTAGTACCATTGTAACCAAAAGGAAATGTTCATGTTGCCTCCCACTGGAGTACCAATATTCAGGAGATGAATGCTGGTAGGAAGGAATTAAGATAGCTCTAAAGGACAGAGTGCTAAGCTCTTCAAACCTCTGTCTTCACTCTCTCAGAGCATGAAGGGTTTTAATGGGGAGGGAAGGAAGCAGTGAGGCTGCTGGCTGGGCAGGGTCTCCATCAATCACGGTATGTGTTTCCAGAGCCTCACAGTGGATTCAACCTCCTGCTCTAGTTATTAAGGAAAGTTGTCACAAAGACCATCTAGATTCCCTAAATCTAAAGAAAGGACTAGCAGCAACATGTAGGTGAAGTTTGTCTTCAGCCAGAGGACAGAAGGAAGGGCAAAAGGAAAAAGGAAACAAAGACAATTTTCCAGGAGCTCCAGTTACACCAATGATCTTAATGTCACTTCTCCATAGTCCAAGTAGAACTTGAAATAAGAATTTGAGTATAAGTAATTTATTGGAAGGTGATACTAGGTAACACTCTCAAGGGAGTGGAAAATGAGTCCTAGAAAGAAAGTCAAGAAATTGACTACTATCGTCAACTGGAGCCTTAGTTAACACACAGTGTTGAAGACAAACCTTAAACTTACCTGAAATCTGAGATCAGTAACATTTACCCACAAATTCCCACCTGTCATTGGTTGAGGGATGTTTGGGGGGACTAGAAAGCAGATGTTAATTCTCTGGCATTCCAGTTTACATGAATAGAGTAGAGCAACCAGAAAAAATTTTCTGGTAAAAACAGTGTACATGCTGACAATTGGGAAGCCTAATGTACTGTGGTAGTTCTAAGAGCAAGACTAAAAAGCTGCTAATGAGAGTATTTCTAGATTTATAAAATCCAAAAATACCAAGAGAAGAAGATTGTGCTACCTCACCCTAATCTTGGGCTTCCTAGGCGACATAGCTGATTTTGTACCTGGCCCTTAATCTTGGTTGTCTTTAAGAACAGGATGCCTGAAGATCAGAAGCTCCTCCTTGAGTGAGCTAGCCCAAACCCGCCGGATACAAAATGGCTGCCACAGTGACCACCAGGAACTGCCAACTTCATTATAATCTGATTTCCATACTAACTGGCACACCAAACAGTCTCCATGACACAAAGCACCAGACCATGAAAAGAGCAAAAAGAGGTGGTGGCTGAGTTTTGGAAAATCTCTATCTATTCAAGGAAAAGACATGAATATTCCTTCCCTTTATTTGCTTATACCTTCCCCTAATTTCTTTTACCCCATACTTCCAATAGGTTGAGAAGTTGATTTGTGAGCCTAGATTCCCATTTCTCCTTTCTCAGATTGTTGGATAAACTTGTGCAATAGATGCACAGGCTGGCCTCATCTTTTGTTTTGCATCACTACATGGAAAAATATTCCTTTTCTGGGAGTACCTCTTGTTTTGTGTAGCCAAGCAGATACGACTCCTTATAGACATGTTTTCAAAATGACAAAAGCTAATCTTCAAATCAGGAATTGACAGTACCATTTGTCACACATAGTTCATCCTAACTACCTGATAAGTGGTGTGACTTCTATGCTAGGTAATTGGCTTTATCCTGAGGAAAAATAAAGCTTTCTTATCTTTATGAGAGAATCAATTAAAATTTAAAAGAACACCAGTGTTAGGTTTCTATTGTCCCTTAGAAGCCAAAAGGGGAGGGCTGGGAGTGTACTTCAGTGGCAAAGTGCTGCATTAGCATGCATGAGGTCCTGGGTTCAATCCCCAGTACCACAAAAAGGTTGGGGGGAGGAGTTGGAGGTGGGTACTAGGAGCTTGGAGTACTAGCTCTCCTTCAATCTTTATGTTTCAAGCAGCTACCAGGTCCTTAAGAAAATTATTCATAAGTTATAAAGTAGGCAAATCTTTATTTTGCTTCTCAAAAGGTTATATACATTTTATAAGATTTTTTTTTTTATTTTTTGTACTGGAGATTGAACTCAGGGGCACTCAACCACTGAGCCACATCCCCAGGCCTATTTTGTGTTTTATGTAGAGACAGGGTCTCACTGAGTTGCTTAGTTGCTTAGCACCTCGCCTTTGCTGAGGCTGGCTTTGAACTTGCAATTCTCCTGTCTCAGCCTCCCTAAATGCTGGGATTACAGGTTTACGCCACCGCACCCAGCTTAAATGTTTTGTCTAGAAGAGAGGGGAGGAAAAATCTGTTATGTTTTCCATAGGTGGAATTAGACCTCTCACTTTTAATTATTAATTCTTATTTGTCTTTACACCTGTTGTTTCCCTAGGCACTTGGAGTTCATTATTCTTGTGTACGTGGCAAGTTAGAAGCACCAGGAAATCAACACTCTTTGAAGCAGCCCTAGACCAAGAGTAAGGTAACTCTGACATGTATAAGTTTTCCATCAAGACTGAGCTTCAGCTGTCTGTAGGTGCAACTCTCTTGATAAAAATGCATACTTCATTAGTGTTCTTTTCCTCTTTCCCCATTTTGTGCTTCTACGCCTTTATCAATGCTTCCATGCCAAATAACCTCCTTGTATTCCAATCTTTGTCTCAGAGTCTACTTTCAAGGGAAACAAACTAGGACACATGGCATGTTTGGGAAATGTCTGAATTAAAACTTCATTTACAGCAAAACTTCTCACAGACTTAAAAGTGTACATTATGAATCACTAAAATGAGAATATGGTATGGAATATTTCAAAATTTTATAAGACTGCAGTTTCCCATTTTATGTTTTTAGAGAATTGCAAGCTAGCTTGGAAAAATGGTTGTTTTAATATGGTCCTTTAAATGTGTAAAGACTATCACCTTTTTTCAAATGTCTGTGATTTCAGTTTTTGCTTCACCTTAACTTTACTCTCAGATTCTACTAAATATATTTTATTCTCAATGATATCTCTGCTACCAAAAACTATTCAGAGAAAAACAAGAATCCCTGACTGTAGCACTAATCTATCCTGAAGACTACAGCTCCTAACTACATTAATAATCATCTCCACTCTCTTCCTCCTCAAAGTGTGATCTATGCTTACATAGATATATAGTAATGTTAGAATTGCAGTCAGCCAATAATAACAAAGAATCCAACTTATTTGGATTATTTTTAGCTTATTTTTCTTAAATAAGATTTCCAGTGGTTGAGAGTCAGTGTGACTCTGAGTTCCCATGGTATAACCTGTAGCCTGGGCTCCTTTTCATTCCACTTGGCCAGGTAAGCATTTGATTACCATTCTCCTGCTTGTGAACTCATGATCTCAAGACAGTTGCTCACATGTAGGCTCATACCCATGCTGTAGGCAGGAAGGAAAATAAAGCAGCATGTGGCTATGCCTCTATTAGGAAAGCAAAGTGTTCCAGGAAACCTTTGGGCTTTGTCTTTTGGAAGAGAACCTATGCAAACAACTCCAGAGTAGTGTTATATAATTGGACACCCTTCCAAACTAAACAAAGTGGAGGATTTTTAGTAAGAAGAAAGCAAGAATGGATATTAGATAGGCAACTACTAGTATTTGTTAAAAGAAATCTATTTGAATTGGTAGACACAGTTTTAGCACAAAGCAACCATCATTTAATTGCTTAACATTCCACTTTTCAAGGATAATAAATTATAACAGTAGTAGTTGATAATTATATCTATATGCCTATGTAATAGAATGATAAACCTAATATAATAAATAATAAACAATAATTATAAAATCTACAAATTGCCACTTTATGTTGTATAGGTACAAACTTAAATTGTTCTAACAATAAACTATAAATGATCAGTTATCACATTGGTTAAGCAAAAAACTCAGTATTGAGGTATTAGATAAGTGTAAAGAATTTAAGACACTATGAAAAAAGAAGTTTCTAAATGCAACTAAAATTTAAAGCAATTAATTTGTTATCATCATTATTTTTCAGTATCTATTACCATCCTGGAATATAATTTTTTGAATTAGAAAATGGGTTAAGGGTAATGTACAATTAGCAAGAAATAAGCCTGCATATACAAAATTGACTTTTATTTAATACCATAACTTGTTTGAAAAGCTACAGTGAAGTAAGACTTCAACTGAAAATTGAGGTTAAGCTATTTGTCAGAGAACATCTATGTCTAATTTCAAAGGTCATTAAAATCATTTTCAAAGCTATCTCTTGCCATATCCCTTCATTCCACTTCAGAGCACTCATGTTGAACCCCACAGGGCTTGAACCATCATACCAAGCAACAACATTTTAGTCTGTTGGCTTATTACATAGTCATTAAGAAGAATTTTTTTCTAAAGTAATTTTCATATTTCTGATTAAATCTTTTCACAAACTTACTTAAAACGTTCTGAGCAATACTAGAGATGTATGATAAAATAAATCAAGCCTAAGTTGAAACTTTATTTCAACCACTATTTTGTGTTTTATTTTAACACATTTAATGATTTTGTTTTTTGAGAGGGTAATTTTTGAGATATTCATGTTTTGTTCCTGTTGCTATGCTGAATACCTTCTGCATGTCCCTATAGATAACCCTCTCCATCTTTCTCCACCATGTTCTGTGTCCCAGGAGGCAGAGCCCAGGAGATCTCAATGATTTCCTTGCCCACAGGCTGTGATTTTAGCCAGTTGAATAAAAACAGGAGACTGAAGAGAAGAAGGAGAGTAATGTCAAGACATTCAGTAATTTTTATTCTTCCATGTTTTATTATGTCTTGTTCTCTGTGGTCTGCTGTTAAGCAGCATTCTTCTGGATCTGATAATTACCACTTTCCCTTGGCCTCTAAAACCAAGGACTAGTAATGATATTCTGTCATTTTTTGCAAAGTAGTGGCACATCACCCCTTTATGCTTTTCTCTAAACTATGTTAGAGAAACTATGTTTTACATTTGTGTAAAAGATCATTTTCTTAAGTTCTCCTTCATGATAAAGCTTGAGTGCACATGGACTTCTAACCAGATCACTTACTGATACAATTGCCATAAATGTATTTCTGTACTTAATAAAAGAAGAAAAATCGAAAAACCAATACATTACTTTAGAATTTACAACTACATGTCTTCTGCATTTGATTCCTTAGATACACACTTCTTACCTAGAAACTGAAAACTGACAGTTGAAGTTCTTCCTTTATACACAAAACATGTTTCATTCTATCTTCCCAAATCACCTTTGAGATATGCTTCAACCACCCTTCCATGTACAGCATCCTTAGTAATGTTTTACTCAGTAAAACATTACTAAGTAATGTTAGTACATCCTTAGTAATGTAAGTGATTTAACTTTTCTTTAAAAGTTTGTAACTAGTGTGTTAGCTAGGTTTCCATCACTATGATAAAATGCTTGAGGTAAGCAACTTAAAAGGAGGGAAGATTTATTTTGGCTCTCAGTATCAGAGGTGTCAGTCCATGATTGTTTGGACCTATCACTTTGGACGTGGATAAAGCCAAACATCATGGAAGAAATTATGTGGTAGAATAAGCTGCTCACCTCATGGCAGTTTGGTAGAAAAAGAGAGGGGAAGACGACCTCCCTTCCTACCACATCAGGCCCTACTTGTATTTCCTTTTTATTTGAGGTACTAGAGATTAAACCCACGGGTGCTTTATCACTGAACTATATCCTCAGTCCTTTATATTTATTTATTTTTTTTACATTTTGAGACAAGATCTCACTAAGTGTCCAAGGCTGGCCTCAAATTTGTGATCCTCCTGCCTCAGCCTTCTGAGCCACTGGGATTATAGGCATGTACCATCATTCCTAGTTAGGCCCCTCTTCTCAAAGTTTCCACAGTTCCCAACAGTGCCATCAACTATATTAACTAGGTACAAAGCCTTTGAATATGAGACTTTGGAAGATATTTAAGACCCAAACCATAATATTCTTCTCCTCTCCCCCAGAGGCTCATGTCCATCTCACAATGCAAAATGCTTTCAGTTCATCTTCAGGACTTCCCCAAATCTTAACTGTCTAGCATTGCTGGAAAGTCTAAGTCCAAAGTCTCCTCTGAAACTTAAGGCAAACTCTTAGCTATGAGTTCCTATAAAAATCAAAAAGCAAATTATATAACTCCAAGACACAATGGCACATGGCAAATGTTCCCACTCCAAAAGAGAGGAATAGGGGCATAGAAAAGAATGATTGGATCAAAGCAAGACTGAAACTCAGTAGGGAAAACATTAAATCCTGTAGCTCCATGTCCAGCATCCTGGGGATATAGTGGCATTATGTAAGCCCCAAAGGGCTTGAGCAGCCTTACCCCTACAGACTTGCTGGCTACAGCCTGTAAGATCTCTATCTTAGGCTGGCTCTGCTTGCTTCCTGTGGCTCCTAGCAAGCAGTATATATTCTTGGCACTTCTAACTTCTGGAGGTTTCCATTGCAGTTTTGGCTTCACTCTCATAGCTTCACTCATCACTCACTTAGAGGCTGTTTTTAGGTACCCTTGCAACACACTGCCTGGCCTTCCAGCTTTTCTTTGAAATCTCAATGGAAGCTTCTGTGTCCTTACAACTCTTTCATTCTGTACACTTCCAAACCCAGCATCACATAGATGATGCCAAGGTCTTCCATACACAAGCTGTACTACTATGTCTACTTGAACCTCAATTGCAGTGATTTCTGAGTGCCTGACTCAATGAATATGAAGAGAACTCTCCGGAAGATAATTTTCTGGTAACCCTCTGTAAATAGCACATCCCTGGGCTCTCTTCTCAATGCAAACTCAAAAGGTTTACACTTTTACACTCTTGAGCTTGTGGATCCTTGCCAATTTCTGAGATTCTCTATTATACTGGTACAAGCTACTTGACTTCTTTTTAATGGCACTAATCTCTTTAGCAACCATACCCTACTTGGCCACAACTTTAAATACACTTTTTTTCTGGAAAAACTGCAAGTTTTCTAAACTTGTTCTGTGTCCTCCCTTGAAAATTTGGAAAAAAGAAAAAGGCAGTCAGCAATACCCATGATGATGCCTGAATGTTGTGCCTCCATTAAATTTTTCCACAAGATTAATTAGTCCATCACTTTTAAACTCAGTGCTCCACAAAGTTACAGGACATAGACAAAATGCAGACAAATTATTTGACAGAATGTAATATAACTGGCCCCTAGCCCAGCCCCTAAAGGAGTATTCATTCCCATCTGAAACCTCATGAGCTTGGCCTTTACTGTTTGAATTCTTAACAACATTCTGTTCTTCTGAGTTCCCATCAAAGTTGTGCTTACAATGTTCTAATCTTTCTCTAGTCTGCTCCTGCAAACTTTTCGAAACTTCTGCAAACCAAATTCAGAAACTGAACCACACCATTGGGTATAGTCACAGCAACAACTCCACTTCTTGATAACCAATTTTCTGTTAGTCAGACTTTCATAGCTATAACAAAATACCTAAGATAAATACCTTAAAAGGAGGAAAGATTTATACTGTCATAGTTTCAGAAGTTTAGGTCCCTGGTTGCTTAGTTCCAACTTTGGGCTGTGGTAAGGTCACACACCATGGCAGGGAGCATGTGGTGGAAAAAAGCTACTCACCCCATAATGGCCACATAGAGGGAAAAAGAGAGAGAGAGAGAGAGAGAGAGAGAGAGAGAGAGAGGAGAAGAAGAAGAAGAAGAAGAAGAAGAACAACAACAACAACAACAACAACAACAACTCCAGGTACCAATATCCATTCAAGGGTACACCACCAGTGACTTCCACTAGGCCTCCTCTCTAAGAGCTCCCAACAGCACCATTAGCTGGAAACCAAGCCTCTATCTAACACATGAGCCTTGGGAGATTTAGGATCCAAAGCATAATGATCAGCTTATTAAATTCATATAAATTCCTAAAATTTCATTGCTATTTAAAGACTTATAAAGTTTTTTTTTCTCTATTTTAAGCATGTTTTATGCTTAATTAAAAATAAAAATCTCTGATGAATTTTTATAATATTTTATGAGTATAAGAAATAAAATTAAATTGAACTTTGTAGTCAACAACTTGTTAATTTTTGTGGTTTAGTAATAAAAGCTTAAGTGTAATAAATACATGTAGTGATTTACTTTGGAAAGGAGTCAAATTTATTAAAATAATTTAATATCTTTTTAACATAAAGTAATTAATATTTTGTTAGACTTAATAAACAAGACATCACTGGATAAGCTGTAGAAAGTTTATTTATTTATTTATTTATTTTTATGCACGGAAAACCTTAGCGGGTGCTCAAACATCAAAATTGTTATATTTCAACAAAATTTTGGTTGCATAACGAAATTGTCTTAGTCAGTGGTGTTATAACAAAACACCTAAGACTGGGTGATTTATAAAGAGTAGACATTTATATCCTCACAGTTCTGGAAGATGGGAAATCCAAGACTAAAGGTCTAGTAGGTTCTCTCTCTGTTGAGGGCTGCTCTCTCAGCTTCCAAGATGGTCCCTTGAATGCTGTGCCTTTAAATGACATGAGGAACAGAGGGCCAAAAAAGCCTTGGCTAGTTCTCTCCAGTCCTAATGCATATATGAGGGTAAATTCCTCATGACTAATCACTTCTCCAAAGGCCTTGCCTCTTAATATTGTTGCATTGAGAATTAAGTTCCAATGAGAATTTTAGAAGGTGCAAAAATATTAAATTCATAGAAGAGACATACTTTGAAAGATAATGCACTCTATAACAGGTAATGATCAGCCTTTTGGGTAGAAAAAATAAGGATTGATCTATATGATAAACTTGAGGGTGTCTCTTCAAAGACACACTTATTTGCTACTCGGCTTTAACTTCCAATTAAAAATTCAGTCACACAACAAATACTTATTGAACATCTGCTATATGACACTTATTATTGTTTAAATACTTGAGAACACAACAGAAAACAGAAAGAGTCCTTGTCAATTTTCCTGAAACCTTACTCAGTTGTATCACCTGGATAAGGTTTGACATGTGTGCACTATTTGCGCTACTATTCACTTAATAATTTCTTTAAAGTGATTCCTTTCATTTAAACTAATATAGCATATTATTTCAATATATGTTAAAATATGGTAACTTATCCTTAATAGATAGTAACTGTAAACATTAATTAATACAAGAAAAAAAACAATCTTCATTAGTTAATAGATTCCAATAGTCATGGAATAGACTTTGATGATTCTGAGCTCATTTAAAGGGGAGAATTAGAATATATTAGATATTAATGCTTACTGCAAACTGGGACTTTTCTTTCCTAGATTAGTCTTTTAATACAGTGTCTCTACACTGAAATTATCATCACAGTGAGTTTGAGCATTTATTCTCCTATAACCCTCTTGTTAAATAAAGTATTTAAAGCAAATTGTATTTGTTGTGAAACACTCTAATGAGAGTGGCCTCATTGTAGGATAGGAAATTCTCTTCTGAGTTATTAGGAGTCTGGATAAAGTAGGATGGAGAGTTCCACAGTACTTGTGTCTTCAACTTTTGGTAGACTAATAAAAAATAAAAAAAGGAAAAAGTTAAAAAGTAAGGGTTGAAAGACTTAACTTACTGTAGAACTTTGCCTTTGAAGCAACTAGAAATGTTAAGATAAGGTAAATGACAATTTCTATTTTCAAATTTTCGAAATTGTCTAGTTCAGTATGAAATGAATATTTCCCAAGTTAAAATTCATTTTAGGGAATTACTGAGATGAGGGGAAACAACGTAAGGGATGGATGGATAGATAGATAGATAGATAGATAGATAGATAGATAGATAGATAGATATGTACACATAGGAAGGTGTTTTTTTCTTCCTGGGATGTCATGATTTGAATGAATCCCTTTAGTAAATATATCAGCTGTTGTCAGGAATTCCTCTAAAAATAGCCTTCTTTATCCCTTTGCCCTTTCTTTTCTAAAGGTGGAACAAGTCCCAAGAGACAGCACTAGCTCCTGTGGCTATTCAATACCAGGTCCAGATATTTGCAAATCATCTTTTTATTAAACAATCAGCAAATTACCCAACTTGAATATATCACATGTTTCCTCTGGTTAGGTCTCTGACTAGCTTAAGCAATTATTTACCATCTCAAAAACCTCAGTGGTTTGGGATCAAATATTCACCTCAGAGAATTAATTTTTCATAAGAAAAATTGGGTTTTAAAATGAATTTTTGCTGCAATTGTTTTATATATTTGTACTATTATTGGAAACTTGAATCCCAGCAGCTTGGAAGGCTAAGGTAGGAGGATCCCGAGTTCAAGGTCAGCCTCAACAATGAAGCAAAGTCCTAAACAACTTAACAAGATCCTGTCTCAAAGTAAAAAGTAAGGGCTGAGGAGTATTGCTCAGTGGTTAAGCACCCCTGGGTTCAATCCCCAGTAGAGGAGAAAAAAAAACTTGAGTCCTTACATCTTTCAGTATTCATACTGGAGAGGTGTTATGGAATAAAATACAAAATTGCAAAAAAACCCAGACATAGTAGTGCATGCCTGTAATCCCAGCTACCCAGAAGTATGAGTCAGGAGGATCACAAGTTCGAGGCCAACCTGGGCAATTCAGTGAGACCTTGTCTCAAGACAAAAAGTGGAAGGGACTGGAGATGTAGCTCAGTGGTAAAGTGCCAGTAGTTTCAATTCCCAGTATTGAAAAATAGCACTTTAGGAAAACAGAACAGTAAAATATAGTATATAAAATTAATAATTTATTGAATATTTTTAACAGACTACTAAACAGAGAACATAACACTAGTGAATGTAAAGATAAAACCCCAAGAAAAGCTTGAGGATACACTCTGATTATAGCCCCAGGGATATTCTTACTCTAATACCAGTTCAGAGTCTATCCCTGGCAAGTAATCAATGCCATGGTTTAAGTGTCTCTAGCAGTGCCATGATTTGAATAATGAAAAGCTCCTGTAAATGCAGGAATATTCTGAGGTAAAATGATTAGATCATCAACTGACTGAGTAATGATATAAGCAGGTAGGTTGAAATAGGAGGAGGTGAGTGGCTGGGGGTTGTCCTGGAAGGGATGCTCTTCCTGTGGCCCTTACCTTTCTCTCTTTCTGCTTCCTGACCCATCCATGAAGTAAGCAGTTTTTCTTCCATCATGATGCTCCACCTCATCTTAGGCCCAGAGTAATTGTGTCAGCTGGCTATGGAATGAGACCTCTGAAACCCTGAACCCCAAATGAACTTTTTCTACTCTAAGTTGTTCTTTTTGGGTATTTTGATCATAGCTATGCAAAACTTGACTGGAACAAACAGTTCAGCTCCAGAAAAGCTGATCTCCCTCTGTGATTCCCCTTATTTGCTTATCTTTTAGGTTTTGGGTGGTGGTTTATTCTGAGACATTCTTTGATGGATCACATAAAATATATTTTTCAGCATTTTTCTTGGTCTGAAGATCAAAGTGATAATTTCTGAATACTTTATATGTCAAAGTAGAAGTTTGCATAAAAAGTTAAAAACTTACACTAACATATAAAGATCTGTTATAAAGAAATTAATTCAGAGAGTATGCTTTAGGTACAAGGATGATCAAATAAACAAATAAGAATGAGTAGGGAATTCTAAATAGACTTATATAATATGAGTATCTGAGGTAGAATAAAAGCTCAACTGCAATTCAGAAGAGCCAGGACAAGTTTTCCAATAATGGTGCTAGGTCATTTGGATTATACATATTTCTAAAAAGTGAGAACCTGAACCCTTTCTTTATATGATATCCAAAATTATTTAAAGATGGGTCATAGTCAAAAATGTGAAAAGTAAAACAAACAAACTTCTCAAAACAGCAAAACATATCCACAGAGTAACCAGAAAATATTAACTACTAAAATAAATTTTAATAAAATATTAAATATGAAAATAAGAATTTATTTATTAAAATAGATTTATTAAGAGAATGAAAGAGAAGCCCAAGTGGAGAGAAAATATTTGCAATATATATGTACTTAATAAAAAGTTCATAATCAGTACATATAAAGTAGTCCTTTTAAATGATAAAAAGAAAATTCAATTATAAGTGAGTAAAAGATTGAAATATTACCCAAGAGAATAGAAAAGTATTTTTAAAGTTTTTAAAAATATTATTTTTCAGAGAAATTAAAGTTGCCACTCCATATCCACCAGATGACTAAAATAAAAAATTTCAAGGTTTCAAGGATGGCCAAGGATGTAAAATAAATGTGTTTTTTACTTTTATCATCAATTAGGAAAAATATGTGATATTCCCTACTAATGCCAACACATTTATGTATTTTGACTTACCAGTTCGTGCACAGCAATGAGAAAGAACTGATTACTGATTACGTAGCAGGCATAAATCTGACAGTTTTACTGTTGAATGAAATAAACCAGACACAATAGAGACCACAGTGTATGGCTATTTATAGATGGTTCACAAAGAAAGAAATACAGTGATCAAAGTCAGAATAGTGCTGAGTGTGGAGAAGGATGGTCTGGGGAAGGCACAGGAGATTCCTCAGGGAGGGCAACTGAATGGGAATGGTCTATACTTTGACTAGGGCAGTGGTTGCATGAGTGAATCAACATGTAAAAATTGGTCAAGCTGCATATTTAAGACTTGGATAATTTATTTATGTAAGTTATATTTTAATTTAATTTTCAAAAATTTCTTTTCCTATACAAATGAAATGAATGTAGGGTTGGAATCTTTTCTTCTTACATAATTTAGTGTTGCACAGACAAAATAGAAACATTATCTTTAAAACATAATTAACATTTTCCTTTAAAATTTAATTGCCTATGTAAATTTCAAAATAATGATAAGCTACCTGTTAATTTCCTTCCTCCTTCCCTTCCTCTCTTTCCTTTTCTTTATCTTTCTTTCTTTTTCTTTTTTAATCAAAAATTAAGAAGTGGGAGAGTGCTAGAGATCAAAGATCTAAAGCAAAAATGTTTTAAGGTCAAATGAACCCTTCTGCTGAATACTGCCCCCAAATGAAACTGTCTTATTTATTGGACCCTTCATTGGTTTGCTGAGGAGTCCTTAAATTAAAAGCTGTAACTGAAACCAGTCTTGAAAATCAGGATCTGGTCCTTGTTCTCCCAGTGTTGAAGATTAAACACCTGAGAAACACTGAGGTAAGAAAACAAGTTTTATTTACATGATAGAACAGAGAGAAAGAGAGACTCCTGGGGAAGGAGGGTGTTCAAGAGAGTGGAGTATCTCATCCCTTTATAGATTTCAGGTTTCTTTATTCTCATCCCATCCTGCCTGTGTGGCCTAAGGGCAAAAAGAGAGTCTTTCTGGGGATGATTATTTGTGTTGGAAAGTGAGATGGTTCCCCTCCCCTGGAGGCTGTTAACAACCAGGTGATGAGGAGTGCTATGTACCCATTTCCTTTTCTTTGGTAATCAGTTACCTGTTCTTTGCCCTGGTCTCATAATCACCCAGTGACCCTTTATATATAGTTTTCCCTAGGTTTGCAGAGTCACCAGTTGTAAGGGTTGCTTAGTAACAGTCAATCACTTCCAGGTAAACCATCAAGCAATTAATCTGACAACAACAACAAAAAAATAGAAATTAATAGATAGTAAGCCATGAATTTAGAGATGTGGGACAGGAAAATGTTTACTCTAGCTTAATGGAAATACAGTATTTTGTTGGGGAGCCATAGGTGATATAAGGGAATTTTGGGGGGCATTTTGTCTTAATGACTGATTACTTATTTATGACAGATTATAGCCAAAGCCTTCTTAAATTAGAAATCTGATGTCATGCTATTAATTATAAGACCTTGGTTGAAGCTCTGGGTTTCACTCCCCATATATATATTTTATAAAACAAAGGGCTATTTCTAAAGTTCTGCTATTCTATTGCTTAAGATGAAGTTCCATAATAATTTTAATATACTATATTATGAGTTTCTACAGAATAGGCACTTATCTATGCAGACTTATTAGGAATTTAATCATTTTTCCATTTTATATATAAATTAGTGCTTTGCTTACTCCAGGAGAATGAGAGCCACTTTGATATATACTTCTTAAAGTATATCTTTAAGAAAACTTCATAGTGTGCATAATTTTCCTTCATCCTCCTTCTTGACTGCATGGTAGTGTGAAAATATTATAAATATTCCTTGAATTTTAGCTCACTCCTCTACCAAATCTTGTACCTAGGAAAGCCATTAGTGCCTATTACATAAGCTAGTTTAGCCTGTCTAAATAGAAAAGAATCTAAAAAATAAGCCAACAGACTGTTAAATAAAAGTTTTCACCTTTATAAGAACAAATATAGCCTGACAGAATAAAATATTTGTAAAGAAACAATAACACAGAGAGTACAATTTCAGTTGTTTCGTTCTCTGACAAATCATTGTAGAGAAATGCAGTACAGGGGGAGGAAAATATTTTTTGGTGGGTTCGTGGTTCCTGATCCAGCCCATACCTGGAATCCTCTGCCACCTGGTGACCTCAGGCCCTGTGCCCTGGGTTCTTCTTAAAGCATTTTGGAAGAATCCTTGAGGCTGGAGAGAATGTTCTAATTGGGATTTTAAGACTCTGTTCTACAACTATATATGGTGATGATCTAAGCTGGAAATTTGCCTCTAGGTCTCCCCCTCCATCCTCTCCCTCCCTTCCCTCCTCCCTTCTCCTTTGCCCTCTTCCTCTGCCTCCCTTCCCACCTCAACATCATCCTGCACTTGAGCTCTCTCCATTGCCTGCAGGACACATCACAACCCAGATCCATGGACATCTCTGCTAGCAGCTATTTCTTGACCACCATTAGGTTTAGGAATGTGATCATGTGCTGCAAGCAAGCCTGCAAAGACACCAGGAAAGGGCCCCATGGGGCTGTGAGATAAACTCAAGGCTTGTGGAACAGGCACTAGAGAATCTCTGACACACAGAAATAGTCTAGAAGGTGGAATGCAGGTTCTGGTAGACACATTTTCTTGGCTGGTGGTGAGAATGTGCAGAAATGTTACCACAAGCTATGTCCTTGTCACTGATGCCAATCCAATAATGAGGACATGGTTTTGAGAAAAAGGAAAAAAAAAAAACAAAACATTTTATTGCTTTGCTACCAAAGGAGAAACAGAAGGGACTCCTGTCCCAGAGTCTGGGACTCTGCCCATGTAAGGGAACAGGGTGGGGTTTAAAGAGGTGATTCAAAGGCTACATTCCACATGTTCTGTTGGAGTTGTAATTCCCTTGTTAATTTGGGAGATAGTCATTTCTGAGATCTTCTAGTGCCATCCCCAAAGTCTGAATTACTTCCTTTCTGTGGTGTGTGTGTATTCAAAGACAGATAACTGTGCCTAGGATGGGGAAGAAAGGTAATCCTGTTTCCCCTGAGATTAGGGAGGGGGAGAATTTAGGGAGGAGGAGGAAGAGAGGAGAGAAAGAAATACGTCCTTTTAAAAAAAAGTTGCAGTAGCAGGCGTGGTGATGCACACCTGTAATCCCAGCACTTTGGGAGGCTGAGACAGGAGAATTGCAAGTTCAAAGCCAGCCTCAGCAATGGCGAGGCACCAAGCAACTCAGTGAGACCCTATCTCTACATAAAATACAAAATAGGGCTGGGGATGTGGCTCAGTGGTCGAGTACTCCTGAGTTCAATCCTCAGTACCAAAAATACATACATACATACATACAAACATACATACATACATAAATTGCAGGGGCAGAGCAGTAAGAATTATGTTCAAAGCATAAAGTGGACCACTGTTACAGAAAGAACCCTAGCACCTGCTGGGGTAGAGGACCCTATTGCCATCATATCCTTATTTTTCTCCTCTTCCTCTTCCTTCATTTTTTAAGCAGTGTTGGGGATTAAACCCAGTAGCGTTCTACAACTGAGCTAAATTTCCAGTTCTTTTAACTTTCTGTTTTGGAATAGAGTCTCACTGAGTTACCCAGGCTGCCCTTAAAAACCTGCCATCCTTCTGCCTTAGGCTCCCAAGTAGTTGGGATTAGAAGCATGTGTCACCACGCTGATTCCAAGTCTCAGTTGTATTGAAGACAATGATACTGGGAAGTGATGAAATTTTTATGCGTTCAGCACATTAAACACAGTTAAATGTGCTCCAAGACTCAGTGCTGTAACTTAAATCAGAAAGCTGTGAAGAATATACAGTGAACAGAAAACACAATCTTGTTCTGGAAGCGTAAGACTCCACTGCTTATCGGCAATCACATCTCCTCCTAGGAAGAAGGGGAAACAATATGGACTTTCCCACTTTCCTAGTCAGCATTCTCTCTCATATTTACATATATAATATATACTTATTTATTATTCATTCTAATAGTTATGACAGCTGAATACATTTCGATTCATTGTACACAAATGGAACACAACTTTTCATTTCTCTGGTTGTACATGATGTAGAGTCGCACCATATGTGCAGTCACACATTTACCTAGGGTAATAATGTCCATCTTATTCCACATTATTTCCTGCCCCTATCCCTACCCCTCCCTCCACTTTGCCCAAAGTTCCTCCACTCTTCCCATTCTCCTGGGAAGTAGAATCCTTTTACAATTTGGTATGGAGTTGTCCCACCCAGAATTACACTCCTTACAAAGTAGTGATTTGATTATTTTTCCTTTCCTTCTCACCCTTAGAAACTCCCTTTGTCTTGAGGGTAATAATGTTGGCTAGGTAAGAGAGAAAAGGAAAAGGTGAGAAGAGCAGTCTTCTCAACAAAATCTTTTCAGGTCATTTTTCATTTTAAAGGAAAAGGCTTGCTGGCAGAAATGAAAATTTCATTGGTGAAGATCCAAGTATTACAGTAAAGCTTACTGAAGGGATTATTTGGACCATTGCATTTCTATTTTTAGCTGTCTCAGTTGAAAGTCAAGACAGTATCACTGTCCTGGTTGTGCATTTTAGAAAAAATATGATAAAAATATATAGCCCTATGAAGATTTTTTAACCTAGGATATAAAGAATGCTCTCGTGTCACATAGACAATGCAGGTGATGCAGGATGGATGGGAAGGCAGAATCAAAGACCCATGAAAAAAAAGTATAAAATTTGTATCAAATGATAAACAGTGAAAACATCATTAAAATGTCTTGGGTGTGAAAAAGAACAACTGAAAACCTATCTGTCTCCTCCATAAGACAAAAGTGGCAAGTGTTTTTTTTCAAAATCTTTATGGACATTTATATGTTAAGTGCCTATTCCAGATTCTCATTTTCCTTCTTTACAACCTAGGAATGATTTTTTAGAGGGGCAATTAATGACTTTATTCTCATTCATTAATATGAGAATATCATTAGTTCATTTGAGAGCACTACTGTGTATTATTTCATATTTTATTTCTTCTATAACTTTGTTCATGTATTAGTCTCATGTAGTGCCTACCTTAAAGATATCAAAATAAATTATCAGGAGAGATTTAATGCAGAAAATAACAATGGTATATGATGTCCCTATGCATTCATTTATGCTTACATAACTTTGGAGGTGTTCAAAGAATTTCACAAACACTGAGTTATTAAAGCTTAGTACTCCTGTGAGGTGCACTTGGCTATTATCATTATAGTTTATTATTATTCAGACAGATCAAATTTCCCCTGGAGCCCTAAATGGCTCTTGCAGAAAGTGTTGGCTTTTTAATATTCTGCATCTGAGAATCACAATTCGGGTTTATAAAATTAGCTCATTTTTCCTAGGAATTGCCTCTTGTGAGTTACCAGGCTTTATCCACTTCAGGGAACATTGCAGAAATTGTGCTTACCTGGCTCTTGGAAAACCCCAGTTGAAAGACCACTTTATCTTTCTGGAGATAGAGAGAAAGAGAAAAAATATTTGAGGGATGAAAACTAATCGAATGAAAGTTATTGGTATATTTTCTATCACTTATTGAAAAATATACTGTGGGGATGGTAGTGTTGCTTAGTGGTAAAGCACTTGCTTAGCATGCACAAGGCCCTGGGTTTAATCACAAGGACAACATAAAAATAAAGAAAGAAAGAAAAAATACTATGTGCTTTGTGCTAAACCCGTTCCAGAGACAAGGAAATTGAGGTTTTGAATAGTTAGATATTTCGCAAAAGCAAAGCTCCTCAAGTGGCAGAGCTAGTCCCAGAATGCTGGTCTTTCGACTCCTAGCCCAACACTCTAACCTTAATCTGTGAATCTCAAAATGTCATACTCTTGTTACTAGTGCCACACTACTTGTTTTTGGTAGATAAATATATTTTAATTTAATAATTATGTGTTCTACTGTGTATTAAAAAACATAAATTTTCCTAACTAAATTGTGGTATTATAGGAATTAGTGCTTATAAGAAAGCTAAAATAAGTATAATCTGTGACTGGTGAATAAAGGAAATGACAGGCATGAAGGTGGAATATTTAGGCCTTAAGTTTGGGAAACCTACTGTGTATTATTTCACATACTTTAAGGTATATGATCATAGGGTGTGTAGTTAAGTGAAAAGAGGAGAAGAGGCTGGCAGTTCTTGCTTTAGTTTCTGTTTATTTTTGAGGAGACAAGCTGTTGAAAATGATTGCTTCTACTTCTACATATTAAAACTTTTAAGAAAAAAAAATCTTTAAAATAAGTAACCCATCCTATGAGGGTTTAGATTCACACCACTTAGTGTTAAAATTCACTAATTATGTGACTTCACAAAGTTAATTAACATTTCTGAGCTTTGGATGTTTTTTTTCTTTTTTACTTTTTTCTCATCTGATTTTTTTTTCTTTTTTTGAAATGAGTTTTCACTGTGTTGCACAGGCTGGCCCAAACATCTTGCCTCAACCTAGATTCTTGCCTACCTAGATTCTTTCCTCTCTTTTCTTTTGGTGGTGCTGGGGATCAAACCCTGGGCCTCATGCATACTAGGCAAGCATGCTACCACTCAGCTATAGACTCAGCCTTGTAGCTAGATTATAAATTATTATTATTATTAATTATTATTATTATTAATTTGTAAATGGTGATAACTCCTGTCTTTCAGTCCTGTGATGAAGAATAACAAACTCAGTAACAAATGCAATGTATATAGAAAACTTAATAGTAGAAAGTATTCAACCAAAGGTATCTACCATGTTTTTACCCTAATTGTTATTACCTCCTGGTTCTAAATCTTGTAACTTTGAATTATCAGTTACAACAATCATTGTAATTTTTTAGTCTTAGACTCATTCTCATTGTCTTCAACTCTATTCTGATCTTTGATGAGAACATGAATAGTCCCTGTAAAACATGAGCCTCTCAGTTTTTTAAACTAATCTCTCCCCAAAACCTTATTCTCCACCTTAATATAGCCACTCATTCCCAAGGTCATATAATAGGCATCAATCTCTGGCACCCTCTTGGCAATGTAATTTCAATATCTAGTCAATATCTAGTCTCCCCAATGTCAAAATTTCAGCACTATCCACAGAGTTCTTTCGCCCATCCTCAGTTTCTTGTTCTGTTAGTCTGCTCAGGCTTCCATTAAAAAAATACTCTATTTGGGTGGCTTAAACAATAGAAATTTATTTTCAAAGTTCTGGTGGCTAGGAAGTTCCAGATCAAGGTGCCAACTGATTTGGGTTCTGGTGAGATCTCTTTCTGGCTTGCAGACTGATGATTTATTGATATGTCCTCACATGACCTTTCCTTAGTGAATACGGGAGGAGAGACATCTCATTCTTTCTCTTCTTATGATGCCACTAATCCTATCAAAAGAGCCCCATACTCATGACCTCACCTAACTCTAGTTATTTCCTAAAGGTCTCACTTCCAAATGCTATCACAGAGGAGGGAGTTTAGCTTCAATATGTAAATTTGGAGCATTCAGTTCATGACTTCTTCCCTGTCTTGACCCATTTGAAATGTAATCATGAGGCGCTCTCCTCGTCCCTGACTTTGGCATTGTTCTTCCTTCATCATTTCACCTTACAAAATCAAATTTATGATTAAATCCATTCTCCAATTACTTTGGTCTTATGTGTATTGGGCTGAATGCGGCTGGAACAAAAGACATAAAAATGTTGATGAGTTCACTTTAGTCCATGGTAATGAACCCAAGTAGGTGCTTAATGCTGCCAGACACTCAAACAACTCTTTCCTGATTAATTCAACTTTGTCATTTTCCCCAGAACTTTGTTACTCCCAATGTGCTCCATGGGCCAGCAGTATTGGTATTACCTAGACACTGTGAAAAATGTAGAATCTCAAATCCTATCCTAGACCTACTGAGAATCTGAGTTTTATCAAATCTTAGGAGATTCTTATGCATATTTAAGTTTGAGCATAATTAATCCTCTTATAGGACTCTCTTTTCAAGTCTCCAATTTCCTCCCCCATCTGTACTCTCAGCCCATGGCTAAATGTCTCCAATATAGGAAGGAATGACATTGTCTTTGTGAGGAATTGTGACACAAGAATCGGACAGTCCAATAGATAGATGACTGATACATGAAAAAGCCATTTACACAAAAGGTAACTGATTTATTAGCCTTATAGCCGCTTTGTTCTTGGAACTCACATAAATTCAAACACCATGATCACCTTTACAGTGTCAGCACAATTCACCTACATTATTTATATGTACTTCATAAATGGCACATTCATTTCAACAAGCATACTTCATGTAAATATTGAAAAGCAATGTCAAATTGCTTTTCCATAATCTTCAGTTGTCAAGCAAATATATATATAGCATTCTTGCTCCCTGAAAATCACTCACTAATAGGAAGGAAAAAACATTAAACTGTCTTCAACTTAGAGAGTAGATTTTATAATAGGACTATTTTATGTACTATATTGCTTGGAATAAAAAAAGACTAATTGTAGAACCTACATTTAAGTGACTTATTAAATATTTCTCTGCAAAATAAACATAGCCTACCTATACAACACATTTGGATCACTTATTAGGCAATTATGAGCAAATGTAAAGTTGTTCTAGTGACTATGTTGCTCACACTGCAACTGAATGATACGTATGATTGAATAAATATTTTATATATGTATATTTTTTCTTTTTATAGTATTAGAGATCAATTCCAGGGCCTTGTACATGCTAGTCAAGTGCTCTACCACTGAACTATACTTCTATCCCTTAATTTTTATCCCCTAAACACCCTCAAATGTCTTCCTCTGGAACAATTATGATCCATACTGGTTCAGTATACTACTTATTTGAATTCTTATAGAAAAATAGAAATTGTAAATAATAATGATAAAGTAAAATTAAACTCATGCATAATTATTCCACTATATGCGATAACCATTGTTTTAAATGGGTATATATCCTTTCTGAATTTTGGTTTGACCACTTAGCTCACAATGAATTTCCCCCAGGTCACATGGTTATGTAAGGTCACTGCTGCAACATGACTTACATAAGAGCTGCTTACAGGGATAAGGGACTCCAGGAGAAAGGCTCTGGGCTAGAACTCCAGGCAACAGAGGAATGTGTAGGTCCTTATAGCAGAGTCCTCAAAGACCTTGCAAATGCCCTCCACAAAGGAGCCAATGTATGATTCCTTACTATGATGGAAGGTTTGAGGGTCAATCTTTACCAACTCAATAGGTATTAAAAATACTACCCCCTAAATAAAAATACCTGATTCTGTTCCCCTCTAATTACTCTTCCTTACATCTTTATACCCCACATCTAGAAAATAGAAAGGGAAGAAGTAGATCAAGAATGTACATGGAGAGAACATCTCTCTTTTTTTCTGCTTATTTATGACCTAAGAGATGAGGTCTGACCTGGGATTGAGGAGAAGGTTTAAAGTCAGAATGAGATTGAAGTTTTGATTTAAACTCCTAAGAATTTTTATTCCTGAAAAGAAGCCTGTTTTAAATATGAAAGCGCTTATATTTCTACTATTGCTTTTCCCGAGTTGTGGAGGAATATGTGACTAGCCTGTATTTTCCCTCAATTATTGTTGCTATTTTATCTCAGCATTTAAATTGTAGGATACCAAAAGGGAAGAGAACATCATCCAAGTGTTTTGCATCCTTTTCTAGGGAAAGGATTAGTGTGTCTTCAGTTCTAATGGATAAAGTTGTCTGTCATATTAGGTGCAAGTATAATTTTTTCATCATCTGTACTTAGAAACTGAATGTGATTTAAGGAGATGTATACAAGTGCCAAGGGTGATAGCTTCCTTTCTCAAAGAACTTGACTAGGATACAGTCCTCAGTTATCAATTAAACACTAATAGGAATTGTTGGATGGCATTTGGAAGATGTAACAAAGCCCTAAATCTTAAATAAGAAATATATTACTGGATAATCTGAATGGGCCTGACTGAATCTGTGGGAAGGTCTTAAAAGCTGGGCTGAGATATTTCCAAGAAGAAATAACACCTAAAACAGTAGTTTGAATCATGGACTTTGATTCCTCCCAAGGGTATTTTTTTTTTTTTAGTTGTAGATGGACACAATAAATATCTTTATTTTTTTATTTATTTTTATGTGGTGCTGAGGATCGAGCCCAGTGCCTCATGCATGCGAGGCAAGCGCTCTACCACTAAGCCACAATCCCAGCCCCTCCCAAGGGAATTTGATCCCTTCATTCCTTGATGATCTTCCTTTCCTGACCATCTCTCCTATGGACCTGTTGGGCCAACCCCCACAATCATGAGTGCCAAGTCCTTAAAATGCATATATCCATGCATAAGATGTATATGACCAATCTTCTCAGATCTGCCTGTCTGGATCTCATCCTTCCCTCTCAAGTTTCAAAACAAAAACTGTTGTGCCTATCAAGTGATGGGGAGGAAAGTTGGAGAAAGAAGAAAGAATTTGGAACACTGCAGAAGTGGTAGCAGAGGTTTGTATCTACCTTAAAACACATCTAGGGACTGGGGCTGTAGCTCGGTGGCAGAGTGCTTACCTAGCATGTTTGAGGCACTGGGTTTGATCCTTAGCACCACATAAAAATAAATAAAATAAAAGCATTCTGTCCAACTACAACTACAACTACAAAAAAAAAAAAATACAAAAAAAACCCAACCCACACATCTAGCTCTATAACCTGCCATTATAAACCTCCTAGTAGACATTTCAAAGTTCATTTTATTGTTTGTTATTAATACTTTCTGATAGGTAGGGTCTTTTCAATATGATAAATTTCTGCTGCCTAGGGAAAATTGGAGTCATTATCATTTTAGATATTTTTCTCTTATGTATTCCTTCCCTATCACAAGATTTATTCTATATCTCTTTTCCTTGTGTCCTGTCTTACTACTTGGACCACATCCTGCTCATCTGAAACTTCCTTTGGGCATGGATTGGGGGAGCCTGTTACTTCTTTAGCCTGTGCTCTGCTGAGCTGTGTCAGTGTCTGGCAAGCCCAGCCATTGGTCCTCTACTGCACAGGCAGTAGAGTTCTTGGGACCCAGTTTTCTGAGCAGTGTTGTGGATAAATCTGACTGAATTCATGAAACATAGGCTGAAATGTTGCATGCTTGTCTGAGGATGAAACCTTAAATTCCTCCTGCTCCCCAAGATCTTTCACATGCTCTGCTTTTTTAACGTCACCAGAAGTAATTAGGGCAGATTTTCATAGGGTTTAAGGGTGAAAAGATCTTGCACCTGACCAGTCTTACGAGGTCTGCCTGTCTGGATCTCATCTTTCCTGTGAAGAGACTACATTCAGCAAACAAAATAATCAGCTTAGAATTGGGATACAAGAGAGAAGTAAATATTTATAATAACAAACCACTGATATACTGGGATAATTTGATACAGTAGCTAACCTGCTATAATTAATACAACTTCTAGATTAACAAATTATAAAAATATTCCTATTTTTTCTTCACCTTTAAAAAAATGCTGTGTGGTTATTCTTGAATGCCCTGAGCAGATATCTCTTTTTCTAGTTTTATGAGCAGGAAATACAAGTCACTTCTCAATATTTCCTTTTTTCTGCTAGCTACATTTTAGGGTACAGTTTTTCCTCCTTGTCATTATGGCTGTATCTGAAACTTTTGAAATGGAATGCCCTCAGAGGCCTTCAAGACTTGATCTCCATTTTATTCTCTTCTTCACTTTGAGCCATACATTAAATTTCCAGCTGTACAAAAGTTTTTTATATTTATTTATTTTGTTGATACCTAGTTGTATTGCATTCAGGTGAGTGAAAATTACCTATGTAATAGTATATAATAATATACATCCTAGTATATATTAGTAGTATATATTATAGTAATAAACCAGAGCAAAGTAATGTCCTAACAAAATTTTAGGTGAAAATTTTAAAAGAATGTATACTCTCTGGTTTGGGTTAAACATCTTCATACATGACTATTAGAGCAGAGAACACTTTTATTTTTTTACTCAGTTCTTCAATATTCTGAACTTTTCAGAGGAAGAAATCAGTTTCCTATGTATGTTGCCTACTTGTTGATTGCTCAGTGTGCTTTCCCTATTTTGGAGTTGTTTCATTTAGTACTGCTCCCACTGTTTTACGCAGAGAGATGAGCACCTTGAGTTTCCCTTGGGCTCTCTGCTGCTCCTTGCCCATCCTCTCCAGGTACATAGCTTCTTTGCTTCCATCTTTAGAATAGTATTATTCTGTATACAGATGCTATGTTCTGCTTCAATACAATTCTTTTTCTTTTCTTCTATTTTGGACATTTCTTTAGTTTCTAGTTAATGACAAATTCCCCCTTTTGAGTAGAGCTAGTCCCTCTATTTCTAAATTGATTTGGGTTTGGAAGAAAATATATGGTAGTATATATTCAATCTAATATATTAACATTTGAAATCCTTACTTCATTCATTGTTCATATTAATATTCCAAAAAGAAAAATTCCCAAAGGAGTTGCTAGGTCTATGCAATGTGTATTTGAAATTAATTGATGGTGACAAATCGGTCTCCTATGAGGCTATAATTAGCTTCCTACCAAAGAGTGCACAGTTACAACAATTTCCACATTTGTCACAAATGGTTAATATTATATATATGGGATGTACATTATATATAAACCATAATATATATACTTATGTAATATATAATATACATAATTATATATATTAATCATTTGTAACAAATGTGAAAATGGTTGTAACTATGCACATGTATGTGTATGTGTATATATATACATATATGTATATATAGAGAGATTTTCCCCCCCACTATTGGGGTACTGATGAGCTACTTCCCTAGCTGTTTGTTTGATTTTGAGACAGAATCTCATTAAGTTAGCTGAAACTGACCACAAACTTGTGCTCCTCCTATCTCAGCCTCCTGAGTCTCTGGAATTGCAGGTATGAGGCATAGTGCTTAATATAAATCTTTTAAACATTTTTCATTCTGAAAGAAAAAATAATAAATTTCCTCCTCTTTATTTGTGAATTCAAGTGTAAATTCCCACTCAGACACTTTGATTAAAGTTGATATCTACAATAACTGGATTTGAATTATGGATGTTGGACTTTAGTTAAGTCTCACCTTCTTTGTTTACACATGAGACCACAAACCTATAAATGGACTAAAAATCAAACCCATATAATCAGATGATTATGTTACCTATGCCATGGAATAGAAAAGACTGCTCATAAAAAGAGTAAACAGACATGTTTACTAGGCTGCCTTCATGTTCCAACTTTTCAGTCACAAAGTAACCTAGCCTTACAAAATAATACAGATGAATAAATCTGTTATTTGCACAAGTCTGAGTTCCAATTAACTCTAGATACAGCCAACTGGCTTGGCTAAACATCTCAGCAGCTGAACTGGAATTCTATTAGAACTGTCTGAAACTTTAAATACATAGTTTGTGAACAATTCAAAGTGGAAGCTTGATGCTAGTGTTTTGTCTATGGTCCTAGATAAACTAAATAAAAATGCTTACTACTAAGAGCAAGTGTCCTTGAATATTTATTTCTACAGGTGGAAAATAAAGAGTATCTGAACCATATTTGTAGCATTTAAAATCATGTTGCATTTTCAAGACTACTTCAAGTGACTCCATCCTATATAAAGTCATTCTGACTTCCCTGTAAATCAGTATGCCTATACAACAAGAAATGGTATATAAAATGGTTATTCCCAAAAGTCAACTTTATTACATCATTGCTTTGAATTAAGACACATTTATGTTTAAAAATTATTTACCTTAGTAAGTCATAAAATGATAAAGGCAGATCTAAGTTAAAACCTAGAGTTGTTTCAAGGAAAAAAATAATTTTATAATCTTTTTAATGAAAGTAGGTAAATGTACCATGTACTTCTTATAGGTTATAATTAACAAGGAAAATTATTTTGTTCATCATCTTCTTAAAGTACAGTTTCCCAACATTTTTCCTCCATTGCATTTACATGAAAATGTGTTTTTTTTATCTCATTGGGATAAACAAGGATGCTGGCCAATAGATGGCTGGCATACCATTTGCAGTATACTAAGCTCTGCTTAGACTCCCCTCTGATTTTAGCTTGGATGGCATTCTCATAGCACCTTCACATACTAGATTTATATTCCAGCTCTGGTCTCCATGGAGGTAATTGAAATGAGTAACAAAAAGTGGAGGAGGTGTTTTAGTTAGCTTTCTGTTGCTATGACAAAATACCTGAGAAAATCAACTTAAAAGGAGGAGATATTTAGTCTCATGGTTTCAGTCCATGATCACTTGGCTCTGTTGTTTTAGGGCTTGTGGTAAGACAGAACATCTTGGTGGCAAGAATGCAGCAGAGCAAAAGTACTCACCACATAGGCCTGGGAAGGAGCCAGGGTGAAGAGAAGAGAAATGAAGAGAAGAGAAAAGGGGTGGGGGAGAGGGAGAGAGAGAGAGAGAGACTGACTGACTCCAAGGGCACGCTCCCAAGGATCGCCTCCCTCTAATTAGGACTTCTCAGTTGCCACCATCTGCCAATAGCCCATTGATGAAGTCAGAGCCCTCATGATCCAATCACTGCCAAAGTTCCTTCTGAACTTTGCTGCTTTGGGGGCAAAGTTTTCAACACATGAGATTTGGGGGGACATTTCAGATCCAAACCATAACAGGAGGATAAAGTGTACAAGGGATAAAAGTGGTGGGCCACTTTAATTTTAGCCATTAAACTCTTTTTTGAAGTTGAAACTTAAACAAATATCTGAGGAGCATTAGAGTTTTAGAGAATTTATTAAGAAGCAGTTCATGAACTGGGAAACCAGAGCAAAAGATTAGTGTTCCGATGACAAAAGTTCGGAGGTGAGTATTCACTAGGAAAATGCAGAAGCAAAATAAATTATTTGGTTTTTTTTTGTTGGAAAGTCCCTAATCACATGATCATGTTGGTTGGTGGGTATTAAGTTTTATTTCTTTCTGATGTAAGTACTTATCAGAAATGACCTAAGGTAATTTTTGCTTCTATTTGCAGTTATGACCCAAGGGAATATTTCAGTTCTATTTGTAATTTAAGCTACATGAAGGCTATTTTTCAAGTTCACTTTGTGTGCTCAAAAATACTCCAGGGTCCATCTCCATTTTAATTTTACCTTAACACACTACACTTTCAATTTTTTTTAAATCCGTTACCAAACAGAGTGCCTTGCACTTGATTATCGCTTAAAGTTTACTGGATTGAGACTTTGGGTACCTATCAGCATGCTTTTTTGAGCTCTTGCCAATTCTAAGTATAATGAATTAGATCTTTAGGTATACTTTGCAAAACAGGATAAAAACAGCTTTCATAAAAAACGATTGGGTTAATACTTAAAAAAAAATCTTTGCCCTTAATAAATTTTGATAAGAGGAGACTTAAGTAATACCCAGAGTAACATGCATAAAAAGTGATGGATCATTTTTTTGATGTTGCTATTTTTTAGTTGAAATTCAAGTCAAAATTAAAACCCCAAATTGAACTAAGCTTCTGTTTTTTAAATTTAAATAGGAAAAACACCAGCAATAATAATATATCTCACAAGTCCATAAATATTATACAGAATAATGCATAAAGAATAGTTACCATAGTGGCTAACATAGAAAAGATATTACCTTGATCATCAACTTTACTCCATTAAACACACTGGCTCCTGAAATAACTTTTCAAAGATTTTTATGTTTCTTGGCAGGAATTAAATGAATACAAAGGTTATAGATTACCACTAATATTTTGAAAAAGTATGTACATGTATGGCTTTGTAGGAGAGCTGAACAAAGGTTTTTCTAATATAAAAAGTGCAACATACTTTTTCAATTATTATTTCTTTTCAGTAGAATCAAACTTCCTCTTTAAAACTTTAGTGTCAAAATACAAAATATAGAAGTTAATTGTCTTTCCTATAATCTATTTCATGTATTAAAATAGGGTATGACTTAGAATACATGAAGCCTTAGCTGACTTTTAAATATGACAGCAAAATTTTGATCTTCTTTTGACCATATCACAGATGTAGCTTGTGAAATTACTACTAGTAAAGTAACAACAAAAAGCATGTACTTTGTATCTGAACAATGTTTTCATATTGACTGTTACAAAGGGAAGACCTCAAAAATATTTAAAAACTTCTTCAGATTCTGTAAAAATCTAACAACGTTCTTTAAAGCTTATGTTTTCATCAAAAAAAAATAATATTTTGATTTAGGTATGGTGGCTCATGCCTATAATTCCAGCAACTCAGAAGGCTGAGGCAGGGCAGGAAGATCCCAAGTTTGAGGCTAGCCTAGGCAACTGTCTCAAACCGAAAAGTAAAAAGGGCTAGGATGTAGCTCAGTGGTAGAGCAACTCTGGGTTCAGTCCCTAGTGGTTGGGGAGAAAGAAAGGAAGAAGCGGGAAAAAAAATTGGATGGTAAGTAAATATATGTAGGCAATAAACAAGTAAATCAGTAAATATGTACAATATTTCACATAGCAATAGATCTTGTAGAAAACATAAAGGCAGTCAGACGGAGTGGCACATACCTGTAAACCTGTTTACTTGGAAGGCTTATGCAGGAAGATCACAAGCTGGAGGCCAACCTGGGTAACTTAGTGACATCCTATTTCATGTTAAAACAAACAAACTAACAAAGAAAGAGCAGGGATATAGCTCCATGGAAGAGCATTCCTGGGTTCAATCTCCAGAACCAAAAAAATAAAAAAGACTAAACAGGGGTATTGAAAATTATTTCTGGGCAAAGGGTAGGGAAGGGTGGGTGGGTAGTGCAGCTCAGTGGTAGTGTTTACCCACAAGCTCAAGGCCCTAGGTTCAATTTTCAGTACTGCAAAAATACAAATAAAATGAGAGCTGTGCTAGAATTCAACTAAAATTAAAATTAAAAAATGGGAATATTGGCAACACATTTTGATATCACTCATGTACATGTATAAATTTATTAATGACGAATCCCACCATTATGTATAATTATAATGCACCAATAAAAATACAGAAAAAAATGAATTGAGTTCTTAAAGGAGGATTTAAAAATGAATTGGTATCTCTTCTTTTTTAACCAGATAGGCTTATCGAATAGTCATGTAGTTATTTTTAGGAAAGGAAATAAGATAACTGGTTGGAGAAGGTTATGCTTTTAAAGTGTGACAAATGATATATTCAAATAATGTGATTTTAGCAAATTCATTATCTCATAACTTAAAAAATTTAAAAAGTATCCATGAGGACAGAATTAGACAATTTCAAGTTTGTGAAAATTTACCCTAAATTGTTTCTGAAAAATCTGACTTAAATTTTTTTCTTAATTTTACATAGATTGTTAGAGATCTAAGTGATGTCTCCATTTAGATTTATTCTAAAAAGTAGAAATAATGATTGGCAAATTAGTAAGAAGGCAGAAAAATTGGTTTTTATTCAGGAGGGACATCTTTTATATTTAAGAATAAAATATCTGAAGATTTGGGAGAATTATTATTTGGACTGACTTACCTGTTCTACTTTTGGTGTGTGTGTATTTACTGGGGACTGTCATGAGCTACATCCTCAGCCCTTTTTATTTTCTGTTTTGAGATAGGGTTTCCTAAGTTGCTGAGACTGCTCCTAAACTTGAAATTCCTGCCTCAGCCTCCTGAGTAGCAGGAATTATAGGTGTGTGCCACCATGCCCAATTGTTCTGAATAACTTCTTAAAAATGCTATCAATAATATATTCCATTCATGGATCTGAAATTTAGGAAATGAAAATGTTTGCCTTTTCATTATGAAATCACTTAAAAATGATAATGCATTGTAGAAAATCTCTATCATTTTAAAAATTTCCCTTAAGATTACATTTGAAATATATGTGAAAAATGGAAAATCACTTTTTAGAAAATAACAACTTTTTTCTCTTGTCATTTTGAAGGCTACTTATGAAACATAAATTTAAGCTTGTATTTGCCTAGTGGTGAGATGTGTTTCAATTATAAACCAAAGAAGTTCTGTTATGTCACAGTAAGTTATCATCAAAGACACAGCTGCACAGCATGCTCCAGGCCAGTGGCTCAGAGGCCACTGGAATTGAAAAGAGCAGTGTGGAGCAGGTCTTGTGCTTCAAACTAAATCAACGCAGCCACATTTTGTCATATATTGGGGTCCTCCATAAGATGTTGCTTAAAAACTAAATTCTACATCTAAAAAATATTCTGAAAACGACTAAGGGAACAGAAATTTATTAGAAAAAACCCTGTCAGTTTGCTAATAATTTCTTTCTCTCTGCCTATTCTACCAAGATATTTTGTGGCACATTTCACCTAACTTCAGATTATGCTACTTAACACAAGAATTTTAAAACAATAACACAAACTCTAAGGTGGGCTTGGTGGGCACACTATAATCCTGGATGAGGCAGGAGGATCTCAAGTTCAAAGCCAACCAGGCCAATTTTAGCGAGATCTTTTCTCAAATAAAATAAAAAATGAATAAAAAGGACTGGGATGTAGCGCAATAAAAAGTACTGGTTGCCTGGCCTGTGCAAGGTTCAATTCCCAGTACCAACAAAAAATACAAAAAAAAAAAAAAAAAGGGAAAAGAGCAATGAACTTCCAACTTGACAAAAAGTGTTTTAATAAATGGTGATTAAAACAAAACATTAAAACAAGTTTCATGTTCCGTCTGAAACAAAAATTTTTGGGTTCAAAACAATCTTATTTTTGATTAGTAATTTCTTTAAAAGTACATGTTTTAACAAAAGTCAGCAAATGTTTGAGAGGGAGGGAGGTGTGGGATATCAGTTGTGTGCATGGGGACAAAAAGTAATGGTCACATAATTTTGTATGAAAAAAAGACAGGATGGGCAATGGGGTAAGGAAACTACTGCTTCCAAAGAATGTTGAAAATCTCAGTTTGTCTTAGGTCACAAGTGAGGGGCAATAAGAAGTAAGACTGTGAATTTAGATAAGGCAGAGTTCTTAATACTGGAGTAAGGACTTGGGCTTCTTTTCAGTAAATAAGGGATCAATAGCAACAGGGATTTCAAGTATGAGATTCCAGAGATATTACAGGAATATTTGTAATAAAAATTACAGATAAAATTTGATAACTGATTGAAAGCTAAGTGAAAGAAAAAAATACAAGTCAAAAATGAGGCTGAAATGGCGTTCAGTAAGGACTATAGAGATTGAAGAGCTTAAGGCTAATGGACTTTCAGTATTTCTACTGATTTGTTTATGTAAAGGGGATTTCAAAAGCATAACCCAGATACTTGACTGATACAAATTTTATTTTTCATGCTAAAATTTTTATAAATTTCATTTTGTCATACACAATTACAAGAGTGACAGTTACAACTGAATTAAAAAAATAGGATTTGGGAGCATTTCTATTCATTTGCTATTATCAATAAGCATGTTTTATTACATGAATAGCAGTAATAGTTATAATTACAGAATTACTTGATTAGTAAATTTAATGAATGTGCCATGATGGAGGCCACTACATAATATAAACAAAGTGTAAATGCCAAATATATTCCACAATGAGAACTGAGGGTTACAGTCTAATAATACCATCATTGCAATACTTGTCTGAGTGGGTCATTTGAATGAGCAAGCATTCCAAATCATTGTCCAAAATCTTTTTTTAGTTTAGTTCTAGAAGAAAATATAGCACAAAATACAAAGACATGGCTTGCTATTATCCTAGTCTAAAACCAGCTATTACATAATGAAATTCTGCATTTTTTGCAACTTGGCATTTGTTCTACCTCACACACAATTAGAAGATGAATAGCACTTGTAGTACTTAGAATCACCCAACCACAGCTGATACAGCATCTCCCAGACTTCTAGTTTCTAAAATTCTGGGGGAAGTGGGACACTTTGAACTGTAATAGTCTACACGGTAGTAATATTACCTTTGTGCCATTGGCCCAATACTAATTTTTTTTGTTTTTTAGTATACAAAATATGCTGAAAACATTTCTCTTAAACACATTTCAATTAATGTAATTAAATAGAAGGCAATAGCTTCCTTCTAGAACAGGTGGATTTAGCTATGAAAAACTTGTCATGTACTAGGTAAATTAACTTATGGAATATTTTTAGGGTTAAATACAGACCTTACTATGTTCTATAATTTAGACTCTGCTAAACATGTGTAAAAGAACTATAGACATAATTGTACTAGTAGTTCAAAAAATGGAAACTACCATTTTTATCCCTATGGTGTCTTTGTATCAGTTAATTTTATCCAAATTAAGGATAAATTTAAAATACCACCATGAAATTTGTTCTCTTAACATGCACAAGAAATTAAATGTTCATTCTAATCAGAGGTTTCAGATGATAACTGAAAGTTTTTACTTTGATATAAGTACATCTGGAATAATAAAGTTAAATTTTGATCCAAGCACATCACAAACATATGTTGTTTTAATGTGAAAATATAAATTTTAAAGAAATAATGTTTAACAGTCTTTTTATCCTACCATCTTAAGCACATATTTTTTCTTAAAAATAAAATGGTTTACAATAAACATCTCAGTTAAAATCTAATTTTACAAAAAAGTGAGAGAAATAAAATTAATAACTCTTAGATGTACTTGAGCCAAGTAGTTGCTGCTTCCAGTTACTGTGAGCTAGAAATCATTACCTGGTGACATTATGGTAAGTAACCTTTAGGTTATAATCTAATAACCTGATGTTCAATTCATATTGCTTATCAAAGAAGACTGGTATGTACTGGAAAATTTAGATACATCATTTATAAAGTAACTAACTGAATTAATTTTCTTAAATAAGAAATAATCATTATATAAAGAACTGTTTATTTTAACTACTTTAAAAAACAACAACAACAAAAAAGAGGAGCGTTAGATACATGGCCTTCAATGAAATATCCATAATTATACTGCAATAATCAGCCTAAAAACCACAAAAAAAATCATTAGGCCAAAGTTTCAAGTTCTCTAATATGTTACTTTTATTATGTTTTGACAATTATCTCCTACTTGTTTTTATATTGCACTGTCATTTCCAAACTACAAACCAGAGAATCTGAGGTGAGTTATATTTTCTTTTTTGTTAATTTCTTAGAGAAAATAATTACCTCATTAGCTTAAGCAAACAAAAACTTACACACAAATAAAACTACAGTCATTTAAATGTTACATACCACAGTACAGATGGTAATTTAAAAATTTCAAGAAATTTATCTGGGATCTAGTATTTTCACACTGTTCTCATTTCAAATATCAAATGCAATCATCACCATTATTTACAAATAATTTACTGATACTATGTCAGTTTTATCTTTATTGGAATGATCAAGGAGTACTAAATCTTAATGAAAAAATTAAGCTATAGAATATGCTCTAAATATCCTCATCTAAAATATTTCAGAGAACAACTTAAAGCCACCATAATCCTATTTCATCAGTACTGTTTTGATTGTCACTATTAACTATGTGAACTTTTCCCCTAATCCCACTAGCCTGAGTCAGTAGGCTTTCTAATAATTATTTTAAATGATAGAGCATAGATGGGGGACACAGAATAACCAGGTATAGCCCCAATTAAATTATGTGTGAAATGTGTAATCTTAAAGTAAGTCCCTCAATATGTCCATGCTTCTCCTGCTTCTACATGAGGAGCCTATCATACTCCTTTGGGAAATGATGTAAGAAAAACTGCAAAAGTCTCTAAAAGTAGCAAATATGTAATATACGTAATATTGACACATAAGGGCTTATTACACTGTTGGATTTTGTGAGAATGCCCTAACTATTAAGGTGTAACTTAAGTTATTCCTGAAAACATTAGAACAATGTTGTAATATCTTTCTCATGTCCCTGGGTAAGATCTGAGAGCAGTTATAAAAATACGTTAGTATCTATCCTATTCCCATGTAAGAAACTACACTGGACACTGACCTAAGAAAAACTAAATGTTTCATTCATTCTTTCCAGATTGATGTTTTTATGGCTATATTTTTACTTCTCTGAAACATGTTCTTGTAGTTTTATTATAGCCTGTTTTGTTCCAGGCTTATTCTGGTAGTTGCTTAACTCTCCCTGAACATATTCATAGGTGATCTTATTTTTATTTGTCTTCTAGTGGTCTTTCGCTTGTTTTAAATTCTAGTTTTGTTTTTTTTTTCTGATTCAATCTTCATGAAACCAGATGTAATAAAGAGTTTTCATCTTAAAGAGTAAAGAAAAGAGATTCAAAATTAAGTCACTAAAAGCAAATGTTCCTTCACTTTCTTGCTTCTTCAGGAGAGATAATGCATGTAACTCTAAAAAGATATAACTGAGTCACAAACCATTGGAAAACCTGTTTAATCTACATACTGTAATCTTCCAGAGTTAAAATATGTAGAGCAGAAAAATAAGAACTGATTATCATGTGGGGCATATATAAAGAATGATTTTGAAGAAATGAAAGGTGACATTGATGTAAAGAGGGAACAAACAGAAATGACAAAAGTTCTGCAACATTTTTTTTTCCTACTTGGAGGGCCAAGAATACTATATCTCTAGTTTACTAGCTAAATAAGAAACTGGTCAGGGATTGAGAAACAGATCTGGAAGCCCTCTTACAGATACAAGCAATTTTTGAAGTCACAGGATTAGAATGTTTGAGGCAGGCCTAGGTCATTCATAGAAATAAATTATGTCAAAATGAGGGAATGTGGAAAAGTGAAAGGAGAATGACCTAAAAAAATACAATCAACCAACATCAGAAAAGTATTAAGTATCTAGAAGAATGGGACAAAATATGGCAGAAAAAAAATTAAAGTAAAGACTGAGTTTGATTAGGAAGTCCGAATGAATTTAAAGGGGTGATCTGGGTTTAAACTAAGAATGGTCCAGTTAACAATGGATTACGAAAAGACTAAATAGTAAAAAAAAAGGAAAAAAAAAGAAAGCACATTCTACCTACTTAAAATGTTCATTCAAGAAAACTTAGAGAAAATGATCTGATGGCTAAAGGGAGACCTGAGTGTGTTTAAAGGTCAGAATTAAACAATTAAATTTACATTTTATAGTTGAGAGAACAGGCTGTTTCAGACCTGATAGGCACTTGGGGGTGGGGGAAGGGAAACCTGATTTCTGTCACTAGGGAACAGAAAGAAATCAACTTCTACCCACTTACATTTTTTGGTATCATACTCAGCTCTACATTTAGTGGTATTTAAAAGGTCCTTAGAACCTGGAAAGTGAAAAGGCAAAAAGACCAATGGAAAATGGTACTGGAAATATGAAATAGCAAAGTGAACATGTCAATAATTTATATATGAACACAATTTTGAATAAAACTAAAACCAAACGCAGATAATTTTAGGAAAAAAACTGCCAGAAGGCATCATATCCATGTGATGTGCAAAATAATTAAAATTTTAAAACCATAATATAAGTTTTATTTTTATATAGCCATGGTTATTTAATAGCAGGATTTCTTGAATAATTTCTATCAAAGAAATAATTTCCTATTCTAAAACATTCATAAAATTGGCAATTGGGTACCTAATAGTTGTGAAAAGTGTCTACAACAATTTTTAGTATAGAAAGCAACATAAAAAAAGTGAAGCATCAAAAGTTTATTTCAAATGTGTATTATGCCAGATCCAACATATAACTGGAACCTATTCACACTCTACAGGTTTCTGAATTTCATTTCCTATTTTCTTTATTTTTATGATCAACTTGCTTTAATTTTGAATCTGTACCACTTTATTTGATGTTTATTAAACCTGATAAAAGCCATGCATAGTTTATTTACAATATTTTACATTAAAGGACTATGTTTAAAGATCACAGGCAAGTGTCACAAAACTTAAGTTATAAGGGAAGACACACGGAACACTTCAGAAGTTTTTAAAAATTTTAGGTGCAGAATTTTGCAGATTACTTTGGTTGGTAAGTATTATGCAATTGCTAGTTTGAAATAATACAAAATCATGCAAAGGAGTAGAATTTCAACAAACTAAAAGCTAAAAACATTTAGCTAAAAGCTAAAATATCGTGTAGTTGAAATACTACCATATAGTAATGGGAATTTATAAAATAGGAAAAAATGATTATTTTTTAAAAGTTTTCCATGAATAACAAGCTCTCAGTAATTTTCTCTAAAAAACAGAACATAAGTTTCTCAAATTATGTTTATCATCAAAATCATGTTGTCAGTAAAGGTATGAATCGTAGCTATGACTTTTAAGTAATTATTAATTATAGTATAGAAGTCTCAGTTTTTCCCTTTGGGTTAGGGGATAGTAAATCCAATCAGTAAATTTATATTCAAGTAACAGATCCTGGTACAAATATATCATTAACACAGAATGGAGAGTTGCAATCATTTGAAGTCCACACACTTTTAATCAAACTCTTAAAATAGAAGTGTAAACTTTAGGTTTGTTCAACTTAAGATCTCCTATTAGGAAATACCTCCTTCTTGAGAGTTTGAAAAAATATCTGAGTATTCTGTCTTCTCTAGTTGCACCTCCTTCAGTTTTTACTGTTGTGGCTGAAGGACATTTAGATATTCAGACTGCCCTAGCTGGTAAGTGGTGTTCCTTCCACAGTCGACATATTGGTACCTCTCCTGGGATATCTGTTCAGAGTGGCCAAAGTATGTTGTTGTTACGGTAACTCTAAAAATGGAATAAACAGGGAGAAATGTTCAGTAGTTACATTAAAAGGTTTTCTACAGTAAGACTATTTTATACATAAACATCTTTTTCATGGAGAGATTATCTGATTAATGATAATGTTGTAAACATGAGCATCTTAGAGAATATTTCTCCAACAGATACACAAAAAAAGCTATCTGAGCAAGCCGTATGCAAATAATTATAAATAATGAATATAATTTTTTAAATATTTATCTTTAAGTTTAAAAATATATAGTTCCTTCATCATAGGAAAAGTGTTAGTCAAATGTCAACTAATGGCTAAAATACAAAACTTATAGCCAATGACATTTTATTGGCTTTGACAACACCCATTTTGTCAAGTAATAATGTTATTTCTCCTCGTTACTGTTAGGGATTATTTATCAAGGCAGCAAGGAATTGGATGTTGAGCTCCATCCTCCCTGTGTCAAACCCTGTCATTTTCCTGAGCTCTTATAATACAGATTCACTGTTCAGTAGCCATGTGATCCTGCATTATTTCTCTGAGCAACCATTTCCTAATTTGTTAAGTGTGTTAATATTTAATTACATAGCATTTTTGTAAGTCCTAAAACTCTATTAAGATTGCATTTGTAAAGACGTTGTTTATATTATAGGCTAATGGTATAAATCTAAAATTTTTTCAAGAAATAATTTTTTCAATAAAATACTTATACTTACTGCATCATGAGTACTATGTTATGCACTTTGATGGATAGCAATGTGCAGAAATCACTGTTAAAGAAATTAAAATGCAAATACATACATTAGCACATTACGAATTTAAAATTCTTCTGTGTTAAAGCTAATAGAGATACTATTAATAATACTATTAAGAAGAATATATTGATGGAACATTTTCTATGTTCTAAATAATGACTGGTATATTCATGACTTTTTATTCTAAATATATTTATCATTCATCACTGAATTTATAGAGTTGCTTACCTTTTAACATTTTAGTAACCAGTTTGCTAGTTACCCAGAAATTACATATATGGTTTATATCAAAAAATGATGAAATTTATAATGAACTATTTTCATTTAAAAAACTTATTAATCATTTAGACTCAATTTAAAAGCTTTAAAACTTCAAGTCATTAATATTTTTAATTCTACTACATTAAAACATTAAGAATATATGAGATTATGCTTTTTATAATATAATGACTAAAAGTATAAAGTGACATAATATATATGATCCTAATATGATACTAAAAAATAAAAGACATTTTATTTGTATATGTATATGTGCATAAATGTTATTTATGTGCAGACAGCAAGATGAGAGAACAAGATTTCAGAGGCCAGAATAAATATTCGAAAGTGTATTATTAACAGATAAGTTTATAAAAATTTGAAAAGGAAAAAAAATTTTAATAGTAAATTATAAAAATCAGAACTTACTACATATAACTCATTTCCTCTGCTATAACAGTAGGTACCATATAATCAATCTGAAAGGCAAAATAAATAAAAGGGTAAAGAATCAACAGAGAATTGGATCCAAATGTAAAATATTTCAAATATATGTCAAAAGTTCAATGAATTAGAAATCTTCCTTTTGAGGAACTTGACTTTAACATTTTATCTTATACACGTATGGGACACATTACAATATCAAGCTTTTGAGGAAATCCTCCCCCACCCCCCCCCCCCGCTCCAAGTTATATGAAGACAAGGCTGAGACCAGTATAACTCATCCCAAGTATTTCATGACCGAGCCTTACTTGTTTCATATCAAGTGGACCAATATTGGTTATGTTGTTTAAGCGTGCCTTTCCGATAACAGTTTTTGAAAATTGAACTTGAGCAGTGATGTTTTCAACTTCAACAGAATAATAGTTATTATTCGTTATATTTAATGTGTTCTGCAAGAGAAGGGAGGCAGAAATTGTACATTTATTTGAAAAACAAATATGCTTTCAAAATTAACAAAGAAAATGCCTTCAACTGTAGCTATGCTTCATTTATCATAAGGGAGAAAAAGTGTCACCAAAAATGTCAAAGAACATTAAATGAACTGATTATTTGGCTTTACACACGAGTATTTATGCCAATAATAAAAACACAATTCAAAATTTTAAAAAAGATATACTCAGAAAATATATAGTGTAGGAATGTGGAACAATGAATGAAAAATGTATTTGTGGTCTTAGCAAAATTCAACCAAGATAATTGTAAAATTTCATCTGCATTTTTACTAACTTTTATACAAGTTTCCACCAACTATATTAGTATTTCTGATCCTATTAAATACAAAATGGCCACTTAGAATATTAAACAGTATTGAAATACCCTTTTTTTTTTGTTTAAAGTGAATTGTTGTTCTAACTTTACATGCTAATATACATTTATATCAACTCACTATAGAGAAGTGGGTTAGACTGAAGTCTGGTTGGATCATTCCTATACCTACACAACAGCTGGGGTTAGTTTCTGCATTTCTAATTCACAACTACAATCTCAATTTACTTTAGAAATCAGCCAATGAAAATAAGAAAAATGTTAAGCCAAGAAATAACAGATAATAAATAAGACATTCAAACCAGGCATAGGAAACGATCCCATAAACAAAATCAACAGATACTAAATAATAAATATAAAATACAAAAATGCCACACAAGGAGATGCATAAACAAATCAAAAAGTACAAATCTAAAATTCTCAAATTCATTTACAGTCATGGAAAAGGTGATTTAAGTAGAAACAAAATATTTATATCTATCGGGCTAGTAAAATTTGAAGAAAATGATGAATTCTGTTCCCAGCAGGGATATGGTCAATGGGTTCTTTTTACATTGCTGGAAAATATGAAATATGAAATGAAACAGCCTTTTTGATAAGTAATCTAGCAATAAATAAAAACCATGTAAATCCCATGACCTAACATATCTTACTTTTGAGCATCTACTTCACAGAAATAGCACCACTAGGATGTTAAAGACAGTGTTCTCTGTAGTGGCCAAAAAAAAAAAGCTCCCCCAAACCAAAAAAAAACCCTCTGACATTAAAAATAAAGCATGTCTATCCACACACACAAAAATGACTAATAAATTAAGTCCATACATGGAAAATTATGCAGCCATCAAAATGGTTTAAATCTAAGTCAGATCATTAGAAATTATTTCCACAATGTATTAACAAATGAGAAAACCAAAGTATATAAAAATATGGGCAAAATATTATTTTTTAAAAATAATTTAATCTAAACATGTAAGTGTATATGTAAATTAATATGAACATGGAGAAAGAAATGAAAGATATAATATGGGATAAGTGAACAGGATAGAAATCAGTCTTAGTAAAAAAGTAAAAAAAGAATGTACTAGTATTAGCAAACATGATCACATTTATACTTCCATTTAAATTACTATATTTATAAACAGAAAATTTTTTAAATTCCATAACATGGCAGAAATAGGTTTTGTCTAAATATACAAACACTGTATTTATTAGGTTGGTAATATTCATGTCAATTTCATTTCTAAATAAAAGGAAAGAGGTTGTTAATTTAAGGTCAATGGATCTTCTGATATAGACTAAGGAATGGGATTTAAAAGATGGTTGGAATCCTCTATATATGCAAAATAATGGTAGCCTATGTGTTTTTGTTGTTGCAAGTGTCCACATTGTCATTAGAATACTAAAGGGAATGATGATGCAAAACACAGTGAAAACAAAAATACTTATGAGACACAAAAAGATATACTGAGAGTTAGAAAACACAAAGGTAAACATTGAAAAACAAAAAAAAATAAGGTAGGATAAATGAAAACTTGGTATTATAGGCAAGACTTTCTTTAAACATTTTTTTCTTTTTCTGCAGTGCTGGGGATAGAACTTGGGGGTGCTCTCCCACTGAGCTACATCCCCAGACCTTTTTATTTTCAGACAGGGTCTTGCAATGTTGCTGAGGCTGCCTATGAATTTGAGATCCTTCTACTTCAGCTTCCCAAGTCGTTGGAATTATAGACCTATGCCACAGTGCTTGGCTACAGAGCAGATTTTTGTTGCTGGAAGCAGTAAGGATCCATTTAATTTTTTTTTTTTGGTACCGGGGATTGAACTCAGGGGTACTCGACCACTGAGCCACATCCCCAGCCCTATTTTGTGTTTTATGTAGAGACAGGGTCTCACTGAGTTGCTTAGCGCCTCGCCGTTGCTAAGGCTGGCTCTGAACTCACGATTCTCCTGTCTCAGCCTCCCTAAGTGCTGGGATTACAGGCTTGTGCCCGGCAAGGATCCACTTAATTTCTAAGTCAAAATGGGTACACAATCATCAGCTTTAAAATAAAGATAACTTATTAGCAAACTCTTAAATTATCTAGGATCTTGAATTGACAAATTTACTTTTAGATGTTTATTCTAAAGAAATAACCTGAAATTAAAACAAAGTTTAAGCACAAAGATGTTTTCTGAGTAAATATTTATAATAGTAAAACTAACCATTCACTAATAAAATGGCTAAATAAATTATAAAGGTCACATAAAGGACCACATATGACCATTTAATATGGAAAAATGTGGTGCAATTTCAGTTAAACTGTGCAGGTATATGCATGTGCATGTGTGTCCTTTATATATAAATATATAAGAGAATGCAATTGTCAATGTAATGAATGTGTTTGTAATATGTGAATGTATATATGCAGTGTCAGCAAATCAGTTAACAGATATAGTTAGCTATGTTGTAGGGAGTAAAATCTTTATATGTCATAGGAATTTTCAATGTATAAAAATGATACTTCATAAGTATAAAGACAATAAGTGTGACTGTGACATTATGACATATATTTTTTGGTTTTCACCCACTCTTCTTGGCCTAGCCCTTGTTATTTCCTAAATGCTAGAACAATATGGTTGAAGTGTTTGTCCTTTTATCCTTGCTCCCTGAAGCAGCTTTGAAAAACCTTCATAGCAATAAAGGTGCATCTTTTGTTATAATGTCAGAATGCATCAGGCCTCAGAAGGCACAATCTCTTTGACCTTCCCTTCCCCTCCTTTCACCTGTTCCTTCTTCTCCCCATGGCAGAATATATATAGTGCAATTTCCTTTCCTAAGGTTAGTAACAGAAACTAAAAACATTCTCTAATCTTCCCCTGTCTTTATGTCTTCGAGCTGGCCATTAAGAAATTCTGATTCACCTTGTCTGAGAGATCATAAGACCCTCACTTTAGAAGGGGCCTGTACCTTCTGAAGAAGTGCTTCACAGAAAGCCAAGCAGAATTTGAAAACACAGGTCTTGGTGGAATTCCCCAGCCAGTTCATAACCTTTTTGTCCAATCACAGCTGTCCATCCTTCAATCATGCTTATGTAATGAACCCTCCATAAGAGCCCCAAAGGACAGGGCTCAGGGCACTACTTGATATAAGAACACATGGAAGCTTACAGAAAGGTAAAGAGAACTCATCCTTGTATAAAGGGTGGTGCACTCCTACTCCCCAGAGTCAGAGTCCTGCTCACTGAAGCCTCTAAGACCTCACCCTATATATCTCCTCATCTGGCTATTTATATGCTTTAAAATATCCTTTAGAATAAACCAGTAAATGAAAGCATAATGTTTCTCTGAGTCCAATGAGCTGCTCTAGCAACTGAATCTAACCCAAGTAGAGGATTGTGAGAACCCCAATTGATAGTCTGTCAGAAGGCCTGAACTTGTGATTGACATCTAAAGTGGGGAGCACCTTGGTGGAACTAAACCTTCAACCAGTGAGATCTGATGCTACCTCCAGATGGAGACTGTTGGAATTGAATTGAATCCGAGGACACCCAGCTGGTATCCCCTGCAGCACTGTTATGGTTTGTATATGAGGTATCTCCCAAAAGCTCCTATGTGAGACAATGTGAGAAGGTTCAGAGGGGAAATGATCAGGTTGAGAGCCTTAATCTAATCAGTGAATTAATCCCTGACAGGATTAACTGAATGCTAACTGGAGGCAGGTGGGGTGTGGCTGGAGGAGATGGGAATTGGGAGTGTGGCTTTGGGGTATATATTTGTATCTGGTGAGTAGAGGCTCACTCTCTGTTTCCTGTTCATCATGTGAGCTTCTTCCCTCTGCCACATTCTTCCTCCATGATGTCTTGCCTCACCTTGCGCCATAAGGAATGGAGCCAGCCTCTTACGGACTGAGACCTCTGAAACTGTGAGCTCCTAAATAAACCTTTTCTCATCCACAATTGTTCTGGTCGGGTTTTTCAGTCACAATAGTGAAAAAGCTGACTAAAACAAGAACTGACTGCCTATTTGGTGCTGGGGAGAAGCCCCACACATCCTGGGATCATAGAAGTCATCTGTGCTGTTTATGTACAGTAGGAGAAACTGGTTTTTTCTATATCCTCAGTAACTAAAGGAAGAAAAAAGTAGTATATGTACCACTACTTATATTTCTATTTATGTTAAAAAACAGGCAATATAATTCTGCTTTTCCAAATATTGTTATGGAATCTACGAGTTTCTTATAATAGTGCCCCCTAGTGAAGCCTAATGTTCATCTAAATAGTGATCTTATTTCTTATTAAGTGTTCAGTTTTTCTTAACTGAATTGTGAGGCAGTATCCCCAAATGTGTGAATTCCTACATAATTAGTTAAACTAAAGTATAATATTCTCATTTAAATACATTAGAATTTAAAAGAAAATGTCACGATTTTTTATTATTTATTATGTATTTGATACCGGAGCAGACTTTTGAAGCAGGCCCCAAAAAATCTGGCCACTCTTTTCAACAGTGTACAAAAACAAAAATATCTTCCTTATACCAAAGGGCTATTAAGTTGGAAAATGCTCAACAATAATTCCCCACTCACATATAATGCTTTACAATTTAATTAGCCTTGTTATGTTTTATTCACATATATATTTTTCCCAAAGATACAGTTTGTTTTAAAGCCCTTAGATTATCAACTTTTGATAGTAAGCAATGAGGATAAATGGATCCATGGGAGTTCTTTTTTCCCTGTAATTAGGTAGCAACACCACTTTAACATATCATTCCTTTATTCTCTATCCCTCCAAAACTTCTTCCTCCCAACCACAAAAGGCATCTGTCTCAACCTTAACCATTTGTTTATAAAAGGAAAACCAACCAATTCCACTGTCACAAGTAAGCAAAGCAGATCACTGCCACAAAGACACACCTTGGGCCTGAAGCTATAAATGACTGTGAATGGCATGACCAATATATACGTTCCCTTCTTCTAATGCAGGGGTTAGCAAATTGGGCTCTTTTTATTTTATCTATTTATTTTTAAATAGTTATTCTTCACTGATGCAGTATAATTGTACATTAATAGTGAGATTCATTAAATTATGTGCATGTACAAATATGGCATAAAGAATCCTGGCTCTTTATAAATAAATGTTAATGTGTAAAAAACAAAAGACCTTCTCTGAGGTTTTTATTTTAGAGTGTGGAGGCTACAAGGTTCTTCTGAAAAGCACTGTCCTGGTAAACATAGAGGACATTTTCACATATACTAACATATGATAGAGAAATCAAAGAGTTATGTATCTGAACTTTAAACACAATAAAGGAAGTCTATTAAAATAATGAGAATTGTATTTCTCAAAATGGAAGGAAGTGGAAATGGTACGTTTATAACATCTCCTGAATCAACTATGTTAACACCTTGTTTGAATCTAGTTGGAATCAAATGTTGAAAAGTAAATTTATTGTAAGACTTTTTTTTTGTCAGAAATTGTTAAGTTTATTGTACTCTCCTAAGGACATTTTTAAATGTCAAATAATTCTGTATACACAGAATTGCCAGTATTGGCTATTTTCAGCAGAATCGGACATGATAGAGAAGAGTCAACATAGCAAAGACAAACAAAAAGTAAATCAGCCTGTGTCACATTTAACAGACATTCTCTCAATAGCAGTAAAGGTGCTGCTTAACAAGATAAAAGATGAAGCAAAATATTTTAAATACAAATTTGTACTTACTGTGATATTTAAATATATTGTTCGCTTTTGAACATCATAACTGACATATGCTGATTTTACACCAATGTATTTCACGTCGATAGAGCGAGGGAAAAGGAAAAACACAGCCAATCCAGAAAGGAGCAGACAGACAAACACAGATGCCATCACATACAGCTTTCTGAAAAACAAAGGGGAATATTTAAATATATGAGAATCAAAAATTACATAACATAACATTTAGAGAGATTTTCAATTTGAATTTTTCTTCCATATATTATACCTGGCAAGAAAACATGTATGCTTTTACCAACTTTTCACACTCTAAGATTACTGGGGTGAGGTTGCTCTGAGTCTATTAATTGTTAAAATGTTCTCCTTAGAAGATGAATTCACCCTTTTGGAGAATGTCATTTCAGGCTTACAACAGAACATTTAATAAAGCGATCCCCCAAATAGACTTCACATTAGGATCAAGCTTAGTAGCTTTATAGAAATAGAGATTTCAAGGTTTCCTTTTCACTTCACTGAAGCAGAGGTTTCACATGGGAGTTTCACAATCTTAAGATCACCTAAAGTTACGGCTCATCATAACCATGAAGTTCTTAAAAATAAGTATATAACCATTTGTCCCATCAATCTCACTGAATATGATCAGTCTTTTGAGTTTCCTCATCCCAAAGTATTTATGAATTCAGTTTAAAAAATATTGCTTACACTGATCTAACTGACTTTGAAGATGTTGTTACGCACGCTATTTTTTAAAATGAATTAAGGGCTGGGGCTGTAGCTCAGTGGTAGAGTGCTTGCCTCGCATGCGTGAGGTACTGGGTTTGATCCTCAGCACCACATAAAAATAAATAAATAGATAAATATATTAAAAAATGAATTAAAAAGATAACACCAAGCAGTATAAGACAAGAGCAAGGAATCCCCTCTCCTCAAAAACCCCCAAAACAAAAACCTACATGCCTCTGATATCCTACTAATGCCCTAGAAATGTCTCTTATTTTCTTTCCAGTCTCCACACAAGAAAATTTCCTTTTTCCTTCAAAGTTATCCTCTTAACTAGAGTTCCAAATTTCCTGATATCTTCAACCTAGAGTCCTCTGCTGAAAGTCCCTTGTTATTCTTAAGTCTTACATGTCACTTACTTCATCTTCTTTATATTCTAGTCATAACAAAAAATTTCATTTTGTCTTTTCTTCTTCTCTTCCTCCTAACAACTTTTTATGTGTTAAGTTAATCTTTGTATGTCTCACAAGATCTATTAAAGAGCTTTCTGAGGATGTATTCTATTTTTTTCTTTTTCAGTATTTAATAAAGAGTGCAAAATGGTTTATTAAAAACATAAAACAAGCAAATAAAAATTTGCCACTTACTGTTAAATCCATGCTAATTTACTGAGCAAACAAACCAATTCTCACTCATTTGTTTTGGACTTTTCTCAGTTTGAGTAGGACAGTGATCACTACTGGGATACTAATAAGTACTTTGAATACATGTTTATAGAACCTACAATACACTCAAATACCTAAAAGAAATATAAAAAGAGTTTAAAATCAATGTGATAAAAATATAAACCACAATGGATATTCTATACAATATTGTTTATTTTTAATTACTTGTGGGAAGATGAGTGCACCAGAATCTAGCGCTTAGGGCCTGTAAGTCAGCCTAGTTGTGAATCTATGAATCAGTGTTCTAAATTACCTTGCATATTCAGTTTAAACCATAGCAAATATTGAACCTGGTGGGACAATAAAATAACATTTCATGTAGTATTTTATTCCAAATTGAAAATGTGGCTATTTTATGAAAACGTATATCTTTATTATAAAATTAATCAGTAGTAATTTTTCTTATGATCTTAGGGAAAGCAAGCAAATGCTGGGAGTTACACAGTATTAATGAAGTTAACAAAGTTGTATGGCATATGTGAAGTCAAGTTAGAATTCTGTTTCCTTCATTCCTTACCTACACTATTTAAGGTAATTTACTCTTTCACTTTAAAATCTGTAGGTTTTGAGGATTAAATAATGTAGCTAAAGTATATAGACAAAACAAATATTTTCCTAACTACCTCAAACATAACTCTAACTTATAAGCAAATAAAGACCCAAAGTTGTTTCTAAAATAATATAATTTTACTACAAATTGAGAAACAACTTTTTCTGGCCTTCTGTGAGTTCTGCGGATTATTTCCTCTGCTCCTACCAGATGGTCTTCTCCAGGCTCAGGGACTTTGTCAGACACTATGCTGATCAAAACTGAGTTGCATGTTAAGAGCAGTCTCTGCAGCTCTTCACCCTCTGCTATTCTGCCCTGCTTGCTCCAGTGATCTTGCTTCCAGGACTCATACAGCACCAGCTCCTTGTACCAGGGAGACCGCTACTTACTACTTGGGTTCCTTTTCTTGTGCTGCAGCCTGGAATCTCTTTCCAGACAGTTGGTACAATCATAGAACTTATCACATTTGTTTTCCCTTTTTCAGGGATAATTGTCCTTTGCTACCTGATGTCAACTGTAAAAATATTGTTTCATGTATTTATCCAGTTTCTTAGTTATTTCAGGTAGGAAGGTAAATCTAGTCTGTTATTCCATCATCATTAGAAGTGGAAAACCAATTTCTTTGATTGTATCTCTTTGTTTTTATGTTACAAATCTTGTTCCTTACTGGCATTTACATTCTTATCTACTTTATGTTTAACAATTTCAAAATCATACCAATAGTACTCCAAACAACCCAACTACTGTATATATTTTAACATTTGTTTTGGTTCCCTTAGACATCTAGAATGTATTAGTAAGAATTGACAATCAAAATACAATAATTTCCTCTGTGCCCTACCAAACTCTTCTATAATCCCAGAGGTTGGGGAGGCTGAGACAGGAGGATCACAAGTTCAAAGCCAGCCTCAGCAAAAGCAAGGCACTAAGCAACTCACTGAGATCCTGTCTCTAAATAAAATACAAAATAGGGCTGAGGATGTGGCTCAGTGGTTGAGTGCCCCTGAGTTCAACCCTCAATAGCCCTCACCCCCCAAAATATAATGATTTCAAGTTACTCAAAGAAATTCTTTCAGCTGTGTTTATTCACCAACTTGATATATAGATAGAATTGTTTCCTTTTGTTTCAATTTTAGAAGTTAATTTTAAAAAATGTTTTTATTTAATCTTTTAAGCTATATACATGTGTATTTATGTATGTGTGTCTATATGTATACACAAATATACACACACCTATATATGCACATATGTACTATATACATGCAAATAACTAATAGAGAACTATAAATATGTACATATACACATAATACACATATGTAGATAATTCCAAAAGTCAAACAACACAGACACACACACACACACAGATTTTACTTGCTTACCTGTTCATTCTTCAAAGTGAACAGGTAAACCAATTTTATCATTTGTCATTCCATTTTTTCTGTGTGTATATGTATGTATATGTGTGTGTTTCCAAATAACAATTTATTCTAAATTTTACACAGTTCTTCCTTATTCCATTCGCCACTGTGTACATGTAGCATAATTTACTAGTTCTCTATTATTGGCTATTTGTGTTGTTTATATTGCACACTGGCACATTGAGTAATTTTGTGCAAATGAGATGTACTACATTTGACAACTATCTATAGAAAAAATTTTTCCAGGAGCCCAAGAGCAAATGCATATGTAATTGTGCTAGATAATGCCAAATTCCCATTCACTAGTAAGGGATAAGTATATGTATTTTCCCTTAGTATTGCCAACAAAATATGTTGACAAAATTTTGCACTTTTGCCAATCTGATAGAAAGTGTTTCAGTGTAGTTTTAATTTACATTTCTTTTATAAATAAGATTGAACATCTTTTCATATTTAAAGGTCATTTGCATTTCTTTTTTGTGAAATAGCTGTTCATAGCTTCTGTTCCTTTCTCTTTTGGTAATTGGCCTTTTTCTTCTCAAATTTTAAAACTCTGTGGAGGAAGGATATTGGCTCTGTGTCTGTGTTATGATTTGCAGACATTACTTCCCAGTTTGCCATTTGTGTTTTGACTTTAATTAAGGTTTTGTTTTCAACCTGTTTATCTATACTATTTCAAATTTACTTATCTTTTCTTTCATCACTTCTGGATTCTAAATCATAGTTGGTAAAGTTTTCCCACTCTCAGGTTATAAATGTTTTAATCCTAATTGTTTACATCCTCATATGTCACATACATTTTATAATAAAGGGTCAGATTGACTGTTGGACAAATCCTTAGTTCATTTTATTTCCATGATTACTAAATACGTTACACTACAGCTTATTTATTCAAAACACTGCCATCATGAAATAATGTGTCAATTTGATTCTACCCTTAATAAATTAATTGATCCTTTTGCTTGAATGTTAAAAGAAATATTTGCTTTTTTTAATTTTTAAATTCTAACAATTTTATTAGTATGGGCTATTTTTAGGATGGTGGTATGTCTTTTTAATATGTAGGGTCACGTCTTCTTTTGCTTCAGGAATGTTTTCTTGAATTAATTCTTTAGTTATTTGTTCAGTTCTACATCTTTGATTTTCTATTTTTAGGAGCTTTAATAACATGCATGTTCAATATTCTTTATATTTTATATAATTTTTTCTCAAATCTTTCTCATTAATTTGTCTACATGTTTTCATTTCCCCGTTTACTCTCAATTTCCCTTACTTCACTAGCTAGGATACTTTTTTGCACTTGTGTTCTTCTAGTTTTGTGGGAAAAACATATTTTTCTGATTCTTTCAAAGGGTCTGTATGGTTCACATTCTCCTACTGTTTATCTCATTTCTGAACTTTTCAATTTCTGACTTATGCGGTTCTGTCATATAGCTTCTACAGTTTCCTTAATTTCTATAGTACATTTTATATTAAGTTCTAATCTTTTTCATATGCTTTTATCACTTGTTAGCATTTTGGGGGGTTGCATTCCTGTTGCTCAAATTTAAATAAGATTTTTTGCAGTTGTAAAAGAAGGTTCCATTTGGGGTGAAGAAGATTGGCCAGGGTTCTAGATTTTTGCTGCTCAAGAGTTCCATCTCCATTAAAACAGATGGCTTTCATGAATATTCACCTCCATAGATCTGAGATTTACACCCTAATTCTTTATTCCTGTACTCTATTCCTTTCTCTAATTCTTAGTTCCTGTACTCCATGAATTGAATGCTAACCTTAACATTTTTTTTAACTCCTTAGGATGTATGTCTTTCCTTTCCTAAGAGTTTCTGTTGAGGCATTCTAAGGTTTTAGAGGACTGAGGATGGTACAGTTCCTTCTGATTTTTCTCAAGCTCTCTATGGCATTTTTGAACCCTCTCCAAGTTAGGGCAAGCACAGTCTTCTTATTTTAACAAGTTATTGTCAAAAGTATTCTGAGTAGGGTCCTTTTCTTTGGGGGCAAGTATTTACTTTGTGCATCAGGGCTCTTAGGAACTCCCTTCTGTTCCCTTTCACAACTGCCACATAGCTACTAAGCATGTTTGGGTCCCTGCCATCACCATAGTTTGAATACTCATTTTTATTCGTAGTTGGAGGGAACACCCTTATCACCCATTTTTGGATGAAAAGGGTGTGTATTTGTTTCCTATTGCTATTCTAAATCTGATTTAATAAAGAGACTTGAGAACATGGAGATACCATGCTGCTTTTCAGATCTTGCCCAGACAGGAATCCTTTTTTATTCAGTGACATGAGGCATATATTGGAATAACTTAACAAGTGATATCATTTTTCCTTTTAGTAGTCTTAATTACTTATACATAATTTGAAAATAAAAAGATACAAAAACCAAAAAAAAAAAAGCACTGTCATTTTCTTATAATCACTTACGTTCTTCTTGGCCTTAATCTCTGGTCACTATATGGAATCAATGCCACCAACTGGTTTTCTTGCCCTTAAAGTAAAAGCAGGTTTAGAACTTCATTAACATGATTAAATAAAAACAGTGATACCTCATTAGAATCTGATTTGGAAAGACCAGAATACCATTTGGCTCTCAGCTCATTTATTTAGTCAACTGCTCTCCAAATTTTCAAAAAAGTATACAACACAAGTGGAGCTATAGAGACATACCATGCTTTTTTCATACTTCAATGTCTAGTAAATAAAATATATTATAATGAAGGTTCTGTTACTTTTTTATATACTGAAAAAAATCTAAAACGTCCCAGCTTTCAGATGATCAGAATTTACCAGGCCTTCCCTCAACTCCACTGTTTTCCATTAAGACTCTGATTTGGCAGCATATTATAATGATAAAGCCACATCAATGTTTATAGTAGTGTAATTCACAATAGCCAAGTTAAGGAACCAGCCTAGATGCCCTTCAGTAGATGAATGGATTAAGAAAATGTGGTATATATATACACAATAGAGATTTACTTAGTCATAAAGAAGAATGAAATTATGGCATTGGCTGGTAAATGGATGGAAATGGAGAACATCATGCTAAATGAAATAAACCAGACTCAGAAAATCAAGGGTTCAATGTTCTCTCTCTCTTATGCAGAAACTAGAACACAGTAAGGGGGGAAAATGGGGAGATCAGATATTATAAGCATAGAGGGAAGACCAGTGGAAATAGGAGACTGAGGGAGAAGGAAGAAGGACAAGAAAAAGGAGAAAATGCACTATGTGCACATGTAGATATACCACCGCAAATGCCACCTTTATATCAATAAAGCAACAATTAAACATAAATAGATAATTAAATAGAATCAAGACCAGTAGAGTACAGGAAGGGTAAAGGGAAGTGGGGGAAAAGGAGGTACCAGGGACTAAAATGGAAAAAATTAAATTTAATTCATGTATGTTATGTCAAAATGAATCCAATTATCAAAAATCAAATTACCAAGAATCATACATTAAGGAAATATAATCATAGGCTGGAGAATGGAGAGATCAGAGATAAGAGAGATACAGTATGATTCTTGGTATCATTAAGGACCACTTGAGATTAGTAATGAGACCAGTGAGCTCTTAAAGCTTGAGACTCAGAATATACCCGTTTTGATTTTCAAGCGGGATAGTATAAGAACCTCTAAAGCAAAAGAGGTTTCAGGAAAGGGGGGCAGCACTGTTTTTCTGCTATCATTCAGACAACCAAATCACAGTCTTTTATTTTTTCATATATATACACATTTATATTTTTATGCTTCTTTAGTTAATACTATATTTCCCTAATTCACTCCCTCAATCCCACTTTCTAAAAGCACAATATCATAACTTCAACTCTAGTCAAATCTTCAATATTTTCTCTCTGTCCTCACTCTTGATTTTGACATATAAATAGAATAGAACTTCACAAGCCTCTACCACCATATTGATAAGAATTCTGAGATGCCCTAAATTAGTTACAGGCTGAAGAATGGAGAGAAAAGAGATAAAAGAAGTTTATTTTAATTCACAGAATGAAGCTAAATCAACAACAGAAACTGTTCCACATTCCTTTCCTTATGGTGAAGATTATCAAGGCCACATTGTATTCTGCTTTGGGAATTAACCAACCAAAAAGTAGTAAAAACTTCTCTTTTTAGACTGTCCTCCTATCCCAAGATTTTGCCTGCTTTATGTTGTCCTGTTCTCTAATCTACAGCTAATATAAGTTCAATGTAAATGATTTATGTTTCTTCTCCCAAAATTTTATTATAAAACACCTTGGCCCTTAGGTCTAGTATACATATTTCTAACTGCTATCTATCTATTCATGCTGCTGGTGGCTTGGGGAATTTGTCCCAGTACAGGTCCTTTTACTTTTGGCAGAATCTATAGCTGCTCAATAAACCCTTTATTTCAGAGACACCTCAGTCTTAAGAGTTTGATTTAGCAATATCCTCCCACTACCTATTTCTATGTCCAAACACTACCTTCTCTTTTACTAAGAATATGCTTCCTGTATTCCCCTATGAAAACAGCCTCTACACTTGTGCACTATTCTCATCTTTTTGTATACTCAGGGACACTGTTCCAATTCTTCTCACATCTCTTGCATTGCCAGTATTTTCTCTATGGGCCACTTTCATCAACATACAAACATCTACTTTTCACTCTATCTTTTTAAAAAATTCAACTCCTAACTTCATAACCCTCTCCAGCTATCACTTCTCTATTCAGCTTTTCTGTAGGGGAAAACTCCTCAAAAATAGTATTTTCTCTCCACATAACTTCTCCTACATGCTCTTGATTCAACTCTGTACATGTTACATATGCTTTTGCAAACTGCCTTTTACAGCTCTCCAGCAGCCTCCACATGAGTAGTTCTATGGTCAGTTCTCAGTCCTCATATAACTTGATGACTTGGTAACATTAACAGTTGACCACTCTTTCCTCTTTGGTCCGATTTGTTCACTTAGCTTTCAGGACACCACAGACACAGGAATTTCCTCTTTCCACTATAGATGCTCTTTCCTGGTGTCCTTTGCAATTTCTTTCTCCTGTCACTGACCTCAAAATGCTGCAATGTCCCAGGTTTCAGTGCTAAGGTCTCTTCTTTTTTCTATTCACACTGATGAACTTGGTGTTCTCATCTGGCTCCACTTTAAGTATCATCTATACAACGTTAACTCCAGCTAGACCTTGCCCTTGAATTCTAGACTCTTGTAAAAACTGCTTATTAAAAGTACTTACTTTGATGTCAAATAGGCATCTGCAAGCACATATGTCTAAAACTGATCTCCTGATCTGTTTTCTGACAAACATACACAAATCTTTTTTCTGCTTTAATAAACTGTTATTCCATTCTCTCTTTTACTCAGATGAAAAAGTTAGTCATGCTTGATGACTTTCCAAACCATATCCAAACTACCAAAATGCGCCACATCTCAGAAACATAACTAGATTGCAGAAACAGCATCCCCCATCTCTCTTGTACATTAATTTCTTCAAATTCTTTTATTTTCAAATAGCTGCTATCACCACAAAGATAAAGCCACTGCATTCACTGGCCAATGCAAATGTAATCTATCTTACCTTTAACTCTAGACATTTCTCAGACACTCTAGTATGACTTCTACAGTTACTCTTTCTTTCTTTCAGTGTTTCTCCAGGGTCACATGTCAACTTACCACACAGAGAACAAAAACCATACAAGATGGCTTTATCATTTCTACTTATTACCACAGCAACTAAAATAGTCTACAAAGAGCACATAGGGGATTATTTCCCTCTGAATTCCCCTATGGTACACCACAAACAATTTTTTTCCCTACTTGGCTCACCTTCATATACCTTGAAGTTCCCTTTAGGAAATAACTAACTATGACAGGAGCAACTTACTACTACTGTTCTTTAGATAATGAAATTACAAATGTTGGATCACCGAATTACTTACATTGTTTCTAAAAAGCCAGTATGGCAAAGCAATTGTGGTATGACCTCTAAAGATGGTAAACAAGATTTAAAAAGTTTTCAGTCAAATGAAAATGCACATTAGCTATAACAGCAAGCAGGAAAGAAAAACTACTGGACAAGTAAAATAATTTTCATTAGTGTTTTGGGAACCTTCATATATTTATATCTGTTTCATTGTGTCCTTTTGACTGAAGATAACTGATATACAGTTTTAACTTTAATTTTGAGGCTTTTAAAATAGAGTTGCTTAGACCCATAGGTTCTATAATATTCAAACAAATGCCTGAAATCATTCTTTAAAGGAAAAACAATGCAATAGCACATACCCCTAGGAATTCTTCCTGTTCCTTGACAAGTGGGGCAAGTGACACTATCTCTTCCTGTAAATTCCACATATGGAAACTGAGAGACATCTCCATTTCTTCCATCTTCATTATGGACTTCACTATTAACCAGTCCATTCCTCATGTTTTCAGTCGATGTGATTCCATCATAAGCATCTTCTTTACTTGAATGCAAAGGCAAATGAGAAAGAGACTTTCCCATGTCTAATGAAAAAGAAAAATCTTACAGTAAACCTCAGAAAAAAAAAAAGTACACTCAAACTCTATGGGATATTTACACTAATCTAATTAGTTTAGAACAAACTTGAAGAGAAAGTTCAAACTACTTTTGGGATTAGAATTAACCCAATCAAAATAATGTCAGAAACAAGGAAGAGTTCTTCATGGTACTGGGAACCCAGGACCCTGGGCAAGCTAGGCAAGCACTCTACTACTTAGCCATATTCTCCAGCCCTCAGAAATGTAGAAAAAAGTCTACACCTTCTTAAATAAAGCAAAGACATATCCTACCTTTTCTTAGAATAAAGCAAAGACATATTCTACCTTCAAACCAGTTGACACTAAAGGCAAAAGCTGCTTTTGGCAGATGAAACTAGTTATTATGGGTATCATTAGGTAATTTCAAAGTAGTACTTTTCACTAATTTAAAATTCACACCTCTTAGTGAAAAATCTTTACATACATCCTTAGATTTGTTGAGAATACTCCAAAAAACTAAATAATTCCAAATCAGATATATTCTTCTTTTGTTCAATACTTGGCAGTGAATATTATAAACCTAAAATTCCAAAATATTAAGTATAATTTTACTAATACAAAAGAGCAAAATGAGAACATTAACTTCAAAATTTTAGGATCACAGTATCAAAATAACATGAGAAAAATTAAATATGAAATTTAAAAGCCAAATCAGAGCAAATAATTAGTTCTAGAACCTCTACAAAAAAACAACTGCAGGTAGGTGATGCAATAACATTGCAGTTAAGTTCATACAATTTCAAGGCTAAAAGAACTTTAAAAGTTACATAATTTTGCTGATATTTTGAGAAAAAAATAAAAGGGGAAAGCAAAATTTAAAAATAACAATTCCACTCTTCTTAAATTTGATCAAGTATCACTTATCAGTTCCTAAATACAGATTAGTATAGACATTCATACAGATATCCCTTTTAAAAATTCTCATTTATTTGAATAAGGAAAACTGATACTATTTCAAATCACTCCACAGTATGAAAAAAATTTGCTTTTCAAAATTGACATGCCATGTATTTGTTGAGGTCTTTCAAACATACTATCAGGAGCAGGATGAAGAAATCATACAAGTTGTATACAAACTTAAAATTGTAGAAAGAGGAATTAAAATATTTTTCACTATTAAAAAATATGCACTGTCCACATAAGTTCCAAAACATAAATGACTCGTGATTTCTAAAAAAAAAAGTATTAATCTGGCTTACTGACATTAAGTGAGGGCCAAACAGCACTTGCAGCTACAGGTGGTTCAAGGGTGAATGCTAATTATCACTGTCCCCACCCACTGTGACCTTGGAGTCTTGGAACTAGAAGAACTGGGGTAGGTCTCAGAAGCAAGCTGTCAGGTGCACCCTTTCTGGGCTCTCAACACACCACGGGTGGAAGACGCACCCTACTGGAAAGCCTTAGGGGGAATGACTCAGAAGACAAGCCAATTGGCTTTTGGTTCTAACCTATTTTCTATTCTAATGTAACAACCACCTTGACTGATGATGCTTTAGGCAGGTGTTAGGACGATCGCCAGACTTTGCCAGGTATTGAGAATCCCTGCCTTCCCTACTACATTTTCTTCACTACACTGACAAATTTAACCACTTTTATTCTTGGAGACCTATTGGTTTCAAAAGGAGTGCTAGACCCTTTTCTCCCTTCTTCCTGCTCAATGTTTTTATCGCAGTCTCTTACTGAAAAACCAACATGGTTCTCAGGCTGTTTCCAGAGAGGTCGGGGAGATAAATACAACACTCCAATTTAAGTGGATCGTGATCTTTCTGTGCATAAACTGGTTCTAGTTCCGAAATGGCACGAAAACGTGCATTTTCAAAAAGCTCCATACACAAAACCCAGGACACAGGTTACTCTGTTAAGGTTAAAAATAAGATCCAGGCAACCATGCAAGAAAATTCAAGAACAGAAAAAACAAAGGCCACTTGGTCATTCGAGGGAATGGACAAAGCCAGGAGCTCCCTTGCTGGAGGATGCGTGCGGGTAAAAGGAGGTGACAACACCTCCAACAAGAGAAGAGCCCTGCGCGGCGCCGCGACATCAGGCGGGCCCTGCTCCCCCGCAGCCTCCCCTCCTCCACCTCCTTGACAGGCCCAGCTCTTCCCGAGGCGCGCAGCTGGGCCCAGCAACGGAAGGGGACTAGAGGGCTGCGCGTCCTGGGTCGCTCACCGGCACGCGGGGCGCTGCGCAGTCCCGGGCTGCTCCGGGCCGGAAAGGCCCGAGGACAGGGTCACGGAGTCCGCAGTCCTGACTGTTGGGGGTAGGAGCAATCGGCCTAGAGCGTCCGGCAGCAGCCGAAATAGGCGGGGGAGGGGCGGGACAGCGAAGGCCTCCGCTGAGCCGGGAGCTGCTGCAACCTGCACCCGCGCCTGCGCAGAGCGTGCCCGGAGAGGCGGATGTGCTCCAGGAACGCGTTTGACACCGGCGTCCTTCCCTAGCCATCCTGGAAACCGGAAGCACGCTGCAGTGAGTGTGGGCTTGGAGGATTTGGTACCTGCTGTAGGGAACCTATAGTTAGTGAAGTTTGTCCTCTCTCTTTCTGAGTGGCTTAAGAATCAGTCGCTTTTCCTTTCCTGTCTCTAAGACCATTTCCTTTTGTAAGGGGGAAAAATATCTACCGTTTGACTCAGTTTTCAGCTGAGCAGCCTCCTTGCCCGTGCTCTGGCAATGGTCTCCGACCCTCTTGTCTCTGAGAGTAGGAAAAACTGGTTAGCAGTTTTAACACACACCTCTGGCAGCCAAAAAGCCCCATACATTTCAATTATTTTAATTTAGAAACTGCAAGCAAAAAACAGACCCCTGCTTTTTGCCTGGTCTTGGTTTTGCTTAGGCCATCTTCCCTCTCACTCCCTTAACTAGGTGGTTAGTTATCCGGTGTGTGACATCCCAACGCAAATCCAGGCACTTGTAAACTCATCCTTGAGAATTGGGTCTAGTCATGACTTGAAATGCATTTAAATTAAAAAAAAAAAAAAAAAGAAAATAAGAATAACTATACAGAGTTGTTTTGAAGATTGAGATAATGGTAGTGAATTTCAAAGCAGGTTAGACCACCTGTGGAGAGTTCAACATTAGAGAATGGTACCCATTGTTAAGGTCACAAATGCATCCTGACCAAGGAAAGAAGTGATAGTAATTTTTTTCTGTTCTGACAGAATTAGTGTTTGACCAATGGTATATGGAAGATAGGTAAGAAGTCAAAAATAATATACAATTTAATGTTCAAAATTATTATACCCACATACAAAATGAGCCATCTCATACATTGTTGGTGAAAACATAAACTCTTGTAAGTTTTCTGTGAGGCCAGCAATTTGAATCAAGACTATTACAAATGTTCAATTAGCCCAGCAATTACACTTCTTAGAATTTATCCTAAATCTAATGAAAACTCTGAAAAGATTTGTGTACAGTGTGTGTCCATTTAAATATACCAAATGTCCAACAGTGAGTACATTGATTAAGTCATTTTCCAACCTCTTATTTAGCCCATATTTTCCAAAGTAGGGGGACAGGGGTGTTCTCCAGTTACATTGTTTAAAACTTGAAATAAATAAATGGGTTAAAATAGAATGATGCAAGTGAAAAACAATTCCCAAATTTTTTCTGTCTACCTGTGCAAGTATGACCCTTTCCTTAGAATAATTGGATAACTTAAATTCAGGAATAACCATACAATGAGATCTTAGAAAGTCAGTAAAAATCATATGATATAGATATTCTTACACATGAATTTTAATAATATAAATTTAATAAAATCACTATGCAACACATAGGATGTGAAGTATTACAATAGAATGTAGTGTATATTTGCATATAAAGTTTATTGATATAAATGTATGTATCTGCCTTGAAAAGCAAGAAAATGTGTAAAATCTTTGAGTCATCTGTAGCTTGAAACTAAGTATGTTTCTTCTTAATACATTGTTGAATTAGGAAATGTTTCTATAATTTAATGCAATTCCAATTAAAATCCCAACAACATTCCTCATAGAAATAGAAAAAGCAATCATGAAATTCATTTGGAAAAATAGAGAACCACAATAGCCAAAGTAATCCTTAGCAAGAAGAGTGAAGCAGGAGGCATTACAATACCAGACCTTAAACTATACTACAGAGCTATATTAAGAAAAACAGCATGGTATTGGCACCAAAATAGACAAGTAAACCAATGGTACAGAATAGAAGACACAGAGGCAGACCTACATGAATACAATTATCTGATACTAGACAAATGCGCCAAAAATATACATGGAGAAAAGATAGCCTCTTCAACAAATGGTGGTAGGAAGACTGGAAATCCATATGCAGCAAAATGAAACTAAACTCCTCTCTTACCATGCACAAAAATCAACTCAAAGTGGATCAAAGACCTAGGAATTAGAACAGAGACCCTGCATATAATAGAAAAAAAAGTAGGCCCAAATCTTCATCAGGTCGGATTAGGTCCTGACTTCCTTAACCGACTCTAAAGCACAAGAAATAAAATCAAGAATTAATAAATGAGATGGATTAAAACTAAAGAACTTCTTCTCAGCAAAGGAAACAATCAATAATGTGAAGAGAGCATCCAAAGAGTGGGAGAACATTTTTACTACACGCACATCAGATGGAGCACTAATTTCCAGGATATATAAAGAACTCAAAAAACTTAACACCAAAAACTAAATAACCCAATCAATAAATGGGCTAAGGAGCTGAACAGACACTTCTCAGAAGAGGATATAGAATTGATTGACAAATACATGAAAAACTGTTCAACTTCTCTAGTAATTAGAGAAATGCAAATCAAAACTAAGATTTCATCTCACTTCAATCATAACGGCAGTTATCAAGAATACAAGCAATAAGTGTTGGATGTGGGGGAAAAGGTACACCAGACATTGGTGGTGGCATTGTAATTTAGTGCAACTACTCTGGAAAGCAGTTTGGAGATTCCTTGGAAAACATGGAATGGAACAACCATTTGACCCAGCTATCCCACTCCTCAGTCTATACCCAAAGGACTTAAAATCAGCATACTATAGTGATGCAGCCACATCATGTTCATAGCAGCTCAATTTACAATAGCTAAACTGTGGAACCAACCTAGATGCCCTTCGATAGATGAATGGATAAAGAAACTGTGGTATATATACACAATGGAATATTAGTATTAAAAGAGAATAAAATTATGGCATTTGCAGATAAATGGATGGAGTTGGATAATATCATGCTAAGCGAAGTAAGCCAGTCCCCAAAATCAAAAGCTGAATGTTCTCTCTGGTCAGTGGATGCTGATCCCTAATGGGGGCAGGGGAGGGGGGAAAATGGAGGAAATTTAATTGAGCAGTAGGGGGGAGGAGAGGGGACATGGGGACAGGAAAGATGGTGGAATGAGATGGACATCATTGCCCTAGGTACATGTATGACTGCACATATGGTGTGACTCTACATCATGAACAACCAGAGAAATGAAAAGTTGTGCTCCATTTGTGCACAATGAATCAAAATGAATTCTGTCATGTATAACTAATTAGAACAAATTTTAAAAAGGAAAAAAGAATAAAAAGAAAATGTTTCTGTAATTTAACATGAATTACTTTTCAATTAAAAACAAATATTTAAAGAAATCCTAAAGAAATACTTAGCCAATATTCTCTCAATTACCTTTATCATTTAAATTAAACCATATTTGCCATATAACACAATCCTTCTTTGTTATTGGAATTCACATAGTATTAAATCTTTCTAAGAGAAAATCCCTGTAAGAACCAGGTTAGTGGCATGATTAGAAATTCTGCCTTAGTAGCCAGATTGCCTGAGAATAAGCCAAGCCCCACAGGAGTACACAAAGTCTGCGTAGGGGTGGGCAGAATACTTATTCTTCTTTATATCTATTTTTTATTAACTATAAAATGAAGATAACATGATGCCTGTCTCAAGGGGTTGTATCTTGATGCTGATAGCTGCAAGACACTCAAAAATATTAGGTATTATTATGATAAATTGAGTACTTGGTTCATTTGTTCTATACTCTAATTTGAAGGTACATTTTGAATGGAAATTTTTCTGAAAAGCTTCCGGTTATTAGTTTAACAGTGATTTCCTGAGTTCTGAGATCTCTAGCAGTCAATGTGCTATAAGATATGAAGGGCAATGAATTTAACAGTCCAGGATAGCTTGAATAGAAGACTTTTCTTCCTCAATGTCTGGTTATATTCAGCCCTGATGCTGAAGCTAAGGGTTTTCTTCTTGACACATTAAACCTTGGAACTTAGCCTTGTCTTTTCCCAGTCCTTTCTGGAATCTCCTTTAGTGGTGAATTGCCAAATCCTAATAGGAGTGAGCCATGTAACAAAAATGGCTTTCTCAGAAAATTGCTGTTAAAATTATAAGCAGACAAGCAATTCATATCATTCCACTCATTACACTTATTTTAAAGTATTCAGTTTGTCAGTTGTTGATGACAGCCCACTCCCTTTCACTTTCAGGCTGGTTAGGCTCCATTAGAAAACTGGATTTACAGGGTTGAAGATTTTGTAGCTAGATTTTAGGGAGAGCTCCTAGATACATAGCACAACTATTATTTCCTGTAGCCATTTGGCCTACATTCACTGGTGGTGAACTTCTGTGGTTCTATTGATACAACTTTGTCATTCCCTTTTAAAAACATGTGCCTGGTGTGAAATTCTGTAGGTAATTCATCTCTCAGAACCTTTCAGAACCTCTCAGCTTCTGTCTTTTTTTGAGGCAGGATCTTCGGCCATGTTGCCTCACACCTGTAGGGCTTTTCTCTCTCCATGTGTTAAAATTTCTTTCCTTAATATGAATTTAAAACTAGTGACTTTAAATTAAATGTCATCTTTTATAGAGTCTTTATCATAATCAAAATTTATAATGAGAATAATTTTAAGAGTTTGACATTTACTGAACAATGAATTTATTCATGTATTACATACATGAATGTTATTGGAATTCACATAGTAGTTATTCATCTATTCATGAATTACATGAATAAATTGAATTACATGCATGAATTTATTTCCAGCATTAGATGAAGTGTTTTACATGCTCTTAATTTTTATAGAAATACTATGGATTAGATTTGATTATTATCTCACATTTCTTTTTTAGAAATTTATTTTAATTAGTTATACATGACAGTAGAATGTACTTTGATACATCATATATAATGGAGTATAGTTTCTCCTTCTGGTTGTACATGATGTAGAATCACACTGGTCATGTAGTTACATATGTACATAGGATAATAATGTTTGATTTATTCTACTAGCCTTCTTACCCCCATACCCTCTCCCCTCCCTTCACTCCCCTCTACCTAATCTAAACTAACTCTATTCTTCCCTAGTACCACTCCCCATTGTGAATTAGCATCTGCATATCAGACAAAACATTCAGTTTTTGGTTTTGGGGGATTGGCTTATTTTGCTTACCATGATATTTTCCATCTCTATCCATTTAGCAGCCAATGCCATAATTTCATCCTTTTTTTAAAATTAAGGCTCAGTAATATTCTAGCGTGTGTGTGTGTGTGTGTGTGTGTGTGTGTATCACATTTTTTTATCCATTCATCTGTTGAAAGGTATCTAGGTTGATTACATAATTTAGCTACTGTGAATTGGGCTGCTATAAACTGGGCTACATTGATGTGGGTGCATCACTGTAATATGCTGATTTTAAGTCCTTTGGGTACAAACCGAGAAGTATGGTAGCTGGGTCAAATGGTGGTTCCATTCCAAGTTTTCTGAGGGAACTCCATACTGCTTTTCATTCACATCTCTTTTTTTAAACAGAGAAAATAGAGGTTTCAGGGTACTGTTTGCCATGGTCACACGGCCCACAAGTGGTAGAACTAGCACTCAGATATTCTGATCGCAAAGTCTAAGCTATTAGCCACTGTGGCATGAATATCTGTATTTATTTGAGGAGGATGTATTTTATCTAAAAAAGAATAAAGAAACTGAACTGACCACCAAAAGATATATAACAATATGAAATTAAATCTTAAATTTTATAATAAAAATTTTGGATGGAATATAATTGCTATGAAAATATTATGGACATCAAGAATAATTTTTAAAAAGCTTCTTAGAGAGGATCTTAAGCAAACATGTTCACAGTTGTCTCATTTTTCCTCCAGATTTTCTTTCCCAATACCAGTGATATTATTCTTTATATTTTCAATTTTTAGCCTAATATTTCACATATAATACAACTGTGAGTTCTTTTCTTAAGAGAGAATAGGGCCTTTAAAATTATAGTTCATTCCAAATATATTCCAGAGTAATGGTTGCTAAATTAGTTTTAGGTCACAATCTCTTTAAATCTGAAAGAAGATATGGGCTTCCTCCTTCTAAGAAAATAAAAAGACCCCTGGCTGCCTCCCTCAGGAAAAAATATAGTATACATAGTATACATTTTCAAAGTATTCACCAATTCCCTTGAAGTCATCTATGAAGACCAGATTGAAAAACCTGGCTATAAAATACCTAAGGATCAATGTGGCAAGGAAATAGATTATAAAATCCAAATCGATAAAGAAACTATATTTAGACCTTGATTATTATGACAGCAATATTGTCTTGCTAGCTGTTGTTTCTTCTCATTTTCAAACATGGCATTAGAAGCAATAATTATGAACTAGAGCTAAGGCTGGGGATGTATTTCAGTGGTAGAGTACTTGCCTAGAATGCATGAGGCCCTGGTTTGATCCCAGCACCACCAAAAACAAACAAAAAACAGAGCTAGAGAGGAGTTGAGGAATCAACTGTGGATAGCACTATCAGTTAATTCCATATTTCTTTTAAGAAATTCCTGAGTGACTTCATCTTCCTCTTTCTGCAGTTTTTCTATTTCTTCTCTTTAAATTGCAGTTTAATGTTTGATGTAATAAACAGGACATACATGGACACCCTTGGTTCTGACTTAGAGTTTCTTCAAAGTTGTCTCAGTAGGCACCAATGTGAGGAACAGTGGGAAGAGATCTAAATGGTTTCAAACCTATATGTATTATCATTTAGAAAATATTATTAGCCTAATCATTTATTTTCTAAATATATAAAATATATTTAAATGAAGTAACAAATTTAAAGTCTCAACTGATCTATAAAGAGAGATTTCATCATTTCTGCTACCAATATACTCCAAGCTCAAAATAGTGTTTTTTTAACCATCTATTTAGAGCCTATAGCTAATTAAATTTGTTTTTTTTTTTCTCATTAAATATTAGATCTGATATTGGACTTAGAAGTAGGGGAGAAACTTAAAATATCTGAGTAGAGATTCCACACCTATAATTACTCAATGTGTATGCCTAACAGATTAGTACCAAAGGCATGTAGATAATAAATAAGTAATTTAAGTACAAAAGGGAAACAACTTGAATCTGAATATCAGATATTATTCCTTATTAAAGTTTAATGTTCATTTTCTTCTAAATTATACTGTGGCAATCCTCTCTGTCTTCAGCCTAGTTTTCCACTAACTTACCAGGGCCTATTCTGACTCTTTCCCTTATATTTTTATGGGTCCTGGAGCTCAGATTTTCCTTTACTCAAGGTGCTGCAGAGGGAAAAATAAAAACAGACCAGTTTGGCTCTACCTTTGTGTTCTCTTCTGTCTTGTTATACCAGCATGAATATGCCCCTTCATATTCGTTTCCAAACACAGCATTATCCTTCTAATACTTTAAAATGCAGTGACATCTATTATTAATAATTGGGAATAGTTTATTTTACTCCTCTGTTCAAAATAGCATAACTAAAATATAAAATACTAACCTATGAATACAGAATATCTTTCTCTGAAATTCCAGTGAACAGATCAGACAGTAGACAAAAGTGTCATTCTCTATGCCAGTGCTATCTAACAAAAATATAATTTATCAACAAATGCAAGCCAGGCTGAGGATATAATTCAGGGGTAGAGTGCTTGCCTAGCATGCTCAAGGCCCTGGGTTCAACCTCCAGTAACATAAAACAAAAAACAAAAAACCAAAAACACCCAATTAAAAAAATGTAATACATGTAGGTAGGTAATTTAAAGTTTTCTAGTAGCTATGTTTGCAAAAGTAAAAAAAAAAAATTGGGTGAAATTAATAACTCAGTATGTCCAAAGTATTGTAATTCTAACATGTAGTCAATATAAGAATATATTAATGATTATCAAATTTGTAATTATAAAATTAAAAGTTTTCTTTCCTTTCATATTGCCTAAAACTGGTGAGATTATCATTCAGGTCAGTAAAAGAAACAATATAGTTTGATAAGATAATGTGAATTACAGAAATGTGCATAGAAGAATTCTATCTAACTAGGACTAAAAGATTGATAAATATTCCATGGAGAAGGTGAATAATGGGTAGAAGGTTTTTATTAGTTTTTATAACTTATTGAGGTGTAATTGACATTCATAAACCATACAGTTTTACAAGCTAGTAAACTTTTGAAACAATAGCCTTCATCAAAATAATGAACATATTCTTGACTGCAAAAGTTTCCTTGTGTCCCTTAGAAATCCTACTCCTTTGCCACCCCTTCTCTGATTTATTTTTTGTTATTACATATTGGCTTGTATTTTCTAGAACTTTACATTGATGGAATCAAGCACTGTGTACTTTTCTCTGGCTTCTTCATTCAGTCTGCTTACATAAGGCATAAGTCTGGAAGTACATCCACCTTGTATAAGCACTAATAGTTCATCTCTTTTTTTATTTCTGAGTAGTATTCTCTTATAAGAACATACTACAAAATGTGTATCTATCTCTTGATGGATGTGTTACTTCACTTTGTATCACTGTGACCAGATTATCCAATAAGAACAAATTAGAGGAGGAAAAGCTTATTTTGGCCATGGTTCAGAGGTTTAATCCATGGTTGGCCAAAGCCATTGCTCTGGGTCCAAGGTGAGGCAGAACATCATGGCAGAAGGGCATGGCAGAAGAGTGCTGCTCACCACATGGTCACTGGGAAGCAGAGACAGTGAAAGGAAAAGGGGAATGGAGGAGGCACTCTTTCAGTGACCCATCCCTTTAGCTATGCCCACCTGCCTACAATTACTGCCCAGCTTATCCTTTCAAACTAGGAGAGACTGATTAGGCTATACCTCTTGTAATCCATTTCACCTCCAGACATTCCTGCATTAATGCAAGAGCTTTGGAAGGACACCTCACATCCAAACCATAACAATAGACATTTGGGTTGTTTCCACTTTCTGGCAAAGCTACTATGGATATTAACATATAAGTATTTCCAGGCACATACTTTTTTAATTTATTTGAGGAATACCCCATTGTTGATGTGATTGATAGACAAAATAATTAATAGCCAATGGTAGTCAAGAAATAGAGTAAACCCACTATACTCAAAATACACCCCCATATGGTTTCAAATTGAAAATTATTTGGGATTCAAATCTTGTTTGAAGTGTTCTTTGTAGGACAATAATACTCTAGTTCAGCATCTTAATTAGCATCTTCTGTGTTAATATTTTATTGATGTGTATTAAATCACATGACTAGAACAACAATCTTAAATTAGACAACAGATCTAGTAAGTTCCTTGAGAAACAGTGGGACTATAATCATGTTTGGGGGTATGTACTGAAAAAGTGGTCATTAATTGATTTTCTCATTGTGTGAATATTATAGCAAGTATTTACACAAACCTTGAAGGCATAGCCTCCTGCACACCTATGAAAGGTCATATCATATCACTCCAAGGTTTCAAACTTGTAGACTGTGTTACTATACTGAGTGCTGTAGGCAGTTGTTACACAATGGTGGTTATGTATGTAAACATGTAAACATAGAAAAAGCACTGTGGAAAGCAGGCTTTACCCTGCTCTGAGTTGTCTTATGACAGATAGAATAGTTTTCAGACTATGCCTAAACCTGAGTTACTCCATTTTTATAAAGTAGCAGTTCGCCATGAGTTGCTCCATTTTTAGTGTAAGTGTTGAAGTAGAATAACTCCACACTTTATCTGCACAAGTAACCACCATTTATCTGTCTAGCATAACCATAAGACACAAACTGATAAATTAATTAGTCATGCTAATAAAAATGACTACCTATGAAATTACTGAATTAGAAGCACATGGTACATATGTTAGGGTAGCGGCCAGCCAGACACGGACACCTCTGTGCAGCCAGGAAATCCTCCATTCAGAGGAGTGGGCGCCCAGGCGAAGGAAAGAGGATAAAAAAGAGTGAGGGGAGGTGGGGGAGGGATTTTATAGAGCCCACTACAAACCGCATGGTGAGCTGCAGATTGGTCACTTTAAAATCCACAGGGCAGATAAGCGGCGGAGGACTTCTTTGATGTGGCTGAGAAGGTAACCTGAACAGCCAGGAGCAGCCAGGCTTTGTTCTGCTGGAGCTGCTTCAGCTTTAGAGAGGGGAGGGGCCCAAATGGTATGGGGAGGGCTGATTTTAACATGGGCATCTCAAACTTATCTGGGAAAAAACAGGCTCAAGAGCTTTTCAAACCCACAAGACTACCAAATTGAAGCAACTCCCTCACCAGAGGCCCATAAAGGGAGGAGCACGCCAAGAATGGACACGGTAGCACACTGGCAGTTAACGCGTCATTCACCAGTGGCCCAAGAAAATCGCCACAGCAATTAACCTCTGACTTCCTGTCCCATCAAGGCTTCAGCACAACACAGCAGGGCTTCTCCTGCCTATGTGGACTGTGCCCACTCTAAAGCTGACCCTCTGAAACTGCTCAGATCTTGGCCTAGAATAAGTTCATGTGCTTTGACAGCTCTTCACCTAAAAAGAGTTCTTCAGCTGGTTCATAATCTTGTCTGACTACCCACAGTGACTCTTGTCAATTGTATCTCCTCTCTGCCTTTGCTCTCTGTTCAGCCTCTTGAATCCCTGTGGCAGCCTTAAACCTTTCTTAGCCATCTTGTAATACATATTGTATGTATGTGTGTGACTTGAGCATTATAGATATTGGTGGTTAAGATTGGAATAAAAGGATTTGTGATTGCCTGGTTTATTATCATCAGGCAACCCATGAATATTTGGAGAACTGCCACTGCTGAAGGAAGTGTAGTTGGGAATTGGGTTTACATTAATGGCATAGCTCACTCATGATAGGTACAGTAAAAATACTAGTCAATAGGAATGTTTAAGTTCCATTATAATCTTAGAGTACTACTCTTGTATATATGGTTTGTCGCTGACCTAAACATTTTTATGTGGTACACGATTGTATTCAAGTTGGAATTCTAGTAATTAGAGGCAAGAAGAAAAACTGACAGATTTCCCCCCCCCCTCCCACACACAGATAGGTCAAAAGCCATTAGTATGGGCATTTGAGAAGTTAGGAAATAATAGCCAAGTTTTATGTGTTCATTTGGGCCATTGGTCAAGTCCAAAACATCAGCCCAGTTAGGAGGTACCACTTTGAGGTTTCAGGCTTAGACAAGTTAGTATTAAGTGAACAAAAGGTGTCAAAAAGAGGTACTCCTTAAAACAGAGGAAGAAACCCTGAATAAAGAGCCAACATCATGAAAATTAAGGATCTAGGCAAAATGTCTGAACAACACATCTGAGGTAGGAACCAATCCAAGAATGGAGTATAACAATGAACCAAGGGTCTTTAATACTTATATATTTCTTCAAAATCAAAAGTGTATCTGGAATACAGGGAAGCCCAACTGTATAGAGAAGACTGAGAACATGACTGGAGTGAAGAGACTTGAGGGATGAACACAGGCCAGATCTGACAGCCACAAGGAGACCAAGTAGCTTTCCTCAGCATGAACACAAGTGATGAGAGGGAGAGAAGTCAAGTGGTTAAGGGGACAAAAGAAGGACATGTTTTCATTCTTTTCCTAAGTGATCTTTACTGTTAGAGGAAAGAGGAGGATTGGGTCTAGAAATCCTAAAGTGTTCTAAACTTAAATAAGAAAAAAAGAGTCCAGTTAGAATTATGTTACAAGAGACTGTTGCTCCACTTCAACTGACACAAACAAGAAGAGATTTTTGTTTTGTTTTGTTTTTAGAAAACTCTGTTTTAAAAATTCTTATTAAGAGGATGTGGGTACAAAGAAATAAACTTAAATTCAAAAGATAATGTGAATTTTTATAGGGTGAAGAGAATTATTCCTGCTTTAAACTCTTAGAAAACAGTGGGACAAGAAGGAAGTACCATAAACAGGGGAAAAGGGAGAGAGGCCAAATATTTATTGGCTTTGTGTGCTGGAATAAGAAATTACAATCAAGGAAATCTAGGCACAGAGGGAGTCTGCTCCCACCCTCCAACTCTTTCTCAAAAGCTTTCAGGATGTGCTTGACTGTGGTACCTTAAAGGCTGAGGGTAGGGCAGGATGGCTGAAAGCAGTCCCTTTGCAGATCCTCCGAGGCCTTCATCTACTGCACTGCAGTGAGTGTCTGAAGGCTAGAGGGAGGGCAGCACGTGGAGAAAATTCTTTTGAGTCTCAGGAAGATAGGCAAGACTGCAGACTTAAGACAATACACCATGGATATGCTGGGAACAGGGCTTCTGAGTTAAGAAAATACCAGTTTTGTGGAATGAGCTAGAAGAATCCAAGTGTATCTGAAAGAAACTGAACTGAATTTAATTAAACTTTTGACAAAACCAAGACTAATCATTCCAAACAAGAAGCCCTACAGAAAAAGTGGGAAGATACTACTTACTGTGTTCTTGTATATACAATCTTCTTCTAGCACACAATGAAGATTATAAGCATGTGAAGGAGAAGAAAATGTGAACCAAAATCAACAGAGAAAACAGTTAATGGAGAATCACAGAAATGGCTCAGATATGGAATTATTTGACAAACTAGGATAAAAATCTTATGTGACCTATAGTGGAAAACATGCATCAATAGATAGGGTCTTTTAGCAGAAAGATGAGAACTATTAAGAAAAGCAAATAAAATGTTAGAAATAAAATACTAAGCAAGAAAAATTCATAGGAGCATCAGTAAATTGAACACAGCAGAGGAAGAAATCTGTAACTATTTCTGTAAAGAAATGTGTAAAGAAATCTAGAGAGGTCAATAAATATTGTACTAACTGAAGATAATGAGTAAGACAGGGACAAATGAAAACTCTCTCATTTGCCAAAACATGGATGATCCTAATTAGAATAAGTCATACTCCATGTATGTATAATATATCAAAATGCACTCTATTGTCATGTATATCTAAAAATAATAAATAAAAAAAGACAAGTACCACATGATTTCATTCATAAGATGAATCTAAAAAAGTTCGTCTCATAAGAGTTGAGAAGTAGGGGAGGGGCTGGGGTTGTGGCTCAGTGGCAGAGGGCTTGCCTAGCATGTGTGAGGCACTGGGTTTGATTCTCAGCACTGCATATATATATGTATATAATAGGTCCATCAAAAACTAAAAACAATTAAAAAAAAAGAGTTGAGAAGTAGTAGTTACCAGAGGCTGGGAAGAATCAAGGAGAAGGAGAAGATGGGAAGAGACTGGTTAATAGTGTTTAACTCTTGACTATAGGTAACAATAAATGCATTGTATATTTCAAAAGAGCTCGAAGAGAATTTCAAATGTTCTTATTACAAAGAAATGATAAATGGCTGGGCATGGTGACACATGCCTGTAAGCCCAATGACTTGGAGGCTAAGGCAGGAAGATCTCAAGTTTGAGACCAGCCTCAGCAATTTAGCAAGGCCCTTAGCAAGACTCTATCTCAAAATAAAAACATGAAAAGGTCTGGAAATGTAGCTTAGTGGTGGAGCATTCCTGAATTCAATTCCTGATACCAATAACTATAACAACTAAAAAGAAATGGCAAATATTTAAGGTAATAGATGTATTAATTACCTTGATTGGATCATTGCATAATATACCTGTATTGAAACATTACATCCTACCCCATAAAGATATACGATTATTATGAGTAATTCTAAAATAAAAATAAGCCAAGAAAAAAATCATGACTACAATAAGACTTACACAGAAATATTCATACCAGCCTTATATTTACTAGGTCATAACTTGAGGGGAAAACAAAACATACCAAATATCCATAAATGCTATAAGCAAAGTGACTCAACAGAACAAACAGGGATGTATACTTGCACATTCATATAACAAAACTACTCAGCAATAAAAGGGAGCAAATAAGAAACATGGATGGATCTCCAAAACGTTTTTTTCTGCAAAAGAATTTAAATCAAAAGAAAACATATAATGTGATTCCATTTATGTGAATTCTAAGAAAAGGAAAAATACATATGGTTATAAAAATCAGAAAGTGGTTGCCTCAGTTAGAGTTAGAAAATGACAGGAAAAGGAGGCATTAGAGTACTTTCTGGAATTGTGTGAATGTTCTTTATCCTGTTTGTATGATAGATATGGGGTCGCATTCAGTGGCCCAACCCCATTAAATGGAATACATAAGATCCAAAGCTTCTTTTACATAAATTATATTTCAATAAATAATAAAAATTCATTCTTATAAAAAGCATTAGATTTATTTATTTTTTTTCACCTTACATCGTCCACTACATCCATTCTGGATGTTCTTTGTCTTGGCTTTTCATTTCTTTTTTTTCTTTTGGCAGTACAGGGAATTGAGCCCAGAGCCTCATACATAGTAAGCAAGTACTTTTCCACTGAGCTCCATTCCCAGTTATTTCTATTATTTTAAGACAGGGCCTTGCCAAGTTGCCGTGGTTGGCCTCCAGGTTACAGTCCTCTTGTCTCAGCCTCCTGAGTGTCTGCGATTATAGGTTTGTGTCATTACAACTGGCTTGGCTTTCATTTCTGAGGCTCAATATTTGATACCCTTTTCTCCTCAAGCAGTAAGTTTACAAGTCCAACTCATTAGTTCAGGGACCTATTTGATATTGATGACACATAAATCCCATTAATATTCAGAGTTGGCCTCTAAATTCTGATTGTATACAAAGTCCACTTTTGTCTTTACAGTATAGCTCAGCCCTTTTGCTCTGTTTTCTAATTTCAGTTACTTTACCTGTTTTCGTGGATTTTGTATCTATTACCTCTTCTGACTTCAGTACACATGTAAACTTTGAAGTCTCATCTTCTATCTGTATAAATTTATCGATCATTGCACTATATTCACAGTGCTCCTCCTTGAAATGAGGGATTATATGTTGATTTTGAAATAAATGTGAACATTGCCTATTATGACTTCAAAATAAATTAGTTTTGTGAAAACCAACTTAAAATAAAGAGGTATATAATAAATTAGATTTGACATTTTAACTCTGTTTTTGTTTGCTTTAGTTTGTTTTTGGTACTGGGGATTGAACCCAGAGGAGCTTTACCACTGAGCCACATCCCCAGCTCTTTGCAGTTTTTATTTTTAGACAGGATCTCACTAAGTTGTTTAGGACTTTGCTAAGTTGCTGAGGCTGGCCTCAAACTTGTGATCCCCCTGCCTCACACTCCTGAGCCATTGGGATTACAGACATGCATTACTGTGCTCAGCTATGCCTCTGTATTTGAACAAATTCATTTTTTTCTGGTACACCTGGCCTGATATGATCATCAGTAACTTTGATGAATTTAAAAATCTAATACATAAATTAAATCTCATGAAAATGATTATAAATTATCTATCTTCATTTAAATTCTCCTTCATAGTTACTATTGTTTTCTCTGATTTATCTTTAAGGTCCTGTGGGACAGAGAGACTAAGAAGAGAGAATGTAGGCATTTATGATATCTAGAATTTTGAAACAGAAAATAAAGACTGAATCCTATGAACCAAGAGGCTAATTTGACAGTAGCTTTAAAGAGCTGATATCAAATGATAATAGCAACATGCCACTTGCTCCTTCACCTAAAGGAATTAGAGAATGCATCAGATATTAGAAAAAAGAGATGAGAATTGTGTCCTGCAGAGTTGCTGTATTATTTCCACACATGTGTGCCTTTCTGTGCTGCTGATCACATTTGTTTCATCCCTTAGCCCCAGTGGCCTACTCTTGGCACATGGGCCAATGTTTGCTAGGATGATTGTTTAACAAGACACTGGTGCGTTTGAAGAGAGAATCCAATCACAGACACTCTGCCAGGACTCCACCTTTCCTGGGTTGTAATATCAGCCACTGTGTTTTATTCCTATCCTGCTTTCTGTTTGGAAAGTGTTCATCACCTTCCTTTCACTGTTTTGTATTTTTTCCTGCTTACTCATTTTCTTTCTCAGCTAATGTTAAGTACATAGTGTATCACTAGTCCTTTACTTTTATTATCTTCATGATTAAGAATTCATGATCTACATGGAAGGGCATTTTTTTCTCCACTTGCTTATAGGTTACTTAAACTTTTTCCTTATTATATTTATTCCTCTGATGTTAGTCAGCCTGTCTTCATTGAAATATTTTGGAGAGCTCATGTACTACTTGGCAGCAAGAGTCACAAATACCAAAGTAAACAACACACAGGGAACATTTAACAGACTTTGGCACCAAATAAACCAATCAAAAGACACAATCTGCTGTTTGAATCTCCTAACCGATGACTAATGGAAAATTACACAAGCCTTACTTCTGACCTTGACATTCCAATAAAGCTTTAGTTTCACATGATACCAGGCATGCGAATGTAACAAGTAGAGCATCCAAACAAAAACAAGCCTTGGGAAGAACACTCACCTGTGAAAAGGTTCTGCTTATTTTTGTTTTCCTGTTCCTGGCACTAGAGTTTGGCTAGAGTAATTATATAGAGGACATTGTTATAAATATTCCTGAAGAGGATATTTTGGCAGGACTCTATGAAAACTTTATCTCTGGAATCACTGAAGTCACTGTATAATGAGAACTATATAAATGTTCCTATGCAAACAACTGGGAACGTAATAATGTGCAATGTGGGTTTCTAGATGCATTTTTCACTAAGAAGTTGCAATAAAGTGTATACTGGTGCACATGAAAATGTAGTTTTCTTTTTGGTCAGTGCTATGGTCATTCCTGTGATTTCCAAGCTTGTTAGCTCTCTGTGTGTCTTCTAAAGCTTAAATTCCATATTGGTTTTGTATAGTTTTTATAATTCTAATCCCAAACCTTCAAAGTTTGTTTTAAGCATCATCCTTATTGATTATATTTCTAAAACAGTGAGTCTTTCTTATATTC
>CM053407.1:35833846-35855614 GCA_028644305.1 Xerus rutilus
GGAAGACCCAAAATTCAGCTTCCAAATAGAAAAAGTGTTTCATGGTATTTTTATCCAAAAATATCTTACACACTATGCCAAAGATTTTGAATACATTTTCATACTGTTTTACTTGATGCAATATTTCCCACTTTCATTTGGTTTGGGTATTAGACAATTTCATCAGATGTTAAACAGAATTGGAGGTCAGTGGCGTTTTCATCATTTTTTTCTTCTCAGAAACATTAAAATATTAACATCTTAATTAAAATACTAACATCCTAGTCACCATAGAAAATTGACCTTCATATCCTCCAAAATGTATCAATTATATAATTAATTCATAACTCAGAATTCATTATGTACATTTACCATATGCCTCCTGGGTTTGTGGCTTGGGCAGTTTCAGGTATAAGATTTTACAATGTAATTTTTAAATCTTAAGTCATGAAAGGATGGTAAAACCCTGCCATAGTCAAAATTGAAAGAAAAGTAAAGGATTCCTTCTTTTGCAAATGTAATGCTAATTTCTGTAAATTAGAATCATATATGCATAGTACTTAACTATTTGGTGTTGAATGGAATGTTTTAATTTATTAATCTCTAATCCATTAGCTCACTATGACACTAAGGTAAAGTGTTAAATTTACATATCACATGTGCATTGGTTGTTTAAGCCTCATAATGCTTTATGTAAATTTTTGATGTCAAGGAGACATTTGAATGTTAATACTTTTTGTGATTTTCCTAAATCATTTTTAAAAAAATAATTTGAATATAGCACAATTAAACAGGTTTGTCTATCTCTAGTAAGCAAAAATTTTCCTTTTTCTTTTTCTCTCCTATCTCAGCTTCGTATTATTCTTGACTGTACAATTAGGCTGAACTTTATAAAATGGAAATTCCTGCAGTTTCTTTCATTTGGATCAAATTAAGGTAAGAGAAATGGAAATGATTAAATAGTTATGATGCTGAGAGCATCATGTTTTTGAATATCCAATGAAAAATGCTATATGTCATTTTTTTTCTTGGAAAAACGATAAACTGGAATTACTAGGCAGAACTTTGATTTAACTTCATCAATACAAACATTATTTTTAGCTTCATCAAGATTCCAAATCAATTCATCTGAGGTTAATCAAGTTATAGACATTATTATTTGCTGTGAAATAACATTTATCTTACAAAGAAAATGTAATATTTCTTCATGAAAGCACACAAAGCATATTCCTTCTTGATTAATTATTTTGTCTTTGAAACTTGATGAATGACCAGTCATTCTAAATACTGAACTGTGAATTCAATGTAAATTCATAGTTATTATACAGGTAACCTATCTCAATAAGGTGATCTTCAAATGTCTTTTTCTTGCTTTTTAAACAATCTGTAAGATTGGCAGCCTTTTGAATGGCTAAAAAAATGAGTAGTAATAATATGCACTAAATAATTTTATAGCAATATCCTATACTAATATAAATAATGAATAACAATTATTTAGAATCAATTCATTCTTTGCTTATTTTTTTTTAAACTAAATGGACTGTTATATAGTGATGGGGCAAACAAATATGAGTCAGTATTAAAAACTGTATGTAATTTCATATTTTGTACTCTCGTCAGATTAGAATGGAGAGAAATCCTCTTAAAAATTAAGAATAGCTGTAGTTCTTTTTTAAAGTGCTGCTTCTACTGGTAGATATAGAAGAACATTTGGCATTTGGCAGCAGATATTCAGGTATCGAGACAGATAAGAGGAAGCAATACAGAACATTTTAGAATAAAAGGAAAATGGAATTTTTAGTTGTTTAAGAAAATATTGTTGAGGTAAGGTTGAACAAAGCCAGAAAGTCTATCTATAGTGGTCCTTTCAGATACTATTTAAACTATGTGATAAAGATAGAATGAGTATAATCATTTTATTAATTACATTTTCTATGTATTATTTAACATGGGCTTTATAGGTGTTGGCTAAAATTATATTTTGGTGGGATTAAAGAAAAAGAAGATATAAAACTAGGTCAATACATTAATTTTATCCTGTAGACTAGAGATTTGTGGCAATCTTATTTTATCACAGAAAAAAAAAACCTTCCATTCTCCCTTTGCTCCCTTCTTTCTTTGCCTCTTGTCTCCTCACTCTCTTCAGTCTTCCATCCCTTCTTCCTTTTTTCTTGGTTTCTTTCTTCACTTAATGGAATTTACACAGAGGGAAAATGGGTTGAGTAAGTGAGATGAGAAATGCTCCTAATATAGCAAAGACTTTCAATGGCACAATGACAATAGTGAAGATAGGGACAGATTTGGTAATTTTTTCACCCATGTATTGTGGAGGTCTTTTCTCCCCATTAATGCTATTTGTGAGATGACAATGATCTATCTAGATATCCTTAATGTTACTCTGTCTATCACTCTCACTGTTAAGGCTCTTTATCCAATTTCACAGATGATAACTTCTAGTTTGTAAACCATTGGTTATCAATTAAAAGAAATCATCCATAACTGACTCTTTGGCTAGTGTAATTAATCTTCATATAGTCTAATCCTTATGTGATGCAATGATCTGCATCAAAGGAGGGAGTATTTACTCCATATAATCCCCTTAGAGTTCTAATAATCAATTTTTACTATCATTAAAGTCATCTAGAAGAAAGGAGAAAGAAAATGATGCATCTCACATATCAGCTATCATTCATCATGATGCAAATCATATAATTTCTCTAGATGAGGAATTCTGAAAATTTCACCTTCCTTTGCAAGGTCAACTCTGAATATAAAATAACAGAAACAATTAATAATAATAAATAACAACAACTATTAAATATAAGTCTATTTAGTTTTTAGTATATGACATATCTCAACTCCTCATTCATTTGCACTAATAGCACATGACAAATTTTTATATCGTTGTAGAAAATATACATTAAATCTTACTTTAAAACCTGGGTTTAAATTCTGTAACTGCTCCTTAACATTGGCTATATATTACTTTAAAACAATGGTTCTCAACTGGGGTTGTTAGTTCCTCACATCCAGAGGACATGTGGCAGTCTGGAAATATGTTTGCCATGACTTAGGATGGCTACTCGCATATAGTGGGAAGGAATCAGGAGTGCTGCTAACCATGCTGCTGTGCGCAGGACAGCTACCTACAGCAAAGTATCTGCCCTAGATATTCATAGTGCTGAGGTTGAGAAGACCTGTTTTAAACACATACTCATTGAGTGCTCTCTGTATGTTTGATATTGAGATTAGGAACATTTGGGGATGCAAAATAAACCAAGTAAGCTGGGCGCGGTGGCGCAAGCCTGTAATCCCAGCATTTAGGGAGGCTGAGACAGGACAGTCGCAAGTTCAAAGCCAGCCTCAGCAACGGTGAGGCGCTAAGCAACTCAGTGAGACCCTGTCTCTACATAAAACACAAAATAGGGCTGGGGATGTGGCTCAGTGGTCTAGTGCCCCTGAGTTCAATCTCCAGTACCAAAAAAAAAAAAAAAAAAAAAATAAGCCAAGTAATCAGTATACTCTAGAAGCCTGAAATTTCAGAGATAAATTAAACTAAAAGTCCAAATGATGCTGCTGATCATGATGATGATACTAAACTAATGACTGCATCACAAAGAGGCAAGACAAAGCCATATAGGCTTAATGGAGTGCAACAAAAATGTAATTATCTTAAATTTTTTGTTAGTGCTAACAATACTGAGATGAATATAGTCTTTTCTACATCAGAGTATATATTTGAACAATAAGAAATTAGTAGAATTTTGGTTTCAGAATTTATATGCAGCTTTCATTTTGAAAAATGTCTTCTACATTGTCTCCTGTGGTTACCAACTTCCAAGATGACCCCCAAGTATCCTTCCCTTCTGAAATAAGCCTCTGTGTAGTCTGTTCCTGCACTGAACGATGCAGACACTATGAAAATAATGGTGTATAACTATAAAATGGAGGTCATAAAAGACATCACAGATTCCACCTTGGTTTTCTTGGATCTCTGGCTCAGTGTAATCCAGTTGCCATGTTGTGAGAACTCTCAAGCAGCCCTGGCAGAGGCCTACATGGAGAGAAAAAGGATTCTCATCAGTAGCTAGCACCAACCTGCTTCTTACGTGCATGAGTCATTTTTAAAAATAAATCATTAGCCCAGGCACAATGGTGCACACCTGTAATCCCAGCACTTTGGAAGGCTGAGACAGAAGAATCACGAGTTCAAAACCAGCCTCAGCAACTGTGAGGCACTAAGCAACTCAATGAAACCCTGTCTCTACATAAAATATAAATATAGGGCTGCGGATATGGCTCAGTGGTTGAGCACCCTGAGTTCAATCCCCAGTACCACAAAAGTAAATCATTCAGCCCTAGCCAAGCCCTCACATGGCTGCATCCTCCACTACATCATAAGAGGCATTGATCTAGAACTGCCCAACCTATGCTGCTCCTAACTTTCTGATATAGAGATAATACTGTACTATAAACTAAATGTTTATTGCTGTTTTGAACTTTGGCATTTTGGAATATTAAAGTAGCAATAGATAATACATTCTCCATGGAAGTTATTCCAAACTACTACATTTCTAATAGCAGTATGTGAGAGGGCCTCCATACCCTACCTAATGCAGTATGGCTTCCTTCCTTCCTTCCTTCCTTTCACACTTGCCAATATAGGTCAATACAATGCCATTATAGTTGAATTGCATTCTCTTATTGGTGCATTTGAGCATATTTTCATATACTTAAAATTATTTAGTTCAACATAGTCTAACTGTTCCCATATTTTGCTAATTTGTCTATTGGATTGTTGGTTATTTCTTATTTATTTTTAGGAACTCATTATATATGTGGACAAAACTAGCACTTTGTGTGTGGTATAAATTGTAGATATTATCCCTTTCATTAGTTTTGTTTATGTGGTTTTTCTTTAATAAAGATATTGTTAAAAAATTTTTATCTGTTTTTTTCTAATAGTTTTTGGCATTTATGTTATATTTATAAATTCATCCCATTTCTGAAATGACAAAAATTCTACCATGAGTGTTCTGGTACTTTTGGGTTTTGTCCTTTTATATTTAAATATTTATTAGGAATTTATTTTGTTTTAAGGTATAAGATTCTACTTAATTTTATTTTGTTGTTCTAAACAGTTATTAAAACACCAATAATTATGAACCAACCTTTTGCCTAATTTGAAATATTTTCTTTTATGCTAGATTATATTTGCATTTGGACAATTTCTGATCCTTCATGTATATAATATTGGCTAAGGTCTCTGTCATACTAGCATACCATTTCATTGCTGTTTCATGATATACTAATTTTCAGAATTATTCTGTCTTTATTAACTCCCTCATTTGTATTGAGTTTTGACTATATATCAAATATCATCCTAAATTTGCTAATATTTTAAAAAATATTTTTAGTTGTTGATGGACCTTTCTTTTATTCATTTATCTATATGTGGTGCTGAGACACGAACTCAGTGCCTCACACATGCTAGGCAAGCGCTCTACCTCTGAACCACAACCCCAGCCCGCTAATATTTTCATTAGAATTTTTACATTAATATTTATAAATAAAAGTGTTCTGTAGGATTTTTTCCTGCTTTGAGATAATTTATAACAATGTTAACTTACTAAGAAGATTGAAACTTTTATTATTTTTCTACATACAGGAATGTTTTTACATTGTATTAAATGTATCTATCTTAAATGTTTTTTGGAATTATCCCAAAAAATCTCAATCTGAATATATTGTTTCATTTGGGAAAAAGGAATCATTCTTCAACATATATATTACTTCTTTGGCAACAGATATAGTTAGGTTTTCTATGTCTTCCGAGGTTCATTTTAACAACTAATATTTTCCTAAAGAATCATCTATTTTATACAAGTTATCAACTTTATTTAATGAGTTTAGTAAGGTAGTTTCAGATATTATTTGATTTTCTTCTTTATCTGTGTTACCTTCTCTGAACTAATGATTTCATCTTTTTTTCACTATTTTCTTGGCTTTTTCTCAGTCTTAGACATTGACATCTTAACATTTTATCATTTAGTACAGTGTTTTGTAGGTTTGCTCCTGACCCCCTTTCATTGGCATGTTTTGATAGTCTCTATATGCAGCTCTTTGACTGATAAAGAGCCACTCAAATTTTCTGTTCTTACCTTGCTCTGTCCTGTATATTTTTACCTAGAAATTTGTCCATTTCACCTCACTTTTCTTAGCATAATGTTGATTGTAATCACTTCCTGTATTTTTTTTTCAATCACTGTAGAATTTATGGATTCCCCCCCACTTGTTTCTGGTACTTCTCTCTCTTTTTTTTTTTCCTTGCTCATTCTGATTATGGGGTTACAAATTTACTAGTATTTTCAAAGAATTCCCCTTTGGAAATTATCTATTATTTATTGTATATATTTGATTTCTATTTTTATATTTTATGCTCTTATGTGTATTATTTCCTTCTTATTTTATTTAGGTTTAATTTCTTTTTAGTCATTACCTTTGTCATCCATTCTTTTTTTGTATTTTTATTTTAGATGTAGCTTATAACTTTTCAATCTTGTCTGACAATCTTCATCTGTTAATTTGAGCATTTAGTCCCTTAATACCTAATATGATTACTTGTTATACTTAGAATTTTCTACTTGCTTTTTGTTTGTCCTGTTTAATGCTTCCCCCTACTTCTTTTTTTCAGAATAACAGTTCCTATTGTTTAGTTTGTTCTCCATTGCAGTAGTGTACTCTTATTTTAGTGACTACATTAAATGTTCCAACATGACACAAATAGACTGCTCTCAGGACTGAATCCCTCTTCTTTTCACTACCGTCTTCACAAAAGACTTATCCATGTTTTTCCATGCATCTTTTCTTTCCCAATATCTTTAGACTTTCTACCAAATGAAGCAATGGGAAGATTCTCAAAGCCTGCCACTTACACTTTCTTCTTTATTGTAAACAAATAATTTTTGGTCTTGCTCTTCAAAATGAGATGCTTGGAGAACTGTGTTTTCCACTGGCAGTGTCTGGGATGTACAGCCGAGATAGCCTTTCTCCACAGGTTCCTACATCTCTGACCTATCCTATTTCATTTGTTCCGTGTTCTTTTCTAGCATATTTTTCAGGGAAGTAGGCAGGGAAGGAGGTTGTGATTGATTTCTGGAAGAATGGAGAAGCCCTGGATTTATTTGAACTTTCAAAATCTTCAATACCTATGGTACAGCATGCAGTCTTGCTTTTGAAAATTAGGTAGGATTTGGAGCAGGAAGAGTACACTTTGAGTTAATGGGACAGTGTAAGAGCAGGCAAAAAAGCAAATTATTGTACCCATATATTTAGCAGTCTATTACTGAATATTCAAAACGAGCCAGGGATTATGCTAGACTACTGGAATAGAGGAACCTTTGCTAAGTGTCTGTTCTTGGAGTTCCTGGTGTAGAAGGAGCACCAATTAGGAGAGTTGAAGCATAGAGTGATCATGGAGATCGAGTTAGCCTGGGGTGGAGGAGTTCTGGATAAATTTCAATGTGTCTCATTAATAAAGATGTGGTTCAGTAAACAAAGCATACATGCTAGGGTGAGGGCAGTGAGAGATTTTGAGCAAAGACTTTGGGGGTAAACTTCCTAAGAGAGATAGAATTTGCCCTAGTAAACAGGCTTATTTTGTGAAAATGTTAATGCACAAGTCACCATTAATTATGTGTCCAGAGCACAAGCTATCCTTTGTTCCTGTATAATTCAAATTCAATGAGAAATTAACACAAAGCAGAATTTGTTTTAGTAATGTTTGTTGCCTCGCTTTTGTTTTTTTCTTCAAGACAGAACTGAAAAAGAAAAGTGACATTCAGCTGTTAGGAAAAAAACTAGATGACATTCTAATGAAACATGAACGTGTATCTCAAGCATTTATGATTTAACTTCACAAGACTTTTAGCTTCAAGGCACATCATCACTTTGTCGAGAATTATTATCATATAAGAACAGATTATTACATAATATTTCATCCACACATTATCTTTCATTTCCTTATATATGTTTTCAAAGAAGAACAGGAAAATTAGAAATAAAGTTCTAATCTTTACAATTCTCTTCTTTACAGTGTGAAATTCAGTTCCCTACTGTCATTATTATTGCTTTTTGCTCCTTTAATGCCATGATAGAAAATAATGGTGGTTTCCAGGGGCTGGAGAGATTTTGGTCAAAGAGTATGTATGAACTTTCAGTTATAAGAAAAGCAAGTTCTGAAGATATAATGTACACCACAGTGGATTTATTAATAATACTGTACTGTATACTTGAAATTTGCTAGGAGAGATTACAAGCATTCTCATCAATGAAAAAGGTAATTATATGAGGTGATAGATATGCCAATTAACTATAGTAATAATTTCACAATGTATACATATATCAAATCTTCACATTGTACACTTTTTCCAACTTTATCAACTATACCTCAGTAAAGCTGAATGCTCACAAGTTGTCATATTTAAAAAGGAATAGTCATCTATAATTATTTTATAATATTAATATATACATTATTATTTTTGTACAGTATTTTTCTTTTGGTTATGAGGAGTGAAACCAGGGGTGCTTTACCACTGAGCCATATCCTCAACCCTTTTTATTTTCTATTTTGAGACAGGATCTCACTGAGTTGCTTTGGCCTCATTAAATTACTGAGGCTAGCCTTGAACTTGTGATCCTCCTGCCTCAGCCTCCCAAGTTGCTGGTATTACAGGCATGCAACACAAGATCTTAAATATATTTTGAGATATTTACCTGTTATTATTCCATCCAGTGTTGTGTGTTAAATTAAAAAAAGAATTCATGGTTGCATATTAGGATCAATATAATCATTAGCCCTATACAGACAACGTTAGAATTAGAGACAGTGGGAACAAGGCCAAGAAGGGTTTTACTCAGTCCTTCCTAATCATTGATTTAACAAATTACTGTACTTTTCAGAACATGGATATGGAGTATTGTTCCCCCTCGTTAATCATATATTATCTAAAGATTCTCTGAAACTGTCTCAGATTCATCATGCCATATGCTACTCAGATTCACATATTAATTTGAGCTGTACATAATTTTGCAGTATTATCTGGATATAATCTGATGTCCATGCACTTAACTCACTAAATAAATTGTTCCGTTTTTACAAGCAGTAAAACACACACAAATGTCTAAGGTGAATTATAGGTGCCTTGCAGAAAACATGCTTAAATGGCTTCAATAATAAGGCAGGCACTCCAAGGATATCCCTCTAATCTGTCAAATATTTATAATCTATATGAGATCTATCTTAAATATTTTTTATAATTTTTAATCAGCTTGTTTTATATAGAAATTGCATGCAATACAATTCACCAACTAATGTTCAATTTAATGAGATTTGACATTATTCATAATATAAAACGTTTTCATCACAGAAAAATAGTTATCTGTGCCACTTAGTGGTCAAAGTCAATTCCCTTATCAGCCCTAGCTACTGCCACCAACTGCTTTTCTTTCTCTTACAATAAAATAGTGTTTTATGAATATTTAGTAGAAACCAAGTAATACAGTGGCTAGTGTTTTGTGTCAGGCTTCTTAAATTTAGCATAATGCTTTTGAAATTCATCTGTCTTTGCACGTATCAGTAGTTAATTTTTTATTGCTACATATTATGTTGTGTAGATATGAAAAGTTTTTATCCCTTTGTTTATCCACTGTCCAGTTGTTCAAAATTAATGTTCAAAAGCTCTTTTTATGAATGTACATTTTCATTTCTTTGGGTTAACTAGTAAAGGAATTGCTAGGTTATAATAGTGTGTGTTTATATATAAAGTTGCCACTCTTTTTCCAAAGTGATTGTATTATTTATTATTTTTACTGACAGTGTTCAAGAGTTCCATTTGTTCAAGAATTCCACATCTTCATCCGTATTTGCTATAGGCAGCCTTTGGAGTTGGTGTAGAGCCGTATATCATTATTTCAGTTTGCATTTCTTTATTAATGATGTTGAACAACTTTCTTGGGCTTATTCTTGTTAATTTTTTATTTGGAGAAATGTGTGTTTCAATTCTTTATTTATTTCTAATAAAGATTCTCTGACATCTTACTATAGAACTGTAAGTTTCCTCTGTATATTCTATAAAACATCTATTTATCAAATAATGCATTTTAAAACCAATGTCTTTTTTTGGTTCTAGAATCTAATCCAGAATACAATCCAGATGTGTTTAGGCATTGTAACTCCTCGATTTCCTTGTCTATGGGAGTGTCTAAGTATTTTCTTGCTTTTCTGACTCTGAGATTTGTGAGGATTATTGTGTCAGGTGTTCTGTAAACTGTCTCTGTGTTTGGGGTTTCCTCAGGATTATAATGGGTTTATGGGTTCCAGGGAAGAGTACCAGAGATGAAGTACCCTTTTCATTACCTTCTGTCAGAGGAGTCTGATGCCAACATACATTATCACTGGCACCCTTAATTTTGATCACTTGATATTGTATCTGCCTAAAGTGATTATTTTTCCCTTTGCATATTCTTTTCTTTGAAAGTGAGCCATTGAAGCCTACCCATGCTTAAGAGAAGGAGAATTTAGTTGGAAGAGGAGTATCAAAAATTGTGTGTAAATATGTTAAAATCCCTGAAACAATTAATACATGGGGGTGGGGATACTTTGGGGCATGCCAGTATCATGTATCACTATTTCCTCATGAAGTTTTGTCCACTAATTTTAACATTTATTAGTAAAACTTGTCTGTGATTATTGCTATTGGATTATCACAGAGATTTCTTATTTATTTTCTATATTTAATATTTAGAGTTATCTGTAAGGAATTTCAACCCTGTTTATCTATTCTCAGAATGGGGAATTTTCTTTTCTGGTAAGGGCAACATAATAATGTTTTAGGGTCTAAGAACTGGAATTTCAAGAAAAAATTAAAAATACTTCTGGTTCTAACTTGCCTTCAGTCCTTGTTCCAAACTTTTGTGATTCTGGCATCTATTAATATACTGTTGTATGCTTGTAAAAGAGCACTTCAGGATAAGATTATATCTTTTTAAAAATTGAGAGAGGTTTGGTTATTACCTTCTGAATACATTTTTATAAATATAAGGTAAAATATACTCAAGGTCAACTTGGTATTTGGAAATTTGACACTGGGGATATATTTCATTTTTTTCTTCCTTGTGTGTGCATGAGGGTAGTACTGGGGATTGAACTTAAGGGCACTCTACCACTGAACTATATCCCCAGCCATTTTTTTTTAATTTTTTTTATTTTGAGACATGGTCTCTCTAAGTGGCTCAGGTTGGTCTGAAACGTGAGATCCTCCTGCCTCAGCCTCCTGAGTTGCTGAGATTATAGATATGTACCATCATGCCCAGTGAGATATCATTTATTACTAGAAACATAACCTCAGAAAACCTGTATCAGTGTTTGAGTTAGGTTTCTATGTTTTACAGATGATAAAACTGAGACTTGGAGAACTCAGGTCAATTGTGTAAGGTCATATGCACAGTGTAGGCCAGAAGCTGGACTCTTAATACTAGTGAATTGTATCTTCCATTACACTTTGCTGCCATTGCAAAAATAAATATATATGTTCGATAAAAAATTCAGGGTTGAAATATTCCATAAAAAGTTTTATAGCTAAAATAATTTAAAACCGACCATTATATGTAATATTTGAAACAAGAAGTCCTTGTCTATTTGGTCTTTATGACTGCTCACTGCTATGAAATAAAATAAGTTCACAGATATAAAACAACTTCTCAGGCTACCATTTATTTTGGCTATTGTCAGGAAAGATGTATTAGCCAGTATAAACTCTCCAGAGATGGCATGATGTGTACGACTAATAAAAACTGTACCTGATGATTCCCTTGGAGAGTGAGCAAATAACCTCAAAGAAGAATCAGAATTAACAAGAAATGAGACCAATCTTTCATAGCACCATGAAGGTTAGAAAGATAAAGCTACAGTACTCCAGAAACCATGAAATTACTTCTAAAGGCAATAATCAATTTAGTGAGAAACATTAGAAAACTACAAGTCAAGAAAACAACATCAACAAGAATGGTAAGCCCTGGAGGTCACAACCATGAAAAAAGTAGCTGGTAAATCCTGTTTCCCTCCCACTACTGCTCAGATAAGATTGATTCATGCTGAATCCTGAGCCTGAAACAACTGTTGCCAGAGGAGAAACCTTTCTGCTTACTAAGAATTACCTTTCCATCATTTGCTTTTTATAGAAAAAGAAGGAAAAAGAGAAGGAGGGAAAGAAAATGAAAAAAAAAAAGGCTACCACATTGTTTTTGTTCCTTGATTATTTCTTTACTCATTGATCCAAAAGTCTTCAACAAACTAGTTAAGCATCTTGTGTTTCCCACAGTAGTATAATTGGGTAAATCATCACATGTAATAATTTTCTTGATCATTTCAAGTGTTTTCTTAATAGTATACCTATTCTGTAATCTGATTATTTGCATTGATTTTCTTAACTTCAATTAGAAATTTTCAATCCATAATTATTTATTGAGCTGTTTTTTATACTTTGTGGATCCTGAGATAGATGATAGTTTTAGTATTCAAATAAAACACAGATGTCTAGTTGAGTGACCTCTAACTTCATTTGATAATATAATTTCCTATATGAGGTAGAACAACTCTGGACATTGGTCAGGAAAACATAGCTAAGTTAAAATTATAATTTTCTATATTTTCTGTTTTGTAAAATGGACACATCTTATTTGATAACCACAATTAATACCAAACTTTTGTTTTTAAATTTTAAGGACACCAAAACAGAAATTTAGAAAGGAAAAAATGAGAGTATGACTATATTCTTTATTTAATTTCAATTATGCATTTCATTTCTGTAAAATATTAAATATAATTTTTGAAAGATTATAATTTTTTTCCATACCTTGCCATCCCAATCCCAAGTTCCATTATCCAAAGATAACCTCTTTCAACTCCTTTAAATCCTTCTTCTAGTACTTTAGTCCATATTTTAGAAAATTTTTTTTAGTTGTTGGTGGGCTTTTATTTTATTCATTTACTTATATGTGGTACTGAGAATAAAACTCAGTGCCTCACACATGTGAGGCAAGCACTCTACTACTGAGCCACAACCCCAGCCCTTTAGTCCATATTTTTAAATAACATGCGTACACTGAAATTTTCTGATTTTCAGTTACAGATATTAGCTACTGAATTCTTTGGAAGGTGAACACAAGATTTATTTCTTCTTCTTGGTCCTTTCCTCTTGATATTCACACTTTGCCCTCTTCCTATGGTTCAATATTCATACTCAAAATTGTGTGAGCCAATTTTTAGTGTTTGTGGTAATTCTGAATATCTAGATATTATTCAAACAAAAGGCTGGGGATTTTCCAGCCACAAAAAAATATACCTTGTTTTACCTTTTGGGGAAAAAATCGTGTTGATTTCTCCTGTTAACAGTTTTGAGATATCCCTGCCCTAACCTTGAAACATTTTTTCCCATTTTCCAAAAGAAAATACACTCCACAGAGAACTAGTGAGTAAAAAGGAAATTTTGCCCTTTAGAATAGGAGGCTTGAAAGCTGCATGGGTCATATATTAAACACCACACAACATTTTTAGTTTTCCAAAAATCTCTCTGATAAATCAGTTCCTATGTCTCTCAGTTGCCTAAAAGTAAAAATATCTATTTTTGTTCCTCCCTAATCATTTATATAATTCCCCATGCATACATCTTCTTCTAATTCTCTCAATTCTTGGTCCTTCTCAGGCTTCTTTTGCGTCCTCAGAGAAAAATTTTTATGTTGCTAACATGTCTGTGAAAAAATTTTGTATCAGTCAGGATAGGCCATGCTATTCCTGGATAATTAATAGTCTGTAAATTTCAAGTACCTAATATGAAAAGAAAAATGTCTTGCTCATAATACATGCATATTAGTAAGAAGGGACTATAAAAGGTTGATTCATGCTTCTGTGATTGTGGCAACAGTAGGAAGAGTGACACACCATTTCCATTTCTATTTTATTAGAAAAAAACAAATTACTTATAGACACCTAACTTCAGTAGGATCAAGGAAGTACAATAGTTACATTAATTTGTTCTAGGAGAGAGAAATGGAATGTTTTTAAATAGTTTTAATGATGACTTTGACCTTGATGTGAATATAGGGATACTGCAAATAAAGGAGACTAGTACAATTAACATAAATTTTTAAACTATGTGTGAAAAATATTTCTTTCTTTCATTATATGCAGTTTGATAGGTTTTAGGAAATGTGAGGGCCCCAATCAATATAATTCACTTCTGAATAACTCACCCAGTGGATCCCATGTCATTTGAGCATAAGAAGATAAACTTTCTTTATCTTGAAACATCTTCAGAGAACATCCTCCTATGAGTTGACCTTTGAATTCATTAATTATTAAACTAACTTAAAAATATTATAAAATCTATTTTTAAATCTTTCAAATGTGACTTCCTAACTCCTGGAAAATGGAAACAAATATAAGGCAAGACCTTAATTATTATGTGCATCTTTGGTTTGTTGACAATTTTGGGGGGGGGTATTAAAAATGTGAAATAATTATTTAATGTTGAGAACACTGAAAACATTGAATGTAAATTTGTCTCAGAGAGTAAAATTCTAGTCAGAACTTGAATAGCTGCCAATCTCACATGTTAACTTTAGGGCCTTGGAAAAGGAACATTAAGGTAATAAAAAGGAGGCTTCACTCACAGCACAATATATTTCTCTTTGCAAGTAACTATCATTTCAGGTCCAATAAGCAAATAGAGACGAGTCATTCATTTCATGCAAGCCTCTGACAAGCTGCCGATGGAAACAAATGTCTCCTGTTGCTCAACTAGCTTGTGTTCAAACTGGTGACTTGGAGGTGAAAGGTTGTGGATTCTGTTATCAATTATCTGGGCTACCCCACTCCTCCAGCAATAAAGCACTGATTCAGGAGAGGCCAGGGAGAATTGTATGATTCAATTCATTAGCACATTATTCCACTCTGTTAGCAAAATGCCATCCTGTACAAAATATGAACAGCATAAAAAGCAGCTTCCTCCTATTATAACATATGGAACTGTATGAAGAAAATGTGCCAAATACAACATCCTGCAAATTGGTATGAGTTGTTAGTGAGAAAATTCATCTGTAGTTCCTATATATTTTTTCTTGTCTGTGACTGTCAAACAATGGCAGTATGATGGATTGAGTTACCCCAAGCAGATCTCCTGTGAACAGTGTCTCTGGCCTCTGTTGAATAACATTACAGACATGACTTTAAGACTTACTGTTAGCATATTTGAGGAATAAGTTATTTTACTTTATGACCACAATATTTTAAAAATTTCTTTGCATTTAATAAGCAGTTTAAAGTGAAAAATGATTACTAAGCTATAACAGTTCAAGAAAGCAAGAACTCAGTTAGGGATATTCATTGCTTAATGAAGGTAATTCATTTAAATCTTTTCTCAAAACAGAATACAAAAACATGAAGACAGAATAAAGTCTCAAGATTAGTTAGCATTAGATATTAAAAACAGTGTGAAATATATCATATGATTTCCCCTGAGATTAATCAAACTTCTAAAAACTTGAATTTATGTCAAACTGCTTTTCTAGAAAGATTCCAAAATAGTTTAACTGAAATTTTATGACAAATTAATCAAATGCTTACTTTGTACCTTATTTTGTTTTAAAATATAGAAATAAGCAAAACCAAGAAGTTCCCTAGCAAGTAGCTTGTATTCTATTGAGATGGCATAGATGGATAAAAAACAAGTGATAAAATAAGTTTTAATAAATACTATTTTAAAAAAAAACACCAAAGGCAAGATAGGTAAAATACAAGTCTTATAGCTTTCTAATTTAATAAGTCATTTATAAAAGGCCTTATGAGGAGAAAGTATGTGAGCAGAAATTTTAATACAAAAGTAAAGCAATTCATGAGAATATTTAAGGGAAAATTGTTCTAGATAGAAAGGGCAGAAAATTAAATGACCATAGTAGGGAATTTGTTTTGCATATTCAAGAAGCAGCAAAGAGATCAGTGTGGCTGGAGAAAAAAATGAATGAGAGGAGGAAATATAGTCATGGGCTAGATCATTTGGCCCTCAAAATCCAAGTGTTTCTTTTCTTTTTAATATTTTTTTAGTTGTTACTGAAAATTTATTTTTTTCATTTATTTATATGTGGTGCTGAGAATTGAACCCAGTGCCTCACACATGCTGGGCAAGTGCTCTTCCACTGAGCCACAACCCCAGCCCCAAATCTGAGTGTTTCTAAGATATTTTACCAAATCAGTTGGATGAATGGTGAGGCAGTTGATTTGGGGAACATCAGAGGAGATGCAGAACTGAGTGATAGGAGGATCATAACTCTGATTTTGGATATGATAAATTTGGGAGAAGAAGCCTGCTGGATCCTAGAATTTGTTATCTGTGCTACAGAACAAATTACCATAAACTTAGTGGCTTAAAGACAACACAAATTTATTAAATCTCAGTTTCTGTGGGTCATGAGACCGAGCCTGATTCAGCTGGGTTCTTTGCAAATCTGAAAATAAGGTATTATCCACATGGATTCTTCTCTGGAAACATAATGGAACAGAGTTTGCTTCCAAGCTCATTCAACCTAGTCTTCCCATTCTTGCAACGTTATGATTAATGGAAGCTTTTTGTTGTTGCTTTTTTTTGTCATTGTTCTTTATTTAAAATTTGTTCTATTAGTTGTACATGACAGTAGAATGTACTTTGTATATCATACATACATGTAGTATAATTTCTCATCCTTTCGGTTGTATATGATGTAGAATCACACAGGTCGTGTAGTCACATATAGATATAGGGTAATAATGTCTGATTCATTCTACTATCCTGTTTTCCCTCATACCCACTCCCCTCCCTTCATTCCCCTATACCTAATTCAAAGTAACTCTACTGTTCACTAGCAATCCCCCCACCACACACACACACACATTATGAATTAGCATCTGCATATCAGAGAAAACATTTGGCCTTTGGTGTTTGGAGATTGGCTTATTAGCAGGATATTCTCCAGCTCCATCCATTTACCAGCAAATGCCATAATTTCATTATTATTTAAGGCTCAGTAATATATAACACATTTTCTTTGCCTATTTATCTGTTGAAGGACACCTAGGTTGGTTCCATAGTTTAGCTATTGTGAGTTGAGCTGCTATAAATATTGATGTGGCTGCATCACTGTATTATGCTGATTTTACATCCTTTGGGTGTAAACCAAGGAATGGGATAGCTGGGTGGAAGCTGTCTTCTTCAAAACCAGTAGGAAGAGCAAGACTCTAGAGTAAGTCATTTAGCAGTATGGAGTCTTATAAAACACAACATCACAGGAGTGACATCCCACCTCTGCCATCATAGTCAAGTCACTAGTCCTGGCCACACTCAGGAGGAGGAGACTCTACAGGGGCATGAATACCAGGATGTGAGGATCACCAGGACAACTTAGTCTGTAGGATCCAAGTAGATAAATTGATTAGGAAGTTGAATGTACATCCCTTAAGAAATATCAGACTGGATATAAAACTTCTAGAGTGATGAAGGTGTTGATATTTTTAAGTCTTTGGGTCTGGATGAAAATATAATCAATAATGACATGGAAATCATAGAGATTTTGTTTTAATTGATGTAGACAATATACTAGATTGTCAACATTTTTTTAATGATGTACAAAATAATTCTAGGATCAATTTTGATATTTATTGGGTTAGATCTTTCTTGCCTTTAAAGCTACCAGTCTTCACTAGTTGCTGGGTATTGTCAGATGCTTATTATGTAACAAACAGCCTAGCCTAAGATATCATTTTACTTTATCCACATAATGAACTGATGAGATAGATAATAATACTGTTTATCTTAACTGATGAGAAAACTGATGCTCAAGAACACATGGCTACTGTATGTCAGCCAGTGAATCCACAATGCATTTCATTTTAGCCTTCATGGTACCTCCCTTTGTGGCCAGCTTGCCTGAATTTTTTATCTCAAGTTTGCACTTGTGCTTATTGAGTTCTTTATGTCTTCATGGTTTTACCATTCTTCATTTGTTTCCTCTGTCCTTCATGCTGGTTCTGCTAAATTACTTCCTTCTTGCCCTGAGAGCTTTCCACACACCTTTGTAGGACACCATTGCTTTAACATTGTCACAGACATACTCTTTTATGAACTTTGTATATATTTTTCTCATTAAATTAAGATATGTAAGGAATGCAAAAATGAATTTAGGGCACTAGAAAGAATCAGAGAAAGGCTGGATATGGTAGCACATGCCTGTAATCCTGGTGGGGAGCTGAGGCAGGAAGATTGCAAGTTTAAGGGCAGCCTCCACAACTGAATGAGGCCCTAAGCAATTTAGCAAGACCCTGTCTCAAAATGAAAAATAAAAAGGGCTGGGGGGATGTAACTCAGTGGTAAAGTGTCCCTGGGTTTAATCCCTGGTACCAAAAAACAAAAACAAAAACAAAATCAGAGAAAAAATCTAAACTAAAAGAAAAGAATTCTTAGAGAATAGAAGGAAGGTATTTTTTATTAGGAAAGAAGAAAGTAAATTCTCACAGTTATGTGAAAAAATTCTACTTATATAAGAATAAGCAAGGACTTAAGTCTTGAGGAATGAATTTTAAAAAGAATGACACAAAGTGTATTTCTCAATTATAATAGAATACTTTATATTAAAATTTTTATTTGGTTTCTTTTTGTTATTTTGCACACAGTTCCTTGTGAATGCTTATAACTGATAAATATTATAGAATGCATTAATTTACTGTGGCTCAAATCATATGGAGGCTATGTCTAGTCTTTTTATTCTAACTTGTTATCCTAATATATTCAGTAAGTTGTATTTCTATTAGGTATTCAAATTAAGTGTATAAGAACACACAAGATCCTTTTTCACCCCCTTTTGGAAAGATAAAATTACTATAGTTGGAAAAAGAGTCTTGAAATTTACATTGGCTTTTCCTGCAGAAAACCCTAATCCAGTTTTTTAAAATTTATTTATTTTTATTTTTTAAAACAGCAGAATGCATTTCAATTCACAGTACACATATGGAGCACAATTTTCCATTTCTCTGGTTGTAAACAAGGTAGAGTCACACCATTCATGTCTTCCTACATGTACCTAGGGTAGTGAGGTCCCTCATCTGGTTTTTCTGCATAAAAATATATGCATTTTATGAAAGCAAGAGACCACAATGAAATCTACTAATGAAAATATTTGTTTATGTCTGTGGTTTTATATCTTTAGATTTAGTATTTCCACAGAGCTAAGGCATTCTTATAGAATAGTTTCAGTTTGAAGGAACTAGAATTTTGACTATGTAAAATCATAGTTAAACACTAGAAAAATAAACACCATCTCTAGGGTTTTGCAAATCTGCATTTACTTTTTGTTTTGGAGGCAGTATTTTTTGTTTCTATAAGTATAATCTCCCTAGATAAAGTCATATATACTATATTGCCTTCAAAGGCCATTGGAACTAAGTACACAAAGTTGATGACTTATACCAAAAATTCATTGTTCCACATTCTAGAGAAGTCTGAAGTCATTATTAGCAAAGCCTGGTTCTCTCTGAAGGTGATAGGGAAGGAGATGTTTCATGTCTTTCTCCTGAGGCTTTCTTCTCAAAGCCTCAGGCATATATTGGCTTATAGATGCTTCACTCTAGTCCTGTCTTCATGTGACATTCTCCCTGAGTGTCTTTGTATCATCATCCATCTGATTCCCCTCTTTTATAAGTACACCAGTTTCACTGGATTAAGAACTGTCCAAATGACCTCATTTTAAATTGATTACCTCTGTAAAGACCTTCTTTCCAAATAAAGTCACATTTTAAGGTACAGGGAGTTAGAACTTCAACATATCTTTTGGGGGATATTCCAGTCAACCTGTAATATATACTTACATGAAAAGGTATGTGAACTTTTATGTATGTTTTTAAAATGTGTTTTAAAATTCACAATATTAAAAGTTTGGGCTGATATATTGAATTCAGATTCAGTAATTAAAATTGGTGCCCTTATATTTACTGTCTCATGCAAACTAACAACATTGCCATTTAACTAACTACATCCTGTCATTCAGGATGACAGAATATAGACCCCCAAAATAAGTTAATAGTACTATTATAACAATAGAGAAGAAAAACTATCAGCAGTAAGCAGTAAATATTTATCAAGAACCTGAACTGTAACATTGAAATGAATACTTATGAGCACATATGATATTAACTTATATTTAAATACATATTAAATAAATCACATATTGTTAGGATTGTGTTCTTGTGACTTTCAGCTGCAAGTATAAGAGTTGAAAAGTGATTTCTAGCCTCTATGTCTTTGTTTGACAACAAAGTTGATGAAATGTCAGAGAGAGAATTCAGAATGTATGTAATTAAGATGATCTATGAATTAAAGAATGATATAAGTGAGCAAATACAGGCAAAACATTGATCACTCCAACAAAGAAATGAGAGCAAACTATTGATCACTCTAACAAAGAGATAAGAGAGCAAATATAGGTAGCAAAAGATTACTTTAAGAAAGAGAAAGAGATTTTGAAAAAAAAAATCAGAAATTCTTGAAATGAAGGAAACAATAAACCAAATAAAAAACTCAATAGAAAGCATCACCAGCAGACTAGATCACTTGGAAGACAGAACCTCAGATAATAAAGACAAAATATGCAATCTTGAAAATAAAGTTGACCATATAGTGAAGATGGTAAGAAATCATGGACAGAACATACAAGAATTATGGGATAGCATCAAAAGACCAAATATAAGATTTATTGGGATAGAAGAAGGCACAGAATTTCAAACAAAGGAATGCACAATCTCTTCAATGAAAGGATATCAGAAAATTCCCCAAACATGAAAAATGAATTGGAAAATCAAATACAACATGCTTATAGGACACCAAATGTACAAAACGATAACAGATCTACACCAAGGCACATTATAATGAAGATGCCTAGCATATAGAATAAGGATAGAATTTTAAAGGCCGCAAGAGAGAGAAATCAGATTACATATAAGGGGAGATCAATTCGAATAGCAGAAGATTTTTCAACCTAGACCCTAAAAGCCAGTAGATTATGGAACAACACATACCAAGCTCTGAAAGAAAATGAATGCTAACCAAGAATCTTATATGCAGCAAAATTGAGCTTCAGATTAGATGATGAAATAAAAACCTTCCATGATAAACAAAAGTTAAAAGAATTCACAGCAAGAAAGCCTGCACTACACAGCAGTCTCTGCAAAATATTCAATGAGGAGGAAATGATAATCAACAATGAAAATATACAAAGAGAGGAACTACAGTTAAGAAAAAAAGCCAATCAAAGGAGAAACCAAGTCAAGGTAAAAGCCAAAAATAAACCAAAGTGCCTGGGATTACAAATCATATTTTAATAATAACCCTGAATGTGAATGGTCTAAACTCATCAATTAAAAGACATAGATTGACAGACTGGATTAAAAAAAAAAAAAAGACCAAAAAATATGCTGCCTTCAGGAGACTCATCACACAGGAAAAGACACCACAGACTGAAATTGAAAGGGTGGGAAAAAAATGTATCACTCACATGGACTGTGTAAACAAGCAGGAATTTCCATCCTCATATCAGATAAAGTGGACTTCAAACCAAAGATAGTCAGAAGGGATAAAGAAGGACATTTCATACTTCTGAAGGGAATCATACATCAACAAGACATAACAATCATAAATATCTATGCCCCAAACA
>CM053407.1:35856114-35886140 GCA_028644305.1 Xerus rutilus
GAATTTCCAGGCCATAACACAGGGAGGAAGAAACTGGTTCTATGGAGTTCAGTGGACATAGTGAGTTAAGGATACAGAACTGAGAGTCCAAGACCAAGGCAGCTAGAGTTCACACAGTAAATTACTGAAGAGGAGGCAGCTACACAGAGAGGAACCTCCAGAGATCTTCAGAGGATGCCCTTTGATGAGACATTAATTTTCTGTTTATCAACCAGTATACATGTGCAAATAGACTATCTGAGGCTGGGGAAGTAATCTTACAAAAAGATAAAGGTTAACAATGCTCACACAGGGCCAAAAGTAGTGCCCTTTCCCAGTACTAGAGATCAGTAATCTAATCAGTCCATCCTACTTTGAAAGGACTGTGTGATAACTATAGGTAGGTGGAGCATGAGTAGAAGAGGTGGAAGCATGAAAGCATGTCCTGAAAGGCTTCATCTTCCCTGCAACCATTTCCCCTCTCTTTACTTCCGAGTTGCTATAAGGTAAGAAGATTTCCTCAGCAATAAAAGAGAATAAAATTATGGCATTTTCAGGTAAATGGATGGAGTTGGAGAATATCATGCTAAGTGAAGTAAGCCAATCCCAGAAAACCAAATGCCAAATGTACTCGTTGATAAGTGGATGCTGATCCATAATATGGAGAATGTCATAGGAACAATGGAGGAACTTTGTTCACAGGGATGTAAGGGGGGAGAGGGCATGGGGACAGTAAATGTGGTGGAATATGATGGCCATCATAACCCTAGCTTTATGTATGACTGCATGTATATTGTGATTCTATATCACTTACAACCAGAGAAATGAAATGTTATCCTCCATCTGTGTACAATGAATCAAATTGCACTCTGTTATCATGTAAACCTAAATAGAACAAATAAATAAATTAAATATGGGAAAAAAAAGATTTCCTTTACCACCAACCTTCCACGAAGATGTTCTCCTTGAGCTCAGACCAATGAAGTTAGCACACAATGGACTAACCATTAGAAATCATGAACCAAAATAAACTTTCCCTCCTCTGAACTGTTCTTGTCATGTGTTTTTGGGCACAGGGATGAATGGCTAACTAACACAATGGGACTCACAGACAAGATAAATCAAATAATCAAAAATGACCCTGATCTCAGGGGCCTTAAACCAGTTATTATTAATATTATCCATATGATCAAAAAACAAGTAGCAATATGGATGGTACAAAAAAGTCCCAGATATGACTTCTAAAGATGAAAACTGTCATGTATGACATGGGGCTAATTATAGATAACATTACAGAAGAAAAGATTAATAAACTTAAAGATACAGGAATTCAAATGATCCAAAGGAAAAGAGAAAAAGCAAAAGTAAACATACTATCAATTAAATGTGTGAAAATCCCACCGACTTTAATAAGTATTTACTTGGAAAGCCCATAGGACAGAAGAGGAGTGTGGGGGAGAAATATTTGACCAAAAAATAGGCATACATTTTCAAAGTGTGAGACAAGTGTAAATCCACAGATTCAAGAAACTTAACAAGTATCAATCAAGAATGAAAAAGGAAACTACACTATAGTACATCATAATCAACTTGCTGAAAAATCATGAAAAAGAGGAAATACTAAAAAAATAAAGACACATATTACATACACAGGTACAAAAATAAGAGTGATAGTATGTTTCATAAAATAAAATATAGTGCGGTAATATTTTTAAAGAACTGAAATAAAAATATATCCCAACCTCAAATTCTATACCATGAAAAATTTCTTTCAAGATGAATGCCAAAAACTAAAGACAGTAAAGTTGAAAAAAATCCATAATATGTAAATTTGCACTATTCAACAGGTTAAAGAAGCTTTTTCAGCAGAAAGAAAATAACAGATGGAAATCTAGATCTGCAAAAAGGAAGAAAGTGAACAAGAAATGGTGACCAAACAGGTTAATATCTAAGATTTCTTCTTATTTTAAACTTTCTGAATAAATTAATGTTTTAAATAAAAATAATGTAATATGAGGTTGATGGTATATGTAAAATTAAAATAGAGAACAATACTGTAAATGATGAGGGGGAATGTAGTATACTTAAAAGTTCTTAAAACTATATCATTTAAAGTCAGAATTAATAAATTATTCAAGTATTCTATAAATCCTAAAGCAATCATTAAAACAATTAGGCAAAGAGGTATGGATAAAAAGCCAACAAAGCAGATAAAATGAAATGATAGAAATATTTAGTAACTTAAAAGAAGGCAGTAAGAGCTAAAGAGGAACAAGGAAAAGATGGGACAGAGAAAAAAATAGCAAGATGTTAGATTTGAAGCCAACCATATCAATAATCAGATTAAACACGAGTTGTATAGAAATGTTAATTAAAATACAGAGAATTTCAGATTGCATAAAAATCAAGAACTACCTACGTGTTATCTATAAGAAACAAACTTCAGAAACAGACATTGACACAGAAGGTTAATAAGACTGAAGAAACTACACCATCCTTACACTTTAGAAACATATGATTGATTATATCAGTATCAGTGGACAAAGTAGATTTCAGCACAAGAAATGTTACCAGGGATAATCAGGTGTATTTCGTAAAGATAGAAGGGTTAATGTATCAAGAATTATACACCCTATAATAAAGCTTAAAAATACATGAAGCAAAAACTACTGGAACTGTGAGAGGAAATAGACTGAGTTACACTCGTAGTCAGAGATATCCATAACCCTTTCAATAATGGACAGAATAAAAGAAAAATAAGGAAGTTGAAGTTTTAAGTAACAATATCAATCATTTTTAATTGACATTTACAGATAGAATACTCCCAAATTAACAATATTTTCAAGTACACACAAAACATTTACCAAGATATATCATACTGAACCATAAAACAACTCTCAATAAATTTATGTCATTCTTTATATAATAGTGACCACAATGGCATTAAGTTAGAATCATTAAAACAGAATGTTTTTTGTAGAAACAATACTCAAAAATTTAGAAATAAATAACACACTATTTTTTTCAGTACCAGGGACTGAACCCAGTGGCACTGTACTACCAAGCTACTCTGCATGCCTTTATTCACTTGCTTATTTTATTTTGAGAAAGGGTCTCACAAAGTTGCCAAGGCTGGCTTTCAATTTGTGTTCTTCCTACCTCAGCCTCCTGAATTGCTGGGATTACAGGTTTGCACCACAACCATGGGCTAAATAACACACTTCTAAATGACACATAGGTCAAATAAAAAATTCAAAAAGAAATTGGAGTGTATTTTGAATTGAATGAAAATGAAAGAATAATGTATCATTTTGTGTGATGCTACTATAGCAGTATTTAGGGGGAAATGTGTAGCACCAAATACCTGTACTACAATAGAAGAATATCTCACATCAATGAATTCAGTTCTTGTCTTAAGAACCAACGGAAGAAAAAGAAGTAAAACCAAAGTAAGAAAACAAACAATAAAGGTTGGAGCAGAAATTAATGAGAATGAGAACAAAATGACTGAATAGTAAGTCATAACTCAATACCCCTTAGAAACAATTAATAAGAATAATTGTTAATAAACAATTAATAAACCAATTTCATAAGAATATATGGACCAAAAAAAAACTTTATGGAAATTCTAGAAAGCAGTTAGGAAGTTGTCATATTCCAAGCAAGTGCAAAGGTGAAACAGCACATTGACATGGGTAGGAAATGCCATTGCACTTTCGCCATGATTGCCTCGTCCCCAATCCTACACAGTGCAGAGCCACTGGGAGAGAACCCTGATTTGGCTTCTCCCTGGGATGATGGGGTAGAAGAGAGTGGAACTATCCCCATTTATTGCTTTCTCAGTTGTTCTTTTGTTTGAAATGTCTACTTTTCTCCTAATTTCTTACATTAGGTGCAATATTCAAAGCAAGCTTCAAGTTCTCTCTCTGTGAAAAGTATCCTCAATTTACTCTAATCCCATCCAAATAAGTATGACTCTTACAGTTTAACTCATAGTATTTCAGTGATTTAAATAATATGCCACCTTTTACCTTTCAAATTGTATGACTTTTCTCTCCACCAGTATTACAACTTCCCTGTAACTCAGTTTTTGAATGTTTCTTCTTATGATAATATGTATGAGTTATATATGATATTTATGAATTTTTGCATTTGAAATGAATAAAACAGTTACAAGATATGTAGGTTTATAGCAGACTAATATGAAAATTTTTATATAGATCATTATTCATATATATGGAAATAAAACAAAATGTTTAATGTGAGTATATTAATTTATTAATCATTTCAAAGGATGAGCTTTTGATTTCATGGACCACTTTTCTGCTCTTATTCTCATTGAATTTTATTGTGACAAAAACATACATAACATAAATTTCTCCTCTTAATTTTGAATTATACAGTACAATATGTTAATCCCCAGGAACATTATTATGCAATAGACTTCTAAGACTTTTCATGTTGCATGACTGAAACTCTATAACCACTGAATAACTTTCTGTTTTGCCATTTGTCCAAACCGTAGGAGCCACCAAACAATTCTGTTTCTCCTTAGAAACAAGATGTACTTTAATACCTGACCCAGTGACTTCATTGCACAGAGGTATAAAACCCAGGATGGGCTATTTTTCAGGATGCTCAGTTGTGTTACAAGTGAGACATGAATAGTTGAGACTCTACATGTCTCAAGCATATTTCCTGGGCCTTTGGGACTGACTAGTTTGGAACAAATCCTACCTAGGCTTCTGCTGTTCTTTACTGCCAATCTATAAATGATAAACCTACTTGGTACTTGGTACTCAGTGCACAACTGACTTTATGCCATAATACATTTTGGACCTTTTTGGTGTAGTACTACCTAGCAAATGTAAGTGAAGTTAATGATGAAATTACTAGAAAGGACTAAAAATTGTTTAAATTAATGAATGCTTTTATTGTTTAAAGAGCATTGAGATAAATAATATTTATACACAACTACGTTATAGACAAAAGGCAATAATTTTCCTGGAATTGGTACAGATTCCACCTCTTTTTAAATCTATAAATTTTGAGCGTAGTGGTGAGGCATGGGAGTTAATACTTCAGGATAGGTAAAAATACTACTTTTCTAGCCTAGCTGTCACACACACACACACACACACACACACACACACACACACACACACACAGAATTGCCTAAAGAAAACTATTTATAAATGTTCCACTAAAAAGCCACAAACTGCTTTAAGAGAACTTTCTAGCCAAGTAATATTCTGTTCGTTTGTTTGTTTTAATTCCAGAGAAAATGAACTAAACAAGTTGTACTAGCTCTGTAAGTCATGTGATATGCCCAGGCATCTTTTTAAAACTCTAATGAAACATATTTTTGTACCTATACAAATTGTACCTCTTCAGCTTACTTTATCTTTAAAATTGAGAACCTTTTCTGTGCTTATATACTTACTGAAAAACTATGAGTCAAACAAATATAAAGTGATTTATTTTTTATAGGTCTTATTATGGTTTTATATGCTAATGTGTTCAATAAATTATTAGGCATTCCTCAAACTTATTTGATTTTGGCTCCACTTTTCCCTACTAGAATACCTTTCACAGCTAGTATTCTCTAAAACATGCTTCAGAGAAGTGACATAGAAGTATAATTTCTTTTGTTTTCTTTAATGCAGTGATAGGGATCCAACCCAAGTTCTTGTACATACTAGGCAAGTATTCTACCACTAAGCCATATTCCCAGCCCAATTTGTTCTCTTTATACCCAGTGTAAGTTGATTTTAAGATATATCCAATCTTTTCATTTTTATTCTATCTTTAAGCTAAACATGGTCCTAAAATTGATGTTTTGTTCCTGCCAAATACATATAATATTAACATCAATTAGATATAATCTCTAGCTATTTTATTTAAATGATTTCTAACACAGATGGAATAAATACATATTTTAAGGAAATATTTTAATAATTCTTATTAATTGGGGGAAATTTATACTTTCCATTATAACTACTATCATAGCTCACATGAATGATATAGTTTTAATGATAGGAATCTGAATGTTGGTTATAAGCCTGAGTTTTACAGAGTTTTATGTACTATAATGCATGAGTTATATAATGAAACATTGGCCAGCCTTCTTCAGGCAGTTAAAGGCATATTATTAGGAAAAATAGAAGAGGTAGATTTTATATCACTGCCTGTTGCTAGGATATAAAAAGCTAGAAACAGTTTATGAACATGCATAGGCAACAGGAGCCTAAATATACAATTATATTGTATATTCAGTATATAGTAATTATATTACTATATACTGTATGTATTATATTATATATATACATATATACTATATATTACTATATAGTAAATATATAATAATTATATTATTGGGCTTTATTCTAACTAATTGCCTAATATAGATTATCTACAATTGAGAGTAGCTTCTTGGTGGTTGAAAGTCTTGTATTTCAATATGTCACAATACATTTTTTAACATGTAATAAAAATTAGTCTATGTTGGTAACATTATACATAATAGATCATTTTAGTTTGGAATAATCATAACATTTGTTCTCTAATCAATTGTTAAACTTCATTTTAACTGAAATGATAACCTTGGCGACCTAAAACTAATCTAATATTGCCTCTATTTGAAACAGTGAGTGAATTATAGATTTGGGAGAGGAAAATTTGTTTTTCTCTGAGTAATAAAACATTTATATTTTGTAGAAAGTGAAAAAACAGTAAAATTATTTGAAGGCTCCAGATGCTATTTTTTAGAAAAATTAGTTATTTGGGAGGTGGTAGAAAGTTCATAAAGCAAATATGATGTTTTGAAGTGTAAATCTCATATATAAGAATTGTCAGTACCTCCCTCTATCTGTGGGGAAATGGACAATGCTCATCCTGAACCCCTGCTCTGTAGTAGGAGTTTATATCTAGGCACTATTTATATTCTTACTCATCTATGCACGAGTTCCCTGTCTTCATTATTTAATATGCCTGGGTAGATGTGGTATTACTGTCATCATCACCAAAGATGGGAGTAAATATGGACTCTTATAATGTGATAGTACCATTATTGAGTATCCAGAAAACAATTATCAATTTCTACCACTTTGGTATGACACCTAATTTTCCATATATATTTCTTTTTTAACATAAAATATGCCCTTTTTACATAAAATGTGCATTTAGTAATTTATATTAAAGTTTAATCCATGTGACTTGTAAGTATTATACATCTTCTTTCCTTTTAAAAAACATTTTATTGAAGTTGTTACATAACATATATTCAATTAAGTGTGTAGCTCAATGAATTTTTTTACAAAATGAATATTCTTGTGTAACCATAACTTAAATCAATATTTCATAGAATATATCCAGCATTTCCAAAAACTTTTATCACTCAGTCACTGCCTCCATCCAAATTTCACTACTATGCTGACTTCTACCAGCATGGTTTATTGGATTAGTTTAAAATTTATGTAAATAAAATCACACAGAGTACATTCTTCTTTGTGTGTTATTGCTTTAAAGTCACACTGCATGGGTCTGCTCGACAAGTTGGGGTCCTGAGAGACAAAGAGAGGTCTTCAGGGAAGACGAAATGGGGTCTCCCAGGATGGGGGTGACGGCCCACAAGAGTCACTCACCCAGACCCTGGGGTGTAGATAAAAACTGCTCTGCCGGACTGAGATGCAGAAACACCATTTATTCCAGAAAGTACAGAAGCTTAAATACACTCCTGGACCAATCAGGCCCAAAGTTACAAACAAAGTGGTGCTCCCTGTCAAGCACACAGTCCATTAGCATAGAATGGGGAAAAATGGAAGGGAGGGGTTGAAGGTACGGAGAGTGCTCCTATGGTGTGTGTGCGTGCACCCCCCTCCACCATTATGTCTGAGCGATTTGTCCAGATTGTTTTTTTGTAGTAGTAACTTGTTACTTTAAATTGCAGTATAGTATTCCACCACAAGAACATATGATAATTTATTTGTCTACATACTGTATAAGGCAATTTGGGGTTGTTTGCCATTTTTTTAATAATGTTGTATTTACCTGTCTTGTACATGTGCATATGTATATTTCTTTGCATATGAAAATATACACAAAAATTTCACTGAATATACACATAAACACATTGAACATATTTTGGGGGGTGATATGGTGGAGAATTGCTAGAAAGTCTTAAGGATGCATATATTCAGTTATGTTCAGCTGTGATAGGTACTGCCAAACATTTTTCCATGGTGCTTTTCATATGAGTGAGTGGTATGAAAGAATTCCAGCCCTGAACTTCTACTTTGCACCACTTTGCATAGTCAAACTATTTATTCAATTTGCTGGATGTGTAATGGAAGCTTATTGTATTTTATATTTGCATGTTCCTTATGACTCAAAGTTTGACCACCCCTTTATTTTATCATTGACCACTGGATACCTCAGTATTAAAATACCTGCTAGAGTCCTTTGTACATTTTTAAGTGTTTTCTGCTGTTTTCTCATTAGCAGAGGAATTTTTATGCATCATGGGTATGCTTACTTTGTTAGAGCAATATATTAACAATTGTCTTTGTCTTTGATGAACAGAAGTTCTGGGGCTCTTTGTATTTTGTATTTTATTTAAGAAAGCATTGTCTTTCAGCTGGTTAAAAAAATACTTTCTTGTGCTATCTTCTGACGTGGAGCAAAAGAAAAAGATTACCAACATGGAGAAAGAATTGAGGGATTAGGGTATTAGATAGTTTATCTGCATCAATGGATTTCAGAATTTACTCCTATACATTTGAGAAAGCTGGAGAGGTTAAAAAACTCTGATGTCCCAGGATACTGCAGACAAACTAGTTCAGAATCTGTTTATGTGGGATGCAGACATTACACTGTTTTAACTGGTGTAGAGAGCAGTTAGTTAGGGAAAATCAGCAAAGGAAGGACAGCATTGGCACAAATTTGGTGAATAGCAATTGAGGCTAGAGTATTGGTTCCATACAATGAAGTTAGGGTGAATCACTAGAGTTAAAGATGAGACAGAAATTTGATTCCAGAGCAACGAATGAAATTAAATTTCACAGAGAGTGTGGTTGAAAAAAAAAACTTTTGAGAAAATTAATATGATTTATCACTACATTGAGAAGTTTAAAGCAACAGAGGGGTAAGGGTAGATTGGAAATGGGGGAGATAAGAGCAAATTTTTAAATTCCTGATGTCTGGGTTCTCTAATTCTGCTGATTACCAGGAACCATATGGTAAATTTTGTGTGCATGTAATTTTTCTGGCAAGAGAATCTCCAACTATCATCAAATTTTCAAAGGAATCTGAAGCAAATGGCTAAAAATAGCCAGATTAAAGAAGGAAATAAATTAAAATTTGTTACACTTTGCCACTTAAGTTACTGAATACATAACCATGTTTGTGACAGTTGACATGGAGCAGAGATGGCTGATGAGTTTTTTTGTGTGTAAACAGAAATTGTAGAGGTTAATTAAACATGTGTGTAGAGAGAGAATGTTAAAACATAACTTGAGCAAGGCCACTGTGGCATACAACTGTGTTCCTAGGCTGAGACAGGAGGATCTGACATTTGAATGCAGCCTCAGCAATTTAGTGAGGACCTAAGAAACTTGGTGAGGACTCTGTTTTGAAATCAAAAATAAAAAGTTCTGGGGATGTGACTCAGTGGTTAAGTGGCTCTGGGTTCAATCTCTGGTACAAAAAAAAAATCTATGTACTTAAAAATTTATATTTAGATGCAACTGTTGGAAAAGTTTAGGAATGCATTTTGATTATGAAAGGACAAATTTTAAAAACTCCAGTTTTGTCCAATAGGAATAGGAAAGAATTATTGTGCAAGCAGCTGAGGCATGAGCTGTTTTAGCACTTCTTCACAGTAGGTGAATGAAACAATAAATGGTCAGGCGTGGTGGGAATTGGCAGATCCTTCCTTCAGGGGTGCTGCATGTGTGTAGGATCGGGATAGTAACACTGAGTGTCCTTCAGTTAAATAAAAAAATCCTCATTCCTCCTTTTTTGATAAACATTTGTTAGTTGAGTGTGCTTTCTAGAACCAGAGTCTGGTTCTAGGAACTAACGTGTGGAGCCATACTGATCAGAGTAGTTGAAATACTGGGTAATGAGGGCTGAATTAGATAGGGAAGAATGTAAAAGCTGGATGATGCCACTGAGCAGCAAAAGTGTAACAGACCTGGTCATCACAAACATGCTGCAGAATGTTGAGAGTGGGAATTATTGCTTTAAGGGGGGGGTGGGTCTGCTCCGCGAGTTGGGGATCCTGAGAGACTGAGAAAGAAGGGGTCGCAAGGGAAGACGAAATGGAGTCTCTTAGGATGGTGACAGTCCGCCGGGCCACTCTCCCCAGACTCTGGGGTGTAGGTAAAGAACTGCTCTGCCAGAGTGAGACAGAAACACCCGGAGTGAGAAGCATTTATTCCAGAAAGTACAGAAGCTTAAATACACTCCTGGACCAATCAGGTCCAAAGGTCACAAACTGCTCTCTGTCAGGAGCACAGTCTATTAGCATAGAATGGGGAAAGATGGAAGGGAGGGGTTGAAGGTATTGGAGAGTGCTCCTACAGGAATAATTACCAAGATGATGAAAGTGTGGCATTTATAATTAGACTGTGGGTAGATATTAAGTAGATGTTCAATAATACTCATTCTAGTGCTATTTATTTCCTCTTTAAGGATAAAGAGAATTTGATATGATAATATTTAATGCATTTGATTTACAAAAATAGAAAATACATTATGCTTTAAAGTGATTCCTAATGCTAAATAAAAATATACAAAGGCTATGAGATGTTAGGAAATGAGTATAATAGAAGAAAGGGACTTTTAAATGATGAAGAAATATTATTTTTACTTTAATATTCATTTTTGGAGTCTCTTTCACTGTAATAATTATAGTGTTCATAGTTTTTTGCAATGTACTGATTAAGCACAGTTGGAGATACAGCATATGAAATACCAAACTACTGTAGAAGAAAAAATATCACACCGTTAGCCAGTTTGGTAGTCTATGTATATTAAATAACCTAAGGTGTTAAATTATAGCTGTTAAAATTACCTTTATTATCTTTTTATGGAAAACTTACTTAAAGATGGTATTAAAATCAGCCTAAAAGTGAATAAAAATATGGGCTACAGCAAGTTAGCTATGGTACCACATCTTCCTATGTGAAAGTACTTTTTCCTTGAATTTTATTATAAAAGTAATAATAAGACTCGATTATAAAATGATAGCTACTTTTACATGATAGGATAAAAACATTAAAAATGCAATACATCATTAATTTGTGATGAATTATAATGCCTGCTGTGACTCAATTAGAACCTTGGTCAAATCTATATTTAGCTTTGTTAACCATGGCTTACATTTAGTTGTCGATATCTTTATTTTCCCTTATCTACCTGTGATGTGGTTGTTTTCATTTTAATGAAGAAGGGAGAGGGGCAAATATTAAACAAATTGATATGAAGAGAGCTTTGCTTTCCTATTTATTTCTAAGGTCTGCAAGGAATTCAGAATTTGTATATGAGTTTTAGTGGATAAAAACACTAAAATTTGTGCCAAGGCAAATGCCATAAAATATCTGGGGTGTCTGAAGGAAGTCAACATCTATGAAGGTATAGCTCATGGTAACTACTATGCTTTTAAACTCTCATCTTATACTCAAGAGTTGCAGATGAGGCCAGGATATTCCAAACAAGTGAGATCACCTTGTGCAAAAGTCTAAAGATGTAGAATAAAAAAAGTTCCCTTCTATAGATGCTGACATGGTTAAGAATGACAGGAGTGTAAAAGAACATGGCACTATAACATTATATAGGGGCACATTATGTAGGGACTTGAACACTGAGAGAAGTAGTTAGGTGTTTGTCACTTATACCCCAAAGGGCCACTGAAGGAGAAAAAGCAAGTAGAACATTTTTAGAAAGTTTCCTCTGGTTGACAAATAGAAGATGAAGTGGAGTGTATGTCTTCAGGAAGGAGATGTGCAATTGCAACCATATCAAAGAAGTGATGTTTCAGTTACCATATTACAATAGAAGAGTCTCTTCTCACCTTACAAAATGTCTCTTTACTATCCCTCTAAAACATCCATTTCTATATATGATTCTATTTAAAAGTTTTTAATGATATCCTGAGTAGCTTTTAAACCTCCAATATTAAGTCAGTCATTATCCATAAAATTGAAGTTTTCATACCCTTCACTTATTCCAACTGCTTCAACATTGAGCTGGTCCAGGGAGTGGACATGCAAACCAAGTGGAGTCTTAAACTTTGTCTCTGAATGTTTTCAGAATTGGAGATGACTCAATACTACTTTGGTGGCAAGGTTACAAGATGAGCCTAGAATTGTGGTCACTTCTCCCCACGAAGAGAGAAGAACTGACCTTTGTCAAGGATTAATTAAGCCAATATCCAAAAAGAAGTTGAAAAGAGGAATAGAGGGCTCTTGATTGCAGTTGCTGTGATCTGTAAATGACACTGCAGTGTATATACCCAAGGCTTGATTATGCAATTGTCCCTCCATTTCTGTAAGGTTTTCCAGGATAATTTTACATTTTGATTAATTAATTTTTTGTGGCACTGGGTTTTGAAGAGCCTCGTGCATGCTATGCAAGTGTTTTACTACTGAACCATTGAGCTATGTCCCTGAGCCCTTTTTATTTATATTTTGGGACAAGTTTTCACTAATTTGCTAGGCTGGCCTCAAATCTTGCAATCTTCTGGTTGCATCCTCCCAAGTAACTGTGTGCCACCATGCCCAGCCATTTCTGTTTTCTTAAGTTAGTTTAGGATGGGTGCTATCACATCTGCATCCTAATGCATACTTCTAGCCAAGGCTTTCTCATTAAAATTAGACACTTGTTCAGTTCTCTGTCCCTCTTTTTATGATGTTTATACACCAATTAATATTAATATCCTATCCTCTCTACTTATCAATTCCATTTCATAAATATTTAATGAGCTTATTTTATGTGTAGCGGTGTATGTTGTGCACTGTTAATGCAAAAGTGGGTAACACGCAGTGCTTGCTTTTGAAGGGCTCACACTATATGAGAAAGTTGACATGTTCTCGGAAAGGAACTATGTCATATGATTAGAATTGAATTAGCAGTGACTGTGGGAGCAAAGGAGAGAGTCCAGTGCTTATGTATCCATGTTATCAATGGAAACTTCCTAGAATAGTAAAGTCCATATTAATTCTGTGAACTCAAGGCCCATTGCATTTTGTCACTTAGTCCTCTTCTGTCTTATGTTATTTAATGGTTACCTGGATGTACATCTCATTCCTCTTTCCCACAACTACATTTCAACCCCTTTCTGGATGTGGAATGTGGTTTTCTTTTCCTTTGTAACACTCTTCAGTATCTACCACACTCTATATTGTACTTATTGGAATATCAAATAATACTCAGAATTATAGATTTAGAGTTACAAAAATGAAATGATTTCAGAGAACCATCTTGTTACTTTTTACTTAACAATAGCAAATTGCTATAAATAACTTGCTTACAGAGTTTCAAGGTTATTTGGTGAACATCTAATTGAAATTTCTCAACCTCTGTACTATTGATATTGAGTCTGGATAATTCTTTGCTATGAAAGGACTCTCCTATACACGTCTAATGTCCATCACTGGTCTCCACCCACTAGATGCCAGTATTAGCATCTTCTTGGAGGGAGTTGGGGGAAGAAACTTGTTCTCGATTCTCATTTCATAGGGAATGAGGAATTATGCTTTTATGCTTCAGTACTGCACAGAAGGTATTTGTACTTTTATGCTATTTTTTCTAAGAGTGTAATCCAGCCATATTAAATAGACAAGCTTAATACCAGAACATATGGAAATCAGATTTTAGCCTTCCAAAAAAAGGTATAATGAAAAAATTCAGATTCTTTTTTTTTTTTTTTTGGTATCAGGGATTGAACTCAGGGGCACTCAACCACTGAGCCACATCCCCAGCCCTATTTTGTGTGGGATCTCACTGAGTTGTTTAGCAAGCCTCGTCATTGCTGAGGCTGGCTTTGAACTCGCAATTCTCCTGCCTTAGCCTCCCAAAGTGCTGAGATTACAGGTGTGCACCATTGTGCCCGGCTTCAGATTCTTAAAAGGTATGTTAAAATACAGAAAAGAAACTGAAATCAAAGAGGAGAAGTTTCGTTTGGACTGAGGTTCTTTTCTCTGCTGGTACCACACTCACCTTAAAGTTGGAATCTGTTCAGACTTGAGGTTGAGCCTCTGACCATATTCTCCAACCCTCATTAAGGACTTACAGGAAATATCCTATATTCTGTATTAATTTTTCATTGTTGCATAACAACTACCACAAGCTTAGAGGTTGAAAACAGCATACATTGTTATCTCACAGTTTCTGTGGACAAGAATATGAGCATGGCCTACATGGTTCCTTTACTTAGGGTCTTATAAGGCTACACTCAGGAATTGGTTGGGCTGCATTCTTCCCTGGAGGACTGATTAAGGAGGAATCCAATTCCAAACTCATTCAGGTTGCGGGTGGATCCATTTCCTAAGATGGGTGACACAGGGCCCAGCTTCTTACTAGGCTAGAGGTTGTCCTTAGGTCTTAGAGGCCATTGCAGTTCCCTGCCTCTTTGCTAGGCAGTTCATAATAGCAGTTTCCTTCTTTAAGGCCAGAAGGAAGGTATCTCTCCTGCCATTTGGCTGATGAAACTCAGTTTTATAAAACTTGATGTAATCATGGGAGTGACATTCCATTACTCTGAGCATATACGGTACCTAACCAAGGAGATGACATCCCCTTACTTTTGCCACATCCTATTCTATTGTAAAAAGCAAGTCACAGGGGTTGTTTATACTGAAAAGGAGTATTATCCCAGTATGTCTGAGAGAGGTCAGTTTTAAAAATGTACATTAATGAAGCTTTGGATCAAGTGTAAGAATCTAGTAAGTAATCTTGTTAAAATTGAATAAGCTCTTAAGTTTCGTATAGTAATCTTCTAAAAATATAATTGGGTCCATGGTCTCCAGCAATTCCTCTTCTGCTGCATATAACATTCCAATAATTATTTAGTACATTTGGTCTAGATAATTATCTAGATATTTGGAATAAAGACCAAATTTTCTGATTTCTATAGATGTACATGAATAGGTCCCTGTTAATCATCTTCTGAGACTTTTCCCCTTGTCTCTGAGACCCAGTCACATTTCAAACTCGTTCCTACTTTAGGACTTTGAAATGGTTATTTCTTCTATCTGGTTAAATTCACCTTGTCAATCTCACCTCAAAGTAAATGTCATCTTTCCAGAAAGTTCTTCTCTGACATCCCAATCCAGGATTTTACCACTTACCATTGAGTATTACATTACCTAGTTTCTATGGTCTTTTGAGAACTAGCTACTGGTGATATTTTCTTCTAATTTATATTGGTTACTGCTGGTAAGCCCTCACCTCTTCTCTATAGTAATAGAAGTTGCTAAGAGCAGTTTCCTAATATGCCTGGAGCATCTCATTATTTCCTCAGGAGTTTGTCTGAATGAAGATGCTCAGTACATACTTGTTGAAAAAATGAGTAACCCACATAAATCTCCACTGGAAGCATTTTTAACTCTTACTAACAAAGTCACAGTCATCTCTTTGAAAATGTTATTTTTACATTGTGTGTTTTTTGTTTGAATCTTTACATAATTTGATTGAAACTTAATCATAATTACTGTGATTTGTGATTCTCTGATATCTCCAAAAAGATCATGCTCTACATAATTTCTGGTGCCAAATATGTGTTGGTTGTTTGCCATGACATAAGGACTCTTTCCATTGAGTTGTGATCATAGATTAACTACTTGCATTTATTTACTGATCAGCTAGATTTGTTTTTCACAAGCCACACTGTTCTAACTAAATATATTGTGGACAATGTAAATGATTATATATTCAAAAAAGAAATAATGAAGAAACATTGCTGCTGAAATCTGATTATCTTCTTAAAGAAGGACAAGCATTTTAATACTATGTTTAAAATGAAGACTACCAATATGTTTGAAATTAGACAGTTAAGGTAATCATATCAAGGATTTTGGTGACTTGAGGAATATTTAATTACCTTAAAAAGGGAAAGGATAAAACCATTAAAAATATTGATTAGGTAAACATATTCTGGAACTACTAATAGTTTGTGAAACACTATCAGGGGATGGGTTTGATTAAAGGGGTTGGTTTGTGTTTGGAGTAAAATTTATACTGCTGGCAATGTGGACTAGAGAAAACACATACTGGGATGAATGATGGGTTGCAGAGTTTGGACTTTTTTATATGGGGCCTATCAAATTGAAAAAGTATGTATAATTTAAAATGTGTTCAAAAAAGAAATTGGCTCAATCAATCCTCTAAAATTAACAATAAAATAATGCATGTTTTCTTATCAGGAGACAAGATTGAAACTGAAACTTATGGACCACAATTAAATAGATGGGGATTCATAGAGACATTCATTGAATACCTTCTAACACAATAGCTTGAAAAGAAGCATGCCAAAATTTACATGCAATTAAGATGAAAACTGAAAATACTGACAAGGAATCTCCAGTACCTGTTTGTCCTAGGAAACTCTAAAACTTTAATCAAAGGAGCAAAGCTGAAGGAAGATTATTAATCTTTAAGAGTGAAGGTGTTGTAATAACATTTGTCCTTTCTGAGAAATATAATTGAATTTTCAAGAATTACAGAGTCATCTACTTTTAAAGGTGAAACCAAAGAAAATGTGCAAATTTATTATATTTCCTTAGCATTACTTTTTAATGGAGAGTCCCCAAACTACTAATCGTAGTGAGAGTTCTATAATACTGATCAAAATCTGTCCTGGGGAAGATTTACTAAATAGTCCCTGATCACACACCACTAGTGACAAAGAGTTTTAATGGATTTAATCAAAAAGAACTTCATGTATATAAGAAGAGATAACTTCTTTTCCTGAAATGCACATCTTTTTTCTTTTTGATGCTACCATCTTAAAATATCTTTTCATGAATTATGCAAAGCTTATGGCAATACTTTGAGGCAGACAGTATTTGTATGCCCTTCAGTGATAAAGTTTCAAAGAATATTTCTCCCCATGAGGAATGAGGGAGAGGAACATTTCATTCACTATTCAGTAGAGTGCACAGGACTAGGCATTGTGATGTATAATAGGTTTACATTAATAAATAAAATAGAAGGGTTTCTTACACTTGGTTGTTTTCCATCTACTGGAAACAAGCAGGATTGTTTTGTTTTGTTTGCTTTTAAAAAGAACAACTCATGCTAAAGTTATTCTTTAATAACTCTGATAAAGTCATCATGATATAAAATAGTAGGAAATTTGTTTAGAGGGGACCCTCTTTGGGAAAGTGGATTTTAAAGCAATATTTGAAAGATAAGAGGGAGAAATTACTAAGTGGAAACAAGTCATTGTAACATTACATAAACCAAGAAAAGAAAAGAAAAAAGTTGGCCATGGACTCACTCTCCACAGATCAGTCACTTAAGACCCATGACACATGGGTCATTAGATTTAGTAACCAGAAAAGTGTAAATTATTTTGGCAAGAGCAATTTCAATTAGCAGTAAAAAACAGAATTTAAATTGTTCAAATTTGAGGAGTTGATGAGGGTGGCTCAGTGGTAGTAAAAGGGAAGCCACGAACATTGCCAATCTCTAAATCAATTTGACCAATTCCATGTTCTTGGACTATCTAAATATTCAGCAATAAGAGTTATAAATTAATAACACTGTAAGTTAGTTACTAAATTGTAAATTATGACAAACATTATACAGCCATTAAAATGGCATGAAAGAATATTTAATGATGTACAAAATTGCTCCCTCTAATGAATTCAAAAGCAGAATATGAAATTGCACATGCAAAAATCTTTTAAAAATATGTGACTATAATATTTTTGCCTATGATGTGTAAAACTAGAAAAAAAGCCAGTGTTAGGTATTATAGTAATACATTATTATGATTGAGAGATGAAATATCCCCCAAAAGCTCAGGTGTTAGACAATGCAAGAATTTTCAGAGGTGCAAAGATTGAGTTATTAGAGCATTAAACTAATTAGTGTATTAATCCAATATGGATTAACTTAGTGGTAACTGTAGGTGGGTAGAGTGTAATTGTACATAACTGAAGGAGAATACACTAAAATATAACAGGTGTCATCTCTGTGTACTACTAATATTGTCATTAATTTTTATCTAGTGTGTTTTAGTCAGCTTTTTTACTGTTGTTACTATAAGACTGGACAGGAACAATTTTAGAGTAGGAAAAGTTGATTTTGGGGGCTCATGGTTTCAGAGGTCTCAGTCCATAGACAGCTGGCTTCATTCCTTGGGGCTCCAGGTGAGGTTGAATGTCATGACAGAAGAATGGGGTAGAGGGAAGGGACTCACATGATGATCAGAGAGCAGAGAGAGATCTCCACTTGCCAAATACAAATATATATCCCAAAGACATGCCCCCAATGACCCACCTCCTCAAGCCATTCCCTGCCCACCTTCAGTTACCATTAAGTTAATCCCATCAGGGGATTAATTCACTGGGTTAAGGCTCTCATAACCCACTGGAAATAAAATATAAGGTACAATTGAAAGCATATAGATTGATTTCAAATCTGTGATTTGGTACTCACTAACTTTTCAGAGTTGTAGTTTTAGTCTCTGTAAGAGGTGAATCATAATACCTTCTTTGTATGGTTTATAGGAAGATCATACTGGCACTCTATTAAAATCCCTAATACTTTAAAATATAGCTATACTTGGAATAATTTGTCATATATTTTAAAAATATATATGTACCTTCAAATAGATATCATAAAAAGACCAATGGTGCAATAAATTAAGGAAAGACAATAAATTTTTAAGCAAGTTACTATAATTATTAGATAAGCTAGTGGGTACAAAATACACTAGTAGTAAGTATTGCCGTATATTTTAAAGAATTAATATATAGTAATTTTAGGATAAAATTTTTATTATCCATAATATATATCCTTCAAATTTTTTTCTGTATGTATATGATCTCCAGACAGTGTCCTATCATCATTGACTATGTGATTCTTTCTTCAACAGAAACCAAAATTCCATAGAGATATTAAGTCTACTCATAATTGTGCTTCAAGATTTTGGAGGATAGAACTCTAAAAGATTAACACAATAAAATGCAAAGGCCAATTGTAAATTGAGCCCACAAAAATGAAAAGTGGAGATTTTTCTATATGGCTTTATTAAAAGCAGAACCAGGTTATTCAGGTTAGGTTATAAGATAAAATAACTTCTTTTCTTCTCATGATTAAATTTGTGCAGGTTTTATAGTAAAATTTATCCCTTCTTAAAGGTAACAGCAAAAAAGAATCAAGTTTCTATACCTAAGGCTAACACAAAATTATAGCTTGGGTGAAATTTCTCTCTGGCACCTTCTAACATAAATCCAGGTTCATAAATTTTAGCTTTTTATTTAGGTGATCTATAAAAACAGGAATATAAGTTGAATTTAGTATATATATAAAAGTCTGCATACTATATATGTGTATTAATGATTTATTATTATAATATTTATTATGTTAAGCAACTATGATCTCTGGGCACACAGAGGATATTGACAGCCATGGCCCCTACCCTTACTGTATTTGTCTATGTTTGCTAACATGGATGAGAAGAGTCACATAAAGAATATTCAGGCAAATGATAGTGCTTCCATTAAATACTATTTAAAAAACAAGAAACTGAGGCTTGAGTACATTTTGGAAGAGATGAGCAAAAGAGTTATAGGTGCATACGTGAATCAGATAAGTTCAGGAAAAAAGTTATCTTTTTCTGTGTTTCTGGGGGAAATGCAGGGAAAATATGGAACTTCACTAATTGATAGTGGAAAGAAAGAAATTAGAGGTACTTAAGAAGTAGATACACTAGATATCAGATAGCTCTACTGTAGCAATGCTTTTCACCCACTGAAAATATAATTAGATTATATATCAAGTATCAAAATGGAGTTATAGGATAAAGTCATTAGTAACCAATAATTGAGAGCTCCATAACTGGGCCTGATAGAGAGGAGGAAGCAAGATGCTCATAAACTTGGTATTAGTTTAAAATGCATTCTTTGATATCAGACAATTCCAGTTATCATAGTTTATTCACTCAACCACTTTTTATAGTGTATTCTCTTAGTCTACATTTTCAAGTCAACAAATTAGAGATAGAAAATGGTACTTGCATTCAATATTCGTCTCAAGCTCATGAAATACACATCTTTTAAGCAAGATCAATGTTTATAGATTTAAGAATGGATAGGAATGTGATCATGAAAAATAATGTTGAACAATCTTGGCTCAGAGAAGCAAATAGCATTGCAATCCCTTCAGCTTTTTTCTTAGCAAATAGTCTCCTCAGGTGTACACAATTAGCCTGATCTTTAGAGAAGTTTTATCAGTATAGGTTATCCATTACTTGCTCTGGACAATGAAGCAGATGCTTCTGTAATATGTATTTTTTTGGTTAGATTCTCACATATCTTCTATCTGGTACCAATTTTTCTATAAATTTTGGGGAATATTTTTCTAAGAAAATCTACCAAGAGTCAAGTGCTGGGTCATTCCTAAAACTAGAGGAAAAGACACAGAGGCAGCTGCTAATTCTTCCCTTCCAGAATCAACCTTATAAGATTTTGCAAGGAATTAATGGAGTAATGCAATTAGAATGCTTAGCACAGTGGATGGCACACAGTGCTTAATAAAAATCAGTTAACAATTTATTTATAAGGTTCAACATTGTAAGATTAATACTTGGTTTTGAGGTTTTATCTGACCCTATTCTAGGACATGTTATCTATAACTCCAGTTACTGACTTATATCTATTACTGAATGCACACAGCTATATATGTTCCTTCTACACCAAGACACATTATAATGAAAATGCCTAGCATACAGAATTAGGATAGAATTTTAAAAGCCATAAGAGAAAAGTTTCATATTACATATAGGGGGAAACCAATTTGGATCTCAGCATATTTTTCAACCCAGATCCTCCAAGCCAGGAGATTCTGGAACAACACATACCAAGCTCTGAAAGAAAATGGATGTCAACCAAGAATCTTATATCCAGCAAAATTAAGCTTCAGATTTGATGATGAAATAAAAACCTTCCATGATAAACAAAAGTTAAAAGAATTTACAGTGAAAAACTGCAATATAGAATATTCTTGGCAAAATATTCCATGAGGAGGAAATGAAAAACAACAATGAAAATCATCAAAAGGAGGAACTACACTAAAGGAAAAACTAATGAAAGGAAAAACCAGGTGAAAAACCAAAACAAACCAAAATGATTGGGCATACAAACCATATTTCAATAATAACCCTGAATGTGAATGGCCTAAACTAAACTCATCAATTAAAAGACAGACGGGCAGACTGAATTTAAAAAAAGATACAACAATGTACTGCCTTTAAGAGACTCATATTATTGGAAAAATACATCCACAGACTGAAGGTGAAAGGATAGGAAAAAACATACCACTCACATGAACTGTGTAAACAAACAGGGGTTTTCATCCTCCTATCAGATAAAGTGGACTTCAAACCAAATTTAAAAGGGATAAAGAAGAACATTTCATACTGTTTGGACATTGTTTTCTGTGTCCCTTTCTTTTTTTGTCATTCTTCTCCTCTCTTTTGTTTTCATTTCCTATTTAGCCTGGCAATATTACACCTTACTTCAACAACTTTAATTAAATTGTTTCATTAGAAGGTAAAAAATGCAAAATAATAGTAACCAATCAAAATTTGGACAATCCCACCCCCCCTTTTTTTGTAGCAGGGATGGAACTCAGGGTTTCTCAACCACTGAGCCACAGTTGCTTAGCAGTTGCTTAGCACCTCACTATTGCCGAGGCTGACTTTGAACTCATGATTCTCCTGTCTCAGTCTCCTGAAGTGAACAATTCCCCTTTTATAGTCTACCAATTTCCAGGTGGATTTTCACTTAGAAAAGATGCTTTTTTCTTCACAAGGAAGATCTCTTGTCTATCCTGTTTTGTTTGCTTGCTTGTTTTGGTAAACAATATATGAATTTCTAAGGGAGAGGACAATGAATATTTTTAAAATGCAGTTTTAAAAGACTGCCTTTAGAAGTAAGTGTGCCAAGAAATCAACAGGGGTAACTCTGGTATCTTCAATGATTCTGTGATTAAATGATGTGATTGTCAGCGAAGAATAATCCTTCACTTTCCCAGCAAGCTCATGAATTAATGAGGACTTAATCATGTCCTGGTATGTGCAAGCTTAATAGTAATATATGCTGAGGCCCTAGTATCCCAGTTTGATGGAAAATGGGAGGAAGTAAAGATCTACCCTGATGGAGGCAGGAAAAATAAAAACAGCTGCAGAGCTGGATCTTGCAGTGAATACTTATCTGCATATTATCTGACAGACAAAAAAAAAGTCATGGATTAGCAATTGTGGCTAAATAATACAGCCCTGTGCTTCACTTAGGTCTAGTAACATGAAAAGTCTAATTGGCACAATGTGAAATTCAATGGCAACCACTCACCAGGAAGGATTGGGATGGGATGGTTGTATACAGGTGGCACTGTTCAGAACTTTAAGAATTATATCAAAGAGTTAAGGCAAATCAGGATATCAAACCAAGAAAATAAAATACAGAGATCCATCCTTTTACTCTTTGAGAGCTAAATGAAATCTGAGATGGAGTTAGATCCATATTTCTGTGCATTAATTAGCTCATTCTTGCAGAGAAGTTGGTATAAACTATAACTATCCATAGTGCATCCATGAGTGCATTATTCATTATTGTTTCAACCTCCATAAAATGGAAGTTATAGGAGACTAGAGACTAGCCTACCTAGTACCTCCTACACACTGCTCATCCCCACCCTTAAATGGAAACTCACCTTAGGGATCCTTGGAAGATAGTAGCAAAACATCAATTTTAGAAAAAGATAAGCAGAAATATATCAGCACCAGTTTTCTAACTCTCTAATGAAGCTTTGTTTAACTATTTTGAAATTTAAAATCTAGCCAGCAAGTGTGCCAATGAATTGGTGCCAAGTAGCAGAGACTTCAGTCTATTAACATGAGTACTGCCATGGCTTTCTATACACGATACTCATTTTGCAGTCTCTCATTTCACTCAACTAATACTAAGTTCTTTGGTCTGACATATTTGAATACTACAAAGATCATGTTATGGGTGCTTTCCTAACCTTGAAAAGATAAGAGTGCGCTAATTGAGATTATAATTGATGACCTTGCAAAGTGCTCATCCAAATGGTGCAACATTGCTATTTTCAATTAAATTTAAGGCAAATTACATATATGCTTAATGGTAAGCATCACTCATACAATTTATTTTCTTAAAACAAAGTAGATCAGATATTTAATGGAAAATATTTCCAATTTTAGATAATTCCTCCATTGACTATTTTCTTTTTATGTTAGAAAACCTTTTGTGGTGCATGTAAATGTAATATGCTATATCTCAAATCTAAAACTTTGGTGTCAGAATAACTGGAATGCTGGTTTATAAAGTGAATGATGCATTTATTCAACCCTTGACACAGTGACTAGGTCACTATGATATAATTAGAGCTTAGAAATAGGCTAACTGTGGATTTGGAACTCTCAGATTAAGAAACTGCCTGGATTGCCTGTCCCTCAAACTCTTTCTCACCCTAATCTCTGCAGTCTGACTGAAACAGTTCATTCCAATAAATTCAAATATTTATTGGTTGTCTGTTGTCTGCTGGGGGACTCTCCTATAAACAGTGATCCAAAATGAATAAGACATACCTGTCTTGAAGAAATGTATGAAACATGACAGAATAGAGTTCTAAAACACATCATAATTTGATACAAACTATATTAGATAAATGCAAAGTGCTATAGGACAAAGAAAAAACATGTCACTTCCTTTACAAAAGAAGAAAAGGGTGATCTATTTTATAAAAGATGTGACATGGAGCTGAGTTGAGGTAAATTTTCAAAAAGGAAAAAGATGCCCCTTAGGGAGAAAAATAATAACCCTATTTGTTTAGAAAGAATGAAAAATCCTGGTACCTGGAGTTTACTATGTTTTAGCAGAAATCTAAGGAGTTAATTGAGGCGGATTATATGAGTTATAGTAAGGAAACTACAAGCCTAAAGGTGATAAGAAAGATTGAATGATTTTAAGGAAAATAGTGATATAAACAGATGGAAGATGGTAGCTGCTTAATTATTTAAAGGAAAATAATGTCTTAAAAAGGTTATACCCTAAGATTTCTTTCAATGGCACCAAAGCAGCCAAATAACATTGGTTATTTTGAGTACTATACAGTGTAAAACAATTATCTTTGATTTTTAAAATTGAATTAATTGGATCACTGCCACTCAAAGATATAAAATCAAAGATTCCAGTTATATTGCTCTGGGCAATGTTACAAATGACACAGATTCTGTATTTTAGATGTGAAATAAAAAAGTAATGGTTTAAACATCTGAAATAAAATGATGTTATTTTTAAATTATCCTTGTATTAAGGAAACCTTTGGCTTATATACAGAATTTTTAAAATGCAATTCAGCTGCGGCAGTCACATGTGCTGTGGAATTTCCCATGCACACATCACTAAAGTGGCCTGTCTTCATGCCTGTCCTTCATCAGCTCTGAAAGTTCCTTTTCAATCTTTAGGGACAGAGGAGGAAGGAAAAAAACCTAAGGACAGGCCAAGGATATTCACTGACTATTTATAGAATAACCTTGTGTTAGAGAAAATCAGGTCTTCAGAGAGAAGGAACTAAAGCTTTTAGTGTGTGTTTAATAGGAATGGCAGCAATGTGATATACAAGGCAACAACTCCTAAATCAAAAAAAATACTTTGTAATTCTAAAAGAAGGGCATGAGGAGCAAAGGTAAAATTAACGATGCGCTAAAATGAAATGATTCTTTAGTGTCATCCTTTCTTTTCTTTGACTGTTCTGTTGGGATATTATATCTTGAGACCATTTTTGTAGGTAAGTTCCCTGCCATCTCAACACCTGCGAAAATAGTAAAATATTACAAATTTAGCATCACTTCTGCATCTTGAATGTAAGTGGCATATCTCTGTTGAATTTTTGGTTAGTATAAAATTGATACCTAAATTATAGTTGCTTTACAGAAATTTTACTACTTAAATAATTTAAAATATATGTTTTTAAATTTCCACTCTTGTGAATCATATGTTCTGCCTAATTTAAATAGTGGAAATATGAGAAGTTACTTTGATCCTTTTTCATTTGAAACCAATTTTATGAAGCTGTAGGTTTTTTTTTTTTTTTTTTTTCCTTTTGGTAACACTTTCATTATATAATCCTGCAGAAGACTCCCATCCCCCATCTGCTCATTATAATGTTTTCTTTCCATTTTATTCCAGAAGATGCCAAGACAGCCTCCTGGTGGGTTACCTTGGCAACCTCTTGTGTCATGTTTTAGAATGTCCCAGGGCTGCAGTTTTATTTCAATTTGCATGCACTTCAGTTAGCTAACTGTAAATTAAGAAGACCTATTCTAAAAGCAATCTTTTATTTTTTTTTCTTGCAGAATAAAAAACAGATAATTAAAATAACTGTTTCGTACAACCCACTTATATTTAGTACTGCTCACAGGAAAACTTTGGTTACTCTTATGTAAAATCATAGTATTTTTCACATGGCATTTTAATAACCCGATTTTATAATGCCATATTATATTATATTATAATGCCACAGTATAGAATACACATAAAATAATAGTGTGCTTGATTTCATCCTTGAAAAAGTATGTCACTTTATAATCTCTTGACAGCCACAACAAAACAGAACTTTTACCTGTCAATTAAGGTAACATGTCAGCAATGCAAGATTATTCATTTACATTAAACTACAAACCCAAACAGCATCCAAACAAATATTAAAAATATTTCAGATCTGAAGAGTCACATCTTCTTAGTTGCATCTTTTAAAAATTAGTGATATAATTTCTTTTTGCATAAGCTTAATATTTTTGATACCTATTTTGTGAAAAATAGCTTACAAATTTGTATTAATCTTCAAATTCTTAAGACGTGCAGTTTTTTTAAATAGTAGATAAAAGGTCTAATGTTTGAGCAAAGTTGTGAATAAAGTTTATGGCAAAGCTGAAATAAAAGCCATCCTGAGACTCCAGTATGTATTAGGTATCAGAGTGAAAGCAATGGATCATTTTTTCTCTTCAACAAGAAAATTACCATTATACATGTTCTGCTCTTTGAAATATTTTCTGCAGCTCTGTAGAGTTTAGATGTTCTAAACCTAATGATCCCTTGACATTGTGGAAGATATTCTGATATAGATTAGTGACTATTTTCTGTTTAACCCAGATTCAGTGTTACCTTGAAATTAATAACCTGTTCTTTCTAAGAAAAGTTCTCAGAAGAGTGTTTTCTGAGTAATTTTGAGTACCACCATAAATTGAACTCTGTTTACCTCTTTCATTCCTTAGGGGCACTCGCTGACTCTACCTCAATATGTGCAGGATAATTCAATTGCAACTTTCCTTTATAGAGTTTCCTTCCAGGTTTGATTTTCCTTACTATATCTATATAGCTTAGAATTTGAGTATTGTGATCATGGGTTTTTATTTTTCAAAGTCCTCCCCATCCTAAGAATATTAGTATTTTCAGATAGAATGCATCCAGTGAAGATGTCGGTGTATGAATATCATCCCTTTGGGAATCTCTTCAGAATGATAGTTTTTTCAGACATGACTTGGTAATGGACCATTTGATTTGTCATAAGAGTCTAGTTTTTGAGATGGTAAAAAGAGATGGTTTTTGGAACTCCAAAACCAAGTAAAACTAGCTCATTATCTCACTTAGTGGTATATAAATCCTTTGAAGTAGCTAATAAGGAAATGGAAGGACCGTTGCCCAGACTAATGCACTTGGATAGCCTCATCCAGTTTGTTTATAGTGGATGAAGTACTAGAACACGGTATGCCTAATCCAAGTCTTGTTCTTAAAACACTCCTAATGTCATTTCCAAACTTCAGTTTTCATGACATTGATGGTGGCTTCTCTTTATTTTGGTTTAGCAATTTTCATGCTTGCATGACATAGGCAGGTTGTTTTTCTCTTACCACTGTGGGGTTAGTCAGCCCTGATAACTTGTGTCATAGATTACCTCTGATTCTGAAGAGCCAAAGTTGAAAGCAATTAGCACATAAGCTTGATTTTTCTTTTAAAACATATGAGGACCTTTTAATAGTAGATAAAAGGTCTAATGTTTGAGCAAAGTTGTAGATGGATAGATGAGTTAGAATCGTCTTTCCCAGGTCATGTCATATCGTCAGCCGATATTACTCCATGTGCAAAGAGCCTCTCTTGTTTTCATTCTTTCTTTCACTTTTAATTTTTTGACAACTTTATTATGCCATAATTTACATGCCATAAACTGCATACATTAAAGTGTATGATCTGATAAGTTTTGACATATGAATACACCTGTGAAGCAACCACCACAATCAAGATAATGAGTACATCAGCCCCAAAATTTCCTACTGTCTTTTTGTAATTTTTCTCTCCCACCGCCTTTCTGTCACTATTGATTAGTTTGCAGTTCTTAGCACCTTCTGTGTATAGAATAATACGGTATACATTTTTTATCTAGCTTCTTTTATGCAGCGCTATTATTTTGAGATTTAAAAATATGCAGGTAGTTTCTATATGCACCTAGAGTTGAGATTCACTTTTTCAAAAGACGTTGAGCTATGAGACATAATGTTGAAAATGTTGGGGAAAGGCTGTGAGAATCACATGGGACATAGGATCAACTCTGTGCTGGCATAGGATCTATTGTGCTAAAGACATTTTAGTGGTTATGGGAAATTATACAAGCAACACAACACAAAAAAAATCCCTCAAGGCTCTTTCAAAAGGTGAAACTTCAATTTTCAGCCGTCATTATTTCAGGTGTTCAGTACTGAAACATATTAAGCCTCGTGCTGCCTTAGTCTCTTAAAAGCTCTTTTAACTTCCCCCAGCTGTCTCAGCATTGCCAGCTGATTGCTATGTGTCAAAATATGATTGAGGGTGAGATTAGATGGTCTCAAATTTCAATTCCAGCTCTGAAGTGCTGTGAGTCTTAGAAGATGTTAATTTGCTTGCTTAGTTCTTCATTGGTTCTGCAGTTCACCAATCAGCTCTCTAGTTATTTCAGGGTGAAACATTTCTTCCATTTTTCTGTCCCCATTTCTCCTTTTTTTGTCTGAATAGAAATGCACAAAGTTCTAAACGAAAGACATCAAAATGTCTGTACTCTCAATTGTGAGAGCATTCTTGCGTGCATGGCTACTTTCTGTTTACCAGAACCAGCTGTACCCTGATTTCTGAGAGAAGCCACAGGTGCTGACCATTCCTTGAACTCCCGTGTTCTTGTGGTCTGAGCTTGTTTTGTAGCCTGAGCATTTTCCACACCTGGGTCTGCAGTTCCACGCCTTCCATGGCCCTCGGGGGGTAGGAAAGATATATAAGCCCAGAGTGCTGAAACTACATGAGCCGCGAGCTTCTTTTTCTTCAGGATGGTTGTTGTGTGTGTGTTTTTTCATCCGCGGCTCCCTCGCCGACTCGGTTTCACTTTGGTCCGGCGCAGGTGCTGGCATCTGAAGGTTCCACCGAGATCGGAAGAAGGGAAGGAATGCCGACGAACACCCCGGGACTGGCCAGTAAGTAGGGGGTGAATTGTTAATAGTGCAGGTAATGGGCACTAGCCTCAGTAGGGAATTGTTGGAAAATCAGATCGAAACTCTGTTGAAGAAAAAGGGTACAGGGCTAAAAAAGAGTACTATAAGGGCCTTCTTAAAGATTATAGAGCAGTCTAGTCCCTGGTTCCTTCATTCGGGAGGTATCAATGTTCCAGATTGGGAACAGGTCCGTGCAGACTTACAGAAAAGGCTACACACAGAGGGGCCACAGTCTTTTCCCATTACCACCTTCTCTGTATGGAGGCTAATTAAGGACTCTCTTTTAAGTAAAAAGGTTTAGATTCAGGAACAAGTCAGTGAGTTATCTAAGACCTTTGAATCCACCCAAGAAGCGATTTCTACCCAGTCCCTTAAAGAAGTTGAAATGGATAGCGAGGAAGGGAAAGGAGAGGATGAGGAGGAAGATGAGGAATTGCAGTTGGAACAGGATATCCAGACACTGCAAGAGAGATTACAGGAGTGGGAATTAAAAGAACAATGTAGGCAGGAACCGAAGTATTATTCAGTGGGAAGACCACCTCCCTCTAATCCAGGACATGAGTCTAGGAGGCCTGCGAGTCCTTTGGCGCCTCCAGAGCCTCAATCAGGAGGCATGGTGTTCCCAGTAATAGAAGTGCGAAACCAACAAGGACAGAGAGTCAGCCGTTGAAATCCAACATCAGCTGTTGGATTTCAAGGATGTAAAAGGTTTGAAGGATGCTGTGGTACAATATGCACCCTTCACTTTAGCCATTTTTGAATCCTTTTCATCTTTGAATCTCACTCCGTCAGATTGGCAACAGTTAACCTGAGCAGTTCTATCTGGAGGTGACTATCTTATTTGGAAGAGCGAGTATCACGAGCAGTATAAAGTCATGGCAGCTCGGAATGCTCAAGCCGGCCAAGCCCAGCATAATTTGGATATGCTAGAAGGAAATGGCCCATATTCCACTATAAATACACAAATACAGTATACTCCAGGCACCTATGCCCAGATAGCTACTGCAGCTACCAGGGCGTGGCAAGCCCTGCCTAATCTTGCAGCTGGGGAAAGTTTATCCAAAGTGATATAGGGCCCTTCTGAACCTTTTGCTGATTTTGCAGATAGGCTAATACAACTAGCAGGGAGGATCTTTGGTAGTGTTACAGATGCCATGCCAGTGATTAAACAATTGGCTTATGAAAATGCGAATAAGCATTGCCAGCAGGCCCTCCGTGGTCACAGGGACAGGAGCTTAAATGACTATATTAGACTATGCAGAGGCATTGATAGCACCCA
>CM053407.1:35886240-35897523 GCA_028644305.1 Xerus rutilus
TGCAGATCCATGAATGATTGTTTTGGCAACCCTGCTCAGGGAAACGGGCTTCGGGGCCAGCCTCGACCCAAGCACCCAGAGTGTACGGGGCTATGGCACCTCCACATCCAACTCCCATTCAATTTCGGCCGCAACATCAAAATCCGTTTGCGTCCGCAATCTCCTCCGAACAGAGCCCCATACAGCAGGACTGGACCTCTGCACCGCAGCAAGAATAGTTCTTACACCCCAAATGGGGCCCCAAGCACTGCCTACGGGAGTGTATGGGCCTCTCCCTCATGGTATTTTAGGTTTAATTTTGCCTAGAGCTAGTGCTGCTCTGCAAGGGCTGCACGTCACTCCCGGAGTCATCTGTTCTGATAATGAGTCTGAAATAAAAATTCTTGCATCAGCAACCTCGGAAGTTATTACCATACCCCAAGGGGAAAGGATTGCACAATTAGTTTTGGTGCCCTCACATTCACAGGGAATCCGTCATAGTCACAGTAAAGGCATTAGATCTTCTGGTTCCCCTTGCATATTTTGGACCTCTACCTTGGGTATTAGGCCTAGGCTAACATTAACAATATATGATAGGAGATTCGAGGGACTATTAGATACAGGGGCCGATGTTTCTGTCATATCTCAAAATCAGTGGCCACCAAAGTGGCCTACTCAAAGGGTTGCAACCAGTTTGCAAGGTTTAGGTTATAGTTCCAATCCATTACAAAGCTCCAGGTTTATCCCTTGGAAAGATACTTGAGAAGCTGATTCATTGAGCATTGGGGATGGAAAAGGAAATTTTTCATACAAATGGGTTGAAATGTAAAATAAAACATTTTAGCATTTGTGTTAACTTTTCTGTTGCTTTGACAAAATCTGAGAAAATCAACTTAGAGGAAAGACTTATTTTGGTCATGCTTTCCTCTGTGGTAGAGTGGCTCCATTGTTTTGGGGCTGGTGGTGAAGCTGTACAACACAGCATGCTAGAGTTTATGGCCTCATGGGGACAGGAAGCAGGGAGAAAGCTAGAGCAACCCTGGATCAAGGGCAGCCAACAGGACTCCACTCCCTTCAACTAGGTCCCACCTCTTGCAGTTTCCACCACCTCTCAATAGTTTATTCACCTATGGATAATGAATTTTTCCACTGTTGGCATCCTCATGATCCAATCACTTCCCAATACATGAGCCTTAAAGGTCGCTTCAGATCCATACTATAACAGCACCGAGCCTTATAGTGCTGTGGTGGTATATTATTAGCTACACTTTGGCCACTTTCAAAAGTTGCAGAGAAATGACCCAAGCAGACTTTGAATAAGATCTGAAAGAAGTTCTGTCAGTGGAATTAGGAACTTGGGTCAATGAGAGCCTCAACCTTATAGATAACTAAGAACAGCCATAAAGGAGGCAGGATGGGGGATAAAATAAGAACGAAATCCCAAAGGGTGACCACGGAAAGGGAATAATGGTGTGTCTTGTGTTCTGTGGCATTCTTTGGTTGTGTGTAGCGGCGAAAGGTTTTGGGAAGGATGTGGAATGTGTTGACTCCAAATCCAGGTGGTAAGGTGTGAGCCAGTCTCAACAGCCTCAGACACTAGCCAACTCTGGTCTGGACACCTGATAGGGTGGGCTCTGGGGTACAGGGCTTGAGTTCCGAGGGTGGCCATTGCCAGCTGTGGGGCCTTTACAAAGGGTGGTAGATGTCTGGGTTCGGGAGAGCACTTAGGGACCGGCCTGGGCGCGGGAGTCCCAGGGGCACCTCTGGTTCTCTCTCCAAGGCAGTTATGGGATGGAGAGGAAGTACCTGGAAAGATGCGTGGTTTCAGAACCCTTGTGTGCTGAGGCTGGGTGAGAAACACCCACGAGACTGGGGGATGTCAGGGTGCTTAGTGTGCAGCGATCAGGAACACCAGGCAGGAGGCCTGGGCACCCTGGCTCAATGCACAGGTGATGGTTCTACTGGTATCTGCTGCATCAGCCCTGACATGCTGCCTCCAGGTCATTGGAGAAGGAGACAATATTTGAGGCAGCACCAGGACCCTAGGGCGCAGCAGGGCTGGAGTCCAACCACTTCCTGCCCTGGACCCATATCACATGCAGAGGTAATCACAAGCGTTTGCTCTTTGCCCAGATCCGTCAACACCATTGCTTGTAAGTTTTGTCTACTTAGTTAAAAATACCAAAAAAAGTTCCAAAATAGTTCCCTGCAACCTTTTCTGGTGGGGGTTGGTAATAAGTGTGAGTGAGCAGAGAAATTTCACCAGGATGGAAACAGTACATATTTTAAGTGTAGTATGTTTACTATATAGTTTAGTTTTACATTCTCTTTTATTCCATTGAATAAATAGGACCTGAAGTTAGACTCAGTGCAAAGCAAAGTTCATGCTGCACATAAAATTTAGAGGACTATTAGACAATAGAATCATTGTAATTAATGAAAAGGTTCTGTTCAGTTGAAACAAGACTGCTAACAAGAGTGGCAGGACAAATAGTTTCAAAACTGAAAAATGTTTTCATCTTGCATCTAGAGGTAACATTGACTATACGAAAAGTTAATGCTAATTGTGTAAAACTCTGACATAGCATGTCTTACTGAAAAATACATTTGAATAGTTTCATGAATGTGACCAATGTGGAAAGAGAATTTAGGGGAGGAGGTAAAGAAACTTTTCTGGAAAATGAATGAGAAAACTGTAAGCTAAACCACTTTGATAAATTTTCAGAGAGATAGAGTAGGAGTCTGAAGTTTTGTTGGGGCTCTGATTATTGTGTGACCACAAACAAGTCCTTTGACAGTTTGAGACCAGCTTCTTTAACCTGAAAATGAAAAGACAGTGCTTTGATTAGTGGGACTATGATATAAAGCTATTTTTAAAAAATGTACATGAATAATCAGCTTGTGCTCTGGCAACAGCTTTAGGTAATCAGGTGGATAGCATAAGGAAAAATCAGGTGTCTTTCCTGGGTGATTCTGGCCATAACAGCCCTCCCTTCCATTCCCCATCACCAGCACTAAATCCTTAAAACTCTATATCAGATCCGAGGCTGCTTATCTTTTTTAATTTTATAAACTACTGACTATATTGTTTTTCTGCCAAAAACATCCCTTTACACACAAAAGTAGTAAATACAAATTTAAGCTAGGAGGGGGTGGTGCCTTTGAGTTAGTTGGAATGCCTTTTTTTGGGAGGGGCTACTAGGGATTTAACCACCCAGGGACACTTAAGCACTGAGCCACATCCCCAGCCCCTCTTATTTATTTATTTATTTTTTAAAGTTTGGGACAAGATCTTGCTAAATTGCTTAGGGACTCACTAAGTTGCTGAGGCTGGCTTTGAACTTGAGGTACTCCTGCCCTGGTCTTCTGAGCTGCTGGGATTACAGGCATGTCCCACCACACCTGCAAGAATACTTTTGTTTCTAAACCTGAGTTTAGCATACATGTTAATTTTACAGTAGCATTCTTAGTATTTGAATAACAAATTCAAAGTGCTTTTAGGCTAGGGGAAATACTTTTATAAGCTTATTAATCTTTTAATTTCTCCTAATTTGGTTCATGTGTCTCAGGTTGCTTGGGTGAGCTCTTATATTGGGCAAACACTTAAGCCCTTTCTCAGCTTGAAGGTTTGCTTTCTCTTGGTTAGGAACTGAATATACCAAGGACCAAATTCTGGTTTCACTAGAATTTACCTCAAGTCATTGTTGTTCTGAGTGAATCATTACTAGTTGAGTACTTTAAATTTTTTCATTTATTATGTCATGGCTAGAAATTCTTATTTATTTTTGGTACCAGGGATTGAACTCAGGGGCACTCAGCCACTGAGTCACATCCCCTGCCCTATTTTGTATTTTATTTAGAGATAGGGTCTCACTGAGTTGCTTAGTGCCTTGCTTTTGCTGAGGCTAGCTTTGAACTTGTGATCCTCTGGTCTCAGCCTGAGTCACTGGGATTACAGGCATGTGCCATGGCATTCGGCTAGATATTCTCATTTATATGGATTGCTATAATATATACATCTAAATGTATATGGAAGTGACTAAAATATTCACTACTTAATCATAAATACACACACACATATATATATATCCCCAGGTTTTTGAAGAATGAATACTGCTGACCCTTTTCATAGTTTGTACTAATAATGTAATATTAGTATTTGAGTCAAGACTCCTTAGCCTTTGATGTGTTATTTGGGATTGCTTAAGTTGCATGGATAGTCATTGTGGATTCTGTTTTGTAATCTATTCCTTAGCTATTTCCAAGGTAACAATTGGGATATTTCTTTTATCTTTAGATGTCTAATATATCATAATAGGGTGTTCAAAGGGGAGAGGTTCAACCAAGAAATACAAGCAAACAATTTGTGCCTAACACATTATCCATCAGCTCCATACACTCATACAGATATTTTAAAGGACAGAGTAACAATCTAGGTTTCAATTGCAGCTTATCCATTGGCAGAAGGATCTTATTAGAGGTACCTAGAGGCTTGATGAGAATGTGGAGGAGGCTTAACAATGCTTTTATCTTTTCTCATGGAGAAAGTGAAGGAGCAGCTTTATGAAGGAGGCTTCCCCCTCACCTGAAAGTATGTTGAGGTTACAAAATGTCCATTTATAGGGCTTGATAGTGTTACTTGGGATTTGGGAGATCAATGTTTGTACCTGCCTGCAGAGATGGGCTTGAGATGCTCCCTTCTTGACCACAAAGAGCTAGAACACTGCCCTTGAGGGTTAGCTGTAATGACATATGGTGGGGAAAGTATGTGCACTTTTGGATGGTTGATGCTTAGGAATTTATTGTGCTCAGAGGGCCAGAGGTAGAAATTCTGAGTTTGAGGGGAGAGTGCGAAGAGGCTACCAGCAGAGAGGTGTGATTCATGTCATAGAAGTTCAGAGTGCAGTGAGAAATGGACAAATGTGTTACCTCTCTCCTAAGTCGGGAGTTGTCCTTCTGTCACTGAGAGGACCCTGACTCCACATGACATGGTATCTCCTTTTTCCTAATCCCCTTGCCCTGGAATCTGATTCCCTGCCAAGCCACACAGCCTAGTGAGGAGTTGAGGAAAGGACCTAATTCCATCATTAATACAGGCTGCTCAGCGTGAAGCGACCCAAGGTGGGAAAGGGAATGATTTCTTTGTATGAAGTCTGAGATTTTGAGTATTACACTAAGTGGATATTTTAGTTAGTAATACATGATTTTCTTGTGACTACAGAAAACTGTTAAGCTGGGGATGCTCCCTGAGATTGTCTAGGAGCAGGGAAAGAACTAAACCAGACAAGGTTAAAAGATGATAGGAGAAAGTTCCTTGTGACACTGAACAGTCCAACTTCTTTTTGACATATACAGTGATAATTCTTTTGATTCTGGCTCACTTATAAGACCTTTGGAGATGTCCTTAATGTTTCCAAAGCTGTAGTTTCTATATCAGATCTCATTGTGAGAATAGGTGAGTATCAGCACAGCTCCTGACACAAAGTAAACAGTCATGTCATTGCTTTTTGCACACATGCCGTGTCTCCCTAGTACTGGACTCGGGTGTTCATTGGTCATCTATTAAGTTGAATTATCAAAATGATAATTATTAAAAAGACTTGGTGGAGGCAAACAGTTTCTAAATTTGGGCTGGAAGAAAGTGGTGACCAAAGAATCCTTGTCAGATTCTTTGGTTCTGGCTATTGTTCCCAGATATAAGGAGAAAAGCTGCTGTTTCTCTAACCAGTCTTTCCCAACTCCTTCAGTAGTAAACACAATAAAATAGATTCTTAAAGATACAACTAAATATGTAGTTATGAAATGCAGGACACAAACTAGGGGCTTGATTGGCCCTTTTGATAAAATAGTTTTAGGATAAAACAAAATAGATTCCAATGACAGCATTCAAAATGAATTATGGAAATGAAGACAAACCAATACTTGTGGACCAGATTATATAAAAGTCCAAGTCCAAATGCCAGGGGATGGTGTTCAGATCACCCAAACATCAGAGGCACACGTAGCTAAGGATAATATGTAAACATTTGAAGTCTCAGAAGCACTACCGTGGCTTTAAACATCAGGAAAATTCCCTGCTTGAACAGTGACCATCTAGGAAGTCATCTTGCTTTTGCTTTCTTTGGCTTTGTAACTTTTGCTTGCCTGAGGAAAATAAACCAACATGTTATGAAGACAAATACTGAATTCCAGAGGAATGATGTATGTTAAGGAGGTCACTAGCAAGATGCCTAAAAGAGCTTTTATAGCCCCATAAACAGAAAGGCTTGGTTCTGGGCCTTGTTATTAACTTTTAATGAAATTGCACAAGCAAGTATCTGCATGCCAGGAAAAATGCCCCCAGTTCATAAAACACCCATAGAAAGAGGACTGCAAAGTGACTGACCACAACTTGCTCAGCATACACCAAGCTTCAATTTATGAAAAGTGCTGGGTGACCAGGACTCATTATTCTGCTGAGAGAGAGAACTTGCCCAGCACTTTTGTCTCTAGCCTTTTGCCTTCTGAGCATGGTTTCAAGGTCACTCATCTCTTTGTAAATAAGTAATCACTAGAATCTGACACAATGACAATGCAACTTCTATTCATCTTCCCTCCGCTGCTTCTTGGCTCTTAAATTGCAGAGATAAAAAAAATTCTGAATGTTGGAGACAAAGGGTCAGCACAAAGTCATTGAATTTGAATCTTTTTATGTTTTAGCTAAGTTTTCATGTTGAGATACAATATTTTCATAGTATAAGCTGTTAGTTTGTCATCAAATAAGCTATTTATACAAGCTGTAAATAATATGGCTTTGGTAGATGGTTCTATAGACAGAGGCGTTGTATAGCATTGGAATTTTTTCCTGCACCCATCTTGTCTTCTGAAAGCAAACTTGAAATATAATTCTGAATGTAAAATATACTCTGAGGTTACCTAGTCTTACTCCTTCATTTTATAAATTTAGAGAGGTCAAGAGTCTAGCTCAACTAGAAAGACCAAACAGGAAATTAAATTTTCAGTATACATCTTTATTCTTTAGGATAAAAATTAGCCCAGAAAAGTTAATTTGTGAAAATGTTTTGTCTTACTTTGAATTTTGTTATTAAAAGTTGGCATTGGCCACTTTAACATGGGTGGTTTGGAGGAATAGATTAATAATTTGATATTAGTTTTATTTAATGAGGGATTAGAAAATATTTATAATTCATTTATATTTGTTTAGAGTTAAAAAGCTCTAGTCCAATTTTTTTTAGAGAGAACATTTAGAAATTATCTGGAAAAAAAGCCTTAGGTGGCTTAATCTTTTCCTCTTTTGATATAGCAATCTTTACTAAAATCCTCACTTTTCCCCCAACATTTTCTGAATTCTAACTTTTGTAAATAAAGTAAGGGGAGATAAAATGTTTAAAGAATTTAGGCAGCATCCTATTTCAAATATTTTTATCATGTTTATAATCTTAAATTTCAAAGTTTTACATATTAAGTATTTTATTTGCCAGTGTGTAGACTTTGCTTGAAAGTTCAAATTATGGTCAGTTCTAAAAGGGCCATAAGGTGTTTATCAAATGATATATATAACCATTTTATATACGTTTTCTGGGGGGAAAATACTGTAATAGGAATTTGTTGGGTCACATACTAAAAATAATTTAGTTTAACCATTTGTAATCTGTGCAATTCTACATATATATGGAAATTCATTTGCCAGTAAAATGCAACTGAGAAATTTTATAGATAAAAAGGAATTATTCATAAATGATAATGGCAAAATTGGCCATCCATTTGGAATGAATCAAATGGATTGGCAAATTAAAATATTCAAAAAGCAAAATAAACTATTGTTTACTATAATTAGGGTATATTTAAGCCATAATTTTAAAGAAAATATTGTGCAATTACAAAATTGTCAAAAATTGTGAAATTAGAAAATGAGCCTTAGTTTAAAAGACAACAGATTGTGTTAACGTTTATATTACTATAATCAATGTTTTGATATAAAACAGTGTTGGAAATGCATATTTCATTTCTCTTGAAAACTTATGAAAGTGTCTATAAAATTAGACATTTCACAAGTATTCACCTACTCTTAAAACTCTAAATCTCAGCCACCACCATATAATGTAAAATAAATTTTGGATTGGGTAAAACATGATGCCTTCTAAATTAACCAATCACGTGACAAACTTGTAACTAGCTAAGTAGCAATGAAAGCTCTATTGCCAGCAAATGTAAAATACAATTCAATGGTTTCACAGGGATTTTATTCTGTGTAATGTATATGATGCTTCAGTCTTTGGGAGTATTTCAGGAAGGACTTGGTCCATTAAGTAAGGGGTAGGTGGTGGTTCATCCATGTCAGTTCATGAAATTGGTTGTAAAATGCACCATAAAATAAACTTCTGCCATTTGCTGTTGTGTCCCTAGGTAACCTTGATATTATACATTAGATTACCAGACTGAAATTGTAGGACTGAAGCACTTAATTAGGTGACCCAGAATCAGATATATTGCTAAGTATAGAAAGGAGTCTGGGACATCCATAAATAACCATTTTAAACATGGTAGCTTATGTATCACTCTAAGGCATGATTGTAATGGAGTTATATCCTTGTAACAGTTCAACAATCCCACGTTACATTTGGTTCTCTTAAAATAATGTTGTCATTAACTTTAAATCATTTATTAGAGAACAAGAACAAGGTTCTTGCAAGTGTAAATAATCAACATGATTATGCCTTTAATCACACACTAAACATTTAATGTCCCATGTTGGAGGCTGTTGTGCTATCAATTTTAAGAAACAAAACAAGCAAATAAAACTAACCCATTAAAAGAATGGACAACGGAGCCAGGCAGGCTGCATGCAAACTTCAGCAAGTGATTTCCCAGCCATACGATTTTAAATGTATCCTGGAAAACTCATATTTTTTGCAAAGTGACATGCTATTTGCAACTTCTTCAAAAGGTCACCATGAAGATTGAACAACTTAGTGTATATAAGCACTGAGAATTTCCACTAACACACAGGAATTATCAACAAAAATTAGCAGCTGGTTTTTCTTTCCTTTCCCAATGCTTTCCAAAGCATCATCATGTGCTAAATTCTCATCTTTTAGTTTTTTCCCTGGACCCTAGTTATAAATGAAACATAAAACTAAAGTGTGTATGTGGATATATAAATGTGTATAAGAGAGGGAGAGATCTGCAATATTTTGATGGGTGACCTATCAGTATGTGTACAGTTTCTCTTTATCCTATGGAGACTTCTGTCTTACTAGAAGTACTTGCATGGATTGTCCTACATATATATTTAAACACGTTTACAAGTCCTATTTAGTGACCAAGACAGATTAACCATCCTCACATACATTAAACCATTTGTTCTCAAACTGTTCCAAGGTTCCTTTAATAGGAAGCTGTAAACCAGTACATGATAATCAAAGAACTGTTTTTCTTCAATCAAAGAATACTAAAATTGAATGTGGGAAGCTTTCAGTAGAGTGGTTAATTGTTTACAAGGTTGGGTAAGAGTCTTGTCTTTGCTACTGAATGCTATGTAACCTTGCAGAAGTTACTTAACTGAACTCCTCCTACAAAATGGTTGGGAAAATATGTGTATCTTAAATTTACATAAGTTCAATTCATGTTTGTTAGAGTTGATATAAAGCTTCAAACAGGAACTGGCCAAGAGTGTACAGTTAGAATTGTGTCTAGGAATTGCTATTTACTTTTCAATTTTATCATAGTAAACCTTATTAGTTTGCTCAAAAGTTGAGAGAATCTGCCTTGGTCTTCAGTTTCGCTTTGGTTGTGGAAATTACCTTGGCTTTACTACTTTACAGATATGCCTATTTCTTGTCCTGCTAAGATCTAAACAAAATGAGCAGTCATTTTTTATTATAGGATAAAACAATTTATAAGCCCTCAGTGGTAGTTTTCATAAATGTTGAGACTCTTTGATATTTCAATTTGGAGAAAAATAAGAATGGTTAATTCAAGAACATTGACCCTTAAAGTCAATCTCAGCAAGCTAACTCCCAAATAAAACTCTAACCCAGAATGCCTTTTAGTAATTCTGTCTTTTAGTAAAAGAATGATACAATAGAAAATAGTTCTATGCTCCAAATTTATGCAAGTCTTCATTTTATTTAACTTTTTCAGAACATTAAATAGTCTCACAAAAAATAAGGGGAAATATGTTTGTGAGCTAAAAATGAAGAAATCTAAATGAGCAATTACCAAGGCTTTCATCCTCATGACTGAGGACAGCTGCAGGGTTAGAGGCTCTTGCTAAGTCACTCGATATTTGTGAAATATCTAGTATGTATGAGTTGAGTTCTGAATAATGTTATCAGCATCTATGAAATACATTAGATAATCACAAACCTTTCAAAACATAATTTTTTTAAAAAAAATGCCGAGGTGCACTTTTTAACAAGGTAGAGCACTTTGTAAAATCAAGCATTTATTAGAAAGGGCATCACTGTTCAAAAAGGAAATCTGGATATGTTATAGCTGTGACATATGTTAATGATCATGAGACCCTTTACAAGCTTGAAAATATTTTAAATCGACTTTGGAAAATATTACACTCTTCTATGGAAACAAATTCCTTTAGAAACATTTCTTAAGGCATTATCTTACTTAAAGCAGTGATCTTTAAGGATATTTTTAACAACTGCAGATATTGAGGGAGTTGTAAAAGCAGTTAAGTCACTGTATGTGTCTTTGGTTTCACATTCTGCTGAGAAAGTATAAAACCCCAGGCAGAGGTATTATTTACTCTGCAAAGCTGTGAGCATGTAAGAAACGGAGAAAAATAGTAAGAAAAATTTATGTTGTCATCATAGATATGCTCAAAGTTACCTTTTCCCTCTTCTGCTTTTGCAGTGGACTGTGGAAGGACAGGGAGCAGAAATCAGAAAGAAGTAATATGTTCCTGGTTAGATCAGTGTCTTGTCAGCCAGGAACTGTATAAGCCAGATATAAAGGTTTCTATTATTTAAGATAAGGTGGCAAAATATAAAGTCCTGAAATTAAATACAGATGAGAATGATGTAAAAGGTATTGATCTCTTAAGACAATTCTGTAAAATTGTTCTAGGGTTGAGGTTCAATAAGATTCTATGTTCATGGTTGATAAAATATATATATTGGGAATCAATCTAACAAGAGAGGTTAAAGACCTCTACAATGAAAATTACAAGGCACTAAAGAAAGAAATCGAAGAAGATCTTAGAAGATGGAAAGATCTCCCATGTTCCTGGATAGGAAGAATCAATATAATTAAAATGGCCATACTACCCAAAGCGTTATACAGATT
>CM053407.1:35898023-35991426 GCA_028644305.1 Xerus rutilus
GATGGGAACGGAAAACACAGGAGAAATGCAGGAACTCTGGATGCAGCAGCGGGGAGTGGGGAGGAAGGAAAGGGAAACGGGAATAGTTATGATGATTGATCGAATGGGTCACTACTACCCCTGGTGCATGTATGAAGACACAAATAGTGTGACTCTTTATGATTTGCAACCAGAGAAATGGAAAAACTGAGCTCTGTTTGTGTACTATGACTTGAAATGCATTTAAATAAAAAAAAAAGAAACCAGAAAGCAAAAAAATATATATATATACTATTCATTGAAAGTGCATATAAAGGTGTTTAATATGAAGAATTTAATCTGCTTATAATTTTGTGCAAAGTTAGAAAAATTATGATTGTAACAATTTTTTCTATTTGCCTCAACAAATGTTTTCAGTGAACAGTGTGTACAGCTTCTGAAAATTTGTTTTTTTCTGTTATGTTTGATAATATGTATTAAAATGCAATTTTTGAGAAAAAATAAAATAAGATTCTATGTTCAAAAATATGAAAGGCAGATGAATACTGATCTATTTCAAAGGCAGATGAATACTGATTTTCTTTTAACAGATCCTTGTACTACTTGGAAATATACTTATTTAGTAGTAGCATTGTTTTAAAAGATTTAGCAATGATATAAAATATAAACTCTTAGCTAATCATTTAATTCCTTCTATTTTTGTATTCCTTTCTTCATATAATACCAGCCCTGTCAGGCCTTTTTACTATTGCCTCTTTGCCTTATGCTGTTTATAGCATTCTGGACTCTTTCCTCTGGCTATTTTAAACATCTCTGAAGGGTCTGATCAAATTGTGCCGCCTTGATGATGCCTTTTAAGTTTTTTTTTTTTTGTTTTTTTTTTTTGCTGCATCCCTACTCCCTTTCACTAACATAATCATGATTAATTAATGAAAATACAATTAAAATAAATTAAAAGTAATTATAAATTATTTCTTACCATTGCAAACTGTAAAAAGGTAATTCCAACCAGAATGCAAACTGTCTCAGGCATGGATGTCATAATTCACTTCTTGTTTGTTTCCTCAATGCAGTGATAGTGATAGACACTACATTGAGCTTTGGAAGCAGATGAGGGTCAATCAGTGGGAGAATTTTCCTATGATAAGATGCTATATTGTAGTCACAGAAATACTAAATAATTAGCTGTTTTGTATTTCAGGCCCATGCAGTAGGTCACTGTATCTTTCCTTTCATAAATTGTTCCAAATTTTGATGAGTGTGTAAAATTACTTTTAATATTTCAAAAATGATGCTGGACACCAGCTAAATGCTAAACCTAATGGGCCACATGTGTACTTGGAGTAGTCAAACCCATGGTTGAAGATGTTTGGGAATGACTAACCAGGAAGCCAGAGGCTTCATGATGGGGTAGCACCAGTGCACGATGCTTGGCCTGTTTTCTTCTCTGTCCTGCTTCCTAGAAATCTATGAACAGGGACAAGTGTTCACAAATATAAGGGTGTGGTGGTGGCAGTCTTCTAATTGAAACATCAATGTATTGTTAAAAGAGCACTGTAACTGAATGTTCTTTTAGGGGTGGAAATTGGGAGAATGTCACCTTAAAAAATGAAAACAATATTATGGAGATATTTCTGATTTACAATAATTTACGTGTTTTCTGTTTTGTCTTAATTTACTGTTATTTTTACCAAACAAAATGATAGGCAGTAAGACCTATCCTTTATTTGGTTTGGGTCCTGCAGCACAGTCACTAAGATAATCATTTAAAAATAAAATCTGTCATCAAGTACTACCCTTTTCCTCACAGATCTCTACTAATGTTTTAATATTTATTTTAATCTTACATCATTTAATTCATTTAGCACTGGTTTATCCCTATTCTATGACTTCATCTATTTTGAACTTTATCATCACTTTGAGAAATATTACATTTTCTTTATTACTCTGAACTTGAATTTTATTTACATGGCACTTTTATGGCCCTAGTTGGCCATCAGTGAGGTCCTGAACAATAAAAAAGTTGAGCAATGAATACGGATAGATTTGAGTAGTAACAGGTTTCATAAGTTGTCAATTGCATTGTGATATTTTTGGGTAATGATAAGTTTTCCTTTTCTCTCCTACTTTACAAATTCAGGGATTTGAAAAATGAAAATTCAAATAGTGGGGGAGATTTCTATAGATATTTTTAGCTAGAGAAAGTATTCCTAAGGACAGATAGCAATTTGACTCAGGGACAAAGCTGTCCTTGTTGAAGCATTCTCGCCACTAGTCATGGGTGTCTGTGCCAGTGATGCCAGAGATGCTTCACATCTCCAGAAGCACACATCTCTAGGTACAAATGACCATGTTTCACATACTGTCACTCTCATCCTTTCTAAAACACTGTTCATGCTTCTGTCTTTTCCCATTTTACTTCCTCCCTGACTCCCTTCATGATTGATACTATCTTTGAAAGCAAATTCTAGCTGCTTCCTTTACAAGAGACTTTTTTTTTAAATGAAGACTTTATTTATTTGGGGGAAGTTTATTGAACTAGATCTTTACTTACTCCCTCGCTTAGTTTCCCTTGTTATAGACATCTTGCATTAGTTGTGGTATATTAGTTGCAATTGATGAGTGAATATTGATTCCTTATTAACTAAATCTCATAGTTTTCATTAGGGTGTATTCAATTTACATTCTATAAGTTTTGACAAATGTGTAAAGGCATATATTGGCAACTGCAGTGTCATACAGAATAGGTTCACTTTCCTGAAATTTCAGCTTAGTGTATCTACCCCATCTTCCCCCTCCCCTTTCTTCCCCTAAGGCCCTGAAAACCTCTGTTCTTTTTATTGTCTGTCATTTTTTTCCCCGCACTGTGTCAGATGATCAGAATCATATACTGTGTGGCTTTTTGAAGTCTGGCTCTTTCACTTAGCAATATGTTTGAAAGTTCTACCATGTCTTTTTATGGCTTGTTTGTTTTTATCACTGAATAATATTTTATTCTCTGGATATACCTACTGAAAGACAACATTGTTACTTTCACATTTTGGAAATTCTGAATAAGACCTATTACAAATTTTTATTTGAAGGTTTTTTCATGGACAAAAATTTTTAACTCCTTTGGGTGAGTACTAAGGAGCATGGGTGCTGCGTCATATGGTCAGTGTATGTTTAGTTTTGAAGAGAGAGAACCAAACTTTCCTCAAAAGTGGCTATTACATTTTTCATTCCCAACAGCAGTGAATGAGAGTTCTATGGTATCACATCCTCACCAACATGTGGTATTGTCAGTATTTCAGATTTTAGATGTTCTAATCAGTATATGGTGGTATCTCATTGTTTTCATTTGCAATTCTCTAATGACAATTTTTTTTTTGGTACCAGGGATTAACTCAGCAGTACTCAACCACTGAGCCACATCCCCAGCCCTATTTTGTGTTTTATTTAGAGACGGGGTCTCACTGAGTTGCTTAGCACCTCACTGTTGCTGAGACTGGCTTTGAACTCAAAATTCTCCTGTCTCAGCCTCCCAAAGTGCCAGGATTACAGGCATGCACCACTGTGTTGGCTCCCTAATGACAATATTTTGAGAAACTTTTCACATATTTTTTGCAATCCGTTTATTTTCTTTGCTGAAGTATCTGTTTGGGTCTTCTGCCTGCTTTTTATATAGTTTTTTTCTTGTTGAGTTTGAGACCTTTTTTGTATATTTTGGATAACCATTCTTTTTTCAGATATGTGTTTTGCAGATACTTTCCCCCAATCTGTGGCTCTATTTTTTCATTCTATATCAAGAGATTTTTTAAATCAATGATCCTTCTGATGATAAAGTATTCCATCATTTTCAGATCTAATTCAAAACATCCATTCTAGTCATTCTGGATCTTGGCATCTTCAGTGTAAATGTGCATATTCATCTTAATCTGACTTAAACAATCTGTTGCATTAAAATTAACATATAAATTTAATGACCATCTAAATCAGCTTTATTTTCTGCTTATTCCTTTACTAGATTTTTTTCTTTAGAAGAAATATAATTTTGAAATACTACAAATGAATCATGGTTTATATTTTGCCTTTTTCCCTGCCAAGTACTGGGGATAGAACTCATACGCTCTCCTGTAGTTAGGTAGATCTTTAGCCCTCTTTATTTTTTTTTTATTTTGAGACAGGTTGTACTAAGTTGCCTAGTCTCAAACTTAATGATCTTCCTTTCTTGAGCCTCCTAAGAAACTGGGCATGCACAGGTATGCACAACGGTATCCTGTAATATCTTGTACTTTTTATGGTGCTTGTTGAATTAAGAGATTTTTTACACTATAGTTGTCTTACTATGTTTTGTGGAAGAATCTTCAACCTTCCTGCCAAGCGAAGAAAACCAGACTAAAAAGGGTACATATTATATGTAGCCATCCATGTCCAACAGTGACATTCTGAAGAAGGCAGGATTTATAGAGTGATATCAGTAGTTGCCAGAGATTTGATAAGGCCAGGATGAATGGAAAAGCTTGGGGTATTTTTAAGGCAGTGAATTTATTCCATATGTTCCTTACTGGTGGATATGACATTGTGCATTCATCAAAACCCCTCATACTGTGCAACAAAAAGGAGTGGCTGATGGACTTTCTAAAAAATATGAAAAAAGAGGTTGGGGGTGTAACTCAGTGGTCATGGTGCAGTGTGTGCCTTAGCATACAGGAGGTTCTAGATTTAATTCTCAGAACTACACCCACGCATGAACACACACACAAAGTCCCAGAGCTATTTGATTTTCCAATAAATCTCTTATGAAATAGAAGAAACCAGTTTATACATTATTATATGCATGCATATAAACAAATTTTTAGGTTTCTATACTGTACTTCTAAAGTGCTAAGCTCCATAGGAAAGCATGCCCTAGTTTTCCTTGACCTGTTCTTCCGAGTGGGTGTTTGCACATTCTGTGTACTGCTATTTTCAGTCTGAGTCGCTCTTCTACAGAAAGCTCTTCCAAGATTGACTCATTAAAAACAGTCATTCTGGGAATCTTAATCAAAGATTCATAATTTGTATTCATCTGGTTCACAACTCTGAATTGCCAATTTTTTGTTGAATTATTTATATAAAAATGAATACATTTTAACTGTTCTTTAATTGGCAGTATCTAATAATATTTTCTGTTTGCTACTCGTCTGGACTTTAAGAGAATGGTTCTGAAAACTCATTTGGCATCTTAGAAAGCTGGCCTAGATAATCCTATTTCTGGAAAATTTTACTGATTTAAAATAATTAAAATTACTGATCTAAAAATCTCTTTGATAAATTATCTCACTCTTTATCTTCAAACTATGGGCTACATTTTTTAAAAAATTTTGCCTTCTGAGAATTGATAACCTGAAAAACAGACAAAAGCCAGTCAAAAGAAGATTGATGCAGGTGAGATGTGGTAGAGATGTTAAGAACATGGAACTAGCAGGCCAAACTGAGTGGATCTGAATCCTTTCCATCATTTCTTATCTGGGTTACACTGAGTAGCTTTGTTAAACTCTGTGGTTCACTTTTCTTACCTATAAAAAACACATAATATCCCATACCTTATAGAACATAAAAGAAGTTTGAATGAGTTAATATATATAACTATAGTTGGAAAACAGTAAAATGTATGTTTGGGTATTTGTAAATATCTAATAAAGCAAATGCCAAAACCTAATCTTTCTCTAGCACTATCAGAAATTATACTAGCCCCAATGGTTTTTTTGTATAAAAAATAAAATTTAATAATTGGACTTCTCTTCCGTGATTACCCTTTGCACAATGCTTAACATAGTGACCTGAGAAATTAAACAAAATAGAACAACAACTCACAAACATAGGACATTAGAATTTACATAGACAAAATATTTTACCTTAAGAAATATTGATTGCGCTTGGAACAATGTTTACAGGGTTTTATTTTCTGGTTGGGTCCTGGGTTTTCTGATTACCTTACTTGCCACTCACAGAAGGGGCCTCAGAACCCCTGACACTAAGGAAATTGTGTGTAGTAGCAGAATTGATAGATGGCAGTTGGTGCTCTTGATTTTTTGCTGACTTGCTACTTTTTGATTTTTTTTGAGTTTTTATATGTGATAGTAGAGTCCATTTTCATATAATTATATAAGCACGGAATATATCTTATCGTAATTAGGACCCCATTCTTGTGGGTGTACATAATGGTGAGATTCACTGTGGTATATTCATAGGAAATAGGAAAGATATGTACATAGGAAATGATGTGTCAGGTTCATTCCACTGTTCCTATTCCTATCCCACCTCCCTTCCCTTCATTGCCCCCTCATTTTAAAAAAAAAATTTAGTTTTAGATACAGTAACTTTATTTGATTTATTTTTATATGGTGCTAAGGATCGAACCCAGTGCTTCCATGTACTAGGCAGGCGCTCTAGCACTGAACTATAACCCCAGCCCTCTTATCTCTTTCTCTAATCCAATGAACTTCTATTCTTCCCCTCACCACCCACCTTATTGTGGGTTAAGTTCTGCCCCAGAACATTCAAAGTTTGGTTTTTTGGGAGTGGCTTATTTCACTTAGCATGATAGTCTCCAGATCCATTCATTTACAGCATAAAGTCATTCTTTATTATGGCTGAATAATATTCTACTGTGTGTATATACCACAATTTATTTATCCATTCATCTGTTGAAAGGCACCTAGGTTGACTCCATAGCTTAGCTATTGTGAATTGTGCTGCTATAGATATTGATGTGGCTGCATCACTGTAGTATGCTGATTTTAAATCCTTTGGATATTTACTAAGGAGTGGGATAGCTGGGTCATTTGGTGGTTTCATTCTTAATTTTTTGAGATATCTCTATACTACTTTCTAGAGTGGTTGCATCAATTTGCAGTCCCACCAACAATGTATGAGTGTACCTTTTCCTCCACATTCTCACCAACATTTATTGTTACTTCTATTCTTGATAATTACCATTCTGTCTGGAGCAAGAAGAAACCTCAGTGTAGTTTTGATTTGCATTTATCTAATTGCTAGAGATGTTGAGATTTTTTCATATAGTTGTTGACCAATTGTGTTTCTTCTTTTGAGAAGTATCTGTTTAGTTCCTTTGTCAATTTATTGATTGGATTGAGTTTTTTGGTGTTAAGGTTCTTGAGTTCTTTGTATGTCCTAGATCTGAGGTGCATGTGGTAAAGATTTTCTCCCATTCTATAGTCTCTTTATGGTCTTGATTATTTCCTTTGATATGAAGAGCCTTTTTAGTTTGATGCGATCCCATTTGTTGATTATTGATTTTATTTCTTATACTTTAGGGGTCTTACTAAGGAAGTTAGTTCCTGAGCCAGTATGTTGTCTAGTAAGTGCAAAGTTTTTGGTTTAATACCTAGGTCTTTGATCCACTTTGAGTTGAGCTTTCTGAAGAGTGAGAAATAGGGGTTAAATTTCATTCTATATGTGGATTTCTGGTTTTCTCAGCACCATTTGTTGAAGAGGATATTTTTTCTCCAGTGTATGCCATTGAAACCTTTGTCCAGTTTGAAATAACTGAGTTTGTCTCTGTGTCTTCAGTTCCATTGGTCTGCCTCACTTGGTCATCATGCCTCTTGTGGTGCCATTATCATGCTGGTTTTGTTACTGTTGCTCTGTGGTATAATTTCAGATCTGCCTCCTGGTTTTTTCTTGCTAGGGATTGCTTTGGCTATTCTGAGCCTGTTTTTCAAAGGAATTTCATAACTTCTTTTACTATTTCTATGAAGAATCTCATTGGAATTTTAATAGGAATTCCATTAAATCTGTATAAGTGCTTTTGGTAGTATGGCCATTTTGACAATATTAATTATGCATGTCCAAGAGCCAAGAGCATGGGAGATCTTTCCATCTTCTAAAGTGTTCAATTTCTTTAATGTTCTATAATTTTCATTGTAGAAGTCCTTTATTTCTTTTGTTAGATTGATACTCAAGTATATTTTTTTGAGGTTATTGTGAATGGGATAGATTTCCTAATTTCTCTTTTGTGATTCACCATTGGATTATAGGAATGCAAATGATTTCTGGGTGTTAATTTTGTATCTTGCTACTGTGGTGAATTCATTTATGAGTTCTAGAAGTTTTCTAGTGGAGTTTTATGGGTCTTCTAAATATAGGATCAAGTCCTCAGCAAACAGATAGTTGAAGCTTTTCTTTTCCTGTTCATATTCCTTTAATTTCTTTTGCCTAATTGCTCTGGCTAGAATTTCAAGGACTATATTGAACGGAAGTGGTGAAAGTGGGCATCCTTCTCTTGTTACTATTTTTAGAGGGAATGCTTTAAGGTTTTTCTCCATTTGGTATGATGTTGGCCTTGGGTTTGTCATAAATAGCTTTTAAAATGTTGGAAGTATATTTCTTCTATAACTACTGTTTCTAGTGTTTTAAACATGAATGGAGGCTGTATTTTCTCAAATGCTTTTTCTGCATCTATTAAGATAATCATGTGATTCTTGTCTGTTTCTGCTTATAGGATGAATTGGAATTGTTGATTTATGTATGTTGAACCAACTTTGTATCCCTGAGATGAATCCTCCTTGATCATGGTGCATTATCTTTTTAATGTATTTTTGCATGTGATTTGCCGGTGTTAAGAATTTTTGCACCTATAGTCATCAAGTACGTTGGTCTTTAGTTGTGTTTCCTTGATATGCCTTTGTCTGGCTTTGGTACCAGGTTGATACTAGCCTCATAGAATGAGTTAGGAAGGGTTTCTTCTTTTTCTATTTTGTGGAATAATTTGAGAAATGATTGGTGTTAGTTTTTCTTTGAAAGATATGGTAGAACTGAAGAGATAATCTATCCGGTTCTGTGCTTTTCCTTGTTGGTAGGCTTTTCATGGCATGTACAATTTCATTACTTGAAATTGATATGTTTAAATTTTCTATTTCCTCCTGCTTCAATTTGGGTAAACTATATATCTTTAGGAATTTGTCATTGTCTTCAAGATTTTTTAGCATAGTAGAGTATAAATTTTCAAAATAATTTCTAATAATCCTCTATTTCAGTAGTGTCTGTGGTGATATTTTCTTTTTCATCACAGATTTTAATTGAAGTTTTTCATTCTTTTGGTTAGCTTGGCTAAGATTAATTTTGTTTATCCTTTCAAAGTACGAGCTTTCTGTTTCATTGATTTTATTTTTTCAAAATTTTTTAAATCTCAATTTTATTGATTTTTGTGCTGATTTTAATTTTTTCTTCTCTTGATTTTGGTGTTGATTTTTTTTCCGTAGGGTGTTGAAATGTAGTTAAATTATTGTCTTTCTATTCTTTTAATGTATTAGGTCAATGCTATTTACTTTCCTCTTAGAAATTCCTTCACAATGTCCCAGAGATTTTCATCTTGTGTCATTATTCTAATTCACTGCTAACTATTTTTTTTATTTCACCCTGATTTCTTCTATCCATCCATTATTCATTAATGTACTGTTTAGTCTCCAGATGTGAAAGTAGTTTCTATTTTTTATCTTATTGATTTCTTATTTCATTCCATTATGATCTGATAGAATGCAAGGTATTATCTCTATTTTTTTTTTGACTTGATGAGAGTTGCCTTGTGGCCTAAAATAGTCTATTTTAGAAAATGATCCATTTGCTGCTGAGAAGGAAATATATTAAGTCATTGAACAAAATATTCTATGAATGTCTGTTAAGTCTAAATTATTGTAATTTTTAGTCCTATAGTTTCCTGTTTTTAGGTTTTTTTTGGAAGATCTATCCAGCAATGAGAGGGATGTGTTAAAGTCACTTAGTCTTATTGTGTTGTCTTCTATTTGATTCTTGAAATTGAGAAGTGTTTGATATACATAAATGCTAATTGTTGGGGCATATTTATAATTTTTATTTCTTCTTGTTTGATTCCCTTAAGCAGTGTGAAATGACCTCCTTTGTCTCTTATGTTTAATTTTGGCTTGAGGCCCACTTTATCTGATATGAGAATAGTAACTCCTGATTATTTACAAGATCCATGAAAGTGGCATATCTTTTCCCATTCTTTTATCTTCAGTCTGTGGATGCCTTTGCCTTTGAGGAGAATCTTAGAGACAGCATATTTTTTGGGTCTTGTTTTTTGATCCAATCTGCCATCCTGTGTCTTTGGGTTGATGATTTTAGACTATTTATATTCAATGTTACTATTGAGAAATGATTTTTATTCCCTGTCATTTTGATTTATAGTTTGTTTTTAAGTTGAATTAGATTTTCTGATTTTTCTAATGTTCCTTCCAATGTTTCTCTTTCTGCTAATTTTTATTTTTCTCATTCCTTTATGAAATATTTTGTTGAGTATGTTTTGTAGTACAGGCTTTCTAGTTGTGAATTTAACTTGTTTATTGTATAGGTTTTTTATTTTATAATCCATTCAGAAGCTAACTTTTGCAGAGTATAGCATTCTTGATTTACATCCATTTTCTTTCAGAGTTTGGTATATATTATTGTAAGATCTATCTTTTAGTATCTGGGTTGAGAAATCAGGTGAGATCCAGATTGGTTTACCTCTAAATGTGACCATTAATTTCTTCTGGCAGCCTTTACCATTCTGTCCTTATTTTGTATGTTAGGCATTTTCATAATTACCTTGCTGTGGGCTTCTTGTGATTTTGTATATTTGGGGTCATATAACCCTCTTGTACTTGATTTTCCATTTCATCCTTTAGGTTTGGGAAATTTTCAGGTATTATTTTGTTGAAAACATTGTGCATTCCTTTCATTTGTATATCCAAATGAATACAATAATACATCTTAGATCTTAAATTTGGTCGTCTCCATTTATCCCATTTTTTTATCAATATTTTAAATTTATTTCTTAAATGCATTTCAAGTCATAGTATATATATAGAGCTCAATTTTCTATCTCTCTGGTTGCAAACAAGATAGAGTCACACCATTTGTGTCTTTATACATGTATCTAGGGTAGTGATGTCCATCTTATTCCACCATCTTTGCTACTCCCATTCCCTCTCCACTTTCCCACATCCCCCTGTCTCATCCAGAGTTTCTCCATTTCTCTCATGCTCCCAATCCCTACCCTCCTTATGTATCAGCATCCACTAATAAGAGAGAACACTTGGCCTTTGGTTTTTTGGAATTGACTTACTTCACTTAGCATGATGTTCTCCAATGCCATCCATTTACCTGAAAATGCCATAATTTTATTCTTTTATTGCTGAGTAATATTCCATTGTATATGTATACCACAGTTTCTTTATCCATTCTTCTGTTGAAGGGCATCTATGTAGGCTGTCTGTTCACCTCATTGATTGATTCTTTTGCTAAGAAGCTTTTTAGTTTAAATCTATCCCATTTGATTCTTGCTTTTATTATTTTATTATTGATTCTTGCTTTTATTCTACTTTAGGAGTCTTGTTAAGGAATTCAGGGCCTAATTCAACATGATGAAGATTTGGGCCTACTTTCTCCTCAATTAGGTGCAAGGTCTCTGGTCTAATTCCTAGGTTTTTGATCTACTTTGAGATGAGTTTTGTGCATGGTGGGAGATAGGGGCTTAATTCCATTTTGCTGCATATGGATTTCCAGTGTTCCCAGCACCATTTGTTGAAGAGGCTATCTTTTCTCTAGTGTATGTTTTTGGCACCTTTGTCTAGTATGAGATAACTATGTCGGTTAGTCTCTGTGTCTTCTATTCTGTACTATTGGTCTAGGCTGTTTTTGTTACTATAGCTTGGTAGTATAGTTTAAGGTTTGGTATTGTGATGCCTCCTGTTTCACTCTTCTGAGGATTGCTTTGGCTATTCAGGGTCTCTTATTTTTCCAAATGAATTTCATGATTGCCTTTTCTATTTCTATAAGAAATGACTTTGAGATTTTAATTGGGATTGCATCAAATCTATACAGCACTTTGGGTATTATGGCCATTTTAATAATATTGATTCTGCCTATACAAGAACATGGGAGGTCTTTCCATCATCTAAGGTCATCTTCAATTTCTTTCTTCGGTGTCCTGTAGTTTTCATTGTAGAAGTCTTTCACTGCTCTTGTTAGATTGATTCCCAAGTGGTTTTTTTTTTTTTTTTGAGGCTATTGTGAATGGAGTAGTTTTCCTGATTTCTCTTTCGGAGGATTTATTGCTGATGTATAGAAATGCATTTGATTTATAGGTGTTGATTTTATATCCTGCAATTTTGCTGAATTCATTTATTAATTCTAGAAGTTTTCCAGTGGAATTTTTTTGGATCCTCCAAGTATAATATCATGTCATCTTCAAATAATGATAGTTGGAGTTCTTCTTTTCTTATTCATATTCTTTTAATATCTTTCATCTGTCTAATTGCTCTGGCTAGAGTTTCAAGGACTATGTTGAATAAGAGTGGTGAAAGAGGGCATCCCTGTCTTGTTTCAGTTTTTAGAGGGAAAGCTTTCGATTTTTCTCCATTTAGGATGATGCTAGCCTTAGGTTTAGCATAAATTGCTTTAACAATGTTGAGGTATGTTCCCACTATCCCTAGCTTTTCTAGTGTTTTAAACATGAAAGGATGCTGCATTTTGTCAAATGCTTTTGCTGCATTGATAAAATCATATGATTCTTATCTTTCTCTATTGATACGATGGATTACATTTATTGATTTCTGTATGTTGAACCAAACTTGCATCCCTCAAATGAACCCCACTTGATCATGGTGCACTATCTTTTTAATGTGCTTTTGTATGTGATTTGCCAAAATGTTATTGAGAATTTTTGCATCTATATTCTTCAGGGATATTGGTCTGGAATTTTCCTTTTTTGATGTGCTCTGTCTGGTTTTGGTATCAGGGTGATACTAGCCTTGTAGAATGAGTTTGGAAGGGTTCCCTCCTTTCCTATTTCATGAAATAATTTGAGGAGTATTGGAGTTAGTTTTCCTTTGTAGGTCTTGTATAATTTGACTGAGAATTCAGCTGGTCCAGGGCTTTTCTTGGTTGGAAGGCTCCTGATGGCATCTTCTATTTCCTTGCTTGCATTTGATCTGTTTAAGTCATGAATGTCCTCCTGGTTCAATTTGGGTAGGGCATATGTCTCTAGAAATTTGGTGTCTTCAGGGTTTTCTATTTTACTGGAGTATAGATTTTCAAAATAGTTTCTAATTATCCTCTATTTCAGCAGAGTCTATCGTGACATTTCCTTTTTCGTTACAAATTTTAGTAATTTGGGTTTTCTCTTTCCTTTTCATTAGAGTGGCTAGGGATTTGTGAATTTTATTTTTTAAAAAACTAGCTTTTTGTTTGTCACTTTTTTGAACTGTTTCCTTTGTTTCAATTTCATTGATTTTTAGCCCTGACTGTAATTATTTCCTGTCTATTTCTGTTGGTTTTGGTTTCTTTTTCTAGAGCTTTGAGATGTAGAGTTAAGTAATTGATTTGTTGATCTTTTCCTCTTTGAATAAATGAGCTTAATGCAATCAACCTTCCTCTTAGCATTGCCTTCATAGCATCCCATGGATTCTTATTTACCTCTAAGGATTTTTTTTATCTCATCCTTAATGTCTTCTGTTACTTATGCATTTTTAAATAGTGTATTATTGAGTCTCCAGGTGTTGGAGTAGCTTCTTGTTTTGAAACTGTCATTAATTTCTAATTTAATTCCATTATGGTCAGATAGAATGCAGAGTAGTATCTCTTTTTATTTTCTATGACTAGCTTTGTGGCATAGCATATGATCTATTTTGCTGCTGAGAAAAAGTGTATTTGCTTGTTGAAGGGTGGAATATTCTATATATGTTAAGTCTAGATTATTGATTGTTCTATTGAGTTTTGTAGGTTCTTTGTTTAGTTTTTGTTTGGAAGATCTATCCAGTGGTGAGAGAGGTGTGTTAAAGTCACCCAGTACTATTGTGTCATGGTCTATTTGATTCTTGAATTGAGATGGGTTTGTTTGACATACATGGCTGCCCCATTGTTTGGGGCATAGTTATTTAAGATTTTTGTCTTGTTGATGTATGATTCCCTTAAACAGTATGAAATGACCTTCTTTATCCCTTTTCACTAACTTTGATTTGAAGTCCACTTTATCTGATATGAAGATGGAAACCCCTGCTTATTTATGAAGTCCATGTGAGTGATAGATTTTTTTCTCATCCTTTTACCTTCAATCTGTGAATGTCTCTATGAGATGAGTCTCTTGGAGGGAGCATATTGTTGGGTCTTTTTTTTAAATCCAGTCTGCTAGTCTTTGTCTTTTAATTACTGAGTTTAGGCCATTGACATCCAGGGTTATTATTGGGACATGTTTTGTGTTCCTAGACATTTTGGTTTATTTTTGGTTTTTAACTTTACTAGGTATCTCCTTTGATTGGCCTTTCCTTTAATGTAGTTTCTCCCTTTGCAGGTTTTCATTGTTGTTTTTCATTTCTTCCTCATGGAATATTTTGCCAAGAATGTTCTGTAGTGCAGGATTTCTTGCTGTAAATTCTTTTATGTTTATCTTGGAAGGCTTTTATTTCATCATCAAAACTAAAGCAGTTTTGCTGGATATAAGATTCTTGGTTTCATCCATTTTCTTTCAGAGCTTGGTATATGTTGTTCCAAGCTCTTCTAGCTTTAAGGGTCTGGATTGAGAGGTCTGCAGAGATCCTAATTAGTTTCCCCCTATATGCAATCTGATGCCTTTCTCTTGTGGCTTTTAAGATTCTCTCCTTATTCTGAATACTAGGCACTTTCATTATGACGTGCCTTGGTGTAGATCTGTTGTGATTTTGCACATTTGGTGTCCTGTAAGCTTCATGTATTTGATTTTCCAATTTGTTTTGCATGTTTTGAAAACTTTCTGATATTATTTTATTGAATAGATTGTTCATTCCTTTGGTTTGAAATTCTATGACTTCCTGTAGCCCAATAATTCTTAAATTTGGTCTTTTCTTGTTATCGCATAGTTATTGGATGTTCATGGTTTTTTACCATCTTCATTGTGTGTTCAACTCTATTTTCAAGATTAAATATTTGTTTTCATTTTCTGAGGTTCTGTCTTCCAAATGATCTAATCTGTTGGTGATGCTTTCTATTGAGTTTTTAATTTGTTTCTTTCATTTTGAGGATTTGTTTTTTTCTTCAGAATCCCTATCTCCTTATTAAAGTAATCTTTTTCTTCCTGTATTTACCTATGTAGCTCTTTATCAAAATTATATTTTGCTGCCTGGGCTTGCTCTCTTATATCATTTTCAACTCACAGAACATTTTAATTATGTACATATTGAACTCCTCCTCTGACATTTCTTCTGCTGTGCTGACCATGGATTATAATAATGTAGTATCTTGGCTTTTTTGAGGCTATTTCTTCCCTTGTCTTTTCATGTTACTTGTGTGTCTTCCATTCTAGCACTGCAGATTGCAGGTGTTACAGTTTTTGTTCTATAGGCTTATAGATTCCCTACAGGGTTCCAATTTCTTTCCTTTGAGAGAAAGACCAATATTGACAGATCTCAATACAAACAATATATAGCTTTAAACCAAATAGCTTCTAATAGAACATTGACAGCTTTGTCACAATGTACATAAATTATAAGTTCAATTATTATCTGCTATATAAACAATAAGTTTGCACAAGGGTCTACAGTTTCTGCTGGTGGCCTAGAGAGAACTGGAGGTGGGGTGTTGAATGAGATGTTAGGGAGGTAGGAAGTGAGGATATAGTTATTAGATCCTAGAAAGCATGAAAGAGGAATCCAAAAAAAGTTGGCCCTTAGTAGAAAAGAGAGAGAGATCTGGGGAAGACCAGTAAGTAGGAGGAATATAAAGTACAAGTAACAAGGGACATAAACATTGAGAAAAATAAAAAATGTAAAGGTGGAAGTTATGAGACTATATAATACAACTGTAGTATACTAATAGATATCCTGTTTACAGTAGCCTAATGCATAAAAAAATACTTGTTTTCACAAATGTTGGGGATGTGAGGATGGGAAAAGAGTGAGAAAGAGAAAAGAAGAAAAAGAAGAAAAGAGGAAAAAAAGAATTTAAAAAAAGGAATAGAAGGAAAAAATAAGAAATGAAATGTCTCAATATAAATAGTGTTGCTTCCCTTCTCTTCCAGAAGGTGGAGTTGTCTTCCACTTACTGGTATCTACCCACTCAGGTCAAAGATGATGAAGCAAGAGTCTCACAAAGAAGCTGTCTGCTTCAGAGATAGGGTGAAGGGCCAGGCCAGGCAGTGGTGTTGGTTGACATGTTCGGAGATACAGCTCTGTGGTGTGCTGTGCAGAAGTAAAAGTTTGTCTCCAGATCCTGTCCTGTGTTCCCAGGTGTAGATGAACAGGGAGGGTCCACCCTGGTAGATAGAGATCCACACAAGAGCAGCAGCCTGGGGTGCTGTGCAGGAGCCGGGGGTCCTGCGTGTGTGCGTGCAACCCGAAGTCCTGCAGGGTGTGTGGCTTCTGGAGTTGAGGATACTGTGCAAGAGTGGGTTTTGCATGGGCAATCAGTCAGAGTCCTCTGCAGTATTGCATGACTGGGCTCCTGCGCCAGCTTGCTCCTGGAGTCTTGTGCAAATGCTGGGGCCTGGCAACCCTGCGTGCACATGAGTAGAGTTCCTATGTGGAGGCAGTTGTCAGGTGTCATCTAAAAACTCACTGAGAAACAGTGTTTCCACTACTTTAAACCCCAGTCCTGTAGAGACTAGGAATGCTGCATTCTTCTAGGCCACCATCTCGGAACTGATCCTATCCCATATTTCTTGCAAGTTCTGTTTATGGTCTCTTTTCTCCATGGTCAACTCTAATTTCAAGATTATATATTTGATCTTTATTGCCTGAAGTTCTGTTTTCCAACTGTTCTGTTCTGCAGTTATACTTTCTATTGAATTTTTATTTTGGTTTATTGATTCTTTCATTTTGAGGATTTCTGCTTTTTTGTTTTTCAGAATCTCTTTATCGACATGATCTATCACTTACTGTATTTTTTCTCTTTTCACTCCTTACATCATCCTTTACCTCGCAGATTAGTTTAACTATGAACATTCTGAACTTCTCTCGCAATTCATCCACTGTGGTGTCAATGGATTCTGTTATTGAAGTATTTTGGTTGGTTTGGAGTGAATTGTTCTTGCTTTTTCATGTTGTTTTTGTGTCTATTCATCTACCAGTATGGATCTGAGGCAGAAGAATTTTTGCTCTCTGGACTTCTAGTGTCCCTGAAGTCTTCTAGTACCTCACTGTTTAGGGAGAGACAAATAATGACAACAACCAATGCAAACAATATACAACATTAAACCAAATAGTTTATGACATCTACAATGTTAATTGTCACAATAAACGTGATATGAATTCATGGCTGGGTGCGACTCTCCCAGCTGGTCCTTCAAGTGGACAGATTGGAGGTGGAGGGGGAGCTGAGTGGGGTTCCATGACCCCAATTCCCATGTGTATATTCCTTTCCACTTTTGATTATCTTCTGGTCACTTAGGCACACTCTGTCGTGCTGTGTGGGTTTGCCTGGCCTGTGTTTTGAGCCAAGCTCAAGTTTGCCAGGAATCTGCTCATCAATCTGCTGGCCCCTGTGCTGTCTACTGAATGGTTCCTTTCTCTGTCCTCCCCAGGCAGCTGGGAGAGATGTGGCTTCTTTCCTACATAAGGCTGTTGTACAGCACCTCTTTCAGATTATTCAAGCAGTGTCTTTGATCTCTGATCTCTTCACACCCGGATATACCTCAGGCTTCCTAAAAATGTGGATTCCTTTAATTTCCTTTCCCTCCACTTTGCTCTTGGGGGTGGGAAGGACTGCTTACATCTACTTATGCCCCAGTTATTTCAATGAGTGGTGACTGGTCTGGAGATATTAAATCCTTGCACCTCCAGGGCCCAGCACCTGCTGATTTACACTGGGACACCAAACCCCAGGAGACTCCCTCTGATCCCACTTGTGAGGCCGAGGAGCCAATCATTCACCCCTTCTGCTGCCCATGGACTGTGCCTTTCCTGACTTCCTGGGCTTACTCCCAAGCACAGTCACACCTACCTTTTCCAATTCCCAGCCCGCTGTAGCTGGTATTGAGAACTATCAGACTCTCCCACCTGTATTCCCCCCAGTAAACACTCTTTATACTTGCTTTTCTCTTGGTTTATCAGACACAGTCTCAGTCATGCATCAGATGTCTTCTAGGACTGTGTATTGGACCCAACTCAGATTTCTCATTTCCTGTAGCGATGGCTCCTGCCTTGCTCTCTATGAACAGTTGGGAAACATGAGGTGTCTTTCATGCATGAGTCATTGTGCAGTTCAGCCTCTGGATCAGTTAGGCAGTGATTTTGATCATAGATTTTTCTGCACCAAGATTAGTCTCCTTCCCCACTGTGCTCATGGTGGAGGGCTCTGGTAGCCACCACCAGAGGCAATAGGCTTTCTTCTTTATTTTATTGTATCCAACTTTCTGAATCCCAAAGCTGCTCTGAGTGTTCAGTATTAAATCCCAGTTAAATCCTTCTTTCACACACCCATTGAGAAGCTACATATCAGCTACATTGGTCTAATCCGCCATCTTCCCTCCTCTCCTTCTTTTATGATTTCAGAGCAAATTATTCAGAAAAGTTCTTCACACTCGTGTTCTATCTACTTTTCTATTTCCATATTTCCTTTTTTCTTTGGTTGCTTTTCTCTTACAATTCTAAAGATACAGATAGAAGTTAGTTTATGGTCACAGCAAATATCACTGGTGTTGGGAGGAAGAATGATTTTGGTTTCCTAGTCCTCTCCCCAGCCAGCTCCTCCAGACCTGCCAACTCCCATTCTCTTCAGAAAGCTGGAAGGATAAAAGTTTATACCAAGATCTAGAGGTTGTCCTAAAAATGTCTCTGAACTAAGTTGATCATTATTTCTTCTCTATTAGTTAATATTACTTTAACATGGCAAATGGTTTCTATTCGAATGTATCTTTTTCAGGAATATCTCATATTTAATAAGACATAACCTTCATAAAATCAATGTTACACACTTAAATAATTGACCCTCAAATTCCAATATTGATCATAGTTCTACATCAATCAATACTTATCTCTCAGATTAGTCTTTGCATTGACCAAAACAAAGTCATTATATGTATATCAGTTAGGTGCTACAACATAAATGGAATTGAAGTAAGTGAAAAATATATAGCTTATATTAAGAATTTCATCAACTCTATCATATATAAAATATCTATATATACATATATTGTGTATGTATCTATATATATATAGAGAGAGAGACATATAATAGGAAACTCAGCATTGGGATCAAGAGACAAAAATGCCTTATATTGTGGCTCATTTATTCTTAGAGTGGGATGTGTGTTTGGAAATTACAAATTAGAGTCCTGAAACGTTTTACAAGAGGATTTGATATTCAAACAGTAATTCTCCTGCTCCATTGAGGGCACTGACCATGTAATCCCTGGTGAAGTATTTTTCTGGTAAAGATAAGATTTTTTTTTTTTATTGATTGCTCTGATCTACCATCTCTGCCACCCTCCTCTCCCACCCTCCTCTCCCTCCCCACCATACACACAGAATGAATAATATAGTATATCCAGGTCTATTCAATACAAAATCATCTTTGTGAAAGCATAAGTAAATTCTGAGATGTCAACTGCATGTTAAGAATTGTTAAGACTGTCATATCAATCCATGTTTAAATCAATAGATTGAATTATATGAAATTGCTCATACTTAGCCTTATTAGACCTTCAGAAAAACCTCAAACTTGTATCTTGGTCTCACTCAGGCTGCCTGGTCATTTCTCTGCCAGTCAGCAGCCCTCTACCTGTGAATAGACAAGATAGTGCACTGTCATTCTCACTAGTCGGGATGCTGCTTTTTGTTCTTTGCCTGTGCCTCTATTCTCCTCTGGTCTGTGTTGTTTAGTGGGGCTCTCTCTACTCCAGTTGAAGGCACTCCTATTTTCTTTTCTGTGATGAAAGACACCTAGACTAACATTTTTCTTAGACTTAAACTTCTACCAAAAAAAAATCTTAAAATAGGTTTTGCTGGACATGAAAAGTTATCTGACATAAGAAGATGCTAAGGGTATCACTTTGTACTCGGTATAGGTAAAAAGCAAAAGGCAAAATAAGCATATACCAAAAGAACCTGGACAAGTGTGTGGTAACTTGATGTATTTAATATATCATACAAGGAAATAGAAATTCAGCTAATTTTTGGTCTCCCACCCACTTTACAGTTGCTTGGATACATGAGGCAGAGATGCATGTGGGTTGGGGAAACAGACTTAAATAAATCAATATTTGTCAGCTGTTGAGGGTGATGGACAATGTTTTTGTCCCGTCATTTCTGGATCAGTAGTTTTTGTAAGATACACTAAAAATGAATTACTGGAAGTTTGACATAATTAACACCTCAAAAATATAATTTTTATTTGATTCAAAGGCCTAAGATCACATAAATACAAGGACAAACATAACAGGAGTAAAGGAAATGTGTAATTTTATGTGTTGTACACTAAAACTGATACATTGAGACTAGAGAATCACTATTAAATTCATGATGTTTTGAGTAGTTAAGAGCTATAAAGGGAATATTCTCATTGTCAATATCTATATGCACATTTTGAGTGATCTCTGTTGAGATACACACACATACTGAAAAAAATATATTTACACACATATATTCAGTATTGGGGATTAACATTTCTTAGCTGCATGAACGTATGAGGATCATTTGAAAATACTGAACACATTGTCAAGTTTATGTCCAGTTTTCATGTTTATAGGTTTGAGACCAAGTGTTTACCATTCAGTAAAACTTAAAGTCCACTGCATACTTCAAACATTTGCAATAAAACTTCAAGATCAACATATTACTTCAGCATACAGTATTAGTTTTTTTATGATCTTCCCCTTTGTTGTTACATGGTGAGGAAAAGTTTTTGAATTTAGCACATATAATATGATTTATATAATTCCTTTTCATTATTATTTAAGCACAGTTTAGATCTTTTCCCTTTTGCTCCAGCAAGATTATTTTTCCAGTATGTAAGTGTAAGCAATGTGTGAGTTCTGTCTACTATACATTTCTTAATCTATTTAACATTCCAGAATACTTTGTCATTGTGTATTATTTATAACATACTCTTACATAAACCAGAAAATATTTCCATACAAAATTAAACACAAAGAGCTTTTATTACCACAAGTCAGGCTCTTGCATATTCAGGCAATGTCAATGTTTACTGTCAATGTCTGTTCTCAAGGCAGGTAGGTAAATGGTTCACAGGCAGCCCTGGTCCATGGACTTACTTTGAAGGTCATTGATCTAAATGACTATTGTAAAAAAGAGGTATTGTGGATACCAGAATCATCCTCTTCAAAGCAAAGTGAATGAGACATATTTTCTTTGGTTCATTAACCATTCTTACAATGTGTTTTCCCTATCATTTCCAGGGATATCCCTGTTTCCTATTTGAGAACTATTTACCCATAGAAGTTATTGGGCAAATTATTGATATGATAGGCTTCCTGTAGCCTTCAGGAGTTCCTTTCAACTCCCTAACATACCAATGGGAATATAAAACTGCTTAGTAAATTCCACTTTGTTGATCCATATCAGTTCAGCTTAGTCTTGTTTTTCATGGAAGGCAGTATCCTTTCCCAAATATCCAAGTTTAATTTAGACTCAGTCACAAAAGAAGGTTAAAACTGCTAACAATGGATTGATATTTAAAAATTCTAAAAATGCTGAAGGAGGATATCAGGTTCAGATCATCATTAAGAACACTTTCTATCTGTGTTCCTTGAACTCTAATCCCCTACTTTTTGTCTCTATCTCTGTACCATAGTTCTTAGGAGAAAATACCTTCAGAGAAATTGTTAGAAATTGGAGTTTAATGTTTTTTGTCATTACTTCAAGGACTTAAAACTATTAAACTATATAAAAGGGCTTGATTTAAAAAATGGTTGGTTGCTATAATTTTGCAAATTTTAATATAGGAAACACAGGAATTAAGAATTCTTGGTTTCTAATATTTGGGCTGCCTCTGGAAAGCCTGATCATTTCCTTCTGACTAGAACGTTGTTAAAATTCATTGTTTTCCATATAAGGAGATCCAGTCACAATTTTGTATAAAAGGATATGGTCCAATAAAGGCAGACTCCCACCTGAGAGCTTTCTGAACCACCCTCTGGGTATACCTACTTTTCTGGAATTATTGCAGTAGCCTTCCAGTCATCTTACTAAACTCATCTTGGCTCTTTCATCCCTATTGCAGTAGGACAATTGTATAAGTATGAAATGATCATTTTTTTCAATTTCAAAAATTGTCTATATAGGTATTTAGTCATTAAGGAATTTTTGCTAAATGTTTTTTTTGTGTGTGTGCCCTATTGGTATTATGGGCATGTTACAAAAAGAGCCCTTATATTCTGTATATAATAGCAAAGAAATAAAAGCTAATATTGCTTTTTATAGTTAGAATTATATGGATTTTTATTTTTTTTCCTTGGCCTTTGCATTATTATTTTATAAAAGAGATGGAACCCAGGGATGCTCTGTTACTGAACTATACCTCAACCCTTTTGAGATGGGGCTTACTGAGTTGCTTAGGGACTTCCAAAATGGCAGAGGCTGACCCCATTCTTAAGATCCTTCTGCCTTGCCTACCAAATTGTTGGGATTATAGGCATGCATCACTGTACCTGGCCCTTTTGCTTTATTTTCTTATTTTTAATTTTAGAAATATATTTTTATAAGTATAAATAATTCAATTTTATTCCTATATAAAAAATCCTTCTGTTGCTTTTCTTTGTTTAGTTTATAATAGCTAACTTTTTAGCACAACATTAAAAGTCCTGCCTACCTTTCTATCACATTTTTAAAAGTTTTCTCCAAGTCTTGTATTCCAAATATACCAATATATTGAAATTTAGTTTTCTGACTTGTTCTTTCTTATCTCTCTGTATTTGTACTATTCTTGCCATTGACTACTCTATCCTTTCTCAATTTTAACTTCTGTGCTTTAGCAACTAGTATACATACATATCATTGCATTTTGACTATACCATATTTAGTCATGCATTTTTCTGACCCTTAAGGGTCAGTGAACTGCATATTGACAGCATATATCTTTTCTATCTTTATCTGGAGTGGCATATAGTAAGTACAGAGTAATTGTGTCCCTGTGACCAACATATCCAACAAGAACACTTTAAAGGAGCACATATATTTTGGCTCAGGGTTTTAGAGCTTCAGTCCATGGTTATCCAATTCCATAGCTCCAGGCCCAAGGTGAAGCAGTACATCATGGTGGAGGAAAGCATCTCAGGAAAGTGCCACAAGAAGCAGTGAGCAGGAAAGGGGTGGAAGGAGATGGACATCATTGCCCAAGGTACATGTATGACTGCACATATGGTGCGACTCTACATCCTATACAACCAGAGAAATGAAAAGTTGTGCCACATTTATGTACAATGAATCAAAATGTGTTCTGTTGTCATATATACCTAGTTAGAATGAATAAACTATTAAAACAGCAAGTGAGAGAAAGTTTATGCACAGGATTGGGTAGGGAAGAGACCACAGAAAGAACAACTTCTGGGACACACTCCCAATGACCTCTTCCAACCATGTCCCACCTGCCTACAGTTGTCACCCAGTCAGTCCATTTAAACTAGGATGAACTGATTAGGTTATAGGTCTCATAATCCAATCATTTCACTTCTGAATACTTCTCCATTAACAGGAGATTTTGGTGGACACTTTATATCCAAACCTTAAAAGCATTTGTTTAGTGAATAATTGAATAAATTTGCAGCCCAAAGAATTTTCCCTCATCTAGTTTACTTTGTTTACCATGTTTACTTTCAGAGCCAAAGTTTCTAACCAAGAACAAAGAAACATCTGTACTGTAAACTTAGATCATGGAATTGAGACATAAATTACTTTTTTTCCATCTCTTCCTCCTCTCTAACCAAAATTCTGCTTCCTGCTTTTCCCACAGATATTTAAAAATTGGAGGTAAATGAGAATGTACTCTACTAAAAATCCCTCAATGCCATAATTCTTTTATATTTTAAAAACTTGCCGCCTTTTGTTTCTTTATGTGTACTATACTAGAGTATCATTTACACATATTCTGCATTCACAAGAATATATTTTCTTTAAATGAAATTAATGTCCAACTTGATAGGAACAATTTGTAACATCTAAGAAATAGTCAAAGTATTTTTTTAATACTGATTATGATCTTTCAACACAGAATAATAGTGTCTCACAAAAGTGTTTTTTACTGGTATCCATTACTATAGCAGGATATTTTTTCCTCCCTGAATTTCTATGTAGATTATTTTCTTCCCTGCTTTCACAACCATGGTAAGAAATTATTTAACTTTTGCTGCTAGCTAAAAGCTGTTTATAGATTTTAAGAAACCTTTTAGTAGTAAGTTATTTGAAGATCTAACTTGATTGAAAAAGCAAGAAGCTATTATTTCACTGATTCATGTTCTAACAAAATGAACACTTATATTTTTTTCATCAATAGCATAATCTTTTAGAAAATTTAATGTCTGCTTCTAAAAGCTCTGAATGTAAAAGTACTTGATACCATATTAGATGTATTAGTGATAATGAAAATTAAAATTGGATTATGTCTTACAATTTCCATTTTTCAGACAAAAGCTAACTGTAGGCATATTTTCTTACATTATTATAAAAAATGTATGCTAGTGATTTAGGTTCTTGAACAAATAATGTTAAAATATTAATCTTCCTAATACAAATGTATGTATTTGAAATAATGTTACATTGCTTCTAGTAGTGTGGATAAAACTTCATGACTACAATTTCTAGAAAATGTCAAAATGAAAAACTAATACTATACCTGACTACAAATAATCAGTATACCAAAATAAGAAAATACTTTAATGTAGAAGATAAAAATAAATAAAAAACATATAGTCATGAGCTCTATGATGATGTCTCCATCAGTGATAAACCACATATACATTAGTGATCCCACAGTTAAGAATGAAGCTGAAAAATTCCCATTGTCTTCTGATTTCATAAAGGTTGTGATGTCACAAATTCATTCATTACATTTTTGTTTGTGTTGATAATGTACATAAACCTGCACTGACAGTTACACATATGATTATGTACATTAAAAACGTGTCAATAAATGACTATTGATTTATTATGCTTTTATCTTGGTTTGAGATTTGAGATTTTACTTGTTAAAAACAATTTGGTGTAAAACAGTATGCCATCTTATACTGGCAGCGGTCTCATAGATCTCCTTGGTACCACATCTCTTCATTGCATCACTTTCCCTTGTGCTTAATTTACTTTGTTATTTTGTTCAACATGGCTCTAGAGCAATGTCACACCACACGTGCACACACACAATGTAATTTCCATCTAGATTTGTATAAGTATGTGTATGATATTTTCATAGTGACAGAATTGCCTAATGAATCATTTCTCAGAATGAATGTATGCCTACTGTTAAGGGATACATGACATGTGTGTTACATGTTATAAATCTTAAAGCTTTAAGTATTGTTAGTACATTGCAATTTTGTAAAACTTAAATGGACAAGTTACTAAGAAATTTAAAATGAATTATTTCAAGGATAATATATAAAAGGCAATTAAAATGATGTTTGGTAATGTGTGAGACATAATGTTCAGAAAAATGAGGCATTTGTCATCTTGCTTTGCCACACTATCATTTTGTATTTTCCCTATTGGCTTTGTCATTCTCTTTTCTTCTAAGAGCCTTTGGCCCCTTAATCAGAAATCAGATATTTCCTCCCAAGATGTGCTACCATCCTATGTGACTTTAATATCTACACTGGTGTACAAATACTTCTTAAATATCTCAGTTCCTAGGTTTCCACCTGCTATCCATGTTAGCCATCAATTTCCATGGCCATATAAGAAGAGACATTAACATAAGAACATCAGAAAAATTATATCCTTCAGTGGACATGTATTGTTTTCTTCTAGCCACATTATTTTATTTCATTCATTTTTCCCTTGGGGACCCAAGGCTGTTTTTCTTGATGGTTCTCTGCCTCTGACATCCCCATGGAAGAAAAAATATCTTCTCCATACAGTAATTGTTTTCAGCATAAACTAAGCTTGTCTAGTCATATTCAATTGCAGAAAATTCACGGGAGATTGGAATAGACCCTCTGTGTTTCTTGTTGGATGTAACTGACAAGATATTTGGCTAAAGTTTCTGTGGCCAGCTTCTCTGATGCGGAAGATCTAAGCCACCTACTGTACCTGAGAGTAGTGACAGAATTGCCTAATTAAAAAAAAGTTTATACTCGAGAGGAGATAGACTGAGTCCTGATATTGTGGTCTGGGTCCTCTAAAATTGAACTTAGTATTTACTTGAGCCAACATTTTTTTTCCATAATCATTTTTGTTTGATCTTTATAGAAATCATTCCTAATAGATACTACCTATCATCTTAATTTCAAATTCTTCTAGTTCTTTCTTGCAATTTTTCCACTTCAGTCTTCTTGAGATCTGCAGGTTCTTTACTCTTTAATGCCTAGAATAGACTTTAGCACTTAGTAGGTCTTTACAGATATCTTTCAAGTGAATAGACAATAAAGGAGTTAATTACATGAGTATACTATTCAGCCCTCTTCTCCCTGGAGTGCTTCCTCTCATCTCATTTACATATGGTTATGCTAGCCATTTTCTTGGCCATACTTTCTATTGTTTGAAGTCATGCCTCGTGGGTCTCCTCGACGAGTTAGAGTCCTGAGAGACGAAAAGGGGTCTTCGGGAGGACGAAGTGGGGTCTCACAGGACAAGGCTTTGGGGTCCCAGGAGATGAAAAGGGGTCTTCAGGGAAGATGAAATGGGGTCTCACGGGAGGAGTCTTTGGGGTCCTGGGAGACGAAAAGGGGTCTTTGAGGAAGACGAAGTGGGGTCTCACGGGAGGAGGTTAGGGGTGACAGTCTGCGGAGTCACTCCACCCAGACTCTGGGTGTAGGTAAGACTGCTCTGCCGGGAGCTAGACGCAGAACTCATTTAATCCAGGAAGTACAGAGGCTTATGTAGGGTCCTTGGACCAATCACAGCCCAAGGTTACAACTCTTGAGGCACGCTCTGCTGGGCATTCATCACCATAGAATGGGAAAAGAGGGAAGGGAGGGGTTGAAGGTATGGGAAGTGCTCCTACAACTTTCTCCATTTTCTATCATGTTTCATCTCATTAATTTGGTGCAACATTTTTTTCCTCAGTGAAACTGTCCTGGCTTGTTTATTGATGACACGTTGGCTGATGAGCACATAGGACCATGCCTTCTAAATTTGCAGGAAATGAACTCACAAAGGATGGTCCTAGTTCTTGCCTGCACACTTTGAAGTCTATTCTGTATCATACTTTCTTCCTTCTGTCATAATGAGAGAGATGTTCCAAGTGTTACTGCTCTTGCCATGAAAATCTAATTCCCTTTGCCATTATTTCATCAACCTTACAAATGAAATAGGTACTTCTTGTTTTTGTTGCTCAGTACCATAGGAAGCCTTCTGTGACACTTTAGACTTTATTAGGTCTCCATGTTATAAACTACCATACCTTCCTGTATCTTAAATTCAGATTCACAATCATATGGTAATCTGTGTGATCTGACTAAAGTCTATCTTTTCTGCCTGCTTCTACACTGAAAGACTATACTTACGCCCATTCTTTTCACCCTAGATACTCTTGTACTTCTGGATACATATATTAAATACTTTCCAATGGTTGTAGAGGCATTTTCTAACTCAGCATAATAGGCAGAGTAGTAATATCTAAACACATCCATGTCCTTTTACATAGCAAAGGGACTTTGAGGATGAGATTAGATTAAGAATGTCGAGACAGCAGATTATTTGGGTGGGTCAAATGTAATCACAAGAAATTTTAAAGGGAAAGAGTGATGCAAGAGGGTCAAAGAAGATTGACACCAGAGGTAGTCAGGCGAATGCAACCAGGAGCCAAGACATACAGGAAGGTGTAGGGAATAGATTCTCTTTAAACTTCTGAAATGCAACTCTGTCAACATCTTTACTGTAGAACTATGAGATCCCATTTCAGCCTTCTACCTCCAGAGCAGTGAGATACACATTTGTCCTTTAAAACACTAAATTTATGGTAATTCATTTCAGTGACAATAGGGAATAAATGCATTCACCAATTTGCTGATAACATTCTTCTGCCTAATATCCTTCAGAGATGTGTGTTCTCCTAAAATTTCTAGATTCTTAATATGAAATGCACTGTCACAAAATGGCTCCCATTAATCATACCAGTTTGTTTTGATCTCAAACTTGAAGGAATATTATAGCTACTATATATACAAGTTTCAGTTCCAAAAATGTTAAGATATTTCTCTGACACCTCTCAGCATTTTGGAAGATGTTCATGCCTTTGAGAACCTGGAAACTTATATTTCACCAACCTTGTGACACATTTATGATATATTTAAAAAATGGAGCATTTTAGAGTCTGTATAAGTCAAGGTTCCAAGTGACCATATTACTTTCTTGGATTTCTATCATGAATTTAAATACTGCTTTTAAAGAAGGAATGTAATATTTGGTAAAATAGAGTTCTATTGTTTCTTTTTAGATAACTCTTCCAACCAAATGCCATTTAAAAATGCTCTTTGGGCATCTGATTTTTAAAACAACTATTCTGCTATAATGAAATTTTAATAATGTGTTACTCATTTTTGTTACTGGAACCAAAATATTTGGTAAAAACCATTTAATGGAGGAAAAGTTTATTTTAGGCTCATAGTTTCAGAGGTTCAGTACATGGTCACCTGATTCCATAGGTCTGGACCTAAGACTAGGCAGAACATCATGGTGGAAGAGTGTGGCAGAGGAAATCTTCTCAGTTCATGGCAATCAGGAAGCGGAGAGCCAGGGACAAAACATAATTTCCCAGGGAATGGCCTCAGTGATCTACTTCTCCAGCTACACACCACCTGTCTAGTTACAACTCAATAGTCCATTCATATTATTAATTCATCCAATGGCTTAATCCACTGATCAGATTTCAGCTCTCATAATTTGATCCTTTCACCTCTGAACATTCTTGCATTAATGCAAGAATGTGTATGTCATTGAATTGGGGGTCTCTCATATCCAAACCATCACAAATGATATTTTAATTAAGTATATTAGGTGTAACACAACTAAGTTTACTGAAAAATCTTTTTTTTTTAAAAGATTTTTTTTTTAGTTGTAGAGGGACACAATGTCTTTATTTTATTGCTTTGTATGTGGTGCTGAGGATCGAACCCAGGGCCTCACGCATGCGAGGCAAGCGCTTTACTGCTGAGCTACATTCCCAGCCCCTGAAAAATCTTTCTATACATATCTCAATTGTATATCTACACCTAATAGTGCTATATTTGAACCCAAGATATTCACACAGATATATTGTCATCTTTCAATGAGAGGGTAATGAAATTGCACAATACTTGTGGAAGGGAAGTTTATAGATGTAGTTGAAAAGCTTCTATAGCAAGAGCTTTTGAATTGTGGGTATTTAATGTTGATTTTTCAGTGTATTAAAACAATTATGAACACTAGGACATAAACTAGTGTCTAGCCTCTTCATACTAATAGTCATACCAATATGGACACAGATGGATAAGTGATGATTTTTAAGTGGAAAAAGTTACAATCTTCAATCTCTAAAGGTGTAGTAATAGTTGAGGAAAACAGTATGTGAGAGGCATCTTTAGAGCATTCATGATGCATTGAGTGTATGAGAGAAATTTCATAATCTAGATGGGATTTTGTATTGATAAATTCTAAATTGGCTGCACAAGGTACAATTGTGAGTCACCATTTGGAATATATATATATATGCACATATACACACATATATATAATTGTTGACAGTATTTTTTAGTAGAGCATTTTAATTATACATAATATTTGAGTTCCTTTGACAAAATTATACAAAGAATTTGATTTCAACCCCATTCTCCCTCCTTTTTCCTCCCCTACTCCCCCATTTTCTCCCTTTTCTACTCTTCTGATCTTCCTTTCACTTAATTTTTGATCAGTATTTTGTATATATACATTAAGGAGAAATTCTTGTTGGTATATTTATACATGTGCATAACAATTTTACAGCATTTTTTTTCTTATTTTTTAAATTTAATTAGGTATACATGACAGCAGAATGCATTTTGATGTACACAAATGGAGTACAAGTTTTCATTTCTCTGGTTGTACACAATATAGAGTTACACCATATATGCAGTCGTCATACATGTACTTATGGCATTGTTGTCCATCTCATTTCACCATCTTTCCTGCCTCCATGTCCCATTCTCTTCCTTCAGTTCTAGTTTGTGCATGAATGACCATTGCTTCACTCAATACCACATTTCCTTCATATTTATACAAATTACAATTTTATAGTTATTGAGTATATTATGAGGTTTCTGTCATGATCTTTGTAGGAAATATGCCATTCAAAATTTTAACTTTCTTTCAGTAGATCTTCAACTAATGAAGAATAATTTTCCACATTCTAATTTTTATCCCTAAAATGAATACTTTCAAAGAAGACGAACTTCAAAGAGTCTAATTTTATATAATGCCTAGTAAGAGAGTAAATGTGGAAGTTATTAAATCACACATGATTGCTCAAAATAATTTGATATTTTTCTACTAAGTTAATTGAAATAGGATAGAGGAAAGGTATATTTTACTGCTTCCACACATTTCTTTCAAAAACGATTATTTCTTTGCAATTCCTCAGTGCTGAATCTTCTTTCTTATAATCTTATAATTTCTTAGTGAATTTTTCTTTTAGAATTTGGAATAATTCCTATTTCTCAGCTATCTGCTGTTTCAAGTCTGGGATCTAATGCTTTGATTTTTTTAAAGTAATCTCCTTAGACTACAAGCCTCTAGTGCAGTGGGACTTTTTTTTTGGAAATATCTGGGGAAAAATAGTGGATTTCCCACTTCCCTTTAATGGGTTCAGTATGGAGAGTCAAGCCAGAGATTGAATTTTATTTAGCTCATGACATACTGATTGCAATTATTTAATTTCTTCCTTTTAGTGTTAGGTAAGAGTAAGGACTTTATAGATAACATTAAATAACAGTGCTGCTAGTTTGTGAATGAATGACCATTGCTTCTCACAAGGCCACATTTTCTTCATATTTATACAAATTAAACTCAGCTTTTAGGCCTTGTCTCAGAATTTTGTTTTTGTGGAGAGTCCTGTATTTTTTTCCATTAATTTCTGGTAACCAAGAAAAATATTAGAAATGTTTTATATTAGATTCCATTGTTTTCCTTTTTTATAGTCTATATTTAAGCTGTGCAGCATGATATTTTGGTATAATGTACATACTGAAAATGATTATTATGGTCAAGCAAACTAACACATCCATCTCCTCAAATAGTTCCCTTTGAGTGTGTGCATATGAATACAAGCTCCTGAAATCTATACTCATAGGGGATTTCCAGTGTCACTAATTATCATCTACAATCATCATGCTGTACATTAGATTTTCAGATTTACCCACAGTACAACTGTGTACCCTTCAACCAATATCTCCCCTTTTCTCCATCCATTACTAAACTCTCTTTTCTTCTCCATGTCAGTGTATTTTGACATTGTTGGATTCCTAATGCCTAGTACAGTGTAGTTAGAGCCTAACTGTTCAGGATGAGTATGTAACTGATTACCAGACTTCATAGTTGTATTGTAAATTATGTGAGATTTTTGAGAGTTGGGTTTATTTCATTTACTGTTGCTAAAATTGTTCCATTGGCTAACTTAGTTTATTTAATCCAGTTTATACAAATTGTTATTGGATACATTTTATTAGCTAGGCTCTTGTACAAAAAAGAAAGGTACATTTGCTAGTTTGGCCTTGCCTGATAGCTGGGAATTTGAATGGTAACAGTTCCTACAGTGACATGCAACCCTAAATAAATGAACTATTGGCTCGGTATGGTTAGACCATACAATGTGATTTACACTGAATACTTTTCTTTGTAGGAGTCTAAAATTTTCCTATAGATTAAGCAAAGAGTACCTATATGATCAATACCCAGTAAAAATCTTGGATTGAATTTCTAATGAGCTTCTCTGATATACAACACTTCAAATGTATTGTCAGTATCCCATGCAGGAGGAAAAAAGCATATCCTGAGTGATTCCACAAGGAGAGGGTTCTTGGACTCTTGGTACCAGGTTTCTTCTCGTATTTGTACCATGCACCTTTTTTGCTTTTGTTAATTTAATTAGCTTTCTCCTCCAGTTACTTTTCAACTCTGGGCTGGCTCAGGGCCTGTGTTTCTCAGTGCCCAGGAATAGTATGACCTACCCTGGGAAGAAGGGGAGAAGGAAGAGAAAGATGATGATAATGACGATGACAATGATGATGATGCAGATGTGTCTCTAGAGAAGACCCCTGTCAAACAAGTCAAAAGGCTGGTGCTGCAGAAGCAGACAAGCATTGCCAACAAAAAAAAGCTGGAGAAAAGAAGAGGAGGAGGAGCTAGTAAGGTCCAGGCTTCCAGAGAAGAGTCCTGTGAGAAAGGCCAAACCCACAGTCAGACCTAAGAAACTGGGTTCCAAGAAGTAAGGAGCCAGGATGGCCTCACCCCAGTGACAGAAGGAGGGCCTTCATCCAGCTTTGTGCTGGGTGTAGATGTCCCTTACCAGCCCCTTTCACCTGAACTTCAATGTGACAGGGTGTTGTGAGTGCCCCATAGGAGCCTTGCACCCCCAGCCCTACAGTTTCAGGAGGCCTTGGAGAGAAGAGCCTGAGAGCACAGGGCTGCAATAAAGTTTGCTTTATCAGGGGGGCAAAAAAATAAATCTTCCTGTAACATTTTTCCATAATAAATCATAGCCATGGATATTGGTGTATGCTGAGTCCTATAAGCCCTCCTTGTGATGCGTTAAACCTGGGGATGGTCTTGGGGATTCCTGACAAAGCTATGCATCAAACCAATCGAGAACAAATTGAGAAAGGCAGTCATTGCTTTTGATGTGTTGATAGTGTTACAGGAGAGAGGGAGGGGGAAGTAAGGGGATACTAGGTAATTTCAGTATAGTTTTATACTGACCGTTCAGAATGCTATGAAAATACTAAAAAGGGACATTGTTCTAGGCTTTCAGTACTAGTTTTTAAAATGGGATAATACTTAAACAGGTAAGGAAAGATAGGCAATTCATACTGAACAGGGAGACCAGAATATAAAGATAATAGTAATAATAATAACCACAAGAACAACAGCAACACACAGTGCTTATTAAGTGCCACAAACTGTTTTAAGCCCTTTTCATATATTATTTAATCCCTGACAGCAATCCTGTGAAGTAGGCAATACGATTATGTTTTAAAAAATAAGGAAAGTTGAGCATGGGGAGATCAAATAGAAGGTGCAGACACACAACACTAGTATACAGAACCCAGGTAAGAAGGTACTTGCTCTGTACTAGCTTTTTAATGAATGGAAGCAGGGAAGATATTTAATATTTTTAATTTCTTTTAATTTCAATTCTGATATAGAAAAAACTTTAAAATTATGTGAAATTTCTAGAACAAGATTTTACTGTCTCAATAGGAAAATAAAACTTGCAAACAAATAGAAGTCAATATGGAAGAATACCATTTAAATATGTAAAACAGTCTAAAATAGCAATATATATTAGGTATTTCCTTTGTTCACATATAGGTCCAATTGTGGGTCCTCAGATAACTTAGATCAGTGACGAAACCATGATAACATGTTAATGAACACATGAATAATTGCTTTATTTATTGAATAAGATCTAGCTACCCCTTGGGTAACCTTTAGTTTGTAGTTTCTCTTTTATTAGGTCTGATTTAATATTTTTGGTGGTGAAGCATATGTTTTATATATTTGTGTCTGTGTATGTGCATACGACTTTAGACTTATGTAAAAGTCTAAAGGATATGTAAATGTGATGAGATATATAAAAAAAGATTATATATATTATATGGTATATAACATTTATAAATTTTACATAAAATTAGGACAAGTGGCTACCTTTTAACATTTTCTCCTTCAAAGCTATAATGAAGCCTAGAACTGTAAATGAAAAACAAGCAGATGATATATATTTAGATCCATATAGTTTATCAGAAATTTTCTCTGGCTAACTTTCTGACTGTAATATAATCATGAACAGTACTCATTTCTAATGTACTTGGGAAGTAAGATTTTCAAGTAGTGTGATTATGGATTAAAAATGACACCTTCAGAGAATGAAAGCCAGAGCCCATATTTGAGCATAACAAGGAGAGTCATATAGTAATGGAGCAATTTTCAGGAAAAATACCTCCCCCCCAATTTTTAAGTGATAAGCTTTTAGGAAAGCAATGGTATTAATCATATGTGGACAGACTTTAGTGTGATGTTCAATATAAATTATGTGCTTAGTGTTACACAGCATGTCACTTAGATTTTGGTTATATTTTTTTAATTTCTAAAGTTACCATTTAATTTTTAATTTCCAGCTACTGAAGTTCTCCACGTTATCTAACTATGTGATGATACCATGTTTATTTTAATGTCCATGTCTTACAACTCCAATATCTATTTCTGCTATGGGTCTGTTTCTATTGACTTGACACATTTTGATCTTTTTTGTTATGTATAATGATCAATTGTTTAGTGGAACATTGTACATTGTGTATGAAAATTGTAAGGGTCATTTGATTCTGTATATATTTTCTTTAGGGGAGAATTCACTTTTGCTTCCTACAGGCAGAGAGAAGGTATCAATTACATTGGTTCAATTCAGTCAGGAATGGAGCCTTGTTCAGAATTGCAATTGAATCTTAATGAAAGGTAGTTTGTTTTTGGTTCAACCCTATAACAAATATGTGTAAGTGTGCATGTGTGTAACATATATACATATACACAAGCATAAATATAAGCATATCTGAGGTGTCTTGTTTAGCTGAGTAGAATGGATATCAGTGTTCAGTTTCCAACTGGTGTTTTTACTAGAATCCTTTCTTCTTGATGTCCTTGTATCACCAATTTCAGGCTCTTCTGTCCTATATGAAGCTCTGCTTTGTTAACTTGCCCTTTACTCTTTGATTATGAAATCTGCAAACACATTAAAGGAAAAAGTGTAATGAACGTTGAGTTCAAAGTCCTTTGAACTTACTCTATCTCTGCGATCACAACCTCTCAATTCATGTTCTTTGTATATGTCTATTGCTTTAAGGGTGGTGCCGCGTGGGTCCGCATGATGAGTTGGGGGTCCTGAGAGATGGAAAAAGGGGGGTCTCCAGGGAAGAAGATGAAATGTGGTCTCCCAGGACAGTGACGGTTCATAGGGCCACTCTCCCCAGACCCGGGGGTGTAGGTAGAGAACTGCTCTGCCGGAGCGAGACACAGAAACACCTGGAGCAAGAAGCAGGAACACCGTTTATTCCAGAAAGTACAAAAGCTTATATGCACTCCTGGACCAATCAGGTCCAAAGATATAAACAAAGGGGTGCTCTCTGTCAAGAGCAGAGTCTGTTAGCATAGAATGGGGAAAGATGGAAGGAAGGTGTTGAAGATATTGGAGAGTGCTCCTACATATGTCTAGTGTCATAACATGGGTTTGATTTGGATTTTGGACAGTTTTCTCCACTTCTCACCAGGAATGTTAGTCTGCAGCAGGATTTTCTACAGAAAATTCAGTACATTACTGAGGATGCAAAATGTAAAGCACATTTAAGTATGTTGTTCTCTGTAGAGTTTTTGAAAACAATTTCAGGACACTTTGCATACTTAAAAATACTTCCACTGTGTAATAGTAGCATTTTAACCTGGAGGTAAATAATCTAAAGTGCTTAAAGACACTTCACACACAATGCATAATTTAGTTTAATAGCTGGTTAGAGCTGGATTTTCCAGTCCAGAGCATGTTCTAAATCTTCAACTTAACAAAATCATACCATTGAAGAAGTTAGGTAACTGCATAATCTATACTTTAAGCTCCTTGCTTTACCTAGAACCAAGTTTCAAGGAAATTCCTACTATGGCTTGAGTCTGAACTTAACCTACTTCATTTTTTTGTCATTGAAATAATTTTTTAAATAAGCTAACAGGTAAAAGACTTGAGTATGAGTGACAGTAAAAAGTAATGATGATAAAGAATCTAAAAATGCATAAATATTTCTTGTTCTTTACTGTCCCCATGTAAGTTCACTTCTTATAAAAATGTCATTTTCTTCAGTTCCTGATGAGAACCTTGTCCCTCAATAAATTAGAGGAATGCCATTTTATTACTTCACGTAACTCAACACTATGAATTACTACAAATGCGCATTAATAAAGCATTTCCCCAGTAGCCTATTTCATAGAGCTTTGCAAACAAATGAGAAAGGCACACAAGAGGAATTAGATATTTAATCATTTAGTAGCAGTTCTAACTTACAGCTTTGACAGAGCACTTTAACATAACAATGAAGTGATTGATTCAAGAAATAGAAGTTAGACTACAAATTACACTTTGGGAAGTATTTAGTTCCAAAAATTTCAAATGTGAGTTATTAAATACCATAATCCATGGACATTCATTTATGTATTGATGCATTTTATAGGCAGTTTGTGCAAATCAATTTAACAAGAAAAACATTCCTTATTACCACCTTCAAATCACAATATGTAGGGACCATCTACAAGAGGGAGGATTAGAGGAAACTTGACTAAATCCATTGGTGAATATACATACTAGAAAGTTTTACTTCTAATTTTTGAGTTTTTTAATACCTGAAGATTTGAGCAGTAGAACTTTTGCTTGTGACATATGCAACAACTGAAATATTCTTTATGAATGCTGGACACAATGGCATACACTCATAATCCCAGCAACTCGGGCTGAGGCAGAAGGATTGCAAGTTCAAGGTATATCTCAGCAATTTAATGAGGCCCTAAGCAACTTAGCAGGACCCTGTATCAAAGTAAAAAAAAGGGCTGGAGAAGTAGCTCAGTGGTAAAGTACCCCTGAGTTCAATTCCTAATACCAAATAATAAACATTCAAGATGAATAATTTGCGTAATAACTTGTCTCTGATATGTAAACCTTTTTTACAGGAATGAATGAATATCCCTATTTCTATTTATCCCTAATCATCACCATCCTCCATGAGTGAAAACATGAGATTTTTTTATATGTATTTGCTTTTGCATTTTTCCATATGCTGGATAAATCCTATAGAATACATTCATGCTAGAATGAATTTTTGGTTTTTCTCAGTTTTAAGGTATGGAATTGTTTAATAGACATACGAATGAGTCAGATGCATTTAAACATGGATCACTTAACCATGCTTTGCATTCTGTCCTTCACACATGCTCCTATTTATGTGAATACAACCAAAGAATGTATGGACTCTTCTAGTAACACATACAGAAATAGATGCTAGCTATGAAGAATTTTTACATGCAGAAAAGAGAAAAATATACAGTTTAGACAAGGCAGCAATAATCAGTATATTGGAATTCTTTACCAAAGAATAGCATACTCATGAAATGCCAGTCTCTGTTCTAAGTGCTTAGAGGTCCTGACATCTTAGCTCTGCACAGCTTCACATAAAGCAGGAAAGACGGGAAAAGTGGAAGGGGCTTCAAGGATGAAAGCATAGGTTAGAGGGCAGGTCTGAAAATAATATATGCAGTTGTGGTCCAAATGCACTTTAGGATGTGTGACTCCAAGTAATGGTTCCTTGCCATGTAAGCTGTTACTATTCATAGTTTAGAAAAATGATTTTATTTATGTGATGCATTACTAATTGTATAACTTTATATATGTTAAAATTCATTCATTTTCTATAACAGTTCTTATTTACTCATGACAAATCATAGGACCAACATCTACCACCAGAAGAGCTTTCAGTCACTTCCTCCATTTAGAAATGCCTTGAATGTATTTAATTTTTCAGATAATAATGAATAGAAACAGCATTTTGCACTGTGAGGAATATGAAGTCAATGAGATGTGATTTCTGTCCTCTGGAACCTATAAAGTAATTTAATATTAACCACAAATCAATCAAAATGAAATTGTCCAAATTTCAGGTAAAGTGAATAGAAAAGGCAGAGGTTTGAGGAAGGAACATTTTGCTCTTAAAGAGTTATGCTCTCAGAATACAGAAAAAATGCACTGCAGTTCAAGAACCTTTAAGAACTGATCTGCCCTCAAAGAATTGTATAAGAGTTTGCATGCCTGGCTTCCTCCATATTTCAGTGAGCCCTTCAGTGGCTTCTTGGTGCATGAATTTACCAAAATTTGGTGAAAGATTTGTTTTCACACTGACATTGGTATGTATACTGATGTATGCTAATCTTTCAATAACCTGATAATTATGCTGACTCAAGCTAAAATATTAGCCCATATGGCATGTTTATCTTGTCCCCTAGCATCTGTGGTGAAAAATGACTGATTTCAACCCTACATCTAGTGAATATGATGAATTTAAAAGCACATTGTCATTTTGGTGTAAACACAAATGTATCTTAATAAATAAGAAAAGTAATTGATAGAAAGTGGCTTTGGGGTTGACTTCTATAGGGATAACATAAATAAAGTGAATAAAACAGTAATTAAAATATGAGCAGGTGAACTCCCTCCAGCACTGTTTTAATGATGGATACATTCCAGGAGGACCCCATCTCCTCAGGGCAAAGGCTGGAAGGACCTTTTCAGATGCGAGATGATGGCATCTCATTTTGGTTGTGAAGGCACAGTTTAGGTGAAAAAAAATTCTGGAAATATACAAAAACACACTTCTTGATGGAAAATTACAGCAACCATAAGAATCAATTTAAGAGGTTTTTTTTTTTTTTTTCCTGCATGTATGAACTTTTGAACATTTGGAACAAAAGAATTTATAAATTAAGACTAGAATTTTATACAAAAGGAAATGTGAATATTTTCCTTGTATTAGGTCTTTGAAACTGAAATGAATCTAGAGTGTCTCATTTTTAAAGGGCACTTATGCAGGGTGTTAAGTCATACCTTAATGATCCATTTTAGGATAGATTTTATTATAGACATCAAGAAATGTTCAGGTTTATTTTTTCTGCCATAGGATGCTGTGCATGTCATCTCAACTGGCATGGTATCTTAGCAATTCCCTCCCCACATGGCTGCAAGTGACCATGCAAGCTCTTTGACCTCATCAGTTCCACTGCATAGTCCCTAGGAAAGTTTAAATGAAAGGATTTGTTTTAGGAACCCTCTTTCACCTTCAGTCTGTCTCCCAGTGGGGTAATTCCTTCCATTCATCAAATCATCTACTCAGTCATCTTCAATGTGGGCTGTGCATTTCGATCCAGCCAGAGATATTCATTTAATTGGTCTTGGGTACAACTTAGAAATTAGTAATTTTTAAAAACTCCTCATGTTATTCAGTGTGCAGTACAGATGGAGAATCTTACAGTAAATGATTCAGTCTCGTTTACCCACAATAGGAGAGGGCAGCATAGTGACTGTGTCCTTTATACTTCACCATGTGCTTGGACATTCCACTCACTACCTCTGCCCAAAGGGACTCACCAAATCCCATCTTCTAAGTCCTTAGTTTTGAGCATCAGTTCTAACTTTGTGCTCTTTCTACCTCTTGGCATGTAATAGGTCAAATTTCTTGTTTCCTAGTTTGTGACTGCACGGTATCATAGTAATTGACCTCAGCTTCACAACTCTCAGCTAGCTTCTCCTCTCAGCCAAGAGAGGACACTGGAGTGGAATCCATGCTACACCACATGCCAGCTCCTGAGACATCATTTGTATTTTGCCTATCATTGTGCACAACTCTGTTAAAACAGCTGAAATCCTACTGTCACACTCTTCAGAAATCCCCTGGTGCAATAAACATGCATTAGCAATTTAGTTTGCAACTGTTGTTAAAGCAAATATTTGACAAAAATTATATAATCACTTAAAGCTAGATATAGTTCATCTGTTTCTTCCTCCCTATATTCTAATTAGATTGAATATATATTTTATCAAAAATATATACTTTCAAGGATTTTTTTTTTTTTTTGTTACTGGAGATTGAACTCAGAAGCACTCGACCACTGAGCTGCATCCCCAGCCCTATTTTGTATTTTTATGTAGAGACAGGGTCTCACTGAGTTGCTTAGTGCCACACCTCACCATTGCTGAAGCTGGCTTTGAACTCGCGATTCTCCTGTCTCAGCCTCCCTAAGTGCTGGGATTACAGGCTTGCGCCACCACGCCCAGCTCAATGATGAATTTTTAAGGATATTTTTTGGTATAAAAAACTTTTATGGAAAAATTACTAATTAGTATGGTTATATACATTTGAAATATAATTTCATAATTATTAGTTCCATATAATAGTTGGAAACAAAGTTAGCTTGTCAATATATGAGCAGGTTAAAACTTTGGAAACAGAACTTTGTTATGCTGTATCACTCACATTACGAATGCTTAATATAATGAGTGCCTCCACTTTGAGCAGGGCTTTATTTAAAATCAACTATGTAGTCACTAAAATACAATAAAAACTTGTAGCATTATACGATAAATAAAAGCTTAGATTTCTTGTAGATTTTCTTGTTATCAGAACAAAATAATGACTAAGATTTTAAAAACGTAAACAGAGGTTTGTCAGCAAACAGTGTTAATATAACATAAGAACAAAATACCAATAATAATGACTCCTAAATTCTGATAATCTAGGAATATTTTGAGGATTACACATGTATCTGAAGGGTATTAGAAAAATGTTCTCAGATTGATGAATGGATTTGTTTCCTATTGTCATAGTAATATCAAGATTTCTCAGCGTATTTTAGTAGGTTTGTAGTCAGCTCAGGCTTATTTGGAGTCAGCTAGAATGCCATATCATCTCTGTAAAGTAGCATTGACACACATGAGAACCTTTAATGACTTCACAGGATTAGGCAGTTGCAGTTATGATGATACTTTCTGCTCACTACTTTTCCTATTCAAGAGAAAGTTCCAATAATATTTTCAATTTGAGCTAGACAGTAATCATTGAGGCAAAAATACCTGGCTCAGTTGCGGAGGTTATGTAATTTTATTGCTTTAATTCTTTGATTTGAAGTAATAGAAACTGACTTGAGACTCTAAGTCATAGGGCAAATTAATAATAAAATTGTTGGGATATATCCTAATATCCAGGGACAGAAACTCATCCAGACCTGAGCTAGTTATCATAAACAGACTTAGCTATCATAGGACTTTTATCCCATATATTTATTCCTTTCTTGCTCATCTGTTTTACTATTAACTTTCATACACAGGCTTTTTCTTGAGATATGGCTTCCCTATGCTGCACCCCCATATTGTATGTGGCAGTCTAGCCATGCTCGATGTTTGTGGCTCTGTGAAAGAGCATCTGGCTATTTCAGCTTTATGAAGGAACCAGTTATTGTTAGTGATGGCCTGGTGTTATTGTCACTAGCACTGACTTTCAGGTGTTTGGGCAAGTCTGTACCAGGCCAGCATCCCTTGCTTGCATCCCTTCTAAATGATATCCTTAGTAGGTTTTAAAAGGTTCCTCATCCCAGACCCTTGTCTCAAGACTCTCCAGGACAGCATAGTGCTTCTTTAGGGTAGCACATTTGGTCCCAGTCACACTACTCCTTTTGTGTAAAATGACCTCCTAAGGGAGGATATAAAAGGATAAATGTCTTCCCTGTGTTCTGTCAATTTCATTATCATTTTAGGAATTTCATTAAGTGGGAAGGGCCCTTTTTCTGGAATAGATCAGGGTAATAGGCAGTATGAGTCAGATTCTCATAGAAATGGGAATAGAAAAGAGGCAATTATAACTCTTACATTTTTGTCCTATTCCAGGTCATGGGGACCTCATGAGTGGTCACAATGAAGCAGCTCACACAACCTTTGCAGGTGAGTAGGAGGAAGGACAGAACATAGTGGTATAGTGAGCTAGATGGATGGTTGGCATTCATGAAACTTCATGACCCAAGTTGACTGGGTAACACAGTTAAAATACATTAGGTTAGATTCAGTGGGGACTGGACTTAAGTAGAATAACTCAATTTTAATGAGAGAATGAGTATTAAATATAATCAATTAAAATGTATTTGGGGAATTTGATCCAGTTACGCTCTATTTAACTGAGAAATTTAATTGGGTAGAATTTTTTGGAGAATAAAAATCCTATCTGTCAGTACAACAGTAGGGAATTTGAAATATCAGAATACAAGGGCCTAATGCACTCTGAATTGCATTACTTCATAGTGTGACAAACAGTCCTAAAATAGCTGTTATAAAACAAAATCGTACAGTCTGTTTTCTATTTGAAATATTTAGGGAAAGCACACACAGCAGGACCATTTCTCATTTTTAGTAAAACCTAGATGGAAAAGAGAAAAGAATAAAAAAGCCAGCATGTCATTGTGGTAAACATGTATACTTTGGTAAAGCTTTAAAGATATTTTTAAATTTATGTTATCATTCAAATTTCAATAATTTATATTACAAAATGATGGTGAAATGTGCATCTGGGCTGGATTGAGGTTAAATATATTTGTTAGTGAAGAAACAAAATCGTCATCAAAACTCATTTTTTTTTCCCCTTTAAAGTAAAGAAAGCACTCTTTTGTTGTATAGGCTAATGGAATTCTAATCTCAAATGGTTCTCACATAGCCAGTATTTGCTTATAGGTTTTTAAAAGCTGATATTTTGCCCAGTTCATGTTCCTGTTTATACTTGAAATATTAAAATTATAAATCTGGAAAATAATTTCAAAAGCAATATCTCGGTTTGCAGTCTTAGCAAAATAGTTTCGGTGTAGCATATTTTAATTCCTTTGCAAGACTAGTAGAATGTGTTTGCTGGTGGGGTAATTGAATGCATATTTTACCTACTGTAATCAATAAGTACACAGTCTGATTTTATACTTTTGTTCGACAATGTCTAGATGTTAGGCAAACACAAGTCATTCAGACTGTTTCACAAGATATTATTCTGTTATGTTCCACTAATTTCTAATTTCTGCCTGAGGGAATTTAACAGTAAGCATAATTTTCTTTTGTGGTGTCTAAGGCAGTTAAGAAAAGAAAGTTTGTGATGGAAAAATCCTTTTCAAAAAATCAAGGTGAAAAGTTCAAAGGCCCAGTTTCAGTAGAAAATTGTAATTTTTACTCTAATTTCTTAAGGTAAGATTATTCTCCTTGATTCAGTGAAAGGAAGTCACATAATACCTACCTCTACTCACCACCTTGACTGAGGCATGTGTTCTTATATTAGACCATTAATTGGCTCCTGTGATCCATTTGATGTTATATTTGTGGAAGGGACATATCCCAGCTTTCTGCTCCCAAAGTTATTTATAGTGAGTGTGCTTAGTTATTTATAGTGAGTGTGCTTAATATATATGTTTTCTATTGTTGCAATAGCAAATTATCACATCTTTATGTAAAGAAAACTTCTAAAAATAATTTTCTCATTCTACTTAATCATTCTGTGTATCATCTAGCATATTTTGTGGTGAGTAGAATTATGTCCATCCTTCTTCTCCCCCCCACCCCAAAATATTGTCCACATGCTAATATCTTACATGGTAGAAGGAATATGTCAGATGCTATTAAACAGCATAAATGTATTATCTTTCATGTCTAGTGGTCATCAGTACTACATTGGTCTCACCGGGCTCAATTGAGATGCCTTCCTGAGGCTTTCAGGGAGAATGCATTTCATTGCCTTCCCAGCTTCTTGAGGCTGCCTGTGTTCCTGGCTTTTGGTTCCCTTCCTCCTCCTTCAGTGGCAGCAAGGTTCACTTTTCTGTTTCATCTGTTACTGCAACTGGGAACTTTTTTTTTTTTTTAATTTAAAGAGTTATAAAATCAGTTTGGGACTACCTGGATAATTCAATATAATCCCCCTACCTCAAGATCCTTAAACTTCATATGATCTGCCATATTCCTTCTGCCATGTAAGGTAATACATAGCGTGTGGACAATATTTTGGGGAGGGAGGAAAGAATGAGCATAATTCTACCCACCACAAAACATGTTAGATGATACACAGAATGATTAAGTAAAATGAGAAAATTATTTTTAGAAGTTTTCTTTACATAAATGGTCTCTTTCAGTTCTTTGTGAGGTATTTTTTTCTACTTTATTATTCTCACTAAATAGATGTGAAAATTGAAGCTCAAAATTATCACAAGTGATATTCCTAACTATAAAGGAGAAGCCAAGTGCTGAATCAGGTGATGAAATCCTAGAATCCCTCCTCCTATGTCCATTGTTCTCTGTAACAGTTCATAAAAGAACAGATGGGAAAGAGATGTGCTAGAAAATTGTATGCATGTCTTCTCTGGATCAGAAACCTCTGGGAATGTGGGCTATTTGTTCAGATCCTTGAGATTCTTCTTAGAATCATAACAAATGTTCCCTATGCCTTGAGGGATATTTGATAATTAAATTTATGTATATTTAATTGTAGAATTTGATTTTATATTCATACATAGTTAAATAATCACCATGACCAAGATAATTAGCATATCAATTATTTCAGTTTTCTTTTTCCTGAGAACACTTTCAATCTACTCTGTTAGCAAATTTCAAGTCTACAATGAAGGATTATTTACTGTTTCTCATATGGTGTACCTCAGAGCTCCATGAATTATTCATCTTGAAGAAAAAAATTTTGCCTTTTGACCAACATCTTCTCATTTCTTCAGCTCCTAGATTTTGGATTCAACTCTTTGATTCCACACATAAGAGAAAGAATTCAGTATTAGTCTTTCTGACTTTTAATTAATTTAACATCCTCCAGGTTCATCTGTGTTGTGACAACTGACAGGATTTCCTCATTAAAGCTGAATAGTGTTTCATTGTGTATATGTACCACATTTTCATTACCCATTCATCTGTTTATGGGCATGTAAACTGTTTACATATCTTAGCCAAGGCAAATAACTCTTCAATGAATGTGGAGGTGTCATTCCCTTCAAGATCCTGGTTTCATTTCCTTTTAATATATACCTAGGAGAGGGATTGTCAGATCATAAAATAATTTTAATATTTTGATGAACTCTCATACTGTCTTTGGTTTCTAAAATGAATCTCTTGAGACACTGGATCTTACTGTTTTTCATTATGCATTCAGTTACTCTGTCTTTTAATTGGTTTGTTTAATCTGTTTATATTTCAGGTAATTATTGATAAGTGAGGATTTACTGTTAGGGTTTAGGATTTCTCTGTCTGCCATCGTTAATAGATAATTTCTGTGGGGTTTTTGGTTTTTGTTTTGGCTTGTGTGTGTGTGTTTGGTTTTTGCTTCTCCCCTCTTTATCTGTTATGAACTTACTATAGTTTTTGTCTTTGTGGTTGCTTCAAGATTTGCATAAAATATCTTATAGTTATGATCTTCTAGTTTAGTCAACACTTTTAATCACATCACAAACACTACCCCTGCAACACTTTTTGTTCTTGTAGGTAGAGATAGCTTTTTATATTTTATATCTATTGACAATTTTCAATCTGTTTTGTTCCTTTCAGTTCCAGTCTTTCCATTTTTTTTATTGATTGTATAATGTCCCACTGCCAGAATTAATCACATTCTGATAGATACATTTTTGTTTTTCATTTTTTTATCTATTTCACATGAGGGTTAAAAGTAACTTGCACATCGCCTCTACATCGTTAGATTTATTTATCTGTATATGTTTGTATTTAACTTTACCTGTGAGATTTATACTTGCATGTTTTCATATTGCTCTTTGAAATATTTTCAGTTCAATTTGAATAATTATTATAATTATGTATTATGAAGCAGGGCTAGTGGGGATGCTACTATCAGTTTTTTTGTTTTCTTTTTTTTTGGTACTGGGGATTGAACCCAGGGGGGTGTAACCATTGAGCAACATCCCTAACCTTTATAAAATTATATTTTGAGACAGGATCTCACCAACTCGCTGAGGCTGGCTATGAACTTGTAAGCCTCCTGAACTGCCAAGTGCTCCCTCAGTTTTTGTCTGGAAATGACTTTATCCTAACAGACAGTTTTGCCATGCATAGTTTTGTACTTTGACAGTCACCCCCTTCCCCAGTGCTTTGAATATATTATTACATTTTCATTTAGCTTATAAAGTCTCAACTGAGAAATCCTTCAAGTTCAGTCTTATGAACTTTCCCTTCCACGTCTCAGGTTTCCACTCTTATCTTTTAAATTTTCTTTTTGTCTTTGACTTTAGGCAATTTGATGTCTCAGTGAAGATCTCTTGATATTTAGCTTACCTGAAGTTCCTTGGATATCATGGATATGGATGTTATTTCCCTTTCCAGATTTGGGAAGTTTTCTGTCATTAGTTCTTTATTTTTTTTCTTTTTAGATACAAATGACTGTAGAATGTATTTTGACATATTATGCGTACATGCAGTATATTAACTCTACATCATGTGCAACCACAAGAATGGGATCCTAATTAGAATGTTTTACTCCATGTATGTCAATAGTTTTTAAATAAGCTTTCTACTCTTTTATTTCTGAAATCCCCGTAATTAACATATTTACTTGCTTGGTATCCCCAAGTCCTATAGGCGCTCTATGATTTTTCAGTCATTTTCTTTTTTTCTTCTCTCATTGGATGATTTTAAATGACTGGTCTTCAAGTTTTCAGATGCTTTCTTCTGCTTGATTGAGTCTGCCATCACCTTTCTAGCATTTTCCCCCCCATTTCATTCATTGTACTCTTCTGGTCCAGAATTTCTGATTGGTTCTTTTTAAAGATATCTATCTCAATTGAACTTTTTTCTTTTGTTCATGTATTGTTTTCCTGATTCTGTTCTGCTGCCTTTGTTCTCTTGCAGCTCACTAAAATTCTTTAAGATAATTATGCTGAATGTTTTTGTCAGGAAATTCATAGAACTTTGTTTCTTTGGGGTAATTTACTGGAAAATTATGATTGTGTCATGCTTCCTTTTAAAAAAATGTTTCCTCGTGCGAATTTCTTCACATTTGAAAAATCACCTCATCTGGGATTTGTGGGCTGGCCTTGCAATAGACAGACCTTATCTACAGATGGGTGTGAGGGTGTCAGCTGGAGGTGTGTGTCAACTCTGGCTTCATGGGGGTTCTTTGGCAGTTCTGGCTTTGGAGAGAGTGCTGCAGCATTGTCTCTGTGGAGCTCTATCATCTGAGATCAGCCTCAGTGAAGCCTGGAGGGATCACCAGTGGGCAAGACTGTGGGAAGCCATCACACAGGGAGGTTTGGAGTTTTCAATGCCTAAGACTTCTGTGGTTCTCCTAATCTGCTTGACTTGTGGATACACACAAAATGGTCATGGAGGTGGAGGCAGGGAGTGCATATGGCAGTGGTAGGTTCTGGCAGCTCCATCCCTTTAATGAATACAACAGATGAGGCTCTGGTACAGGAGAGAGGGTGGTACACAGTGGTGGCTTTATTCCTTGGTGGTGACAATGTTCAGTGGTGGTTCTAGTCTAGAGTGGTACAGTAGTGTGGACTTTTAGCAGGTCCATCAGCATCAGTAAGGACTGCAAAGGTCCTCAGTGGAAAAAAATCTGTGGGTGTCTATGGAAGTGATAAGGGTTCTGGGATCTTCCTTAACCTTTCTCTATAGGGGCATGGTTATACCAAATCTGTTTTGGTGTTGACCTATGCAGTATAGAGAAATGGGGTGGCCCAAGCGAAAATAATGTTTTGTAAACTTTTTTATGAAACCATCCTCATCCCCTTTCAGTTTCAGGTTTCTGCAATTTCTTTTTATGTTGCATTATTGTTGTATATAATGGTGGGATTTATACATACACAAATATAGCAGTATAATTTGGCCAATATCATTCCCCAGTATTTCCTTTTTGCCTCTCTTCCTCTCTCCTTCTGGTCCTTTTTGTCTATTGATCTCTTTTGAATTTCATTAGATTCCTCCCCACTCCCCTACATCTTTCTTTTCCTTTTCCCTCTCTAACTTCCGCATATGAGGAAGAACATATGACCCTTGGCTTTCTGAGTTTAGTTTATTTTCCTTAGCATGTTGTGAGGTTCTCTCCATTTCCCTGCAAATAACATATTTCATTTTTCCTGTGGCTGAATAAAATGCCATTGTGTATATATACTACATTTTATTTATTCATTCATCCTCAATGGACACCTAGGCTGGTTCCATAGTTTGATTGCTGTGAATTGTGCTGGTATAAACATAGATACGCATGTATCACTATAATATGATGGCTTTAATTCTTTAGGATACATATCAAAGTGTGGTATAGCTGGTTCATATCATGGTTCCATTCCTAGTCTTTTGAAGAACCTCCATATTGATTTCCATAATAGTAGTACTAACTTACAATCACACCAACAGTGCAAAAGTGTTTCTTTTTCTCCACACCCTCTCTATTATTTATAATTGTTTGTATTCTTGAGGGCAGCCACTCTGAATAGTGAGATGAAATCTCAATGTAGTTTTGTGCCAAATCCTCATACCTGGGCCATTAATTCAAAAACTAGATGAAGAGTAATGGGGGATGAAGAAAAGACAGACACAGAGAGAAAAAGGGGGGGGGAGTGGGCAGCCAAGCCATGATGAGGCTTGACTGACCCAGAGCTATCTCAGCACATTCATTATATAGGTTTCATCAAAAGTTTATTTGTGGGAAAGTTTCAGCAAAGCAGACAATCTGAAAGATGCAAGACTGGTGAGACATTAGGGTTATCTTGATTTGCTCAAAATTCTTTGTTCCAGGGAATTGGTACTCAAGGTCTGGACTGATAACTGCTGTGTGTCTTTGCATGTAGCCTCTCCAGGTCAGCATCACCATAGCAACTGGGCCATCTTGACCTGCACTTTTTCACAGACAGCTCCCAGTGCAACGCAGCCATGAGATAATCAGAGCCATGATTCAAATCACTGCTCTGCAGTTTTGATTTGCAATTCCCTAATTGCTAAAGATGTCAAACATTTTTTCATATATTTGTTGGCCATTTGTATTTCCTTTGAGAAATGTCTGTTTAGTTAATTTGCCAATTTATTATTAATTGGGTTGTTAGGTTTTTTCATTTTGAGGGAAGGGGCTATTTTTGAGTTCTTTATATATTCAAGATATTCTGTGAGAATAACTACCCAAAATTCTCTCCCATTCTATAGGTTCTCTCTTTGCATTCTTAACTGTTTCCTTTGCTGTGTAGAAGCTTTTATATTTGATGCCATCGCATTTATTAACTCTTGGCATTATTTTCTGAGCTTCAGGGATTCCTGAGAAAGTCATTGCCTATGCCTATATGTTGTATATGGAGTATTGATTTTATTCTATAATTTGCACAGTTTCTAGGCTAATTACTAAGTATTTCATCAAAAATAGGGCTCTAATTTCATTCTTCTACATATAGATAACCACTTTTCTCAGCATTATTTATTATGGCTATCTTTTCTTTGCCTCCTATTTTTGGCACCTTTGTCAAAGATAAGATGATGTTATCTGTGCGGGTTTGTCTGTCTTCTATTCCATTGGCCTTCATGTCTGTTTTTATGCCAGTACCTTGAAATTTTTGTTATACAACTCTTTAGTATATTTGAAGTCAGGTATTGTGATGCCACCAACATTGCTTTTTTGGCTTAGAATTGCCTTATTCTTTATTCTTCTAAATGAATTTCAGGACTGTTTTTTCTAGTTCTCTGAGAAGTGTCATTGGCATTTTGATGGGCATTTTATTGATTGTGTATATTACTTTTGGTTGTATGGCCATTTTAACAATATTATTTTGGCCTGGGCCAGATATGGGCAGTCTTTCCATCTGCTTGTATCTTAAATTGTAGAGGTCTTTCAGTCTTTCACCTCCTTGATTAGAACTACTCCTAGGCATGTGGGGAGAGAGGGGGAGGGGGATTAGGGAGAGAGAGAGATACCCTTACCACAAACAGAATATATACCCCAAAGGCATGCCACCGCTGGTCTACCTCCTTCAGCCATGCCCTACCTGCCTACAGTTACCACCCATTTAATCCATTCAAGTGTATTAATACAATGATTATGTTATGGCTCTCAAAATCCAATAATTAAAAGTGTGTATTGTCTTACTATGAGCTTATGGGGGATACCTCATATCTTAAACCAAAACAGCTTCTATTGAGGTGACTATGTCATTGCTAGTTATTGGTCTGACTTTGGCAGGTCATATATATCTAGAAATGTGCCTATTTCTTGTAGGTTTTCCAACTTATTGGAGTATGTTTTCAAACTCCCTAATGTCCTCTTAATTTCTGTTGTCTAGGATGATTTCTTCTTTTTCTTCTTTAATTGTTGAGTTGGGTCTTCCCTTTTGGTTAGTTTGGCTAATGGCTTACCAATCTTGTTTAACTCTTTTTATAATAGATCCTTTGTATTGTGTTTTTAATCTCAATTTCATTGATTTTGGCTTTGATCTTATTTCCTTTTTCCTACTGGTTTTGGAATTGGTTTGTTTTTGTTCAAAGGCCTTGAAATGTATTATTAGGTTGTTTGGGATCTTTCTGATTTTCTTGTTTAGGCACTCATAGCTATAAATTTTCCTCTTAGAACCACATTCATAGTGTCCCAGAGGTTCTGGTATGTTGTATCATTATTCTCATTTGATTATAAGAATTTTTGAATTTCTCCCATGATTTCTTCAGCCACCCATTCATCTTTCAGAAGTGTATAGTTTAATCTCCATGTTTTATATAGTTTCTGTAGGCTTTTTTTTGTTTTGAGTTCTAATTTAATTTGTTATGATCCAATAAGATGTAAGAAATTATTTCATTTATTTTGTATCTACCAAGAGTTGGTGTTTGACCTAAAATATAGTCTATTTTGGAGAAGGTTCCATGAGCTGTGTTGAGAAGAAAGTATATTCAACTCTTGGATAAAATATTCTATAGATGTCCATTTAATTTATAACAGGTTTTAGGTCCGAAGAGTTTTTACTGAGTTTATGTCTGGATATCTATTTATTGGTGAGAGATACGTTGAAATTCCCTATTATTATTATACTGAGGTCTTTCTGAGACTCTAGTGTCTGCTTTATGTAGTTAGGTACAACAACATTTAGGGCATAAATATTTACTATTATTATATCTTCTCTTTGAATTGTTCCTTTTACCAGTATGAAGTGACCTTGTCTCTTTTGATTTAATGTTTGCTTGAATCCTGCTTTGTTAGATATAAAGGTTGCTACTTCTGCTTGTCTTTAGCCTTCACTTGCATATGTCAAATTCCATTCTTTCATTTTCAGCCTGTAGCTGTCTTTGCCTGTAAGGAAAGTCTCATGGAAATAACATATAGCTAGGTCTTGTTTCTTAATCCATTCTTCTAGCCTATGTCTTTCAATTGGAGTGTTGAGACCCTTTCTTTAACTATTTTCTGAAGTGCTGGCATAGTAGTCATGAATTATTTTAGTTTCTGCTTATCTTGGAGCTTTTAAAATTTATTTTTGTATTCTGAAAGATAACTTTGCTTGATATAACCATCTTGGCTTATAGTTATATTCTTTCAGGACTTGGAATCCATCATTTCAAGCCCTATAGGCTTTTAGAGTTTGTGCTAAGAAATGGAAAGTGATTCTGATTGGTTTGCCTCTAAATGTGACTTGATGTTTTTCTCTTGAGTCTCTAAAAAATCTACCCTTGTTCTGTATGTTAGGCATTTTAATTATTATGTGCCATGGAGAGGTTCTTTTTGATCCTGTCAGAATCCCTTCTGTATCTGAATATCCATCTCATCCTCAATATTTGGAAAATTTTGTTATTTTCATGAAGAGATTATTTATATCATTAGCTTGCACCTTCAATATGTTATGGAAAAGTAGAAAAGTTCAAAATCTGAACAGAATGCAAAAATATGTAGCAATTGATGATGATAAAAGAGAAGGAGGAAAAAAAAGGGAGACCAAGAACAGGGCTGTTATCTGGAAAATAAAGGAGATAAATAAGAGAAACAAACAAAAACAACCCTCTTCTATTCTAATGATTCTTATAATTGGTCTGTTAATGTTGTCCCAGAGTTCTTATATATTCTGGCCATGGTTACTGATTTCTTTTCCTTGATACTGTCTAAATGTTCAAGGTTGGCCACTTGGTCTTCCAGTTCTGAGATTGTCTTTAGCACAGTCTGTTCATTAGAGAAACTTTCAACTGAACATTTCATTGGATTTATTGTATTTTTCATTTCCAAGATTTCTGTTTGGTTCTTTTTAAATATGTCTACCTCCTTATTGAATTTCTCATTTATATCCTGTACTGACTCCTATAAAGGATGTAAATAAGAAAAACAAAACCAAAAAACCTCTAGCCCTCAAAAGACAAGGCAAGGAGCTGGGCGCGGTGGCTCAAGCCTGTAATCCCAGCACTTAGGGAGGCTGAGACAGGAGAATCGTGAGTTCAAAGCCAGCCTCAGCAACGGCAAGGTGCTAAGCAACTCAGTGAGACCCTGTCTCTACATAAAAAAAACACAAAAATAGGGCTGGGGATGTGGGTCAGTGATCAAGTACCCCTGAGTTCAATCCCCAGTACCAAAAAAAAAAAAAAAAGACAAGGCAAGGAAAAATAACTACTATAAAAATGCTAAAAATTAGTGGAAAAAAGTGTGTGTGTGTGTGTGTTTATGTATTTTCACAAATCAACCAGCAGAGCAAGAACATCAAGAAAGTCTTTTTTTGTTTTATTCATTTTTTTATTCTTTGTGGATATACATGAGGGCAGAGTATATTTTGACATTATACATATGTGGAGTATAAATAATTAGAATCCCATTCTTGTGGTTTACATGATGTGGCATTTCACTGGTTTCCTATGTTCCTAGAACATAGGAAAGTTAGGTCATTCACTTTACTGTCTTTCCTATTCCCATCCCAGCTCCCCGCCCTTCATTCCCCTTTGTCTAATCCAATAAACTTCTATTTTTCCTCTCCCTACTCATTCATTCTGTATCAACATCTGCATATCAGAGAGAACATTTAGACTTTGGTTCAAGAGATTGGCTTATTTCACTTAGCATGATAGTTTCCAGATCAATGCATTTATGTGTTAGTCATAAATTCATGTTTTTTATGGCTGAGTAATATTCCATTTGGTACATACATCACATTTTTTGTATCCATGCATCTGTTGAAGAGAACTTAGATTGGTTTCATAGCTTAGCCATTGAAAATTAAGCTGCCATAAATATTGATGTGGCTGCATCAATGTGGTATGCTGATTTTAAGTCCTTTGGATATATACTGAAGAGGGATAGCTGGGTCAAATGATGGTTCCATTTCAGTTTTTTTGAGGAAACTCCATATGCCTTTTAGAGTGGCTACATAAATTTGCAATCCCACCAGCATTGTATGGGTGTACCTTTTCAACCTATATCATCAGCAACATTTATTGTTGCTTGTATTCTTGATAATTGCCATTCTGACTGGAGTGTGATGAAACTTCAGTTTAGTTTTAATTTGCTTTTCTCTAATTGTAGAGATATTGGACCTTGTTTTACATGTTTTTTGATCATTCATGTTTTTTCTTTTGAGAAGTATCTGTTTAGTTCCTTTGCCCACTTATTAATTGGGTTGCCTTTTTTAGTGTGAAATTTTTTGAGCTCTTTGTATATCCTGGAAATAAATGCCCTATCTGAGGTGCAGGTGGCAAAGATTTTCTCCCATTCTATAGGCTCTCTCTTGGTGCTCTTTATTATTTCCTTTGCTGTGAAGAAGGTTTACAATTTGATACCACTGCATTCGTTGATTCCGAGTTTTACTACTTGTGCTTTAGGAGTCTTATTGAGTAAGTTGATTCCTAAGCCAACATGATGGAAAGTTGGGCCTACTTTTTTCTTCTACTGGGCGTAGTGTCTCTGGTCTAATGCCTAGGTCTTGATCACTTTGAGTTGAGTTTTGTGCAGAGTGAGAAACAGGGGTTAAAATTTTTCTGCTACATATGGATTTCCAGTTTCCCCAGCACCATTTGTCAAAATGGCAATTTTTTCTACAATGTATATTTATGATGACTTTGTCTAGTATGAGATAACTATATTTATGTGGGTTTGTCTCTATATCTTTTATTTTGTTCCATTGGTCTCCATTTCTGTTTTGGTGCTAATACCATGCTATTTTTGTTATTATAGCTCTGTAGTATAATTTAAGGTCTAGTATTGTGATATTTCCTGCCTCATTTTTCTCACTAAGGATTACTTTGAATATTCTGGTCCTCCTATTTTTTAAACTAAATGTCATGAGTGTCTTTTCTATTTCTATGAAGAATGTCATTGGAATTTTAGTAGGAATTGCACTAAATCTATATAGCTTTTTTTGTAGTATGGCCATTTTAACAATATTCTACATGTACAAATACATGTGAGATCTTTCCAATTTCTAACATTGTCTTCAATTTCTTTCTTTAGTATCTGTAAGTTCTCATTGTACATATATTTAACCTCTCTTGTTAGATTGCTTCTCAAGTATTTTTTTTTGAGGCAATCATTAATTGGATAGTTTTCTTAGTTTCTCTTTCAGCTGATTCATTATTGGTGTAGAGCAACACAGTTGATTTGGGGGTATTAATTTTATATTCTGCTACTTTGCTGAGTTCATTCATGAGTTTAAGAAGTTTTCTGGTGAAGATTTTTGGGCCTTTTAATTATAGATGTTGTTGAATTATAGATCAACAAATAGTGACAGTTTGAATTCTTCTCCTATTCATATTTCTTTATTTCTTCTGCCTAATTGCTCTGCCTAGCATTTCTAGGACCATGTTGAATAGAAGTGGTGAATCCCTGTCTTATTCCAGTTTTTATAGGGAGTGGTTTCAATTTTTCTCCATTTAGAATGGTGTTGGCCTTGGATTTAACATATATAGCTTTTACAACCTTGAGGTATGTTCATACTATCCCTGGTTTTTCTAGTGGTTTTACAATGAATGGAGGCTGCATTTTGTCAAATGCTTTATCTGCATCTATTGAGATAATCACATGATTCTTGTCTTTAAGTCTATTGATAAATTACATTCATTGATTTCCATATGTTAAACCAACCTTGCATCCCTAGTATAAACTCCACTTGATCATGGTGTACTATCTTTTTAATGTTTTTTTCGTATGTGATTTAGCAGTATTTTTGTTAAGAATTTTTGCACCTATGTTCATGAGGGACATAGGTCTGAAGTTTACTTTTCTTGATATATCTTTGTCTAGTTTTGGTATCAAGATGATACTAACTTCTTAGAATGGGTTTGGAAGAGTTCTCCCCCTTTCCATTTAATGGAATAATTTAAGGAGGATTGGTGTTCGTTGTTCTTTGAAGGTCTGTTAGAACTCAGCTGAGAATCCTTTTGGTTCTGGACTTTCTTTGTTGGTAATTTTGAGGGTGTCTTCAGTATCATTGCTTGAAATTGATCTGCTTAATTTTTCTATTTCCTCCTGATTCAATTTGAGTAGGTCATATATCTTCAAAAATTTGTTAATGTCTTTAAGATTTTCTATTGGAGTATATATGTTCAAAATAGTTTGATTATCATCTGTATTTTAATAGTGTCTATGGTGATATTTTCTTTTCCATTACAAATTTTAATATTTTGAGTTTTCTCCTCTTTCTTTTGGTTAGCTTGGCTCAGGGTGTATCATTTCTATTCATTTTTTTGAAGAACCAACTTTTTTTTTTGAGTGATTTGTTTCAATTTGATTGATTTTAGCTCGGAATTTAATTTTCTGTCTTCTACTGATTTTGATGTTGATCTACTTTTTCTAGGGGTTTTGAGATACAATGTTAGGTTATTTATTGGGTAATTTTATGTTCTTTTAATAAATTAACTCATTGCATTATACTTTCTTCTTAGAACCACCTTCAGTGTGTCCCAGATATTTTCCTATGTTGGGTCACTATTTTCATTTACCTCTAAGAATTTTTTTTTTATATTTTCATCCATGGTTTCTTCTGCTATCCATATGTCATTCAACAGAGTATTATTTAGTCTCCAGGTGTTAGAGTAGCTTCAATTTTTTATTTTCATGGATTTCTAATTTTAGTTCATTATGATCTGATAAAATGCATGGTATTATCTGTGTGTGTGTGTGTGTGTGTGTGTGTGTGTGTGTGTTTCCTAGGAGTTTCTTTGTGGCCTAAGATATAGTCTATTTTAGAGCAGGACATATGTGCTGCTGAGGAGAAATTGTATTCAGTCATTGATGGATGATGTATTCTATACATATCTGTTAAGTCTAAATTATTAATTGTATTTTTTAGTTCCATAGCTTCTTTTTATTTAGTTTTTGTTTGGAGGGTCTATCCAGTGGTGAGAAAAATGTGTTAAAGTCACCCAGTATTATTGTGCTGCGGTCTATTTGCTTTTCTTATTTGAGAAGGGTCACTTTGATGTATATAAATGCTCCATTGTTAGAGACATAATATTTATGACATAAATATTATCATAAGACATAAATAACACGTATTTATGTCTTGTTGATGTGTTATTCCCTTAAGCAGTATAAAATGACCTTTTTTGTACCATCTGAATAACTTTGGTTCGAAGTCCAATTTATCTGATATGAACCTAGAAACCTCTTCTTGTTTATGAGATCCATGTGAATGATATGTTTTTTCCAGTCCAATTACCTTAAATCTGTGGATGTCTTTGTTTATGAGGTGAGTCTCTTGGAAACAGCATATTGTTGGGTCTTGTTTTTTAATGCAATCTGCCAGTGTATGTATTTTGATTGATGAGTTTAGGCCATTTACTTTCAATGTTGTTATTGAGAAATTATTTTTATTCTTTGTCATTTTGGTTTTATTTCTGGTTTTTAATTAGTTCCTCTTTTTTTTTTTTTCTATTATTCCAGTGTAGTTCCTCTCTTTGCTGGTTTTCACTTTTATTTTTCATTTCTTCTTCATGAAATATTTTATTGAATATGTTTTGTAGTGCTGGCTTTCTAGTTGTGAATTCTTTTAACTTTTATTTATCATGGAGAGTTTTTATTTCATCATTAATTCCAAAACTTAATTTTCTGAGTATAGTATTCACTGAATTCTTTTTTCCCCCCAGTATTTTGTATATATTATTCCATGACCTCTTAACTTTTAGGATCTGGGGTGAAAAATCAGCTGAGATCCAGATTAGTTTCTCTGTAAATGTGACCTCTTATTTCTTTCTGGCTGCCTTTAAAATTCTATCCTTATTCTGAACATTAGGCATTTTCTTAATAATGTCCCTTGGTATAGCTCTGTTGTAATTTTGTAACATAAACAATGCAAAAAATATACAGCAATTCTGTAATCATCCTTATTATGGTTTGGATGTGAGGTATCTCCCAAAAGCTCATTTGTAAGACTGTGCAAGAGCATTCAGAGGTGAAATGATGGGGTTAGTAGAGCCTTAACTTAATCAGTGAATTAATCCCCTGATAGTGATTGAGTGCGAACTGAAGTTGGATATGATGTGGCTGGAAGAGGTAGATCATTGGGTGCTTGCCTTTGGGGTATATATTTATTGCCCTGAGCTTAGTTACTCTCTGCTCTCTAATCATCATTTGAGCTGCTTTCCTACGCTATACTCTTCAGGCATGATGTTCAGCCTTACCTTGAGCCCTGTGAAATATAGTTGGCTGTGTATGGACTGAGACTTCTGAAACCATGAATTCCAAAATAAACTTTCCTCCTTTACAGTTATTCTTTTCAGAGTTTTCAGTCACAACAGCAAAAAAATCTGACTAAGACATTCGTTCATTTGATTTTTCAATTCATTAAGATTTTGAAATTTTCAGATATTATTCAGATTGTGCATTCCTTTGGTTTGTATCTCTGAACCTTCTTCTAGCCTATAAATATTATATTTGGTCCTTCGTGTTTTCCTTTTTTTTTTTTTTTTTTTTAAGATGTTCTATTCATGGTCTTAACATCTTTTCTCCATGGTCAACTTTATTTTCAAGATTACATACTTTGTAAGCCAATCCTAAAAAACCAAAGGTTTAATGTTCTCTCTGATATACAGATGCTAACTCACAGTAAGTGAGGGGAAGGAAGAATAGAAGTTCACTGGGTTGGATGTAGGGAATGGAAGAGGAATGGGAACAGGAAAGAAGATGAATTGGACATAACTTTTGTATGTTCTTATATGAATACACTACTAGTGTAACTCCACATCATATACAAAAACAAAAATGGGAAGTTATATTTCATGTATGTATGATGTCAAAATACTGTCATGCATAACTAAAAAGAGCAAAAAAAATTTTTTTTAAAGATTGTATATTTTTTCTTTTTTGTCTGAAACCCTATCTTCCAAGTGGCCTAGTATGTTGGTAATGCTTTCCATTGAATTTTTAATTTGGTTTATTGATTCCTTCATTTGGAGGATTTGTTTGATTTTTTTTCAGAATCTCTCTATTGAAGTGATCTTTAAAGTTCTGTATTTTCTCTTATTTTAGTCCTTTCATCATCCTTTACCTCACAGATCAGTTTAACTATGAACATTCTAAAATCCTTCTCTGACATATGCTTCACTGTGTTGTCAGTGGATTGTTATTAAAGTATTGTGGTTTGTTTAGTGCTATTTGTTCCCTTGCTCTTTTCATGTTAAATCCATCTAACACTATGGATTTAAGGCAATAGAATTTCTACCCTGTAGACCTTCAGTGTCCCTGAATGTTTCTAGTAAGTCCCAGTTTGAGGGGAGAAATAATAACAAAAACAATGCAAAAAATATACAGCAATAAACCTAATAGTTCCTGCTATGATAGCTACAATGTTAATTGTCACAATAAACAAATGGTGTGATTAGTTCTTTACCACAGTAAAAAATGGTAATTTTGAAAAAAGGGCGTATAATTTCAAATGGTGAACAGGGATATAGAACAGAAATGATGTAGCATATGATGATTATGAGGGAGGAGAAGAGAAAATAGGAGTAAAAAATTAAAGGAAGTGCTGTTAGCTTTAGAAAAGAAAGAATCAAGGGAAACTGATAAGTGAGAGAAAAATATAAAATAAAAATAAAAAATAATAGAATATAAAACAAAACCAAAATATACCAATCAGACATTTTAGTCATCAGGTAACAGTGGTCTGCTTTATGCTTCAAATATAGCGCTTGCTGCTCTGCCACTGAACATTATTTTTTAAATGGACATATTTCTTTCTCTTCCTTTTTCCTTGCTAGTCCTTAACCACCCATCCCTAATATCTGGGAAAATAAGATTACCTTTCTTCCCATCCTAGGCAGAGTCATCTGTCCTTGAGCACACACCCACCATAGGAATGAAGTAATCCAGATTTTGGGATGATACCAGAAGATCTCAGAAATGGCTCTCTCTCAAATTAACAAGTGAATTACAACTCTAACAGTGAACTTATGGAATGTAGCCTTTGAATCACCTCTTTAAAAGTTCCCTGTTCCTGCTGATGGGCAGAATTACAGCTTCTGGGACAAGAGTCCCCTGTGTTTCTCCTTTGATAGCAAAGCAATAAACATTCTTTTTCCTTTTGCTAAAAATCATGTCCTTGTTTCTACATTGGCATCTGGAACAAGGATGGAGCTTTTGGTAACACTCAAAAAACTCATCTATGAAAAATAACTGCCTTCAAAAAATGCTAGAAATGAGAAACAAACAAATATGTTTAAGTGTCCATTAACCATTCAGGTCACAATTAGAGAAGAAAAAAAAGTCTTTTGAAAAGATAAAGAACTGTTTATATTGGAGTTCAAAAATTCTTGGCTTCCCTTTTCTGCAGTTTTAGGTGGAGTTGGCTGGTGTTCAGTCTCCAAACTTGATCATTGCCATTCCTGCCCTTTCAAATTGAAGCTGGGTGTATTTCTACAGAAATTGGCTCCCTCAGCTGCTGGCCCCAACACCACAGCTTCACATGGTTCCTTCCTCTGTCCCACATGGGCAGCTAGGAGAGCTGTAGCTCCTTTTCTGTACTAGGTATTGTGCAACATGTCTTTCAGGTTAGTCCAGAAGTATCTTTGATCTTTGATCTCTGATCTCTTTGTACCCATGCCTCTGGCTTCCTAAAAATGTGGGTTCTTTTAATTTTCTTATCCCTCCATTTTGCTTGTGGAGGAACTACTCTGGCTGGTGCTGCTGGTGATTTCTTCCCTATTTTATTGTATCTAATCTCCTGAGTCCCCAGTCTGCTGTGAATGTCCAGTAAAGTCTCCCTCTCTACCTTTTCTTCAACCCACCTTGCTGAAAATCTGCCTATCTGATTTCTTAGTTTCACTCCATGGAACAGCAAGAAAAGTTACCACCTCTATCCTGCCATCTTGAAACTCCTTCCAAGAAAAAAAAAAAAAGATTCTTAATGAAAAATCAAAAAATGGTCTTCATTAATGCCAAAATTGTCAATGAGAATGCATGATCACTGCTTGTTCCCAGCTATATTTTCATTTCTTCTTGGGCTCTGGAGCAGAGGTTGGGGGGTGGATAGAGAATGTACCCACATGTGCATATAAGAACCTGGAGTTGTCAACACGTTCCTCTTTTTTGTTGCTCATCAAGCTCCCAGGCAGAGTGGTATACAATTGAAGCTGGTGGAAACTGAAAGCTTATATTCCACCCGTATAAGTTAGAATGAAATGGGAAGTACCATCAACTGGAGTTTTGTCTGCACTGACCAAATCACTCCATTTCTATGAGAGATTTCTGGCAACTGGGGCTTAAGTCTTATAAGGACTTAGGGGCTTTACTGGGTGTCAATCTCTCAAGAGATTAGATTAACACACACTTAGGGCCAAGCAGATGCCAATTTCTGCTAGGAGTCTGAACCTCAGAAACCTCTCAAGAATTATACTCAAGGGGCAAGGGAGCCAATCCTCCTCACACTCTGCTACCCATAAATACAGCCTTCCCAGTCTTAGTCCCTGAGCATATTCACACCTGCCTGTTCAGTTTCCTGACTCTTCAGCCAATTACATGATCTGTCAGATTCAAAGGGAAAAAAAGTTGCACTCCCCTTCTTTTTTCTGACTTGAATACCCCTAGGTACAATCTTCTCTGTGCCTGTTTTATGACTTTCTAGGGCACACATTAGATGTTTATTGGGACAGCATGGCAGTGTTCACTATGATCTCCCTGTTTCCCGTAGCAACAAACTGGAGCTTGTCCACCTCAAGATGTCTGCCACCTTACCTCTCCACATGCCAACTGAGAGAGCACTTTCCAAATACCAGTTTACTGTGCAGCCTCTATACCAACTAAATTCAAGCTGCTTTTCTGATCTATAGGTTTTTCCATGCCACATACATTTATTGGGTTCTCTGTTATCCCTTTGCTCTGTGGTAAACCAGCATTGCCTCTCTGCTGCTACAATTGGCTTGGCTCCAGAGAACTCATTCTTTGTTCAGTGCACCTGAATTTCAGAGTTTCTATGATACTCTTGACTGTCCAATATTGAATTTTAGTGAATTCCCTCTCTCACCCACCTTGCTTGAATCTCAAGCCAAGGAGCAACTGGAAATACAGCCTTCCTCTAATCTGCCATCTTGAATCTTCCCAAAAGCATGGATTAATAAGTGCTGCAGATCCTGGGCAGGGAGGAAGTTATAAGTCACATAAAGCATAAATGAAGAGTGAGGCAGAGAGAGCAGGTTTCTGCAATTTCTTTTCTATATATCAAATCATCCCAGAACTATCAGTATCAATATGTAGTTCTTTATTCATTGTTCTTGGGACCTCTCAGACTGGCTAATAAGAGCACCTGGCACCACAGTATTTTTTAAATGTAACCATCAAAGGACATTTCCTAAAGGCACTTGACTGGCCAATGAAATTTTAATGTGGAAAACTGAATGATCATTTTGAATTTTAGCTTTATTTTTATTATGAAAATGCAAAATACAATTCCAATGAAGAAACTTACATTACTTGTGCTTTAAAATTGATCTGAATATAAAATAGTTTGTGGCTTCTCCTGATGTGATCTTTAAAGAATGCCAGATGATTTGAACATAACTGTAGAACACTGCATGATTGAATGAATGAGTGAAATGTCATAAAAATTTCTATTTTTAAGACAAGTAAGTTAGAATTCTTACTACTCACTAGATTTGAAAAAAAAAATTGAAGAAGGAAGCCTGCTGCCAAACACATTGGTAGTTTTTTTAATACAAAAATAAAATACCTACTCCATTCTTTTTGAGCAATATCTGTGAAATATTACTACCTTCATGGTAGAGGTTGCTTAATCTGCAAGTTTATCAGCTAGCAAACCATTATTATTGCTAATAACCCTTATTCACTTTACCCAGAGAATTGCTTCTTTTACCATTCCTCAACAAATGGAGTAAGCCATAGTAAGCTAGTGGAGCCTATTAAATTTTTCACACATCATTAGTCCTTACCTCCCTTAAAGTTTTAGCTTATATTTTTCTTTTATATCATTTTCTCCACAAAGACATTTTCTTTCTACTAAGGAAAAATACTGAGTGGTATCTCATGCAGTTGAGTAAATTCTTTTGTGTCATTTTGTTTAAAAATCAAAGTGAGTATAAAAATGTGACAGCTTAGTCCATTTGATGACAATATATAAAAGACAATCTGGTGTGTGAATAGTGCCAAATTCACTATACAGTATGTAACTTATATAGTTCAGTTTGTCATGATTCAACATGATTGAGTTTATTATAAAAACAACTTTTTAGACTTTGTTATATCAAGATAATTTCTTTAAGTCTTGGTATACAGTCATTTGACTCTATCAAAGTATCTGCTATATTAAATGAAAAGTGCTTTCAGGGAATGACATACAAGCAAAAAAGTTGGCCTTCTTTCCATCTTCTAAAAATTTGCTATTTCAAAAATTTCTGGAGAAGATGGCAACCTTTCAATTAGCACTGAGTATTCTCCTTTTACAAATATGTAAAAACAGACTTGGTAAGCACATTTATGATAATCTTTCAACAATTTTTCTTAGAGAAATTAAGTTTTGCAAAGTTTATTTGAACAAATGATTCAGATCGTAACTTGAATCAGAAGGAGTTCAGATAAGTCCACCCACTAAGACCGATAGGTACTATTTACCAATAGAAAAGAGAAATGATGTATACACATAGCTTGATTGGATAAGGCTCAGCAGTTGCTTCATTTGGACATTTACAATGAGACATTTGCGTTATATGGGCATGGTCTGATCAGTTGGCAGCCTGAGCTTGACTGAAGCTCAGCTGCTATGATCAGCTTAGACTCAGCTACTTATAACAAGAATATACTAGTAAGGTAGGTTGCAGTTAGTTTATATACTAAGTCATGTTGTGGTTTGCTATGCAGGGATTCAAAGTACAAATACAGCTTTAGGCCAGATTTAATAATTTCAAGCCCACAAATAGTTCCTTGAAAACCAAGACTTGAACTGTAAGTTGTGATACGTGTTGTGAAGGTCAGGAAAACTAAGCTCTATTTCTCATCAGGTTAGGACAGAAAAGTCTGCCGTTTTCATAATAGCTGAAGTAGGATTAACAAACTGGGTGACTTCATGCATTAATCCCTGAATAATCAATTTTTAAATAATGAGTGAATAATGTATCTTTATGAATGAGCTAGGTTGACTCACTCCTAGAAGTAGTATTTAAAAGTGTTGGCTTGGAATATAAAGAACTTGGAAGTCATCACTCTTTTCCTTGCAACAAGGAAAACTCTGAACAAACTGAATCAACAACTCCATAAATCCATCAGAAAATTAGTTACAAGGGAAAACTACTGTCTCTCAAACTGGAGAGTCTGTAAAAGAAAGAATCAAGCTTACTGAGCACAGAAGCCATTGATGGATCCTGATAGGAATGCTTACAGCAACCTGATTAATGTTTGCTGATTAATTTTTTTTCTTTTGTCCTCCCTCCCTCCCTCCCTCCCTCCCTCCCTTCCTTCCTTCCTTCCTTCCTTCCTTCCTTCCTTCCTTCCTTCCTTCCTTCCTTCCTCCCTCCCTCCCTCCCTTCCTTCCTTCCTTCCTTCCTCCCTTCCTCCCTTCCTTCCTTCCCTCCTTCCCTCCCTCCCTCCCTCCTTTTTCTTTTTTCTTTTCTTTTCTTTACTTTTTGAGACCAAGCATAGACTAGCTTCAGTGAGGAAAATCTTGGTGTTTAGCCTTCAGAGGGATCCCACACTTTCCTGAGTTTTGCCTCCAGGAGCTCTACCAGGTTCTCAGGGAGATAAACTGGAGGAAAAGCATTCCACCTATACTTCCTGCCAGGAGAAGGAACCTACACTCAGAGGAAACTATTTTATTGGACTTTAGCCAACTTATCTTTTACCAGATTCTAACTGACTTGAAGGAAGGAAAAAACTTAACTCCAGCTTCCTCCTGCCTTCTTTTCTTACCTTATGGAAACAAAAAATCTGAGAAGGATTTGTGAAGGTTATAGCCCGAGTCACAGGCTTAATAGAATCTTGCAGTTTAATCATATATTAGAGAAAACTTCCTACTACCACATCAATATGGCTTCTGTAAAGTAAGAGGGAATTACAGCTGGAAGAACTACCTTTCAGACCTTGTAGAACAGAATCTAGGGAACTTATATTCAACAGAGGCGGCCAAAACAAGGACACTAGGTAAAAACAGAATCAAAAGTGAATACTTGACATCAAAAACACTTTAACAGAAATGAAGAAGACTGTCTAATGGGCTTATTGGCATACTGCAAAAAGTCAGTGAGTTTAAAGTTAGCAGAAAACTGAAAAGGGAAGAGAAGAAATGTAAGGGACTCTTTAGCTATAGAAATAATGATGTCCATTGTGTTTGTAATGGTATGTGTTTGCACTCATGCTTGTGAGTTAATTTTTTAAACAATAATTTGGTATTCATACAGCTTTGGAGCTTGCTTCATTTACCCAACATGTTGCTGCTTCTGAAAACATTTTATGTATAATTATACATTATTTCACTGAAGTTTGTTGCTTCCACACCTCTAGCCTAACAACCCCATGATATCACTACCAACTCTCCCAATAAGTCCAACAACATACTCTAGGGAAATGGAGCAATTGTGATCTCATACACTCAGTAAAACAAGACTATGCTGATAAAATAATCTTCCCATTTCAGAAATTATAGATCTCAAAAGAAATGTCAAATCTTAAAGCACAACTCCTGCTAAATTATGCCACCCAGAGTTCTTGCCCTAGAGCAATTAGCTCTGGGCAAAATCTCTCACGGAATATTAAAAACACTTAGGAACAATGTGTAAGCAGCCTCCAAAAAACCCCAGAGAATATTACAGTTGAGCTTCCCTTTTGTCTTTATCAACATATGCATTCGTATTTCTTTGCTTTTAATCCTGAAGAATCTTTCACATTTATGATTTTGTCCTACTGTTGTCATTTATCTCAACATAAATCACTATCCTATTTACAAAATACTCATTGTGATCTTTTGAAGGCCAGAGCTAGGGGAGAAGTCATCTTGGTAATTCCTATTGTACGTTTTAGGGATCTGATTATAGCGATATCAATTTCAAAAGAAATAGCATTATTTGTAAGCCATGTGAGATTCCTTTCATTTTCTCACCCAGCCCTGTTTCCTCCAGACATGCTTTAGGAAATGTTGAAAGGACAGTTCTGAGCTGGCTTTAGCATGCTTGACCTTAGTTGTCATGGGCCCCACTCCGTTGCCAGTACCCTACATCAAGTGCTGCCAGAGACTGCTGTGGCCATGGTGCAGGGAGTCTTCTCTCCTCTAAATCCTACTATGATGAGCTCCTGTTACCAAAGCAAATATCCCAAAGTGAATATAAATATTAAACAAAATTTAAGAAATTGATTCTAGGTTTCATGTTGTTGACCCAAAAGCTACCTGTACAGATAGGCATAGATGAAGAATGAGGTGGCATAGCTACCTGAGTGTTCCTTGTCACATTAGGATCAATGACTTGGAGTAGGTTTTGGATATGGAGTGGGTGGGTATCACACATGAGCATTTTATACTTCCATCTCTCCATTCTTTGCCCCTTTCTTTCAGTCCTCTTTTTAACCTCTTTTTTTTTTTTTTTCTGAAACCCACCATCACCCACATACATAAGCATTCCAGATTTTCCACCTGCTCTGTTGTCAGTCAACCTTGGGTCTTTCTGATTTTGCACCCTGAAACATGCGCTGAAAATTCTCAGCTTTTCACCCATGTGCTGATGATGTTCTTGCTGGGAGGAAGGGGTATGTTGTAGTTTCTGTATCTTCTGGCTGTATTAAAGGAATATAATGATGACTCGCACATTTGGAGAGAGAAAATGGATGATGGGGTAGAGCTTATTTTCACCCAAGTATCTGAAAGCAAACATACCTCCCACTGTGAGAATTCATTCATTTCTAAAGGTCCCCATCTGGTCTCTGTGAGAAATCCATATTCCTTCTATTAACATAACTTTGACCTTATTTGTAAGAAACAAATAACTAATAACTCTTCCCCTATTATAGCACAGGAGCCTCCCCTTTTCCTGCCCTGGGCTACAGTAAAAATTCTTGTTAACAGGCAATGAAAGGTGTTATGCCTATTTGAGTATCTCCAATCCCTAGATTTCTTCTTGAACAATAGGAGAGATGGGAATGAAATTCAGTTCATCAAATCATTCTTACTAAATAATTTGTCCAGAAGTGCTCTGAAATTAGTAACAGAAAACATATAGCCTCTGAGTCTACTTTCTTTATTCTCAAACCAGTATAGGCTTTATGCCCTTTGTCAAATAGAAATATCTTCAGATATCTTTATGAAATATTCATTTTCTTTCTATAGTTTTCAAGATTTCAAGATAAAATTAACCTAGAACTAAAATTATAACAGGACAATGTACAAAATTAGTTCAGAATATCTGTGCTTTTGTTTGAGAATAATGTTTTTCTCTTTGCAGTCATTGGATATCTGAAATTTGAGGGCTATTTCAGTTTAATGTTGAAAAAAAATACAAAAGTAGTCATGGCTGCCTATTTTCAAAAATATTTTCACAATTTTTTTTTTTGAGAGGCACCAAATGCTCCACTTCTTAGGATTTTTATAAAAGTGAACTTGACATACTCAACCATTTAAAAAAAAAAAAAAAAAGACCTTAAGCTATTTAGACTATTTGTAATGACTTTGATAAATAATATGTATCAGAACTCTAATTTTTCTGAATGCTATAATACTCTACCCCATGGATCTCCCATGGGTTTCACTTGTGTAGTTGAGTGAAATTTTCCCTTTGAGATATATTCTGATGCCTGCTGCTTTTTTCTCTTGTTCATTTGAAGCTTGCTATGTTAGCCCTAATCCTCCAGAAGTCTATTCTGGACACTTAGAGCTATCACTCATCCTGTCACCTAGCATTTATATGTCCTCCTTTGCTTTTATCACTATCTTGTCACTAATCCTTTTCCTCTTGGAGTATTGCCTAGACACTTATCATTGCCAAATATCTTTCTCTCTACTAGCTGATCTTCATCTTTTAAATTATCTGATATAACTGGGAGAGGTTTCAAGATGATGGTATAGAGGTCACTTTTCTGGCTGCTCCATGGCATGAAACCAAGAAAGCAGTTAAGCAGTTTCTCAGCAAGGTGAGTGAGAAATAAAAAAGGAAGGGCTTGGGCTGGGGTTGTGGCACAGTAGTAGCATGCTCGCCTAGCATGCACGAGGCACTGGGTTGGATCCTTAGCACCACATAAAAATAAAATAAAGATATTCTGTCCATCTACAATTAAAAAAAATTTTTTTAAAAAAGGAAAGGCTAAGGGATTTACTGGAATTTAATACTGGAAATTTGAAGCAGATTGGGGACAGAGGAGGTTGGATATAATAAGGAAGAAATCCCCAACATCAAAGCAGCTCCTGCAGCTGGTAGTACCAGCCAGAGCAGTACCTCCACAAGCAAAATGTAGGAAAGAGAGAATGAAAAGAACCCACATTTTTAGGAGGCCTGAGGTGTGTCTGGGTACGGAGTATTTAGTGATTAAAGACACTGCACGACTAAACTGAAAGGTGTTCTGCACAATGTCCTTGTGAGGGAAAGAAGCCAAATCTCTCCCAGCTGCATGCAGAGGACAGAAGAAGGATCCATTTTGCAGTGACAGCACAAGGGCTGGCAGATGGGAAGCCAATTCCTCGCAAACTTGAGTTTGGCCCAAAATACTGTCCTGGCAACCCCACACTGCACTATGTAGACTATGCTTAAGTGACCAGGAGAAAATCAAATGTGGAGAGAAGTTTACACAGGGGAATATTGGTCGTGGAAGCTCACCTAGTTCTCCTCTTTCAATCCTGCCTCTTATAGGATCAGCTGGGAGAGATGTGCCTGGTAGGAAATTTGAAAGGCCAGAGTGGGAGATATTGAGTTTGGAGATAGAACCCAAGACCAGGAAACATAGGTGACATTAGTGGACTAAGAATTGGCTTCTCAACTACACAAGTGAAACCCATGGGACATCCAAGGGGTGGAGTATTCTAGTGTGAATGGGCACCAGCTGGGCCCTGGAAGTGTGCTGATGTAAAATCTCCAAACCAACTGGCATTCAGTGAAGAGCCTGGAGCACACCTAAGCCTAAACCCCACCTCCAGGAGTTATGCATATGGAATTACCTCTCTCCAGGAATCCATTCTGAGGGTGGGGTATCACACTCTAGATGATCCAACCTAACACTGCTGAGAAGCTGAGAATCTTTTGAATTCCAGTGGAAACAATTCTTTAACTTTTCATTAAGATTTTTTTCTTCTCTTTTTTCTTTTTCAATTTTTCTATTTGTGACCTTAATGGTTCATGGATATTTATACATATTAATATTTGTATATTTTCACATTCCTAGCACATTTGAAGCTAGTTATTTTTCATGTGTTAGTTTTTTTGGGGAGTAGAATATTTGATTAATATATTTGTTGTATATTTTATTTTTAATTTTTAAAATTTTAACTTTATATATTTTTCTCTCATTAATCTGTTGCCATTCTCTCCTGACAGTCAATCTCTATTCTCTTTCACTCTTTCATTTTTATCTTTTCTTCTCTTCCCTCATATTCATTGCATCTCATATCACCTCTGCTCTCTCCCTGTCCACCATTCAAAATTGTAAACCTTTTTGGAAACTTACTGCTTCTACTGTAGGCAATACTGATCTTACTATTTCTCTTAATTGTGACAATTAACATTGTATATGTCATAGCAGGAACTATTTGGTTTAATGCTGTATATGGCTTGCATTTTTTGTTGTTGTGAATTGTCTCCCAATAAACAGTGAAGTACTGGAAAACTTCAGGGACACTCTAAGTCCACAAGGTAGAAATACTACAACCTCAGACCCATATTGTTAGATGAGTAAACACAACAAGAGAAGAAAAAGGGAACAATTTGGCCCAAACAAACAAGATACTCTGATAACAGAATCCATTCACACTCCAGTGGGAGAAATGTTAGAAAAGGAGTTTAGAATATACATAGTTAAACTGATATGTGAAGAAAAGAATGATTTAAGAAGTGAATTCAGAAAATATAGGAGGTGAAAGGTCATTTCAATAAAGAAATAGAGATTCTGAAAAAACAAACAAATCTTCAAAATGAAGGAATCAATAAAACAAATCAAAAATTCATGAAAGCATCACCAACACACTAGATCACTTCAAAGACAGTTTCAGGTAATGAAGATAAAATACATAATCTTGAAAATAAAGTTGTCCATGGAGAAAATCTGTTAAGAGACCATGAACATAATTTCTAAGAAATATAGGATAACATGTAAAGAACAAATGTAAGATTTATCAGAATAGATGGAGGCTCAGATATAAACTAAAGGAATGCACAATCTTTTCAATGAAATAATACTAGAAAATTTCCCAAACCTAAAGCATGAAATGTAAAATCAGATACAGGAGGCTTACAAGACCCCAAATATACAAAATTACAACAGACTCACACCAAAATATGTTATGAAAATATCTAACATAGGAATAAATATAATTTTAAGATACCAGAGAAATACAAGTAACATTTAGAAGGAAATCAATTCAGATCTCAGCTGATTTTTCAACCCAGACCTTCAAAGCTAGGAGGTCTTAGAATAATGTATCCCAAGCTCTGAAAGAAAATGGATGCCAGCCAAGATTTCTATGTACACAGCAAAATTAAGTTTCATAATTGACAATGAAATAAAAACCTCCCATGATAAACAAGCTAAAAGAATTCACAACCACAAAGCATGCACTAAAAAACATATAGTTCGTGAAAAAGAATAAAGGGGAAACCTGCAAAGGCAGGAACTAAACTAGAAAAATAAAAGAAAAACTAATTCAAATTAAAAAATATCACCATGAAAGGGAATAAGAATCATTTCTGAATAATAACATTGAATGTCAATGGCCTAAACTCATTGATCGAAAGACATACACTGGCAGATTGCATTAGAAAACAACACAATATGCTGTCTCCAAGAGACTCATCTAATAGGCAAAGCCATATATAGACGGAAGGTGAATGATGGGAAAAAACATATCATTCACATGGATTTTGTTAATGAGCGGGGCTACCTGATCTCGGATAAAGTGGACTATAAGCCTAAGTTAATCAGAAGGGACAAGGAAGGACATTTCATACTGCTTAAGAGAATTATACAGCAACAAGATATAACAATCATAAATATTTATGCCCCACACAATGGAACATCTACATACATCAAACAAGCCTTTCAAAATCTCAAATAGACTGCAACAAAACAATACTGGGTGACTTTTTTTTGGCAAGAGAAACTGGGGATTGAACTCGGGGGTATGTAACTACTGAGCCACATCCCCAGCCCTATTTTGTGTTTTTTATTTAGAGACAGTCTCACTGAGTTGCTTAGCACCTCACTGTTGATGAGGCTGAACTTTGAACTCGTGATTCTCCTGTATCAGCCTCCCAAAGCACTGGGATTACAGGCGTGTGCTACCGTGCCCGGCCTGGGTAACTTTAAAACACCTCTCTAACCACTGGGAAGATCCTCCAAACAAAAACTAAATTTAAAAACAATATAACTAAAAAATAAAAATAAGAAATTAGACTTAATAAACACATTGGATATTCCATCCGTCAATGACTAAATATGCTTCTTAGCAGTGCATGGATCCTTCTCTATATAGATCATATCTTACGTCACAAAGCTACTCTTAGCAAATACAAAAAATAGAGCTAATAACTTGCATTTTATCAGATCATGATGAAATGATATTATGACTCAATGATAAAATTAAAAATAGAAGCTACTCTAACACTCAGAGACTAGATAATATGCTATTGAATAACCAATGGATAGCTGAAGAAATCAGGGATGAAATTAAAAAGTACTTAGAGGTAAATGAGAATAGCAGTACAAATCAAAATCTCTGGGATACTGTGAAGGCAGTGATAAGAGGAAAGTTTATTGCATTGAACTCATTCATTAAAAGAATGTAAAGCCAACAGATAAATAACCTAACATCTCAAAGCCCTAGAAAAAGAACAAAACAATACCAAAAGCCATAGAAGACAGGAAATACTTAAAATCAGAGCTGAAGTTAATGAAATTGAACCAAAAAAAATCTAAAAATTGCTGAAACACAAAGTTGGTTCTTTGAAAAATTAAAATTGATAAACCCTTAGCTAATGAAGAGAAAGAGAAAAATTACTGAAATTCATGATGAAAAAGGAAATATCACAATGGACACAATTGAATACAGCTGATAAACTATTTTGAAAATTTATACTCTAATAAAATAGAAAATGTTGATGACATCACAAATTTCTAGAGACATGACCTACTCAGATTGAATCAAGAGGACATAGAAAACTTAAACAGATCAATTTCAAGCAATGAAATTGAAGATGCCATTAAAAGCCTACCAAGAAAGAAAAGCTCAGGACCAGAAGAATTCTCAGCTGAGTTATACCAGACCTTCAAAGAAGAACTAACACCAATCCTCCTTAAATTACTCCATGAAATAGAAAAGGAGGGAACCCTTCCAAACTCATTTTATGAGGCTAGTATGAGGCTTGATATCAAAACCAGAAAAAGACACATCAAGGTAATAAAACTTCAGACCAATATCCTGGATAAATATAGATGCAAAGATTCTTAATAAAATACTGACAAACCACATACAAAAGCATATTAAAAAGATATTGCACCATGACCTAGTGGGGTTCATTCTAGAGATGCAAGGTTGTTTCAACATACGGAAATCAATAAACATAATTCATCGCATCAATAGACAAGAATCACCTGATTATTTCAATAGATACAGAATAAGCATTTGACAAAATACAGCATCAATTTGTTTTCAAAACACTAAAACTAGAGAGAGTAGGAATATATCTCAGCATTTTTAAAAAAATATATGCTAAACCCAAGGCCAACATCATTTTAAGTGGAGAAAAATTGAAGCATTCCCTCTAAAAACTGGAACAGGATAGGGATGCCCCTTTTCACCACTTCTATTCAACATAGTCCTAGAAACTCTAGCTAGAGGAATTAGAAGAAAGAAGTGATACAAACAGGAAAAGAAAAACTCAAATTATCCCTATTTGCTGATGAGATTATTCTGTGTTTAGAAGCCCAAGAAAAACTCCACCATAAAACTTCTAGAACTCATAAATGAATTCAGGGAAGTAGCAGAATATAAAATTAACACCCACAAGTCAATTGCATTCCTATACATCAGTGATTAATCACCTGAAAGAGAAATTAGGAAACCTATCACATTCTCAATAGTCTCAAAAATAAAATTTGTGGAATCAATCTAACAAAAGAGGTGAAAGACCTCTACAATGAAAACTATAGAATATTAAAGGAAGAAATTGAAGACCTCAGAAGATGGGAAGATCTCCCATTTTCTTTGATAGAATTAATATTGTCAAATTGGCCATACCATCAAAAGTGCTATACAGATTTAATACAATTTCTATTAAAATTCCAATAGCATTCTTCATAGAAATAGAACAAGCAGTCATGAAATTAATTTGGAAATATAAGAAGACCAGAATAGCTAAAGCAATCCTTAGTGAGAAAAGTGAAGCAGGAGGCATCACAATACCAGACCTTAAATTATACCACAGAGATATAGTTACAAAAAAATGGCACCAAACCAGACATGGAGACCAATGGTACAGAATAGAAAACAGACATACCCACAAAAATAGTTTTCTCATACTAGACAAAGGCTCCATAAATATACATTGGAGAAAAGATAGCCTCTTCAACAAATAGTGCTCAGAAAATTTAAAATCCATATGTAGTAGATCAAAACTGAACCAAATATCTGACTCTGCACAAAACTAAAAGTGGATCAAGGACCTAGGTAGTAGACCAGAGACCCTTTGCCTATTGGGAGGAAAAGTAGGCCCAACTCTCCCTCATGTTGAACTGAATTCTTCACCAAGACTCCTAAAGCGCAAGAAGTAAAATCCATAATCAATAGGATGATTTCAAACTAAAAGGCTTCTTCACAGCAAAGGAAATAATTAAGAACATGAAGATAGATCTTACAGAATGGGAGAAAATCTTTACCATTTGTACCTTAGATAAAGTATTAATCTTCAGGATATATAAAGAACTCAAAAAACTTAACTCCAAAAAACAAAACCAAAAACCCAATCAATAAATTGATGAAGGAACTGAACAGACACTTCACAGAAGAAGAAATAGTCAACAAATATTTAAAAATTCATCTCTAGCAATTAAGTGCGAATTAAAACTAATACTGAGATTCTCACTCTAGTCAGAATGGCAATTATGAAGAATACAAAGAACAATGTTAGCGTGGATGTGGGCAAAAATCTACACTCATTGCTGGTGGGACAGAAAATTGGTGCAACTACTCTGGAAAGCAGTATGGAGATTCCTCAGAAAATTTGGAATGCAACCATTATTTCATCTAGTTATCCCACTCCTCAACATATACTCAAAGGGCTTAAGATGAATTCATAATAGCGCAGCTATGGATCCAACCTAAGTGCCCTTCAACAGATGAATGGATAAAGAATATGTGTTACATATATACAATGGAATGTTACTCAGTAATAAAGAATGAAATTATGATATTTGCCACTAATTGGTTGGACTATACCAAAGGCTGATTGTTCTTTCTCATATGTAGATTCTAATTACCAATAAACAGGGTGGTGGGGGGAATAGAAGTTCATTGGGTTAGACAAAGTGGAATGAAGGGAAGGTTGAGCGGATGAGAATAAGAAAGACAGAATGAATTGGACATAACTTATCCTATGTTCTTATATTAATACATGACCAGTGTAACTCCACATCATGTACAATCACAAAAATGGGAAATTATAATCCATGTATTTATGATATGTCAAAATACATTCTGTTATGTATAACTAAAAAGTAATTTAAAAATTAAAAGAATTACCTAACTATTTTCATTTTGTGGTTGGATTTATCTTTTCTCCTAAGGGTCTTAGGGTGGAAAGGAGAGTGATCTAATGATAATGTGTGTATGGGTAATAGCAAATGCATCTTATCCTGCTGTTCTGAATGAACCAATGTCTATTTTATGAGTTTATTGATTACATATAGTGTCATGTGACAGCTGCCATGCTCGAGATCCTTGGGATGCAAAGATGAAGTATACTTAAGAATCTTGTAAGCTCCAGAGAAATGTCTTATCTGTGTAATTTGCTTTACTGGTTTGTCATGGTAAATAATTCATAGGCTAAAACCCATTACAGTGGGAAACTATTATAGTTCACTGTGTACCTATGTGAGCTGGCATTGGCATTTGAATCATATATGCTAACCTTTGCTTTGACGTGGTAGAGAATGAAATTAGTCTGAAAAGTTAATATCTCTAAATGATTGAAAAGGTTATGAATTCTTGATTTACTTGCCAAAAATTTATAGAAATTATCTTAAAATGTAAAATATATCTCCCTTCATAATCTTTTATGAATGATTTGGTCCAGGATATGGGGAATGGAAATATAATAAAGCAATTTTAAGATATGAAATAGTGACCAAAACTGATTCATTTTTATACAAAATAGCTTAAGTAAAAAATATGTCCATGTTTTTCAAATTGTTTTTATCTAAGAAATGCATTTAACAGTATTTTTTGCATTGCCAGGAAAAAACTTCTTTGATATTTGTTAATTTCCTACCATGTGATACCTGCTTCACCTTACATGTGTTCTAGTATTTAACATCCTAGCTGAGCTGTGCTTTGAAGTCAAATACCTAGCCAGTTTATGCTATATTCCATATAATAATAACTTAAACCAATTACAATTTGTAATTTTTAATCTGTGTTTATGCATATGCAATATTTTCATTGTAATTATGTGCTAGGTCAGCTTTGTGTAGCTTTGACAAAATACCTGAGATAAAATCCTTGAAAGGTTTATTTTTGTCCCAGGGTTTCAGAGGTTTCATTCTTGGCCTGCTGCTTGGCCATGTTGCCTTAAAGTTAGATTAGCATAATAACTCACGGTGGGAATGCATGGCAGAGGAGGACTGTAGCCTCCTGGTTATAGGGAAGCAAGAAAGAGGAAGAGGCTGGCCTTGCAGTATTTCTTTCAAAGGCAGATCCCTGATCACCTAACAATTTCCCCACCTTTGGGATTAAGCCTTCAACACATCCTATATTCAAGGTCTTAAAGTGAGGATCCCTTTACAACCATGTATCTCCTTAAATTCTTTCTTGCTCAGATGCTGTGACTTATAGTACCTTTTCTTATTCCTTTCCTGTCTCCATTTTTACTTTTTACCAACATCAGTACCAGGTGAAGTATGCAGTCTTGAGACTACAAATCTCAATTATTTGCATGAAGAGAACACTTCCATTTCCCACTGTTCATTGTTCAGATACATTGTCTTCCTCCCACCCTTCCCTTCTGTCCTTGCTCCTATGTACCTCAAAGTCCTTGTTTTGTTTGAGAGCTTGCCAGGTCAAGATATTCTAAAATGAAGTTCAAATATAGTTTACTCCTTTCTGTATAATCCCTGGTATATTTTCCTTGTAGATGTAAACAAAGCTGAGAGTAAACTGAGTGACATTTCTGTTGTCAGTAACCAATCTTAGGAACATCCAGAAAAGGGTTTAATTTGGAGAAAAATTATGGGGGGAAACCTGTAAATTTTATTTGCTTCTACAGCAAACTAAGAAAGAAACCATTGATTTAAAAAAAAAAATCCTACTACTAGACTGGGGAGCATAGTGCTTCCAATTCCCGTGACACCCTAAAGAAAGGGGTAAGAAACCAGTGAACTGAGTTCTACAAGTCTTATTTTTAAAATTTATTTTTTTACCCTGAACTCTTAAAAATACCCTCCTGTTCCTCCTTCATTCTGGCTACTTCTCTTTGCTGCTCCTGTGATGGATCTCTTGCCCCAGGCTTTTGAAATGGGTAAGGTTCTCCTTTAAGGAAGCCTTCATGTTTCCACAACCCTAGAAGTACATCAGAAGGCACCTGGCTGGTCATGGTGTTTGAAAGGTGTTATCAGACTCTCCTTCCCAATCCTATTTCCAGATAGCTAACACCACACTTGCCTGTTCACTGTTGGAAAATTATTTCTTAGAGGCTTTTGAGATTTTCAGTTACTCTTATAAGGCACATTTTTCCCCCAGGGAAGTCATTCCTTAAAGTTTCTCTCTCTCTCTTGGGTTGTAGTACATAAGAGTGATTATGGCATTCCTGGGAACAGGGATCCCAAAGAACATAGCATAAGACCTGTCACTAGAAATGAAAATCATGGCAGATCTCCTCACCATCACTTTACTAATTCCAGTTAGACATTAAGGTATCATTTGTATCATTTTTGATAAGTTTATTAAGCTATGTTTGTGTAATCTATGTCACATTACTAACACTATACCAATTTAAGTAATTTTATGTAAAGATATGTTTTGAAATTAATACCAGCCAGATGCAGGAGTGCATGCCCATAAGCCCAGAAACTCAGGAGGCTGAGGCAGGAGGATTGCAAGTTTGAGGCCAGCCTCAGCAATTTAGTAAGGCCCTAGGTAGCTTGGTGAGATCTTGTCTCAAAAAACAAAACAGAACAAAAGACAAAAAAGCAAGGACTGGGGGATGCAGCTCGGTGAGAAAGCACTGCTGGGTTCAACCCCAGTACCAAAAAATTAAAAATTACCAGATTAGGAATATAGCTAGTGGTAGAATGCTTGCCTAGAGTGCATGAGGCCCTGGGTTCAAATTTCTTCAGTGTACATATACAAACACATATACACAGCACAATTTAATTTCCTGAGACAGATGTTTTAACAAACTTTTATGCACTTAATTGCTATTTATTGAACATTACTTCATTCTAAGTAATTTAAGGGTATAGTGCTAAAAAAGTACATGTCCATTCCTTATTTTTTCCAGCAAAAAATAGTTCCTTTCTTAACCTAGGAGTTACACAGATTTTTTTTTTTTTGGTTATTTGCTAATAACAATACCTGTATCCTGATAATATTATTTTGTTGCAAAACACCTATAATTTCTATTAAAAATGCCTCTATTACATTTAATAATCACATTTTATTATGAAAGGACATACTGGCCACAAATACAATTCAAAACAAATGAAAAGTGTATATATTGGAAAGTCAGTTTCTCCCCACTAAATATTATCCCCCAAATGAGTGTTGCTATGAGCTTAGTTTATAGCCCCTTATATGTCTTATATAAAAGTTGCGTTTTACATAAATGCAATCATGCTGGCTCATATTGCACATCCTGTTGTGTGTTTTCTCACCAAAATTATATTCATTAAAAAAAATTTCATTTGTTCCTTTCAGTTCTAGCCTTTTCTTTTTTTTTCCCAAAAATTTCATTTTAATACATATTATCAAACATTTTCACTAGTTATATAGCATGTGGTTGCCTGGATTAATCATGTCCTGGTAGATATTAGTTTGTTTTCATTTTCCTCTGTTTCAAACAATGGTGAAAAACAACATGGAATTGTATTGAACTTTTAAATCTTTGCTAATATTTGCCACTTTAATTATAAAAAATAAAGTGGAGCATTTTTCCCTTTAATTTTAATCAAATTTATTATTCAATGTGTGGGCTATCACTTGGTTTGGCAGGTGTCATTACTGCCCCTTTGTATTATTCTGGGAGAATCCCAGAAGTCCATCTGAAAGATCTCTTTCCTGATCATGATAATGTACATTTAACTAATGGGAGGCCATAAAAAGATATTAGAGAAAACTAAAATAAGAACTTAAAAATGAATGGATTAGGATTATCTTATTGAACTGAAATTGAATTATATAACAGATCAAATTTGAGACCCAACTGACTGAATGTGGAGTCCTGATGTGTTTCGGTCAGTGAACTACCACAAAACATTTGTTAACAGTTCTGCTGGGCTCAAACCATAAGGGGAATTTTGCAAATGACAATTTTAAATAGCTACCATAAAAAGCACAAGTTGCAACATTTCAACTTCTCAGTAATTCTGTACCTTTTAGAAATAGACAACACTTTCTATAATCTCCTTTTTAATTTCATTATCTGCTGTATTTGTACCACTGGTAATTTCTCAGTTGATGTTAGTGACTGAGCATGGAGCCCAGCTGCATGTTACATCCAACATTGATTTCATCTGTTGAATTCTAATAAACTCAGCCATTCTGAAATGCAGTCAGCAAAGCCCAGAAAGAGAAGATTTAGTTGAAACCAGGCCAGATGGTAACATCAATGAGGTAAATGGATTTTTCAGGGATGGCAACTAATTCTGTGAATCAGTCAAGGGTAACTTTTAGAAATATGAACCTAGAAATCTGTTGATCAAGACATCTAATATATACACTGAAGTTTTTCCAGCTGATTTTTGATTCATTTTTTGGATAAATATATAGTGGCTCTATTGCCAGGACACTGTCATAATGTTAGAGTAGCTTATATGAAGGTATGCAAAAGAAAATATTCTGTTGGATTATGTTGTGTATTCTTAGCATATTTAGTGAACTTAGCTGGATATTTTTGATGAGGTCAGAACATGTTATCCCAGAATATACTAACTTGATGTAATGAATATTTTAAGCTGAAGAAATTTGAGAAAATGACAGAAGTAGGAAGGTTGCTGTGACTTTTACCCGATTTTTCTCCACTCAAGCAGTCCATAAAAATCTATGATTTTTTGATCTTCCCCTGAAGCAGATCTTAAAGACTCACATAAGAGGTGATTCCCTACACCTGGAGAAAATGAATATCTTTATCTCTGAACATAAAAGATCACAGAGAAGAATCTCCACAAACAGACCTTGCTAAGTTTCCCAGTCTATCACTATTAGATCATATCCCTTTGCCTTGTCATATTTCTCCAGGACTATCCACTCCACTAAACCTATAAAAGACTCTTAGATTTAAATGTTTCTTTTGAGCTGTTATTTCATTGTGAAGATTTCCGTGTCACTTAAAATATATTAAATTGGTGTTTTGTTAATCTGTCTTTTGTTATTGGGCCTCTTCTAATAATCATTTAAATACACAATTCAAAATGAAATATATGCATATACATGTATATATGGCATTATTAATTAAAGGCCAATTTATGATTATCTGTAAAATATATATCTGTAATAATATATCTTTAATATATATGAATATATATAATATATATATATATGAATGAACCACTTTCTATGAGTCTCAGGATATATGTGAGGTATCTAGAAATCCAACACTGAAGATACATGAGTATGTGTTATATGTTTTTGGAATCATCTCTGGCTGAGTGTGTTTCTTTGCAATGACTTTTATACATTACATAGTGTTTAAGATTTTACTATCTGACTTATTGTAAATCTCAATCCTTCCAGTGTCAATCCTTTGTACTTCAGAGGTCAGGAAATGTAGAGGTGAGGAGTGTGTGGATCATTAGAGTGATTATATCTGCAGATTGCTGAGACAATATAAAAAGTCATGGATGGCAAAACACAGAATATATTACTCATTTTCCAATTTTCAGTTTGAGGTCTGCTTTTTATTCTGGACACTCCAAGTGGCATTATTCATTATTTAGATGTTCTACATAAAAACTAAAATAGAATTTGTTCTTAAGTTAAAGAACATTTTTTATAACCACAAATGTCTTAATTATGTGTCCTCATTTTCTTCATTATGAAGATAAAGATCAATATTTGCTCTGAATAGCAGATTATTGGAAGTAATGTGAAAATTTGGAAGAACCACTATATTGGCAATTAGAATTTAGATGTTTTCTTGATATTGGTCAAGGTGGGCATTTCTTGATCCTGATATTTGTGAATGGAGTTGTAAAATAAATTTGGAATTACTCAAAATAATTCTGAGTCTATTTTATGAACATTATTCAGTTAACCCTTTAACCCCATGAAAAATCACTTGTTAGCAGGATTTAACAATTAAGAAAAATCAAGCTATGAGATGTGTGCAATTTATATGAGTTACTAAGGATCTGTGGGTGCCAGAATTCAAATCTATTCTACTCCTTATTCAAAGCCTATTATCAAAACATCAGTCATTACTAATTTTGTAAAACCACAGCCCATAATATTGAGACTCACTTTCTTATAATTTTTTCTTAACATTCACATATTTGTTCAATTATTAACAAATGTTAATAATTGAATTTTGTTTCTGCTGTATCCTCAATTAATTAACTTACTTCAGTCTTTTAATTTTCTTTCCAAAAAGCTGAAGTCAGGTGAGCATGGTAGTGTGTACCTATAAAACCATTAACTGGGAAGGCTGAGGCAGGAGGATCACAGTTCAAGGCCATTCTTGCAACTTAGTGAGACCCTGTCTCAAAACAAAAACATTAAAAATAGGACTGCGGATGTAGCTCAGTGGTAAAGCTCCCTTGGACTCAATACTTAATACCCATACCCTCCAAAAAATCTTAAGTCAAATAGCTATCAGTGACTGGATGAACTCCATCCCTCTTTTGTCCTTTCAAATAAAGAAACAGCATTTTTTAGGATTATCTTTAGCCCCAATGATGCCACTTGGTGGAAGAGGCACAGTACCCTAGATATGACTGTTCTTGGATATACATTTTCCCAAAGATAGAATTTGAGTGAAAGAACTTCTTACTGATTTAGACTTTTTTAAATATTATGATTTCATTGGGGGTGAGCTGTGAACTTTGAGTTTTTCTTCCTTCTGTGGATAAAATTATCACCAACATTCTTAAATCTCTGTTCTAACCCAGCACATTTTTAAAAGACCACCTATAAAACCAGTGGTGTAATTGACATCTCTACTTAAAAATCTCATTAAAGTATTTTTTAAACATTTTAATATGAAGTAGAAGGTATGTATGATAAAGTGCCTCTCATGCCAGTAACCACTATCCTATCACTTTATAGTAGTTATCAAGATTTTAAATATTTATATATTACTGATGTTCTTATTGGTTTCAGGTCTGTTATAGCTTGGATCTAGAATGTCCCGAAAGGTTCATATACTTAAAGGCTTGGTCCCCAGGCAACAATGTCCAGAGATTTGGTTTTGAGGAAATGATTGCATCATGACTTCAACCTCAGCATTGATTTGATGCATGAATAATTTGAGTGGATCGTTGGGAGGTAGGACCTAATCAGAAGAAGTAAGGTTACTGGGGGTGTGCTCTGAAGGGCTTTATCTTGTCCCCAGCTCCTTCCTCGTTTTTTCCCTTCTGCTTCCCAGCTGCAATGAGCTGAGCAGATTTCCTCTACCACACTCTTCCACCATGGTGTTCTGCATGGCCTCAGGCACAAAATAATGGAATCAGCTGACCATGGACTTAAATCTCTGAAACCATAAGCCAAAATAAAACTTTTCCTCCTTTGTTTGTGTCAGATATTTTGATCACAGGAACAAAAGCCAACACAACGTCTATTACTAAATGTTCTGTCAGTACAAGGTTTTATTCTTATCACAACATCTAGCACAATATCTGGCACTTAGAAGATAAACTATATGATATAATTCTACTTTCTATATAATATAGACTAATTATGTAGTTATGTAATATCATTATACCTTCTATATAGTAGACTAATTATATAATATGTAGCTGTATAATATAGTCCTACCTACCCCATTTTTTCTCATTCTCTACCAAAGCTTTAGACCAATTAATAGCACCCCATGGGTCTTGTTCAGGCCCTGGTGGATCTTAGGGCTTATGAATAGGATAGCATATGATTGATTAATACCTGGTTGGAACTCCTAGCAGGTAAATTGTCTACATAATTACTCTTTAGATTTTGTTTTTCAGCATTTCTGATAAGTGGTTCATATTGTACCAGATTTATTCCTTATTTGAACACTTACACAGTTGAAATTCTATAACTTTAGAAATGAAAACCTTAACACAAGTGACCCTAAATTTGAGGGATTCCCTTCAGAAAGCACATTTTTAGATGGATACTTGAGAAAACTACTGCTCAGGCTAAATGTCAATAAGGCAAATGAAAATAAAAGCAACAACAATGTCTTTTGTTCTTCTGCCTATAGTGCTTCTGTACTGAAGAATAAAATGTTAGGTATGTTCTGCATTAACCTTATTTTGTATGTTTGTATCTACTCAATGACCTCCAATTGTACTGAAATTATAAAACAAAATGACTTATTTTCTGTAAATTGTCAGAAAAATGAATTATAAAGACAAATTTGAATATTTCATCCTTAGTAATCTATATGTGGCAGTATACACACACACAATCATTTGATGGTAATGTCTTCTCTTGATCTGATGTCCCAGTGTGACTGGAAAATCACATTTTATAGAGATCCCCAAATGCAAAGTAAAGGATAAGACATATTTTGATGTTCGGTGTATCACTTTGTTGCATACATTATAGCATTAAAGTATCTTATCTATGACCAACTCTTCATGTTTAAAAGTCAAAATTGACTAAGTCTAATGTAAATTAGTGTAATTAAAACTTAAAATGAAGCCGGGCATGGTGGCTCAAGCCTGTAATCCCAGCACTTAGGGAGGCTGAGACGGGAGAATCGTGAGTTCAAAGCCAGCCTCAGCAATGGCGCGGTGCTAAGCAACTCAGTGAGACCCTGTCTCTACATAAAACACAAAATAGGGCTGAGGATATGGCTCAGTGGTCCAGTACCCCTGAGTTCAATCCCCAGTACCAAAAAAAAAAAAAAAACTTAAAATGATTTCTGTGATATAAATGAGTGCATGTGTATAAATGTGTGTACATATAAGTGTACATATTCTTAAAATCTGAAGAGCTTAGGTTTTTGTTTATGACCATTCAGATTAAATGAATTCAGATTAAATGAATGGTCATAAGCAAAAAACAAGATAATTAAACCATACTATCATAAACCTATGAATGCTTTCCTTTACCTCTTTTTAAAGTGATGCCTCAGTGATATTTCCAAAAGGGGAGGGGCATCATTCAAGAAGATTTCCTGCTGTCATTTTATTCCTCATCTGCTGTGATCAGCACAGTACCTGCTGATCAAAGGTAACCTTGGTTGTTGATTCCATGGGAGAGAGGAGCAAAGTCATGATGAATAGAGACCATACTGATTAACTCTTCTGCCTGCTTATGGATTTTCAGTAGTATGTATTTAGGATAAAAGACCATTTTCTAGACTCTTACTGATTTTTTTTCCTGTGCTTTTAATTATAAAAAGTGAGAATGGAAGTGTTAGGAAAATGTAGCTTACCACTCTGGTAAAGCAAGGCAATCCTATACAGCACTTTTGTATCATTGATCTAAAACCTTTCATGCCATGTGTTAAGTGGTGCGGGAGAGAAATACTAACGAGGTAGTATCACAAAACTGGTAGTGAAACTCAGAAGGAAAATTTAAGTTCTTTAAAAGAATACCTTGATAAATATTTGGTTAGTTAATCTTTTTAAAGCACTTATAATTGCTAAGCTCTCATTGTTAAAGGTCCTTAATATACTCTAATACAAATATATGGTGAACACACGCAAAATATTAAACTAATTAGAGATCGGAAAAATGCTAAAACTGGTGCTCAGGAGGCTTACACAAAGAGTGTTTATAGGTATTAGAGAAAGATTATCAGAAAAACACAGGTTAGGTACATGACTGGATAACATCCTACAGATCAATGTCCATAACACTTTGGAATTATGTTCTTTGCTGAACAGAAATGATTTGCAGCTATCAGATCATTCCCTCCTTTTAATAATAACTTTCAATAAATAATCAATAAAGGTATATTTTTATGTAACTAAATTATCCTTAGTCTAGTTAAATAATACTTGGACATTGAAATATGCTGCTTTCACTTTGACTTATTTCTAAGTTTTGAGTATTTAACAGAACAGTCACTGATATATAAGAAGCACTGAATAATTGTTTAAAAACATGGGGAAATAGCTTAGGAGTTGACACCATGAGGGGGTGTGTTTAGGGTTAAGATTACAGAATAAAACTCTTAAGCATAAAATGTTTTTCATTTCCAAGAGAGAGGTGAGATGAACTAATAGAGAAAAAAGTGAATCAGAGTAAATGAAATTGAGTGCTGCATGGAGAAAGGTCAGAAGAAACCTGCAGTTGTGACATGACCAAATGGAATTCAAGAATATTGAAGATTTGAGGGTTTTGTACTTACTGTGCAGCAGATGACAGTCTATCTTTGCCTTCCCTTCTTCTGTAAATTCCACTATACTTGTGAATGTTGTAGGGGTGCTTTCTTTGTATTGTTTCCATGGAGCCCAGTTGTGTGGTTGACATATGTGAGTTTCTGGATATACTGTGATTAATTCAGACAAAACAAAAAAAGACTTCATAAAGCTTCTCTCTGGTGTGGAAGTCAGGCAATAAATATGTCATTGTAATTTGTGATAAGTGCAATAATAGTAAACAGAATTTAGTGATAAAAATGTAGTTCTAGAGATAAGTTTCAATGATATGGTCAAGGAAAGTCCTTCTGAGGAGGAGGCCTCTAGATCTGAACCAAAGCACATCAGGAAGAGGAATGTATCCCAGTATGTTAATTGAAGTCTGCTATAACAAATACTAGATGGCTTAATACAACAAGAATTTATTCTTTCACAGTTATGGAGGCCAGACATCCAAAGTCAAGGTGGTAGCAGTGTTGGTTCCTTCTGGAGGCTGTCAGGGAGAATCTGGTCCTTGCCTTTCTCCTCACCTGGTAGCACCAGCAGTTCTTGACATTTCTTGGTTTGTACATGCATCACTGCAGTCTCTCCCTCTGTGCTTCACACTGTCTTCTGTCCTGAGTGTGTGTGTCCTGTCTCCCTCTGCCTTACTCTTGTTACAAACCTGTCATTGGATTTAGAGGCCATCCTATTTAGGTTCCTTCTCTAAGATATGACAATAGAATTCAGCTTAACTTATGATAGAAAAGATTGTTTTATAGTTCATTCTTGACCTGAAAAAAATACCATAAAAAATCCTGTTCAAGTAAACCAATTCTCTTAGTATCAGTTTTGTCCCCTATTAAATTCATATTGAGTCCTTTTGTCTAGGAGCACCACTTTATATAATGGAAGACACCTTAGAAAAAACAGTACTGTCATGTGTTTATAGCTGATGGCTTCATTAAACTCAAAGATTTCTTTTAACTTCTTATATGTGACTTTCCTACTTTCCTACACAAGGATGTGGTGCTGAGATTACTAAAGTCCTAGTAAGAGAACCTGCCTCTAGGTTGGAACATAATCACTCTTGAGCCTCTTTGGATACTTTTAATACTATTAGCCACTAGCCTTGATGCTGAAATGTTGGTAACATTAATAAACCCAACTTAGGAAGTTTTCTGATCAAATGATAGAGTTTTATTTTCTGGGAAGTTTCTATTATAAGTATCACTGTTTATAATTTTATCTGAAAGTAATTTTTAATAGTAGCATTTGAAAAATACACACATGCACACACATACACAAAATCCCAATCAGTCAATTACCTAAGTGTTGAAAATTTAATACTAAGAACATAATTGAAGGATAGAACAAAGTTTGTTTACACTAACATACTATCTTTCTTCAAAGTAAAATGGAAATAAAGATTTTAAAAGATTAAAATTGGTCTCTTGACACGTAAGACTTAATTTCTAGAAACATAATTTATAGGATAACACAAATACATTGTTTTTTATGAGATCATATCTCGAATGTGCATTTGACCAATGTGAGAACATATTGAAGGATTTAGGGGGGCATATAATAATTTTTAATAATTTTCTTAGGAAACTCTGCAAAATGACAATTTAAAAATTAAAAGCAGAGCAAATAAATTCATTTGTTCATCCACAATGTCTCATAGATAAAAGAGTTAAAATACAGCTTCCCATAAGGGAGCAAATGGGATGTGCCTGTCTGCTGAAATGAAACCTGACAAAAAAAGGCAGTTTGGAAAATAAGATTGTTTTTTGAAGTGGCATTTAAATATGCTTAAGAAAATAGCCATGTCCTATGATGAATGTGAGAGTGGATGGAGTAATTCACTGAATACTGGTTTGTGGCAACCTTTTGTAAATCATGCTCATATTAGATTTATTTTTTCCATTAAAATATAAAAAGCTGCTCAGCAATTTCTATCCCTTAAGAGAATTATAAGTTATTGGTTTGTTGCATTTTTTATATTTAACTTCAAGCTTGTTTGCCTGTTGTATTTGACCTTGAAAAATGAGAAAATGAACTTAAAGTAATAAAATATTGCTTTAATCTTATCTGTTTTATTACTTTTATTTCTTCCCTTTTAGATAAGTAAATGTATGTTTCTAATGTGGAGAGAGAATTTAGAGCAGGAAAAAAAATGAACACCAAGAAAAAAGGGGAGACTATCATTCTTTGAGTCAGTAAGCCCTTTTCAAACAAACAATATAGTAACATGAAGGAAGGACTAACTAAACTTTGATATAAGAAAAAATAGTATAAAGTCTTCATTTTTAATTATTATTCTTCATAAAGAAATAGATTTCCCTTTCTAAATAAATACTCTCCTACTGTTAACAGACCATACAAAGAACTATGTCATGGAAAACATCTCTATTTTTGTGACTTTAGCTTCTGACCTCTGAGCAATTACCTAGTCCCCCTTTCTGGGATAATTGGTTTATGATTTCTTCTGATTATTGGTATATGATTTCTTCTTTAAATCACAAATGAATAGCAGCTTTAGTCAGATTCTTTTACCCTATTAAAATGTTTTACTTTATTTTTTTAATGTGCATTATATTGATTCATTTTGATTGTTTAAAAAACAGCTTTCACTCATAGAATAGGTAATTTGGTCATAATGTCACTATCTTTTTTGACTTAAGTTTAATTTGGATTTTTGCCTCTGTTCCTGAGAAAGATTTTTTTTTTTTTGGTAATTTTTCTTTCTTATAATGTTTTTATCAGGTTTTGATATTAAAATTACACAGGCCTCCTAAAATGAATTGGAGAATGTTTCTTCTCTTTTGGTAATTGGAGTGGTGTGATCGCATTATTTATTTTTTTAGATATTTGAAAAAGTTCACTGATGATGCTGTCTAGACCTACAGTCTTTGTTGAAGTGTTTTTAAATCACAGATTCAATTTGTTTACTTGATATCAAATAATTCAGATATTCTGTCGGCTCTCATCTCTCTTCCTACAGTTTTATTTCAAAGAATTTATACATTACATTTATGTTTTCTAATTTATTACTAAAAAGTTCTTTATGCTATTCTTCAGTGATCTTTTGAGATAGATACGAGTGGTAACACTACTGTTTTTGATTCCTGATACCGTACTGCAATTTGTGTTTACTCCTTTTCACTTTGTAGCCCATGTTAATACTTTGCTAGGGGCTTAATCATTTAATATTTTCAGAGACTTAAAGTTTTCTTCTTTTAAATGTTTTCATGTTTTATTGATTTATCTTTATCATTTCTTCTGCAGGTTTTAGTTTCTGTTTTCTCTTTGTGGCTTCTTGGGGGGAAAAGGCATACACAATTTACTTTCTCAAAGTCTATTTTTCAGTACAGAGATGTTTAAACTAATCAAATTTCTTTTGATTATTGTCAATTACTTCTTTCCAAATACAGCTTTAGCTGCATCACACACAGTTTGACATGCTGTATTTTAATTTCATTGATTCTAAAATACTTTATCATTTGTTTCAATTTCTTCTTTCTGTGCATCATTGAGAAGAGTATTGTTCAACTCCAGGAAGTCAGGGAGTTTCTACTCCATTTTCTTCATTTCTTTTCCATCCCTTTCTCTGTCTCTGTGCCACTCCTCCTCTTGCTACTGTTTTAGTGAGTTCCTAGCTTCCTTTAACTATAGTTAGGTAATATTTTCTTGATAATTTAAATTATTTGGATTTTTTGAGGCTTGCATAATTATATACTATATTGGCATTTTAAAAAATGTTCATTTTGCACTTACATGTTAATTTTTCAACTTTGGCTTTACAAATTTTGAAGTTATGCTTTTAGGTACACAATTTCTTTTATCATTCTGGATTATTACTGTTATTACTACAAATTATTACTGTATCCCTGGTAATACTTTCTATAAGTCTACTTTTTGTAATACTAATACAGCTACCTCAAATTTCTTTTGATTATTGTCAATTACTTTTACCAAAATCCTATCTAAGATCATCTCTCTCTCATTTAAAGAGATTTTATATAACAACTCTACTTTCCTTTAAAAGCATCAAATTCAGATTTTCATTTCAATTATTTAGAGGAAGCCCCTTTCATCAGTACGATGAATGCATTTTGCGCGTGATTTTTGGATGCTGTGATGAATACCACAAAAGGGACCATTTATAAAACAGGCTAACAATGCAAAATGAAAGCATCACTTGACAATGATAGGTGGAATTGAATGTGTCTGAACTTGTAAGTCCTTGGGACATGAAAGAAATACTCTTCAATATGGAGAATTTGTGCATTTGCTTATTATTCCTCTAGGACATAAATTCCATAAAAACAACTTGCCTATTTCATTGCTTGCTGTAGCTTCCAGTACTTAGAACCGTGCCTTGCACATAATGGGTGTCTAAAAATACCTGTGTAATATGCAATGGAATATCACTTTGCTTCCCAACAAATCTTTGAGGAAGATTCTATTATTATCTGCATATTACTAAAGTATAATTGAGTCTGGAAAAGGCTAAGTACCTTTTGTAAAGTGAAAAAAAATTGTTACAGAATAAGAATGAGTTCTGTCTAATGCCAAAAATGAGTCTCTAAACAGTTTTTCAACTGTCAGACAGTATGCACTGAGGTCAAACATCTTCGGTTCAAAGATCACTTCTGTTCCTGTGACTTTGGGTGAGTTACCTAACCTCTCTCTACCTCTGTTTCTTCATCTGGAACTGGAAACACTAATATCTATTTATTGAGTTGTATCAATAAGTAAAACTTTTCCTGAAAACTGTTCATTAAAATTAATGCAGGTTCCTTTCTTTCTCTCCACAGATAGTATCAGATCCTCCTTGAGAGAAAAAATATATTAGCCTATTGGAGCATTGCTATTACTTTCTTTAAACTTTTTATACCTGCTTTTGGATCCTGTTTTTCCTTTTTTTCCCATTGTCAGAAGGAAGGCACACATTTTTTTCTTATGTCCATTTTCATTCCTGGAATCTGGATTTTCTCTGTACATCATTGTGGGATTTGTTATGCCCTGCTCCTACATCCACATGACATAATTTGTCAGTCTCCTTCCCTGGGTCCTTCCCTTTGCCTTCTCTCCTCCCTCTCCATGATCTGCTTCTCTATACTACTGATCTCTCATCTGGGATGATGATAATGATGATGATTTTAATTAGAGCATTATAACTATACATATAAAAGTGGATACAATCTCATTTTAACAAACTCTTCTTAAATCTATATCCTCATGCAACTACTGTTACTTACAAATTCAAGAAGATTTATAATATTTTCCATCTCAATTTGCTTAATTTCCCATACACTTAAACCATCTTAAACTCTTGATTTCCATTCCTACTTTGCCTATACATCATCTTCAATATAGCTTGTAAGTATTAGATTTCCTAAAGGATAAATTAATCAGAAGAGAGTTCTGATTTTATTTCAGTGGCTCTCAAGCCTTGCGGAACATTAAAGCTTTATGAAAAGCAAAACAAAACTACTAGTGACCAAATGTCACCCTCAGAGATTGATTTACTTGGTCTATACAGAATCTGAACTTCTGAATTTTTTTTTCTTTTAAATCATGAAAATTGTCATAAGTAGGCTCTGAAAGTTCTCTCTAGAGGCAGAAGAGATCTATGCTCAGAAACACCAGGCTCTTGACACATCATAGAAAATAATTTGATGATGTCAAGTTTTAGTAAACAGGGAGAGCTTTTTTAGAAAGTGAAAGGTGAAGATACATACTCTCAAAGCAGAATTCGGGCTGTTTCCAGAGTGATGGTTGCTGTCAAAGTCTTGGCCATTTGTTTTGAAGCTGGGTGCAGTGGCTCATGCTTGTAATGCCAGCAACTTGGGAGGCTGAGGCAGGAGGATCCCAAGTTTGAGGCCAAGCTCAGCAATTTAATTAGACTTTGTCCCCCCCTGCCCAAAAAATGGACTGTGGTTTTAGTTCAGTGGCAAAAGCCCCTGGGTTAAATCCTCAATACAAAAACAAACAAAAAGCCAACAACAAAAAACTTTGTGAGGGGTGTGCATGGGAGGGCACATGGGAATGACATCAACTTGGTGACCTCAGTTCTTTGATCACAGGTCACAAGATGCTTATAGAAGTCTGATATTCTTCCAGAATCTTTAGGATGATATTGTCTCCTCTATCTGGATAACGTTTGGGGTGTGCCTGTACTGTAGGTTTCTTCAAATATATTTATCTTTGCTTTACCTAATCCAAAAAGCATTATGTTTTTTAACAGTGCTTTAACCAAAATGAGGCAATTTCCATAGAGATTGAATTTACAGTAACTCTGAGATTTGCAGATTTCTCAAATTTGGGATAAATATGGGTCTGGGGAATAAGTCTGATCATGGGGATTTAGATTTACATCTATGTCCTTTTTGTTCCTCCTTTCTGTCTCTTATTTCTTCTGTAATACCTAGCATGATTGTAATTTTCAGCCAAGTCTAAGAAATATTATTTTAAACACTCTCCACAGTTGATTTCATTTACAGGTGTACCTTTAATTACTACATATAAGGGATGAATCTCTATCTTAGGCCTTGGTAACTTTCAGTACACATAGATGGCTATTGCAATTATCAGCCTTTCTGATATTTTGCACATCATACTAACATTTGGCTTATGTCATGGTTAATTTTGTGTATCAACTTGACTGCAACACAGGATGTTCAGATTGAACATTATTTCAGAGTGGGTCTGGGAGGTTGTTCCTAGATGAAATTAACATTCAAATTGATGGATTCAGCATATTGTCCTCCTCAGTGTGGATAGATCGTCATCCAATCAGTTGATAGCCTGAGCATAACAAAAAGGTGGAGGAAGGACTCCCCACTCCTTGTTATTTTCCTGTTTGCCTGTTGAGCTGGAATATCAGTCTTCACCTACCTTTGAACTGGGATTGCATGATGGGTTCACCTAGTTCTCAGGCTGTCTGGCTTGGACTGGAATTACACCACCAGCTTTACCAAGTCTCCAGTTTACATATGGCAGATAATGGGGCTTCTCGGCCTCCATAATCGAGTGCACCAATTCCTCAGTGCATGTATGTACCAACCTTACTCTCCCTCCCTCCTTCCCTTCCAGTCCTCTTGGTTCTGTTTCTTCAGAGAACCGTGGCTAATACAGCGGAGTTCAGTATAAGAACAATGAGGGTGCTAGAGTCACATTAGAGGTCTAACAGTCTTCATCATTTCTCCTAAGCCCAACCTTGGTGGAGGTTCAGAATTCTGCAATAGAGGACATAGCTTCAAACATGGTAGCCCTGTGGGAAAGAAACCACAAGCCAAGGAAGAGAAGATTTCAGGAAACCAAAACCAGAGAAACCAAAACCAAAGAAACCAAAACCCAGAAGAGAAGATTTCAGGAGACCAAACTCAGAAGAAGAAGAAAAAAAAAAACCTTTTTTTTTTCCCCTCCTACTGAAAGCTTTAGCCCTTACCTCTCAGGCCTGTGTTTCTTAAGATATCATGACTTGAGAGCTTGGCGACCATGGAGATGGAATGAGGCAGTTGTAAGCCTTTCCTGGAGGCTGAAATTTGACCCCAGAAAATGTTTCTGACAGGGTTAATAGTGAGGGGAAAATGAGCTACCCGCTGTGAGTGAATCTGGTGTATTGCTTGGCAGAAAGCAGGGGTTTGCCAATGTGGATTTGACCTTCTCGAACAAGTATCTATGCACAGGCTCTCTTTGCTGATGTTTTGGCTGCCAATTTTTTAAATGCAATAATTACATGTTTTCTAATACTCATGGCATATAACCGTAGTTTTTGACCTCTAACCCTACCAAGTTCTTCTGAAGAATGCTTTAATGTCTTTCATATTTTCAAAGCAAATAGGACATAAGGAAGTTTCCAAAATAAACATTAAATCAGAAATGTACATTTTATTCTCTTCTTTCAAGTTTATTAAATTTGAAGTTCAGTTGTGTTTATTACATTGTTTTTCATAAGCGTAACTCCTTAGGCCCTTAAGAATGACACTCCCTAACTAATACATTTGCTATAGTGTCTTTTCCCTGAAGAGAAGAAAACAAAATTCTTAGTAATATACTATCATTATTATCCAGAATAATTCTAATTTCTTCTGGGGGAAAATACACTTCCAAATGTAATATTCTCCATGCAGAAGTGCCACACTAAGATTCTGGCATTCCTAAATCATGGAGAAGGGAATATTCTAGTGAATATGACTTTGTGATTGTGCTAATTTACTATTGGCTTAAAAAAAGTAAAGGGAATTTTACAATTAATAGCTAGTACATCTTAAGAGCCAAAAAGATCATAATTACTTACCATTTGTTTCCATACAGTTGTTAAAAACTGCTTTTATAGATACGTGTGTATTTCCAAGAAATTAAAAGAAGAATCTTCCTAAAGAAATGCTAGAAGCCGGTCACAGTTGCACAAGCCTGTAATCCCAGCACTTAGGGAAGCTGAGACAGGAGAATCGCAAGTTCAAAGCCAGCCTCAGCAATGGTGAGGCGCTAAGCAACTCAGTGAGACACTGTCTCTACATAAAACACAAAATAAGGCTGGGGATGTGGCTCAGTAGTTGAGTGCCCCTGAGTTCAATCTCCAGTACCAAAAACAGAAATGCTAGACCCATGGTATTTAGGTATTTAAAAGTAAAAAGTTACTGGCTTTATATTTAGTTAATTTGGAATTAAGTGGTCATATTGAATGTTGTTTGATGTTAGTTGCTGGAGAGTTCTGCAATCAAACAAATTATTTGTAATCATTTGAAACAGCATTTCAAAGGTCCTAAAAGATTTAATTTGCCTACATCAATTAAATTCAGGGCGCAAGCATTCTTCACTTTGTAAGCTAATAACAGTTCTTTCTACAGAGTGAGTTGCTTGCTGAATTTATTGACAAAAATATTTGGAAAAATGAGTTGCCCCTCATTTTTATAAACCACTTTCTCCCAATCTATTGTTAAATCACTGGAGGCCTAAAGATGGTGAATAAAGCAATACTGATGATCAAAT